>OY728136.1:929856506-931094951 GCA_963277665.1 Viscum album | reverse complement strand
TTGGCTCGGCCAACCCCTACTAAAAGCTTCTCCCAACTACCCTCGATTCAAAATAGAGGCCTTAATTTGATCTGAAACCTAACCTAAAGAGTCTTTTGGTTCAAATCAAAAGGTAGAACCTGAAGAAGAGGTAATTATGTCATCACCCCTTTTAAAGTTCTTTTCTTCTTCCACTTCCTCTTTCATTGTTGTTTCCATACCAAAACTATAACTCCAGTACCATATACATACTGTGATGTTTTTATAAATATTCTACGACCATATTCATTATTCTATCCATACTATGAATGACAAAGTCAACATATGTGTGTACGTACTGCTTACCGTCTCCACTTAGTGGTGTAGTTTGTTGTTCAACGCTTCATTATTTGGATGGGTATAATTATGAGTATAATTTATGTAAATAATAAATATAAAATTTTAATTATTATGTATATATAATATATAATCTAATTACAAATGATTTCACCATCAATTGAATGATATTGTCGCTCGTGCGTCCGAATGGCTTATCGTCTCCACTACGCGATGAGATTTCATTCCCCATTATATCCATTCCAGAATAATTTTCATTTGTTAATTAAAAATAATTTTTAAGAACATAATATAATTCTATATATGAATCAAATACATCCTATCCATAACAAACAGGACTTATGTAACAAAACATATAAAGGAAAACAAATCAGTTAACAACCTAAATAATGATACAACTGAAATATTGTTAAAAAATATATATTAAAAGATCATATATGATATAATATTTAGGTTATTTTTATTTTATAATTTAATAACAATGATTTAACCATTATACATGATGTTAGCATACCCTATACTATGGAATAGTATAAGGTAAGGGTTAATTTTACAATCTCTTTATTATCTAAGGTTTTTTATATGTGTGTATATACTGGGACATTTTTATCTTCCACATCCACGTTTCTTACATTTTTACAATTTACTAGAATATGGTTAAAAGTCATTTATACCCTTGTCTGACTTTTTATAAAATGGTTTGAAAGGAATCTTTCCATTTATTTCTAAACAAGGTACTTTTTGACCTTTTCAACAAATTTAGGAAAGAATGTTTTTTTCAATTATATGGAAGGTGCATCTATTTTACATAATTATAACACCTTCTAAGATTCCCTCAAGAGATTATAACAATACATTCAAAATAAATTTTTTCTTTAGTTTTTAATGATTTCAATGTAGAAATAAATATTGCACTCAAATAGTTTTTGGGTTGATTTTATCTATTTCAACATCCTTCTTTAGATTTTATGTTTGTTTCAAGTTGATTTATTATGATACAATATTCAATATTGTATTGAAGGTTTTGTGATATGTTTGACTATGGATGTGCAATTTTTATACCATTCAGGGTTTATGGTTAAAGTACTGACATTCCGTATGCTAATTTTAATACACATTTTTATATTATGTTTCAAACTTTTTATATGAGGGATTTATTGGACTTAGTATGTGAAGGGTGGGGCCTGCTATAGCTCCTCGATGCATTAGTAGGTCTCATAAGACCAATTAGTGTGTTTGAACAAGGCCTTGACAAAACATTATTTGTAGTCTTGGCACAAGACCTTAACTATGTGGTTATAATGTCCAACATTATGCATTCCATCGTTATGAAAATAGCAATTGAAATTACATTTGATTATTCAACTAGTAGAATGACCATGTGAATAAGTAAATGGAATTATTTGATTTCTCTTTTCCATATTATGCTGAATTTTAATTTTCAAAGTCTTGTGTTTTAATCTTATACATTTCCTTAAATGTTTATGCTTATTTATGATAGTTTCTACTATATTGTTATACATACTGAGAATCTGAGATCACCACTTTATTATGATTTATTTTTTCCAAGATGCGAGAAAGTATATTATTATTAATCTACAGGGACATGCTAAGATATATGAGTGTGTTTCAAGGGGAGACAATGTTATTGTTTTTTCATATTATAATGCAATGTAAAACTTATGTATGTATCTAGTAATTCCAAGGCTACTAAGCTGTTCAGTATTTCGGAATTGATCTCCTGTGTTCATGCTGATATTATGTAATAATGCACCAACTCTAGGTAACTAGGATCTAGGGAAAATAAAATTTTCATAAAATGTGTATGGAAATGATTCCATACCAAATTGAAAAATAGTATAGGTTTTTCAAAAACAAAATATTTTCAATATTTGAGTAAATAATGAGATAAAATGTAATTAAAATGTTCTATTTCTATAAATTACCAATGTATAATAAAATAGATGGTGTTTAATAGAAAATTATTATATAATTTGACCAATGGAAACTTAAACATAAACAATCCCAAATAAGGATGTGATTTTGAAATAATAGCTCACCTCGGGTCAGCCATCCTTTATAAGTAATTTTAACTTCATATATAATAAATATTTATTTATTATATTTCAACAGTAAAATCATACTAATACTTATAATACAATAAACGGTTGATTAAAAAATCTTATCACAAATTCAATTACAATATTTCATTATCATGAACATTTCGAGTGTTAACTTCTCAACTTTTCATTCATTTTTTGATTTGATAGTTATAGTCCCTACATGTTCATTATGTTTCTATCATCTAAATAATTTTAATAATTATATAAATATCATATTTATTTATTACACACATATTTAGATCCATCCATAATGTTTAGAGACTGAAAAATGTATTACAATCTTCATACGGTTAGTAGTCTGTCGTACGCTTGCACCCTATTATCATTTTCTGATACAAATAAGGGAAAAAATTATAAAACTTATTTTACCATTCCAAAATAATAATTGTATCATAAATAACATATATATTTATTAAATCTGTCATTATATATATATATATATCAATTTTATGTGGTGATGGAAAATGAATTATATTGCTACGTGGAAGAGGTAATCCACACATACCCTCAAGAAATACTTTTAATTCCTATTTGATGGAAAGTAGGAGAAATAATAATCTCATAATAATAATAAAATCATAGTATATTTATTCTAATATAATAATTATGTAAGTATGGATAAAATATATTTATATTATTTATAAGAGGAAATAAACATTGAAATATTTGGGCATGATTATTACCTCTTATTTGTGAAACCTCATTTTTATTTCACCTTAATCCTTATTAGGGTGGTGTTATTATAGAGACCCAAGCCTTTTACCAATATTATTAAATTATTTTTTTAAAAAATATACAATAATTATGACTCGAAAGATTTAGAACCATAGTATGTTTGTATGAAAAGATTCATAACACCTAATAACTAGAGTAAAATATGACACCCATATTCTTTTCTCCATAATGAGATCCTAAATATATTTGAGATCATAAAACCATATAGGATAACTAGGAGACCATAAATGATAAGGCAAGTGAGTAATCACATGGGAGCATAACATAATTAAAATTGAATCATAATATCCTTGAACCATATGAATTGTGGATTAAACAAAAAAATTACATAATAAAACAATAAGGATAGGTATCGAGACAATATGACAAGGTGAAGGAGACCCACAATGGATTATGTTTAATCCCTAATTCATACATGAGACCTCATGAGACAAAATATTTACGTATTTGATTTTATTATATTTGGAAGCACCCATCATAAAATGTTCATGATTATGTATCCCCAAAATTTAAAGATATTATAAGTCTTAAACATAATAATTAACCACAGAAAGAATTTCCTTCCATATTATTATCTCATATCATAATAAAAAGAGGTTTCATAAAGTTGGTTATTTATAACTGTACCCAAGGGATATATTACCCCATTAAAGGAAGGGATAATGAGTTAGTTATATATTTCACCAATATATATTCAGAATTTAGAGGCAATATATATCATTAAATGATGTCTTTATTGATGAAAACATATTTAATAGATCACGTTGAATATTTATTAATGGAAATAACTATATCACATTGAAATCACTTCATGAAAAACTAATAATTTTTAAAAAATATTATTGAAAATATTATCTCTAAAAATATAAAAGGATAATTATAAAGTAATATTTATTGAATTTGATGGTCATCATAGTGGGGAATTTTGTACTGGTCATATAAGTCAAAAAAATATAATGATTTCACGTAGTTGTAAATAATATAAATAGTACCAAATTTGGAAAATGACAAGAATATTCCATTCAAACAATTTTTAAAAAATAAAATTGTGGGTAAAATTTTCTTTAATAAATAATTTTGAGAATGTCAAATATATTTTTAAAAATGTTTTTATAAAACACAGATAAAGAAGAAAATGGATTTTCAAATGAAGTATGAAATGAATTCATCTTTTATCAAAATCATTTTCACAATAATTTTAAGTACCAAAGAGAAGAAAATGGTACTATTACATAAAAATATTTCTGAATAACTAGAGGAGAATAAAATAAAGAGTTTTGTTATATATTGATCAAATAATTTCCTTCAATGGAAATTCAAGAATAAATAATGGTGATTAAAATGCGATTGAAAGATAAACCCTTACTACTTTGGTATATTTTGAGTCATAAATACTTTGAATTAAGTAAATGAATTGTAAATTAAAATATGATGAATTATTAATGATTCATGAATTTATTTTTAATGGTCATATGGATGCAACATTTAAAATAAATTTGATGCTTAGAATAATTTGTTTCTCAAAGAAGGAAGATTTGTTATGAAACCCTTACCACGAGTCCAAACCTGACTCATAAGTCATTTATCTCATGTATGATAAACTCATATCAATTATTTTCTTAATAAATGCATAAATGATTAATCTCTTTTTCTGAAACCATTTTCTTCATTTATTTTAATGAAAAATTTAATTATATATGTATTTATTCCCATATCAGTGTTTTGGGGATGCCAAGATTCTAATTTCAAAATGGTATTGGTGTGTTGAACATCATCCAATGGGTTATTGTTTGATCATATCCATAATAATTATAATGAAATAATTATAATTTCCATAAATCAATAATATTTTTAAAATCATCCATGAAATAAGTTTATGAAAAATGAACTGTGTTACAATCAATGAGATAGTAGGCAGTACATAAGCATGTGTCGTGTTTCTATTAATCAATGATCATGATAGAAAAAAGGTAAGTGTTATTTTACCTTTATATAATTATAATTATATAATAAATATAATAATGTTTTTTAAATACTCATATATAAACCATGCATGAGATTAATTTTTTGAAACATTATCAAATTACTTCGTGAGGCAGTAGTCCATCGTATACACGAACGACGTTATCTTTTTTTCAATGGATAGTAAGGTAAGAAAATATATGAAATATTAAATTTATAAAATGATAAATATGTAAAACATATCATATATATATATATATAAATTAAATCAATCCTTATAAAATTCTATGATAGTTGGTGAAATAAAATAAATTACATCAATTTGTGAGGCAATAGTTCGCTGTAAACATGAATGATTGTTTCATTTCCCATTTGATAGAATATGAGATGGAGTTATGTTATTATATTAACATAATAACATATTATAACATAGAGGATACTAATGTTATTATATCACTATGATTGATTAAGATTTTATGTATGTGGAATAAGAAATAAAAAATAGATTTTTGGTTAAGAAAAATTCATCTTCTTTAGACAACCTATTTAGGATTATACCTAAATCCTTAATAGATCGGGTTCCTAAAAAAATTCATATTGGATGTGAGTATGGACACTAGAAATTTATTTGGGTAGATATTTTAAGAAACAATAGTGTTTGGATGTGTAGAGAGGATATAAAAATATGCAATATGTCCAGAAAATAGGATTTTTACGAGTTTTGGGTCATTTTAACCCTTATATTTTTAGTTTAAACCCTATCAATCGTTTTTTTAACTCTATCCATTGTAACTAATATTTAATTTTTTTTAATATATATTCTGACCAGGTTTTTTTACCTTATTAAATGATATTAATTAAAAATATTCCAAATATATAATTTATTTTTTCGAATTCAATTTATTGAATTGGAATATTTTTTTTGAAATTTTTTTGTTAGAGACACAACAGATAAATGGTCTTTTAATGAAAAGGTTTTCAGAAGTAGAAAAATATTTTATATTTAAATTTAATATGAATCTAATTTGAGTAATCAATAATGGAGTAATCATAAAATAACATAACTATTTTCACTTTTAAATAAATTTAAAAGAAAATTTAACTATTTTAATGTTTTGAATGAAAGAGAATTTTTCAATAAAAATTATTATTTTTCACTGTTCATCAAAAAATTGAATGTTTTTAGAAAATCCCAAAAATTAATCCTTAGAAAATTTTATAATGTTTATTACAAAATTTGATTTCATTTTTTCAATTAAATTTTATAAAAGTGGAAAATTATAATTGTAATATTTGGTCAAAAAATCAATTTTTTTTGAAAATGTCATTTTGGAAGCTTATAATGACGGTACAAAAAATTATGTACTTTCTATCAGTATATCATCTTTATCCTGCATATTTGATTTTGAGAATGTGGTTATTCCTATTAATACCACAGAAAATAATGTCTAGGTTATAACATTCATATTTAATAAATAATTATTTAACATTATGTCATGATTCATTTAAACACAATCTTTCATGGTGTATAAACTTTCAAATATAATTTTCATTTAAAATCATGTGGTGTTACACTTAGGGTAAGAAATAATATCAGAAATTAATGGATGCAGATCAGATGGTTTTTTATATAGGTATTGGATTAACAAGAGGGATTAATATTTGTGAATAAGTGTTGAAATTAGGTTCCCTTTTATTAGTGAGGGGAGTGACACACATGGAATGACATAAAAGATTTAAATAATATAAAGTCATTTGTTTAAAAAAGTGAAAAAGGTAGGAATTCACAGGTAAGATAATATAATCAAGAAATATATTTAACCAATATTATTTTGGCAATTTTATGTGGAATTTTTACCCTTATCTCTTAGTTTAAACCCAGAGCAATCCCTTTTAACCATAGCTATGGCAATAAATTTTTATATTTTTTTCTATTCATTACGAAAAAAATTCATATGATCATATTACCAATTATAAATTATGATGATTCAAAATTAAAAGTACAAATTATATAAATAAATTTATATAATATATAAGAATTACTTTTAACATATGATCATAAAATGCAATGAAACCCATTTTTAAAAAATGTATTTTCGAAGAATAAAATCGATTTTTTAGAAAATAAATTATAACGATGATTCCAAAAAAATTAATTAGATTATGAAAAAAATTTAAAATAATTTATCTTTAATACTAAAAAAATCCAAAAGTAACCTTTTGAATAAATTATTATGAGAGAAAAACCAAAAACAATTTCTATTTAAATAAAAATTCAAGTTAGATTTCAAAAATGATAAAGATAGATTTATAAGTTTTAAGTTATATTTATATAAAAATTATATTACTTACTAAATTTATTTTCATATATGTTTTTTCATAAATATTCATATTATTATTATATAATTATAATTTAATAAAATTAAAAGTATTTAAAAAATTACTATTTTCACTATTCACCTTAAACTAAAATGTTTATGAAAAAAAAGAGGTTAATGTTTCATGATAATTTATAAAATTGTCTTTATTTTATAAAATACACATTCTAAAAATGGTATATGTTAATTCTAATTATTCTAACATAAATCACTTAAAAATGACTTCTTATAAATAATATATTCTTATGGATTAAAATTAATTTATTCACATCCATTTTGTAGTAAAAATAATTAAATGAATGTAAAATATTTCATTATTTAGCTATTTATTTGTATTAATTAAATAATCTTCACATATATTTTATAATTCAATTATTCATATTCATACCTTCCAACCCAACCAAATGGTCCTAATAATAATATTCATATAATATAATTTTACTACTCTTTTAGGTTTGGGGTTATATATATTACACACTATAAAATGTATTATCTATATAATGAAAAATAAAATATCAGGGTGTTACACTCTTGAAACCCTCCTCAATACAAGAGTAGTTTATGTGTGGGTTATATCCTTCTTTTGATAGGATGAATCCACGATGGTTTATCCATATTTTGGTGAGATGACATAGAAATGGCATAATGAATCATGACTGAAAGCTACATTATGCATGTACCATCATGAATATAATAAAAATTTAATTAATTAGAGTTCTATGTTATTAAATATTATATCAGAGTCTTGGTTAATGGACATGCTGACCACCCCACTAACATTGGGTTCTTTAGTGTTTAGTCAATGAATTTTTTATCACTATTACTTAATTTACCAAACCAAAACATTCAATACTACTATCTCTAGGGATTGATCTTTAGGGAATGAAAATATTTTATACCACTCAAAAAATACCCAATCAATTGGGACACCTCATGGGTCAATGATGACTTAATTTGACCATCCTAAGACCTACATCAATATGTAATGGGCTGGCAACAAGTACTAAAATGGTGTAATCATATATGTGAGGCCCGAGCATAAAAAACCTATAATATATGATGTAAAATATACAAAAAATATCATAAAATATAAATCAACATAAATAAATGGAAAAACTATATTACAATTAAGGAAATAAAAACAACAACACAATACTATGCCTCATTTGAAAATATTATATATATGTAAAACACGTGATAACATTACATTGAAAAATTGAAGATATAAATGGAACATAAAATTCTTATTGTAGTGAAACTTGAGAAGTGATAAAATGTACCACCGTGTTGTAAGAATCCATGGTAAGGGTTCACCATGATAAGCCACCAATAACAATTACTACAATGAGTCACCGACCATATACTCTTTAGAAACAACAATATATCAATAATAACTGAGTCCATATTTGAATTAAAAAAAATCCGTATAGAGAAAACACATATGGGATCAAGGAACATGTATTATTCAGTATAAATATAACCATTAGGACACCATAAAAATAGATATATATGACAAAAATGTCATTTTATCTACTCAGAACTAAAATAGAATCGATATATAAGACAATTGAAAACCCAAATATGATTTAAGGTAAATAATTAAAAAAAAAATGTAAGTCTTAATTCCACGCATATCATCTAAATAGAATACTAAAATTTAATGGATCCAAAAATAAATTAATTAAAAACAAACAATAAATCACAATCTCTTCAAATTTCGATGCCACCTTTGAGTCTAAAATAAGAGATTGTGTCTCATTAAGGAGTATGAATGCTGATTGAGAGAGTATCTTACCATTTTAGAGGACTATTAACTGACATAAAATTGACTTCAATCACCATGGTAAGAGTACCATGCCCGGATATATGGGTGAGTATTAAAACCATATATTATATTGGGGTGCTTTCCATATCATGAGAACACTACCAATGTAGTACATGAACCCTATGCATGTTGGATCATGGCCTAACACACATGGGATCACCAAAAAACCATATCTACTCCAAAAGTCTCACTAGAAACTTAATATCCATTACATTGAGGTAATGTCATTTAACAGTCTAAAACATTGCACGACCAAACTCCATTGACTCAGAGGATTATTATTTTATGTTGAAAAATACAAAGAATGGATAATCTATTCATCCAAAACATGCACATGGGTTGAAATATAAAAATTTTATTGCACCATTATGAGTACATGGTGTGTCCATATACGGATCATGGAATTTTGGATTTATCAAGTACAACCGTTGGGTTTTATTTTTTCCTAACTCATGTGAATGTAGATTAAAAATATTTTTCAAAGAGGTACGTGGTGTATGTACCTTTCTAGAAACTCAAGTGTTTAATGTTGACAAATTCTATTTTATATAATGAGTACACAACATGTACTCATCATATACAATATATAGTTTTATGTTGGACACAATTAAATCTTATATACAAATAAGTTTTTATAAGTTACTCCTACATAGACTACATAATGACACAATTTAACCTTTATAATTCATTATTTTTTTAATTATTTTCTTTTATAATCCCTTTACATTATTCCTCTATGTTTTTTAATATTATGTCACACTAACCCACATTTTATCTTGTTTTGGGGTACCCATCCATATGATGTTACACACAACATTTTCCATTTCATCTTACACTTTTATAGTGTGGTGTTTGTGCGGATCATATCTGTCATCAAAATCCTCCTGAACATACCCATGAACATTATAAATAATGTCATGATATCATGAGAATCATAGAATAATAAACTGGACAACTCGAAAAATTCTCATGTGTTTCCTTGAAGAGTTTTGGTTATTTGTATAACTTATAAAAATAAAGTATTAAAATATGTAAACCAATCTCTGGTGGTGATGAAGGATGGTAATTAAATAATTATACATGGGTTGATCATGCATGTGGTTTAAAATTAGATTTCCAAATTTTATTATTATGTTTCTATTTTTATGCTTTATTTTTTTATTCCAGACCTCCTATAATCACTAATATTCAACTCTTTATATAATTTTAAAATTTTAAAAACTTATTTTCTAACGATTAATTAAGAGACAACTTAGGGTTTCCACAATTTATTATTTTATCAATCCAAAACTAAAAATTTAATTTTACTTGTCCAGAAAACATGATCAAATTTTAGTTTCTTTTAATGGGAAGGAAATTTAATCATTTTTTTATCAAATTATTATTTTTTTATTATTTTCTTTATTTTTTTAAGAAAATAAAAAATGGAATATGTGATAAGGGACTCACCCTTAGCATTAGTAAAATTGTATTATTACTAGAGAGTAATTTGAGAGGATTATGAAGGTCAATCTATAATGAGGGGGTGATTATAGAGGACATAAAATATTTAATGGAAGACCACAAATACTAGTTCTTTGATACATTGTCAAAGGAACTCCTGAGTTCTCACATTACTATCCTGAATTCTACTAATATGTAGATAAGGAAAATAAGGATCCTATACTACATTCCACTTTTAAAGAAGACATTGAAGAGATATAAGATGTATTGGAGAGTAATTACCTAACTAAAATTTCTAAATTTATCTAATTATCCTATAAAAATATCAAATTGGTCAATTAAATTGAGTGGACAAATATGTTGAGTAACTTGTTTTTTATTTTATGTTTTTTAGTAATCTTACATGGTAGTAATTTTATTTATTTTATAGGATCAGCATTAGTACTATAACTATATTATTATAAATACTATAAATAATGAACCATTAGGCATGATGTGCTAAAAAAATTGAATAATAGATCACAAAATATATTGTTATTTAATATGAAGAAGATATTGAGTCTCTTTTAGTGAGAATACTATATCTTAAACAGTAATAGGAACATAATATTGAAGAGGAAACCACAATTGATTATAAGAATCACTAATTTTTACTTAACCCTCCCCTGATACATCTGTATTATCTACAAATTCTAGATGATGTACCACTTTTACATTAAATTAAGGATCTTTATGTTTGGTGTCTACTAATGAGAACTTGGAGAACTCAAATATGGTGGTTTTTTCATATAGACCTCATCATCATTCATATTGGAGTTGACATATAGTAACATACTGGTTGTATTCTATATAATCACAACATCACCTAATAGATAACATGAGAATATTTAATGTCCCACTTTCTCATTTTAATTTTACTATTCATTGAATGAATTATAATGTTATAATTTTTTGAAGATTTTAGTGAACTAGTGATCAAAGAGACTTACTTGAGCTGTTATAAATAGTCACCAGTTTGAATTTCCCTATCTTAATTGTGATCACTATCATATAATTTTTTTGGGAGCTGAAATAAGGTATGTTAATATATAATCATGGGGTGGGGGGATTTCAACTTATATAAGATTGTGTATTATTTTGTTTTTAATTTTTTATATGTTTCTTTTATTTTATTGGGTTTTTGTATTTTTATGAACATTGATATTAAATAAATATCCTAATCGTTATTCAAACATGAGGTTATTTTACGAAATATTATTTGGTATTAAAAAAATTATTCAGATGAGTGTTGACATGAAATATTTTTCTATATTTTTGGATTTTCAAATCATTCTTATGAGTATGATGGATTTCTGAAACACAATTCTCATTATATACAATAAAATATTAATTTTCACAAAACAAGAATGTAGTCTATGCCAACTTTTTCCTATATTTCATAGTAATCATCCTTCTTTACATAACTCGTATAAATTTTGTCGTCAATAATGTTTTTAGCATTCATGAAGTATTTAGAGATCAATGAAAGATCCTATATTTATTAAGGTACAACATGGGTAAAAAAATCAACAGTGAGACATAATTTTTCACTATAACCTGATAGCACCCATGTATCCATGAATTACCTTATAGTATTCCACATTACAATACCATTTCTCTTAACTACCCTCATTCTTATTTACATTGCATTATTAAATTTTCAAAATGAGTGTAGTGGAGTCGGTTTACTTCCTATGTTATCTTAGAGATGAGTTACATTGTATGGGAACGTATGGTGGAGTAATAATTTGATTATAGGACAACAAGTAATGTATTTATTTTTAAATTTATTTGATTCTTATTAAATAAAAAAATAAAATAAATAATTTAGAAGAAGAACTATTCATTGCACTTCATCTTATAGAACATGACATACTAGTTTTAGAAATAGAAATGTGTTGGGGGAATCCATTGTGGGGGTACATTGTGCTGAAAAAAAATTATGTTAATAGTAAATAAATTTCATGTCTTATTAATTTTCATTAATATATTATAATGATTAATATTCAAAATAATAGTATTATTTATATTTTTTGTAAAAAAAGAAATAATTTCCATCTAACTAAATTATTTTCCATAAATAATGAAGTTTTATTTAAAAATTAAATTTCAAAATTCATGAAATTTTAGTTAGATAAAGTGGAATTAATTTTTTTATTTAACTACTAAAAATTATCATAGGTTGAATTTTTAAGATTTTTTAGAAAGAGATGATTTTTTGGGTAATAGTGAAGTATTCATATTTTACAAATACTGTAACTTTTATAAAATAATGATGATATTAAATTTTCATAATAGTATATAAAATTTTATATATATACTAAATCTATATTTATTAATTTAAATTTTTAAAATGAATATACTATGTTAAATTTAGAAAAAAATGTTTTATTTTTCATTACATTAGTAATGTTTTTTATAATAAAAATCATATTTTATTATTTTCTCTTAATTATTGAATGACAAGGTTTCATTCAGTTTTGTATTTATTTTAGAGTAAAATAACTATGATTTTTAAATCACAAACCAATATATTTCATGTGGATCAATTATAAACATATTTTTTATTAGATTTCAAGTTTAGGTTTAAAAAGTCATTTTTCTACAAACTCTTTTTTGTAGCGTTTAACGCATTTTTATTAATAATTATTTTTTACTAATCATTGAAAATTATTTTTTAAAAATGATTTTCATATTTTTAATTATAAGGATCAAAATAGCTAATAGGTTATTTTTTATTATTATTCACATAAATAAATTGTCAATGTAAAAATTTTGTCACCATGATAAGGGTTAAAATTGTTAAAAGGGAACAAAATTTTGGATAAAGACCAAAGATAAAAATTAATAATTTCAATAATGTTATTTTATGATTTTATTTCAAGAAAACATAACCTATATATGATCTTTTCTTCCACGTTCCTTTTAAAATTACATTACCTTATCTTAAAAATAAGAATATTTACAAAAGTTCCACCTCCTTAACCTATGAAAGGACCACTCCCCTCCAAACTTCTCTACACACATTGAGAACATTAACTATACCAGGATCTGGAAAACTCACTTCCCAAATATCATAAAAACATTTTAGAGGTCCCATTATAATCAAAATTCCAGACTACAATTTAGTAAGGTGCAAGAAAAAAGATGCTTTCTATGTAAGAAGTTAAAGTATTTACCATATTCTTTCATGTTTCATTCATGTTACACATTCTTCTAATATTTCATAAGAATAATAATATAATGAAATCCATATAATTATGATACTAAAATGTTATTATGTTTTTAATACAACATATTTCCATCTATTTTCCTATAACAACACTAGATCTTATGAACTAATTTTCTCAAATAAATTAATTTCTTTGATATATTATATTACATGAAACATCATTTTTTAACCAAATGAGACATACTATTAAAATATTATTATTTAATATGATATCTATATCCCAGCCATTTTATTGGTGTGTATAAATAGTATTAACTAAATTAATAAAATATATGTTTTAAACATTTATATAAAATTAATTTTTCAGTGACCAATTATTTATAAATGACAATAAAAACTATCTTCAAATAAATGATGTTTTTTTCTAAAAAAACTATTTTTCTATGAAAATAAATGTTTTACTTAAATAATATAAAAAGTCACTTTTGGTGAATTATTTTACTGAAATTTATAAAGTATTTTCAATAAAAAGATTAATAATCATCTTACGTGTTTTCTAAATAAGAGATAAGAATAAAACCAATTTTACACTTAAAAATATTTTTTTCCAGAAAAGATGTTTTGTTACATTTTACAAAATTATTTTAAAATAAAATTTCAATAAAATTTTTGGAAATTAATTTTAAAAAATTATAATAATTTATTAAATCATAATTAAAAATTATATTAGGGTGATTTATTTCCAAATTATTAGAAAAGTTAAAATTTTTAGTGATTGGTTTAAAAACGTGATTTTATTAATAGTTTTATAATAGTTTAATGAATTTAAAAACATAAAAATCATTTTAAGATTTTATTAAAAGTAAAATTAGATAAATTATATATTTATTAATTAAATTTTGGTCATTATAATTAATTATGTATCAAATTTTGATATTAAATAATTTTAAACTTTTGAATATTTTCTCTTTAGAAGACTGATTTCTCATCGCTTCTGCTGGATTAATGTTAAATAAATCTTTTCTTTTTACATGAATTGAATTTTAGAAAATAGATTTAATATTTTATATAATCATAATATATATTATTTAATTTTTCTATCTTAATTTTTTTCCACAATTAATAGTAAAAACAATAAAAATTAATTCTCAGGGGTAAGGTTAAAAAGGGATTACTAGGGGTTAAAAAAATATAAGGGGTAAAATGATCTAAAAACTTGTCCAAAACGAAATTAATTGCTATATATAGACCATATAAACTCTATGGTTTACTATTGAACCATTTTTTCCTTCTAGTATGTGTAAAATGTGGTAAACCATTTTATTTTAAAAAATTACAAGTGTGTCACTCACCTAAATTATAGAATACCACCCTTAACCACTACTCTTGACACATTAAACTCCATTTATATTAGAAAATACCTACCAAAATATCTTCCTTACATCCCTATCCCTGATCTAGGGCCATTATTTTGATCATAAATCCATCTTAATAAGCATTTGGGTGCATACTTAAGGATGTTGTTTGAAGAATAGGTATTGTGTTTTACCAATCTTATTTATTGAATTTCTTTTTCCCCACCATTAAAACATTATTAAATTATGATGATGTTATTAAAATAGTTCCTTTAATATAATAATATTTTATTATATAAAGTTAATATCCCAATTATATCTCCTCTTCCATCAAATGGGATACAAATTCATTACTCGTGTATATAGAGCACTGCCATCTTGCAAGCAAATGTTATTCGTTTTCAATCACCACCTCTCACGACAAACTATAATGATAGGTTTAATGTTTATATGATATATTATTGAAATTATTATACTTATTTAGTTTTAATATCACACATAAATTCTATCTTTTCAACCCTTTATAAAATAATAATATCGCTCGTGTGTACGACAAACTACTGACTTGTGAACTAATGCAACGTGTTATTCATTTATATTTTAATTAGATGGTAATAAAATCATATTAAATTAATATATATTATATATTTAACATAATTATACTTATGATGTAATTATATCACATACACATTCTTAAATTCCATTCCATGGGTGATATGATATAGTCTTTCATTTGTATGGTAGACTACCGCCTCACGAAGCGATGCGATTGTTTTCACTAACTATTTGAATGGAAGTTAATTATAGTAAAATTAATGAAAAAAATATGATATATATTAAATTAAAAATATTATATAATGTTAGTTAATTATTTATACATCTTTCATAACCATTTTCAAGAAAATGGAAACAACATTCATGTGTAAATACGACCTACCGACTACATGGGTGATGTATTTAATTTTCTATATCTAACCTTTAAGGATTTATAAAAATACATATATAATGAATATATATGATATTAATATCATGGATAAAAATAATAATATTTTATAACCATGATAAAATCAAGAGGACAAAAAATTACAAATCAATACATACATGAAAAACAATGTAGTCATTACATAAAACATGTTTTTAACATTGAATTGTTAATAAACAGATAATAAAAGGTCATAAGTAAATCATATTATGTGTATATATATATTTTTTAATTTTTATTCAATATATGTTTAATTAAAATATATTTATTATATATGGGGTTCGAATGTGCGCAAAGGAAGTCAATGCATAATGTAATGGATTTCCATCTAACTTTTATTTCCTACGAGAAAAATTACATATTCGCTATGAGTTTATTTTAAATTCTGTATATATTACCCTTGAATGTATTCTATGATGATTATCAAGAAAATTATTTTTATTTACACTTCCATTTTTGAATCTATCATTCATAGGGTTTACGGTTTCCAAACAAACAGCGCTGGAAGGAATTTTTTTAAAAAATTGTTTTCCTTGGGACACACATTATGTTATGAACCCATATTATTTCATGAGGTTTATATAAACCGAAATTAACATGTAATATAAGGAATTTATTTATTCTCAAAACATTTTATGTTTAATTTAATGTTATTCCTTCATGTTTCTTTTAATTCAACGTTATCAAAGTGGTCATGGTTTTATGATACAATCAAATCATTTATCCAAATTGATTATATTTACATTTCTAATGATGAAATATTATTGTATATCTCTCAATAAATGCATGAATTTTCTTTTCCTGTAGTAATTTCATAAGAATAAATGTTTCCCCCATTTTCATATATTTATGTACTTATGATTCCAAAACAATATTTTTAAGGAAAACCGATACTATTTTTCTCTTTAGTCAAATATCCCTTTTTTCGTCAAATATCCACGTTTTATAAAAATTTTCCAAAAATGTTTTGATTTACCTATAGGATTTTTAAGGACATTATTAAATTTGTTTTAATTTTTATAAAATGTTTTAAAAGGAATATTTTATCTACTCTAAAACATAAATGATTTGGTTTTTACTAAATATGTGAAATGAATCTTTATTTTAAAGTGTTCGACATGAATGATATTTTTTCTATCATGAAAAATCATTTTGTTATGATTACTATAATTTTACAAATAAAATTTCAATGAAAATGATTTTCAAAATATTTTATTAATTTTATATTTTAAAAATATGATTTTATAGGAATGGTTATATTCCTCATGAAATGCTTTAAATGATTTTTAAAGATTTGTTTATAAGATTCTAAGGTTATTTTCAACGATAAGGACAAAAAATAATATTTTATTAGTTTATAATTTAAAAATAACTATTTTCATGTAAAGGTTACATTCCTCATGAATTTTATAAATTATTTTTAATCATTAATTTTTATGTTTTTGAGGATATTTTCATTGAAAGGTAACTTGGAATAGTTCTATGTTTTAAAAAGTGTTTTCAAAGTGGAGATATTATTTTGCTCATGAAATGATCCTTGGGATATTTAAAATAAGTTTCTATCTAAGATGAAATCCTTTTTTGATACATATTCTTTACTAGGGATATAATCCAAGGATATCATTATTTTTATTTTCCTAGATGGTTTTTGTTTATAAAGAAGGGTTTTTTTAAAAATCCCATTTCATTACCATGAGTAATTATATGATGAAATGTTTTATGAAAAACATTTATTTTTATGGGTAATGATATGCTGAATTATTTATTAATCATATTTCTTTTCTTGGGTTATGATATGATAAATGTGTTATGTAGAACATTTGTTTTCATGGGTTCTAATATGATGAACATTTTATAATCTTGTGGAACACTTATTTTTGGTTTTTATTTCATGACAATTTTTATGTTTTAACTAAGGTTCGTGGTAACACTATATGAAAATATAGATGGGGCTAATATCTCCCTCTATTACATTGGGTAATGATTAATGTTCTATGAGCTCATAGGGTACACATGAGGTTATCCCAATGCCAAAAGTATTGTACACAGGAGGTTATTAGAAGCTCGAAAAAAGTACATGGGCAATTAGACTAAGCCTAACATTTTATAAATGTATTTGTGTGATTCCTTGACAAAAGGATTTCTATACTAATTTATTTTTCAAAGCTCATGGTCTTATTTCAATTTTATAAACTTTTTTCTCTGATTCCTTTATTATTCATGACATATGAACTGTCATGAAGTATACCATGACTCCAGTTAATGATCTATGATATATAGGGTGTTTGTTTTTCAAAATTTATGGTCATGTTATCTTACCCTTATGCTCTTGATATGTAGATATCTCTCTTTTTTACACTTATTGAGCATTTGAAATCACTCTTTATTTATTTTTTCCCAAAGTTATCGAGAAATTTCTTATGTTATAAATTCTTATAAATACTAAAAATTGGATGATATTTATGGGAGATCTTGAATATCTTTAACTAAATAAGAATATTGTGTACCAAGTCTCTAATGTCACTAAACCATTACTGTCCTTAGGGGTTTATTTGTGAAATGTATAGAATATTCTTTTAAAAATATGTGATGTTTATCTCTGAGATGACTTTGTCTCTACAATTATTACTAAAGGTAAGGATTAGTTAACTTTTGGAAATTAGGATGTTAAAAATATAGTTAGATCCCTAGGGATTTTTCTATGTATATGTTTAAGGATATGTCTATGGATACATATAAGAATCAATCAAAGTATAGAAAAATATCCTGGTATTTTGATAAAGGATAGAAAGTGTGGTTTACCTGAAATTATATCCCTTTATGGATACAACAATTGGATGTGGCTCCGACATAGATGTAATTAGGGGTAATAACTCCAAAAAGAATGCATTGAACAGGACTCAATCATCACCTAGTGTACAAGAGAGGGATTTGTTTCACACATAGTTTGATACTCAAAGGGAAAATGTTTTTGGAGATTCAAAAACTCTTTACAAATAGTCATGAATGATTTTGTATAATGACCATGAATGACATCGGTTAATCATAAGTTTTTATAGATTGAAAATAAGGTGTAATTATTTAGACATCATATAAATTATTTTTCAGGATTATGTGATTTTCCACTTTGATTATTATTGTCCGCACAATGATTTTTGTTACCATCAATGTTGGGAACTAGATGGATCATCATTAACATTGATTATGATAGAAAATGTGTTGATGAGAAACAAAACGGTATGATGATGATAATGAATGATAATGAGATAATGCTTTATCGGTTATCATGATATATATTATTATCAACATATAACTTAACCAAATATAGGACTTTCCAAATAATTGATGGATGGAGTTCACTAAGAGATTTGGGGGAGATAACTATAGTGGAAAAAAGATTTAGTTTCTTATATATCAAGAACACAATAAGAAACACGCAAGCGAATGAATGAGAGGATTGGGAAGATTTGTTGATTGTGGTAAAGAATGAAACATATCATATAATTTCCAATGAAAAATTAAATGTTTGGTTAACATAATGGGTTAGATTAATAGTATCCCTAAGGCATCATTTATGGTTAAATGTTTTAAATATGGAAAATATGGTCATTATGTAAATCTATTTCCAAGGGGAAAGATCATGAATAAAATCAACAATCTAGTATGATTAATGGTTATACTGATGATGATGATGATGCGACAAAAATGGTATATATAATATATTGTATATTATTATAATATTGTATATGTTAAACACAAGAAGAATTATTAAACTATGGTTGAAGAATGTTAAGAAATGGTTCATATTTCATATTGTAGGAAAGAGGTATTAAGGAATAATATGATGATACCTAAATAATAGTTTAATAATTAAATGTTATGATTGAAGTGTTTATATGTTGGAATTTAAGAATTATGTTATATTAATCATATAATATATAAGGACTATGTAGTATAACATTTTGATTATGGATTTACAAGAATATGGTGAATAATACTGTTGACTTAGAAAATTTATTTAATGGAAATGTGATATATTATAGAAGACACATGAGTAAGGGAAGTGAACCCTTAATATCTTCTTGATGACGACAAAATGATTTCTAGACAAATAGATGATGGATATGAATTATGTAAATTGGAAAGTATTAATGAACATGGAACTGATTAATGTTTTTTAGAGAAAGTGGTTTATGTTATCATTGATTGAGTTTATATTATTATTGGAATTACATTACATATTTAATAATCTGTGGTTTTGTTCATGGAATGAGGTAGCATGTATATTCTGATTAAGGTTTTATAGTAATTCTTATTATTACCATGATTCAAGAATATATCTGACTAAGGAATTCACATATTTTCCATGTTATAATTAAGATATACATTATAATTTTTGGTGGATTAATGTTATGTTTTTTTAGAATTTAATCACAATTAATTATAAATATTGAATTTTGGGAGGGGTATAATGTTAACCATTTATGGGGTTTTCATTTGATTTTTGGGTGTGGTTTTAGATATTGATGAGTTGTTTCACCATCTTAAAATTTATGAATCATAGATAAACTGTGCTATTTTTTATGATAACTAGAGATATAAGGAATGTCTTGTCCTTATTTTATATATCTTGTTATATGTTAATGCATCAGGCCTGAAAATTCATCTATTAGAATAAGAGATGTGGTGGAAAATTGATCGAAACACAACCAAAGGAGGATATTGTGCTTACAAAATGGAATGGAAACATGTAATTATATATTCCCATAAAGATTCATCAACATTAGTAAAATAGATCTTGAAAACAAATCTCACCATAATACCTTCATTTCTGATGAACTAGTGTTCTTTTTACTCATCACAAATTTATGGATTTGTGGATGATAATTTTTTTTTATATTATTCACTTTCTTTTGATTAATGGTCTTTATTAGTCTCCATAATTATTTACTTTTTTCTTCCATATCCAAATATTCACCGCCCATTTTTTTCTAATTTGGAAGCCTAGTTATGTCTTATTGAAGATGACCTTAGATGTGTGTATCATTTTTGGATGATAATTTTTTTTATATTATTCACTTTCTATGAAATGGGATAAAAAATAAATACCCATATGATAAATCACAGTCACGTAAGATAGTTTACCTTATGTAGCCCAAGGGAATAAGGTGAATCTAGTGGATTTCCAGCCCCACTGTACTCAAACAAAGGCTGAGATAGCGGAAGACATGTATGCGAGTCTTCCCTATGGAGCCCGCCAACATGGAGACGAAAAACCATGGGATCTTGATAGCATTTACTATTTTGATTTGTAGAATAAAGTTCCAATATAATGATGTCGATTATTTTTGTACTGTAGTTACTGGTTGATTGTTGAGGATGTTTAACCTGCTGCCACATCTCGAGCCAAATCTGAAAAGGCAGTCCTCGAAATGGGTGACAGATTTTGAGGTTGAAGATGAAACTGAGTAGGGGTTCAATGTTGAAGCCTAAAAATATGATGCACCGCTCGCTGAGGAATTTGAAGATGAAGCCTGAGTTTGTGATGATGGGCCATGTGTGAACAAGATGTGCATTGAAGGTGCAGTTTGGGTTGATGCTTGGGAGAGCTGGGAATAGTGGAGAAGATATAGAATCATGGGACGACTATTATCTTGTTAGGATAGTGTGCATCGCTGAAGCTTATGATTGATCATATATAAAGCTATTAGACACTGTGCATATTTGGTCTAAATACGAATCCATTGAAGATGGAGGGAAAGATGATTGATTCTGTTGATGGAAATATGAATTTTACATTAGTAGAGAGGAAGTACGTACCCAAGACACCATTTTCCATCAGCTCGAAGTAAATCGATTCTATAGTGAGAAACAAATCTGAGTTCATGTAATAGGGATATTCGCTTCTGGGTCAATGTTTGGATACATACCAGGTGCTAGTCTCACTGTCAGTTTTCTTGTGTGAATCCATCAGATTTAATCGAATCAGACTGTATTTTGATGCTATTTCGGTTTATTTGTGGTTTTTAGCTAGACAGTTCAAGTTGAGATGGAGCCTGTTCATTATGGAGATGTGATCGAGGATTCATGTATGACATTGTGCTGCAAGTGTGGTGAAAAATTTCCTATAAGAATCAGGACTTACTAAGTCATGTATTTTTATGGAGTACTGAGTTTGTGCAATTCTATTAGCAGAGTTCTGTGAAAAGGTAGATGAAAACTGTAGTTGTTTTGAATTAGAAAATTTGAAGCTGACTCATGGGCCTGGGTAATTCAGTGGACATGAATTTTAAATGATGTGAAAGGAGATAAATTTTGGGGAATTATTGAATTCCAACAATTTGAAAATCAGTCATAATTTTTGACACACATTTTTAGAGAGCTGTAACTAGAGCTTGAAAATGAGAACTGGGTGGCAGGGCGATGTCTTAAGCTAGAGGAAGTGATCCTTAATAGGGAAGATTTAATTTCCACCTCTTGCGTCTTATTTTTTATGTAATGAATTATTGTAAAATTTAAATTCTGATTATTGTTTCTAGATAAATCTTTAGGGGGAGCTATATTTATGTGTTACAAATTTACTCTTTCATTCATAAATCCTTCTTCCCGTATTTTTTCACTCTAGAATCATGTCTGGATTTTTTTACATATTTTTCTCTTTTTAAAAATAACAAAATTCAATTTGATTAAATTATTCAAGAACCCTTTAATATAACAAGAAGATCAATTGAAAAATTGATTTTATTGAATGCTGATTTTATCATTTCATGAATAATAAATTCTACAGTTGAAATATTTTATAATTATTTAACTGATTGATTAATTTACAAAAAAGGAGAAATATCTTCTTATAATTTTAGTGCCAATGAAAATTATTTCTTGAATGAAAAAAACAATAATTAAATTATTCAATCAAGTTCTCTATCATTATTATTTTTTCACCTATTGTGTGTCTATCACTAATGCTACCTGATTGATTTCTCTGTTCAGTTTTTTTTTCTTGTTCATTTTATTTTTTTCTTAGTCCAGTCATTTTAAATAATTCCTTCACTAAGGATCAACCCCCACTTATCAGTGTATATATACTAATTAGAGTTTTAGAAATGGTTAATTTTTCATGTGGTCAATGAAAGAGTCTTCAACTTTTGGCATCGTCTCCAGGAAGGGCACGTTTGACCAAAAAAATGAACTCTTAGAAGACATAAAAAAATATTAAAATTCAGAAATCTGAAACTTGATAGAGAATTAATCTTAAATATGTGTTCCCATTCCCACTAGATCAAAAGCTGGGTAATTAGAACCCGTCATCCCAGAGAAAAATATTCACTACTCAGCTATTAAAAATAAAAGAAAGTCTTAGATGGAAGAAAATATGAAAAATTTGAACAATGTTAAAGAAAATATGAATTCTCACTGTCTTGGAAACGAGCTACCTGAGATATTTGTCCTTAGATAGTTTCATGTGCCAAGTGTTTCATGTAATCCATCCTTCATTAGGAACACTCATATGGCTCAAAACTATGAAATAAAAAAATATCATTTTCTATGTTTCCATCATATAATTTACTTCCTAATGAAGACTCTATGGACTTCATTAGAGACTTCTTCTATATGGACAAAAATATCATTTTAGGGGACGAAGTGAAGAGGAGTTGAAACATAGATATTTCCTTTTCTGTTTAAATAGAAATTCTAGTTCGTGGTTTTAACATCTTGATGAGGTGATTTTTAATCCATGGGATCAACTCTTTAATTTCTTTTGTAATGAAATTTTATCCACGAATAATGACCATAGAAATTTGACATAAGAACACAGTGTTTTTTCAAGATGAGGATGAGTTATTCCATGGGGCATGAGATTGATTTAGATGTCTTGTTAGATAATTTCTAAATCATATGTGTACTCTACAATTTCTTATGAATACCATTTAAAATAGTCTCACTCTCACGACCTGCATTCACTAAGATGTGGGAAAAGACACCAAACTATGAAACCATTCCTTCTTCAAGTTGATGGAGATAATGACCTCTGAGTCCCACCTTCAATAGGCACAAGAGTGGTGACTAGAACCAAGGGTACAGAATCACGTATAATATGGAAGACATTACCCTTTTTATAGAATAAGATCGGAAGATAATATGGTAAATCCCAAACAACTCCAAAAATTGAAAGGAAAAGTAAAAACAAAAATCCATTTCCAGTTTCATGCTCAAAATAAATTGATACAAGGTACAAGAAAAATCCAAAGGAAAGTACCAAAATAAAGAAAATCAGCAACGACAACTATCCCGACGTCCGAGCTAGTAATATCTAGCACGATACTCAAAGTCCTCCAGAAAATCTAAATGCAGTTTCATATACATAGGGTGAGTATATAGGTATACTCAGTAGGGAAACCAAAATCTCTCGTGCACAAGTAGGGAGACAATATAATGCCCCGTAAGAAATAGAGATAATCAAAGCACCTAGAAAGGAAACTATCCACCAAGCCTCACCAAGGTACACTGCCCAAATAACATAAGTCAAGTAAAGTAATAGTAATAGCGCATCGATATTTGGGTACCCCGCACTGCTTTCCCACTGGTTATTTAGAAAATCCTATGCATTAGACCTCCCCCACCATTTCCACTGCAATCCCACTACTTCCCCAACAACAACCCCATGGGACATCCCAACCGTGCAACTATCCCCCCAACAAACACCTGGGCCACCGCAACCCCACAGAGCCACACCTGCAGACACCTCGGCCACAACAACTACACACAACAATTCCCACAGACACCTGGTCCACAATAACCATTTCCACACCTAAAGACACTAGGGCTAGAATAACCACTACTACATCTAAAGACACTTGGGCCTCATCCCGAAGATACTTGGAAAATAATCCTGCCCACACAAACCTGGGCCACCCACCACCACACACCCTACCCAAAGATTCTTAGGCTATAATGGACCTCAGGTCGTCACAGTCTACCTGAAGAATATTGGGTTACCTGGGAGAGGCAACAAAAATGAGTTAATAACTAGTCACTCATAAGAATGTTGGCGAAACCACTCTCCCCCATGAAATGGGGGTATTCAGCACGAAGCTCTAAACATAGGTGGGGTGCGTATATGAAACATAAGAACTAAATGTTATACATATAGGTAATCAAGCACTCATCTCAACCTAAGTGCTCCGAAACAGACAACCAGCTCGTACACAACCACTCCTGTTGTTATCCCTACATATACAAGCATACAACATCCACAACCAGAGCAGAACCCATTTTTGGAAAATAGTTCCCCATTATAAATATTCATATTATCTGGTTCAAGTGACTCTATTTAAATATTCCTTCACTATCGATAATCTAACAGACACAACTACAATCCAAAACAAAAATTGAATGAAAACAACTAAGCAGGCATTTAAGCATTCACTCTAATTCCGCTTGAAAGTAACAACATCAAAAGAGATACATGATATCCTCAAAGGACTAGAACCAAACCAATCCCCAACATACCGGATCTACATGACCTCAAATTCATAAACCAACAACTTCTTGACCAGAGATTCTATTTCCCTCAACGTCACCCCGTAAGGCATCAAACAAAACCACCATGCATATCACCTGAACAAGAAAAGAAATTTTCAGATTTAGCCAACACCAATCATTAAGTTTATTCTTCACATTTTGTTAACTAGGGTGATCATGCAATAATTTTTATTCATCATGAATCCATTTAATCAATCATGTTTATGTCATTAACCAGTTTCTATGTTACAGTCATTCAATCACAAGATTATCCAGAAAAATAGAGATTCATTAGTACATAAGAAAGGACCACCAAGGGCAACGATTTTCATTGGACATGAGCCCATACAATTCACTACATAAGAATGAATGTAAAGCATTATAACATCATCATCATTACCAACCCCTCATTCTTTAAATGTCGATCTATTATCTTTGTTAATGTTTGTTTCATCTACGTATCGAGGGAACATCATCATACCCACCACGCATGATGCACAGTAATGTGAGATGAAGGAAGAACCCCTTCCTGGAAGATCAAGGATCGATTTTTTCTTTTTTGGGTTAAAAACTGGGGATTTTTCTATAGGAAACTCCAATAAGAATTGAACAGGAGAGCTCTCATGTAGGTACGACTCGTCTTCGGAAGGGAGACTCCAAGCGCATCATGGAAAGGAAATAGACCATGGAAGAAGAATGTCTCGGTGTGATAAAAGCTCTAATACTCGAGTTATGGGATGTTCAATCTCAATGTTCTTAAAAATAAGATCATGGTTTGACCACGCGGCTAGGCGGGTCCACACGTTAGAATTAATATACATTTAATTACCCTCCTTGGAGATAGTGGAGATAGACCAGTCGATGACTGTGAGTTGATATATTTCCTTAAAATTGAGAAAAACACGCAACATATGCAAAAATGGAAAGCTTGGGAGGCTAGAAGATATGGGAAAAGGTGTTGTAGGCCACACGTTTTGGTAGTTCAAAAGTCCCCCGATTCTTGGGGAAATTAAAACATATTTTACGGGACATAAATCACTTGAATGGGGTATGTAAAACACATTTACATTAAAAGAGGCGTTACTGGACCGAAACAAAAAAGACTGGGAGAATTTGGAAATGACTCACTGATGGGTGAGTCACTGATACCCTGGCACCGTGGTCGTGGCATTGTCGCCCATCGGTGCCTCTAATGCCCATCGGTGCCATCGTTCATTCAACCCGAAATTTGGAAAACTCTTTAATGAGTCCTTGATGGTCTCCAATACAACTCAAACACTAGAATTTGACAATGTAATGGCCTAGGTAAGATCCACAAAATTACATCAAATACCAATCAAACTATTCTCTCCCATGAGAATCCAGGCTAAATTCAAAGAAAGAGGGGGGCCCGAACAACCATCTCGTAAGATACCTCTTTGGGAAAAACCATCCTGGGGTTGTTCAAAAGCTGGATCAACCCTCAACATCCAGGAGATCCTCTCTCACATATATCTTCTGAAAATCATTAGAAACACTAAACAACCACTCACACACAAAATTCACACCCTCCAGACACATGGACTAGGGAGTTCCTTCCTCCATTTAAAGATATTATGCACTTTGGGCAGCACTGACTCTCTCGCACAGGTTTAATCACATCCACATTAGTGTGTCTTGATTAGGGATCAATCTATTCCATCCCAATAGTAAAGAAATTTTACACACATTCAGAGAATATGGAAAAGAACTTATATCATAGGAAACATGGTCATGAACCCACTATAAACAATGAACAAAGAAACCAATAGGATCAAAGCATAGAAAAGCTATGGGTACTGGTCACACATCCGTGCCTTCCATTCCCAAGTCCTCTCCTCAAATAAGCCATGCCTACATAATACACGAACCAAGGGAATGATCCATCCATGAAGCACCTTATTCTCATGATCCTCGATTCTCATTGGCCACTCCACAGACGTCACATTGTCCTCGATATCAAAGTATCCCCTGTCGAGAACGTGGGAGTCGTTGTGTAGATAATGAAGGATATGAGAATCGTGGAAGACATTTTGGATCCTCCCCAATTGTGTGGGTAACTCCAGCTGATATTCCACCTTTCTATCTCATCCCAATACCTCAAAGGGTCTGACGAACCTGGGAGAAATCTTACTCCCACTGCCAAACCTCTACTACCCACATCAAGGGGAAACCTTCAAGAACACATGATCTCCAACCTCAAACGCCAAGGGTCTCCTCCTATGATCAGCATATGACTTATGCCGGTCCTGAGCGGCCTTCATCCTTTCATTCACAAGCTGAACCTTCTTCGTCATTATCTACACCACCTCTAGTACAAGAACACATTCCTCCCCAACCTCTGTCCAGCACAAGGGTGAGCGACACTGTCTTCTATACAAGGATTCAAACAGATCAATGCCAATGGTAGAGTGATATATATTATTATAGGAAAGCTCTACCAGATGTAAGTTTCATACCCATGATCCTCCGAATTCCATAACACACATTCACAACATATGGACGGTCCTCTCTGTCTTCCCATCTGCCTGTGGGTGGAAAGCAGTGCTACGACATAGATGGGTTCCAAAAGCACGCTGCAATTCGTTCTAGACTCATGAAGTAAAGCGTGTATCCAGATCTGAAATGATGGTTCTGGGAACTCTGTGTAGCCGCACAACTTCACCCACATACTTCTGTACCAAAGCATCCACTACTTTCAACTCCTTAACTGTTATGAAGTGAGCCTATTTCATCAAACGGCCCACCACTACCTAGATTTCATCACATCCTCCATTATCACTGGGTAGCCCTGTGATGAAATACATTGAGACATTATCCCACTTCCACTAAAAAATTTCTAAGGGAAGTAATAGACGACCGAGAACATTGTGTTCAACATTAACCTACTGACATGCGAGACACTTTGTCACAAACTCCGCCACTACATGCTTCACTCTGCACCACCAAAATAGACCTATCAAGCCCCGATATATCTTTAAGACTCTTGGATGTACCACCAGGGGTGAGTAATGAAACTCACCAAGAACCCCCTCACTCATTGGCACCACAAAAAACAGCTTCCCACAGAACAACATCAGATTTTGACCATCTTCCAACCATCCTTCTAGAGCATTTCCCTATTTAACGTGATCACACATCACATCGTCCTATGAGTCTCCCCAAAAGGATTCATCCACCTGCCATACCAAGGAAGACTGCACTGTCATTTGAAATATACATCCTCTTCCATCCTCCACTCTAATGCCCAGAAGTAAAGAAGTCAACCCCTCCATTGCCTTCCAACAAGCTGCTAACTCTCGAACCAAATACTTTTTTGACTTCCTGCACAAGGAATTGGCCACCATGTTCCCCTTTCCTATGGTGTAAGAGATATCAAAGTTTTATTCTTGAAGATAATCTATCCACCTTTGCTTCCACAAGTTCATGTTTCACTCGGAGAAGACATACCTCAAGATATTATGATCTGTGAAGACCACGAAGCATTCCATGATGAGGTAATTCCTCCACAACTTCTTTGCGAACACAAATACTGAAAGCTACAGGTCTTGAGTGGAAAAGTTATGTTTGTGATCACATAACTACCTAGACCCATAAGAGATCACCCCATGCTGCTGGATTAGCACACACCATAAGCCTAGACCGTAAGCATCACATAACACGTCAAATGTTACCCCTTCCTCTTGCGACATCATCATTGGGTCACTGACCAGCTTCCCCTTCAGATAAATGAAAGATGCCTGGAAATTCTCACTCTACACAAAAGCCTAGTATTTTTTGGTCAAGGATTTCAAAGGTACTGCAACTCAAGATAAGTCAGGTATGATCCTTCGATAGTAACATTCTAGTCCTAGGAAACTACAAAACTCTACCACGTTCTTGGATCCTGCCCAAGAAAAAACCACTTCGATCTTTGACAGGTCCCCTTGTATTTCTTGCTGGGACCTCACGCGTCCAAGTAAGTGCATCTCTTATGTCTTGAACTTGCACTTGGATAACTTCCCATAGAGGTGGTGGTGTCGAAGGACCTCCAAAATTGTTCTCAGATTCTCAGTTTGATCCTCCTATGATCATGAGTATATCATGATGCCATCGATGAACACGACCATAGACTAGTTTAGATACTCACTGAAAATAGATTTCATGAGACCCATGAACACAACTTGTGCATTCGTAATGGTGAACGACATGATAAAAAACTCAAAATTCCCATATCTTCACATGATAGTAGTCTTAGGGATGTCACCCTCTTTCACCCTCAACTGGTGGTATCTAGAATGCAGGTCAATCTTAATGAAGCTACCTTCTCCCGTCAATAGGTCAAAAAGGTTGTCAATCCTCAGGGGGGTAACGATTCTTAACTATCACTTGATTCAGTATTCGGTAGTCTATTCACAACATGAGACCACCATATTCCTTATATTCTAACAAGACTGGAGAACACCATGATGATGCGCTAGGTCGGACAAGACCCTTATTCATCAGGTCATCAACCAGAATTCATAACTCCCGCAACTCAGAAGGCGCCATCTGGTAGGGATCCATCGAAACCGAACGGTCACTAGGTTGTAAGTATTTTCCAAAATCAACATCTTGTAAATGGGATAGAGTGAAAACCACATTAGGGAAGTCATCCAAGAACTCATTGAAAATCCCTATAACTTCTACCATCTCTATTTATACCGATTCCACTGATAACTCAGCTAATAAGGAAATAAGGGGATCCATACACTGACTTCCCTCCTACAAACCTCATTCTCCAACAAAAGCTACACGTTGGCCACCCATATTTGATAATACGACTCTCCTCTAAATGAAGTCAATAACAAAGTGCACGAAAAATAGCCAGTCAATGCCCATGATGACATCATATGGCTACATTTGTAATAGAAGGATATCCCCATTAGACTAATGCGGACCCAACATTAGTCTGCACCCTCAACATACACCAAATAGGCTGGTTGGACCTCAAACTGGTGTACACAACACCAGGGGCATGATAAGTATCTATATATATAGAATTAAGAATTTTACTAGACTTGGTGCCACAAATGAGTGTGAAGCTCCCGAATCAAACAAGGAACATGCAAGAGTAATACACTCATTGATTGTACCTTGAATGAACTTTGGCCCCACTGGAACTGCTGCCTCTATAGTGTGAAACATATCGTGCCCAAATCCTCTCCCCCTTAGCTATCTCTTGCCTCCCCGACCACTCCCTAGTAGAAGTCACTAAGGAGAACTCTGAGGTCGGCCTCCTCCGGCACTATTTGCCCTCGGTGGAGCAGGATCTTGCTTCCTATGCTGCTGATGTTGAAAAGGTATAGCTGGAAACTGCTAATGCTGGGGTGGGAGCTGAACCTGCCCAGCCACACCATACTACCCTCGTTCAGAGCACTGATTTAAAATATTCCCACAACTACCACAGTTAATGAACCTTGGTCATAGGCCCATGGAAAAAGGGAGAGGATCCAAAGATCAGAACTGAAACTGCGGAGGCCTACTCCCCATCGGACAAAACCTGGAAGGACCTGACTCTGTAGGTCTTCTACTAACTACTTTCCCCTATGATGAGATATATTGGATCCCCTCTCACAGAACACCTCCCAGCGTGTGCATCCTCTACACTACTTCAACTTTCTTCTGAACCTTAATGTACATTGGTAGAGTTAAGGGAGTAACAACATATTGAACAGGAGGTCATACCGCCTCCTCTAAACATCTTTCCCATGACTCCTTTCCCAGGACAAAGTTTGGAGTGAAACGAAAGAGATCCTTGAACTTTTTCCCCAACTCCCTTGCTAACATACTCCCCTACTAAAGGGTGAGAAGAACCTACCTCTTTTCAGCCTTCATCGTGGAAGAAAGGAATTCTTCCTGGAATTCCTTCTCAAGGTCCATCCATGAACCATCATCCTCTTTATTCTCCCCAAGATAACACATCCACCACTAATGCGCCACTCCCCACATCTGGGTCACAGCCCGAAAAATCTGTTACTCTATCAGAGATCAGATCAAGCTGAATTCTATCACCATCTCCTAGAGTTATCTCTCCATCTCCATGTTCAAGATGATGCCCCCATACTTCACTAGAGCCTACCTCTGGAAGGAACAAAACATCTTCTACCACTGGTCATCCTCCTCCTCTCGATTAGCGCTCCATTGATCAACCATGTCAACCTGTTGGGCCTCGATTGTCTCCAGTACTCATGGACGTTGCCCGAGTTCCATAGCTTCAAGGTAAACAAGGAATGCCTAAGACTAAGTAGTGTAAAATATTCCCTTTAAATTTTTATTAAAATTTTTATTTAGTTTAAATCCCAAAACAACCAAGAAATTGAAGAAAAAAATTCATTATGATTTATGTACCATTCCTAGGGTCCCTACCCTACAATCAGTGTAGCCTCACTTGGTCATTTGGTAGGTCTATAATCCTTGCATTGGATCATGGGGGGCCCTAAAATATCATGTCCTAGCCCGTCTTCCATGGCCTATTTCATGCACCAAGGTTGTCTATCATTATATCCCTACCATCCCATGAAATCCTCATTGTGCCTAACCTAGAACTCTATCTTATCCCTCAACCACCATCTCTGATATCTTTCTGTTACGACCCACCTTCACCAAGATGAGGGAAGAGACACCAAACTGCCAAACCCTTCCTTATTCATGTTGAAGGAGAGATAATGACCCCTGAGCCCCACCTTCAATTGGCCCTATAATGGAGACTAGAAAAAAAGTTATATAATCACTTGTAATATGGAAGGAATTAAACCTTTTTATAGAATAAGATCAGAAGATAAAATTGTAAATCCCAAAAAACTCCAAAAAACTGAAAGGAAATGTAATGCCAAAAATCCATTCCCAGATGAATGTTCAAAATAAACTGATACAAGGTACAATAAAAATCCAAATGAAAGTATCAAAAGAAAGAAAATCAGTAATGATAACTATCCTGATGTTCGATCAAGTGTGGTCTAATACGGTCCTCAATGTCCTCCTGGAATCCTGAAATTAGTTTCATATACATAGGGTGAGTATACAGGTATACTCAGTGGCGAAATCAAAATCTCTTAGGCACAAATGGGGTGACATTCTAATGCCCCATGAGAGATAGAAATTTCTAAAGCACCTAGCATGGAAACTATCCACCCAACCTCACCAAGGTACACTCCCCAAATAATGCAAGTCAGGTAATGTAATAGTAATAACACATTGATATTTGTGTACCCCACACCTCTTTAAATATAGTGATTTAGAACATCCTACGCATTGGATATCCCCCACCATTACCACTACAATCCCACTACCACCCAACAACAACCACATGGGGCATCCCAACCGTGAAACTATCTCTCCTACAAACACTTGGGCCACAAAAAACATACACAACCACACCCATAGATACTTGGGCCACAAAAACCACACAAAACCACACCCACAGACACCTAGGCCATAATAACCACTTCCATACCGGAAGACACCTAGGATAGAACAACAACAGCTACGCCCGAAGACTCCTGGGTCTCATCCTGAACACACTTGGGAAACAATCCTTCCTGTACACACCTAGGACACCTACCATAACACACACTACTCAAAGAGTCTTGGGATGTAATGGGACTCATGACATCACAACCTACCTGAAGAGTCTTGGGCTACCTGAGACAGGGAGCAGAAATAAGCTAATATCCAGACACACATAGGAAAGTTGGGAAAAACACCCTCTCACATGAAATGGGGGTGTTCGACATGAAGTGATCAATATGAGTGGGGCGCATATAAGAAGAACAATAACTAAACATTATAAATATAGGTAATCAATCACTCATCAAAACCTAAAGGTTCCAAGACAGACAACCATACCATACACAACCATTCTTACAACTATCCCTATATGCAGAAGTACACAACAGCCACAACCAAAGCACAACCCATTTTTGGAAAATAGTTCCCAATTGTACCCATTCCTATTATCATGTTCAAGTGATTCCATTTTAATATTCCTTCACTATCGAAAAACTAATAGGTATAGCCACAATACAAAACAACAATTGAAGGAAAAACACCAATCAAGCGTTTAATAATTCACTCCGGGTCCGCTCGAAAGTAACAACTTCAAAAAAGATCCAGGAGATCCCTTGAAGTACTGGAACCAAACCATGCCCCGTCATACCAGCACCACATATACTCAGATTAAAAAACCAACAACTTCTCATACATATATTCTATTTCCCTCTACTTCATCCAATAATGAATCAACCAGAACCACTCTTCATATCACCAGAACAAGAAAGATAATTTTCAGATTTAGCAAACACCATTCATTAAGTTTCTTCTTCACATTTTTTTACCTAGGTGATCAGACATAGATTCTTATTCACCATACATCCATTTAATCAACCAAAATTATGTGATTAAATAATATCCATGTTACTATCATTCAATCAAAAGATTATATAGAAAAAACAGTGTTTCGTTAGTGTGTAAGAAATGACCACTAAGGGCCACGATTTTCAGTGGACATGAGCCCATATAATTTACAAAATAATAAGGAAGGTGAAACATAACAACATCATAATCATTCCTACGCCTTAATTATTTAAAAGTATGTTTATTATATTAATAAAAGTTTGTTTAATTTATGTACTGAGGGAAAATCATCATACCCACCCCTCATGATACACAGTAAAGAGAGAAGAAGGAAGAACCCCTACCTGGATGATGAAGTATTGATGTTTTCTTCAATGTGTCAAGAACTGGGGTTGATGCTACACGAATCTCCAAGAAGAACCAAACAAGATGGATCTCACATAGGCACAACTTGTCCCCATAAGGGGGAATACAAGTGCACCATGTAAAGGAAATAGACCAAGGAAAAAAAAGATCTCGGTGTGATAAAATCCTCGATCACATAGTTACGGGATATGAAATCTCAACGTGATTAAAAATTAGATCATGGTTTGACCATGTTGCTAGGAAATTTCACACATTATAATTAATATAAATTTAATAAATCTCATTAGAGACGGTGGAGATAAACCAGTGTACGGGTTTGAGTTGATAGATTTCCTTAAAATTGAGAAAAACACATAACATAGGTGAAAATGGAAAACATGGGATGCTGGAAAAGAAAGAAAATGGTGTTATAGGCCACACATTTTGGTATGTCAAGGGTCATCTGAATCTTGGGAAAATTAAAACATCTTTTATGGGCCTTAAATCACTTGAAAGGGGTATCTAAAACACCTTTATGTCAAAAGAGACATTAATGGACGAAAACAGAAAAGTATGGGGAAGCTGTAAATGAATCACCGATGGGTGAGTCACCAATACTACGGAACCATCACCCTGACAACATCGCCCTAGCACCGATACCGATCATTGCCACCGATGCCCATCAGTCCCACCTATGCCGATCGATGCGACCATTCGTTCAACCCAAAATTTGGCAAACTCCTCAATGACTCACCCATGGTCCCCAGGACACCTCAAACACTATAATTTCACAAATTTATGGCCAAGGGAAGGTGTGAGACATTATAGTCACCCATTATCAACAAAATTTAGTTGATCAAGCTACTAAAGAAGATTCTAATACTAGGAATACTGAATAATTGTAGAAAATATTCAACACACTTTCACATAATTCCAAAAAATGTGTTCTAGGAGAAGAAAAATAGTTATAAAAGAAAATAATCGCTTTCAACAGGTTGAAGCCAATGATTATGCGTATTATAATGAAAATGATAAAATATTTGTTAGGAATAAATTTCACTATTGTGGTATGTATGAACATGCCAACTCTTACTTACCTAACTTTGATACTCCTTCCCAGTAAACTGAGGAAGAAAACAATAATGTTTATGCACCTCAGTTACATCCAAGAGATGATCCTATTTCCTATAATTACACGAAAATGTTATAAAAATCATTTCAACAATTCCTGGATGGAGTATGGGGTTTTTAGACATGTTTTATCCCATGGTTTCCAACAAGAGCCTAGGAATCCATACCAATACCATCCAAGGGTAGAACATTGTATTTATCAATGGAATATTGAGGTCAAAATGATTAATAAACTAAAAAAGGTTATTAATATAATGGATTTTAAAGATAATAAGTTTTTAAATAATCAAAATAAACCAAAATGATCAATATGATTATGATAAAATTCAATTTGATTCAAGAATACATAATATGGAATATAAAATAATCTAAATTGCTATGGTTTTAAATCGGAGAGAGGAATAGAAATTAACAATTACAAATGAAGTTAGTCCTAGGGGATATATGATTGATATCACTACTAGGATTGGTTTTCAGTCTCATGAAGACTTCCATAGGGATCCTAAACAAGTTGAATATGTAAATCACGATGAAAATGAACTCATAAACAATGAAACAACTAAAAATATAAATCTAGACATCCTCATTGAAAATTCAGTACAACCTATTGTTCCACTTATTAATGAATATGATAAAGAGATTAAAATAAATAAAAATAAAGGGAAGAAAATTACTGATAAAGTACCTTAATTGATGCCCATGGTTTTAATGAATTTGGCGCAACATGTTTTTTTACTCGATTGAATTAAGAAGGACCATAATGAACCTGAACTTCATAAATTTATTTAGTAGTTTGAGAATGATCCCATTAATATTAATTTTCTATACGATTTTTTTAGGTTCCTTTTTATCTAAAAATGATAAATTGTTTAGAAACATGAAAACACACAAAGATTTTTTTCACTTACATTTTAACTATGTAATATTATGTTATAGTTCAGAATAACATACCTACTAATCTCAATGATCCTGGTAGTCTTGTTATTCCATGTACCTTTGAAAATAGTGGTGAGGACAACATCCTTTCTAACATTGGAGGTAGTATTAATCTCATTACTTATTGTTTATACAATTGAGATTAGGATTAATATTTCCTGACATTGTTGTATTGAAATTGGAAGGATGATCTATTAACCACACAATATAACAATTTTAGGATTTGATTTTAGGGTTTGGAAAACTATTTTTACGTATTGTTTTCCTTATACGTGATATGTAGTGTACCAAGGTAGTCTCTCTCATTCTTGATAGGCCCTTCCTTTCCGATAGGGGAGCTATAATAAACATGGATAATAGTATGTTTATTTTCAATCTGGGAGATAAAAGTGAAGAGTTCAATGATTTTAAAAAATTAAATACTTCACCATAATCTGGAAATTGTTCATGTGATCATCTTCATGAATATAATAATCCTTTTTATGAAGAAGAGGATATATTTTTAAACATGACAAATAAAATAAATAATAACCTCACAAGTGTTGAAAATATTAGGGTAATTTTATCATTTCAATAGGTAGATACAAGAGATGATTAATTGGGTTAATTTTAGGAAAATATGGATAAATTTACTTAGAATATGTTCTTAAAAACTAATGTGAAAATTGATTGTAACAATTTTTCTAATCTGGACACCAATAAGGATGAGGGTTTCTTATGCTCTCGTTCATTTTTTTGGTATTCAAATTGAAAATTTCCTTCTTTTTAGTCAATACGCACCCATTTTAGAGTTGAATACTCTTCCACCACATCTCCAATAATATTTTCTCGGTAAAAAAATCTACTCTTCCTATAAAAATTTAAATCAAGATAGTAGTGAGTCAAGAAGAGACTATGTTTTCTATTTTGAGGAAGTTAAAATCAATTATTGGATGATCCATATCTGATATAAAGGTAATATATCCATATTTTTTAATGTATAAAATACCAATGGAACTATATCATAAGACTAGTGTAGAGGCACAAATAAGATTAAATAAAAATGCGATAGAGGAATTTAGAGAAAAAGTAATTATAATTATTGATGTTGGAATAATTTTTCTTATATATTATAATCCTTTTGTATGTCTCATACACGTCATACCAAAGGGTGGGGGGGGGGGGTTGGAAGTTGTAAATAATTATAAAAATTAATAAATTCATGATAGGAAACCTAATAAGTGGAGGGTTTGTATTTATTATTGAATGATTTACTCTTCCATAAGATAAGATCATTTTCTAATGTCATTTAAAGATCAAATGCTTAAAAATTTGGATGAAAATGATTTTTTATATTTTTTGGATGGATATTATGGGTACAATCAGATTTACATGGCCCTTGAAAACCATGAAAATACCCCCTTAACATGTTCATTTGGGAAATTTTTCTACAGACAGATTCCCTTTGGGATAGGTGGTGCTCCTGCCACCTTTTAGAGGTGTATTATGGATATATCCAGATATTATTGATATAATTATAGAAGGTTTTATGGATGAATTTTATATAGTAGGTTCAAATTTTGAGGGATGTATAAAATTATTTGGAACTGATTCACAGAGGTTTGATGAGATTATCCATGTCTTAAATTCGGAGAAATTTCAATTCATAGTAACAAAAGTAATTAAATTAGGGAATAAGGTTTATAATAGGGGTATTAAAGTAGATAATTTTAATATTTAAGTGATTCAATAACTTCCACATCCTATAAATATGAAAGGAATTATATTTTTTCTAGGATATGTCAGTTTTTAATAGAGATTAATTAAATGATTTCAAAAATTGTATGTCCATTATGTTTGTTCTTAGTCAAGGATATAACTTTTTTATTTTATGATAAGTTCCAAGAATAATTTTTTATTATAATGTAAAATATTAAATTATCATTAATAATCACTACCCTTGACTGGATACTACCATTTGATTTTATGTGTAATGAAAGTGATTTAACAGTAGGGTATTTTTTATAGAAAATAAAGGAGAAGAGGTTACATGTGATTTACTATTCTAAAACATTTCCTGAGAATTTCCAAAAAAATTATAAAAAATAATGAGAAATAGTTAAATAATATTTTTATTTCCATATAAAAATTAAGAAATACCTCAGAGGATCAAAAGTCATAATACACACATATCATTATGTTTTGAAATATCTTCTAGACAAAAAGGTATAAAAACTGAGACTTATGATGTGGAATTCGTCATTGAAATAATTCTATTTAGATATTAAATATAATAAATGTGTTGAAAATTTGGTGGATGACCACTTTTATAGGTTACCTAAAATCCCAATTCAAACTCATGATCTAATATAAATAAATACATCCATTCCTGAGGATCAATTGTTTGTTGATTCTATAAAATAATCTTCTTAGCTTGATGATTATTCCAACTCCTTAGTTATACGTGTCATGCAAAAAGAACTTCCATATAATCAAAGGAACAAGTTCATGAATGATCTTATATAAAACATTTGGGATAATCCCTTTCTATTTTAGAGGTGTGTTGATGGTATATTCAGGAGGTCTATTCCAATGGATTGACTGATTTCTATTTTAAAAATTTTTCACCACTGTCCTTGGGGTGGACACCATGGGGGAGACTAGAGAGCCCAAAAGGACCTCCAATATGTTTTTTACTGGCCTAATCTATTCAAGGATGCAATAATTATTGTAATTACCGGTGAAAACTATCAAATGATATGGGAATGTGTGTAAGAAACAAGATTTTCCATATAGAGGGATTTTAGAAGTTAAATGTTTTGATGTTTGGGGGTTATATTTCATTCGACCATTTCCACATTATTATGGAAATGAGTACATCCTTGTTGGTGTAGAATATATCTCTAAGTGGTATAAGGTTCCAGATCTCTATATAATATTTATATTAGTGTTGTGAATATCATCAGGAATGACATTTTCTTCATATTTGTGTTTCCAAAAGTTTTTATCATAGATAATGGCACACATTTTGAGAATAATAAATTCAAATAATTAATGTAAACATATGGTTTTATTAACAACACTAGTAAAACCTATTCCCTATAATCATATAGGTAGGCAATGATCTGAAATAAATAATTGAAATAGATTCTAGAGAAAGTAGTGGGTAGTTCATGAAAAGTATGGTATTTAAAACTGGATAAAGCATTATGGGCCTAAAAGTATACATACAAAACTAACATAAGGATATATATGTATATAATTTTATTTAGTAAGATATTTCATGTACATATAGAGATCTATAAAAAAATCATTCTAGGTTGTAAAATCCCTCAACTATGATTTCATGTCTACTAAAGAGAGGAGGTTGATAGACTTAATTGAATAAGAAAAGTTTTGATTTGAGTCATATGATAATTATAGAAATTATAAAGAGATATCAACATCTTTTCATTAGTCCATAAGTAAAAATAAGAACATTAAGGCCAGTCATAGGGTTTTACTTCTTAATTCTAGATAGATTATTTTTCCTTGAAGACTCAAAAAATAATTGTCTAAACCCTTTACTATGTTGAATGTCCTTGTGAATAGAGCTTCAAAATTGATTGGAGAGGAAAATAGAAATTTCATGGCCAATATGTAGATATTAAAACATTACATTTACATGAAGTTAAAGGGATTTTCTTTTGTTTTTATTTTAGATAAGTGAGTCTAATTGATGATTTTTAGCTTACTTCTTCATAGGAGTCAACCCATGTTCCTTAATGTTTTTATTTTTTTCTTTCTCAATAAAAAACATCTTTTTTGTTTTCATGGGTTTTTATTAACTCTTATACACAAAAATTTCTTAAAATTTAATAAGTTATTGAAATTTATTTTCAGTAGTTCATTTGATTTCAAGGAAGCACAAAGTTTATTTGGCTAAAGCATCAAATGTTCTTTAATTCTTAGTGGTTATAAAATAATGATCACACTTGATTAATTTCCCTAAACATTATATTTATTTAATCTCATTCTTAAATTTTTTTTTGTAATGTTGATCTTTTAATTTTATAGGAAATGTAACATTTTTTCTAAGGAACTTCACTCGAGAGATAGATTGGGTTTAAATTTTGAATAAGCTAAAATGATTAAAGATTCTATTTTGAGGAGAGTTTAAATTATTTTCCATTATTTTAATTCATCTAATTAATTTCTTTTCATTTTGAATAAAAAATAAGTCTAAGGGAAACTTCCTGGATGTTTTGAAATTTTTTTAAAATTGAGTTTGATATTAATTGATTGGTGTTTTTATTGTTCTTTTTATTTTGTTGTAACTTTTGTGTGATGCATTTGAAATCCTTCTTGTCACCTTGAATTTTTATTTTTTAATCATCACTTACTTATTAGATCAAATTATTATCCATGTAAAATTTTTATTCTTTGTTTAAAATATATGTGTTGTGTCATTTGATGTTAAATATTGTACTGCCAAAATTTATTTATATGAATTATAATGGATTCTTTTGGAAAATAATTTGTTTGTATTATTGTGACCCTTGAACATAAATCAGTTACTCATAAACTAAATATATTTTTTAATTCATAGATTAATTATTTTCTTCCACTATTGAATTCATCTTTGAGGAAAATATTGAGTTTTAATTGTGGGGGAGTGGGTCTTCTTAAAAAAATGAAATGGTATTTAATAAAATGGCCATAAAAATTCCTCATAAAATTTTCAAAATTTTGAATTTATCATGGTTTTATTTACAATTTTAGTTGGAAAAAATATTTCTTGGGGTTGAATATTGTGATTCCACTTTGAAGAGGTTAATTTCTATTGTTCTATGGATTTAATTGGGAATATATTTTTTATTTTAATTTTTTAAAAATTATATTTATGGTAATATTTAGGTTTAATTTTTTACTACTTTAGTTAGACTAAAACATATTAGAAGGAATTAAACTCATTAGATATGAATTAAAATGGTTTCTGAAATTAAAATAATTATCTAGGTTTAGTCTCTTTCTTTTAATCTTTCCATCATTATTTTTTTTATGCTGATGGATGGATTATTTATCTTGATTTAATTAATAAACCAACCCATCCGAATAAAGTTTCAATTTACTAACTTTTATGATTATTTTTTTTCCTAATCTAGAGGTAAATATATGTTTGGTCTTCTAGATGGATAAAAATTGACATTTTTAATTCATTTTAAATTTGCCAATTTCAATCACATTTGTAAAAAAAGTACTCAATTTTTCATTAAATTATATTTTAAAGGGGGAATTCACATTTCTATCATGAGAGTGTCGATAGGGGAAAAATTTTATAAAGGATATTTCCGTGGTGTATTTTTAATTTTTCACTTTTGAGATTTTTTTCTCTACTACAATTGATTATGTAGTTTCTTAAGGGCACAAAAAAATTATGTTTGGGGGAATTTGATATGGTTGTCATTTGATTCATTTTTAACAATAATTTTTTAATGTAAATTTATTGATAATATTGGTGTTTATATTTTGATTATAGTATTGTGATTTATTTGTTGATAATTAGTGAATTAATGATTATTGTGTTAAGATGTTTACTTAAATGTGTATATGGTATTGGTGTAATGTTAGTGTGTGCATTACCTATTCTATTTTTTATAACGTTATTTTAAAATATTAATTCCAATCCTAATCATTTATTTTATGTGATTAATAATTTTTATTATTTATTTTCTTTGTTTTTTTCAATTTTATTTTATTTATGTTCTGATTTTATTTTAGTTTCTTTATTATCATATCTTATTACCAATATTATCATTTTTTATTTATTTAATTTTAACTTTTCAAATTAATGAGTATTTTATTTTTGGAATGTGCATAAAATTATTATCATCCCTTGATGAAAATTTATTACACTATCAAATATTATAAGATAAAGACCTACTGCATAGGATAATACTTCAGTGTAAAATAATTAAAATGGTGAGTAAGATAATTTTTTTTGAAATTGTATAAAAAAATAAATTCCCATATGATAAATATAAGGCATGTAAGATAATTTATCTTATGTGACCCATGGGAGTATGGGGAATCAAGTTGAGTCTCGACGCCACTATAATCAGATGAAGGCTAATTTCCTTGAAGATAGGTATATGTGTCTTCCCAACCAAGCTCACCAACTTGGAAACAATGAACCATGTGATCTTGAGAGTGTTTACTATTTAAAACTGGTGAATCAAGTTCCAATATAGGGTTGTTTATCCATTTTATTCTAGAGTTATTTTTCTATTCTTGAGGATGATGAACTTGAAGCAGTAACTCGATCCAAATACAAAAAATCTCTCCAGTAAATGGGTGACCCATGTGAGGGTTGAATATGGAACTGAGTAGGGGATCATTGTTAAAGACAATAGAGTTGATGCAACAATGGATGAGGAATTCAATGGTGAAACATGATTTTGTGTTGATGATCCATGTTCAAATCGGATTTGTGTTTAAGGTGATGTTTAGGTTCAATTTTGGGAAAAATAGGAACAGTAGATCCAACTTGGAATCAAAGGAATCTAATGGTCATGTTAGGCTGATGTGCATTGCTGAGCTGATAATTGAGAAGATTTGATATTGTAAGGCACAAAACATCTTTCATTTGAGTAAGAATCCATTATACATGGCTAGAATGTTGTTTGGTTCCATTGAGGAAAATCTGAATTTTACTTTTGTACATTGGAAGTATGTGTGGAGGCCACCCTTCACTATCAGCTTGAATCAAAAACATTCAATAGTTTCCTACAAATCCATGTTCAATACATGGGATATTCCCTAATGAATCTATTTTTGGACATATAACATGTTCAAGTATCACAATTTGTTTTCTCATGTCAATCCATAAGATTCAATCGAATCATACTATGTATTATAAAGGTGTTACATATGATTTTTGATTTTCTACTAGTCATTTTTTGTTAACATAGAGACTATGAATTATATAGGCATGATTTAGCATTCATGTATGATGTTGAGGAACAAGTGTATTGAGAAATTTTCCCATAGAAGAAGGCTTGACATATTCATGTATTATTATTGAGTACTAATTCAGTGTATTTATATTATTTGAGTCATGCTCATGGTATAGGAAAACTACAATAGTTCCGAATTATCATATTGGAATGTTGACATATGGGTTCGAGTAAGTTGGTGAAAAAAAAAATAGGGGAATAGAATATCCTTTTAGGAAATTCACAAATTCTAAAAAATTGAGAATGTTTCATGATTTTAGATGCACATTTTCAGAGAGTGATTGAGAGAGATTGAAAATGAGAAATATGAGGTAGAGAAATGACTTGAGATAGAGGAAGAGATCCTTAACTTAGAAGATTTCATTTCATTATTATCTTCTTATTTTTTACTATTAGAAATTATTTATAAATTTAAATTATGATTATGTTTCATAGCTAAATCTTTAGGGTGAATGAGATAGAATGGTTAAAACATTAATAGTTTATAAATAAATCCATATTTTTGGATTATTTATTTTTTAAATGTATTCATGAATCCTTTCATATATTTTTCTATTCTAAAAATTATTAAAAATTAGTTTTGATTAAATTAATTCAATAATTGATTCAACATTTAAATATACTTACAAGATATTGTTTTTTTAGTATCATAAGAAGATTCATTGAAAACATGATTTTTTTAAAGTTTATTTTATCAATTCATGAATTATAAATTCTACAGTTGATATATTGTAGAAATATTTCAATCACTGGTTAATTTTTTGGCAAGGATATATAAATTGTTATAATTCCAGTTTCAATGAATCTTTTGTACATAGCTGAATGAAACATTTATCAAATCAGTCAATTGTGTTCTCTACTATTATTATTGCCACACCTCTTGCCTATCTTTCATTACTGGTGCTTGATTATTTTCATTATTCAGATTGTTTTCTTGTTCAATATATTTTATTATTCTTCATCCGTTCATTTTAAAAAATTCATTCTCTAAGATTCAACACCCACTCGCAATTATATTAGTAGTAATTAGGGTTTTATAAATTGTAATTTTTCTTCATGGTGAATGGCATCACAATCAACCTTCATAATTTTTTCCCTCTCATTAAAATGAAGTTTTATTGTGTGTTTTTAAAATGTGTGATTTCTATGAATGAATTTTCAAATTCCAAACCGACCAAGAAAAAATTAATATTGAGATGACACAATTTTTTAAGGGGGTAAAATGTAACACTGTGAGATTTTATGGAATAATTTGTTCAAAGAAATTAAATTTTTTGAAATATTTCATTATACCAAACACAACTTTTAAATGAAATGATACATACTATTAAAATATTATTATTTGATATGATAGTTACAACCATGCATTCAGAATAGTGATTATGAATAGGATTAACTAAATTAATAAATTATATGGTTTACATAAGTATATAAAATTAATTTTTTAATAAATATTATTAAATAAAAATAAGAACCATTTGAAAATAAATTAATTATTTTAGTGGAAACTAATTCTTCTATACAGAAATGTGTTTTAGTTCAAGAAATTAATGAAATAAATTTTTTAAAATTATTTTAATGGAATATATTTGTTATATAGTCAATCAAATTTTTCATATTCATATTATGTGTTTTCTAAACAAGATATAACAAAAAATCCAATTTGATGTTTAAAATTGTTTTTTTCTAAAAAGAAGTTATATTGCATTTTGAGAACATAATTTAAATTAAATTTTTATGTAATTTTATAATTTTTTTTGAAAAAAATATCTTCATTTTTAAAACATTATTTCAAAATATCTTGGGGTTATTTTTGGTGATTTTTTAAATGATAAAATTCTAACTGAATAGTGAAATGTACTGTGTATATTAGGAATTATCTTTTCATTTAAAGCATTTAGAAACATAAAAATATGATTAAGATCGTTTTAAAAGAAAAATTAGTTCAATAATATATTTATTATTCCAAATTAGTTCATTGATATCATGTTAATATTTATATTACACATGAATAGTTTTTAGACTTTAGAAGATTTCTCATTGGAAACCTGTTTTTGCTTCACATATATAGGATTTATTTTAAATTAAATTTTTCCTATTATATGAATAGAATGTTTAAAAATGTATTTAATATTTGAATAAATAATTATATATTTTATATAATTAGGTAGACTAATTTTTTTACCATAAGGAATATTAAAAAGAGGAACAAAATTACCACATTTAAGGTTAAAACGAGTTTACCAGGGTTTAAACTAAAAAGACAATGGGTAAAATGACCTAGAAACATGTCCAATACCGATTTTATGGACATATTTAAACCCTGTCACATCTTAGGTTCAGGAATGTTCTATTTTGGTTCCTTTTTTCATCTGAAAAATGTGGGTATGAATTTTTGATAAAAAAATCACAAGTGTTCCTCTCACCTCACTTATAAAAGGAAAACCACTCTTCTCTCCTATCCATAACTAAAAATAAAATTTTATCAAACCGAAACTACCCATATATATTCCATAATTCTATAAGCATGAACCAAAACCCATATTTTTGTCTTAAAACCATCCCATAAATCCTTTTGGTATGTACCTGAAGAGGTTTTCTAAGGACGATGTATCATGCTTAACCATGCATCTTAATTTCATTTATTTTTCCTACCCGTTAAAATATTAATAAATTATGCTTATATATTAAAAATTAACTCCCATATACTTATATTATATTATGTTAGTGTAATAACCTAAATTCATATCCTCTTACCTCTAAATGCATATGAAACCAACATTTTTGTCAGCAACAAAGTATAGCCTCACGAACAGATGTTATTTGTTTTCCATCACCACCCCTCACATCTAGATATAATGATGGATTTAATGTTTTTATGAAATATTTATTATTTTTTTGAACTATTTTAATTATAATATCACATATAATATCTTACCTTTAAACTAGTTGGAAAACATTAACAACAGTTGTGTTTATGGAAGACGACTCCCTGGAGAACCAATGTGATGGATTTTCATTTTTTTATTATATTTTTGGTAACAAGGATAGATTAAATGAATCTATATATGATATTTTAAACATAATTATAATTAATTAATTATTATATCACATATTCCTTCTTACATTCCATTTCATAGGGGATATAATAATGTTGTTCATGATTACGACATACTACCGCCTCACAAGGCGATGTGATATGTTTTTCACAAACACATTGAATATAAGGTAATTTGGGAAAAATTAATTAATATATGTGAAATATATGAAATACATTTTTTTATATAATGGTAACATATAATTTTACTTTCTTATAATTCATCAATTAAGAAAACCTAAACAGTTTTCATGCATACATACAACCTACCATCACTATGAATGATGTATTTCATTTTTCTATCCCTAACAATATAGGTTACACTACATAAATATATATTTAATGAATAGTATATTTATTTCATGGATAAAATTATTCATATGATTGAACCGAGATAATTCTATTATAAAAAAATTAAATTATGGTTTATTAATAGATTTATATTAATCTTTTATTTTTTATATATGTGTTTAGAATTTGTAGAAAGTAAATCAAGACTTAAGGTAAGGAATCTCCGTCTCAGTTTTATTTTATGTCTCACATTTTCTTTATTAAACATTTGTTTCTTTTATGTGGTGTATATACTACCCATGAATCAATTTTATGATTATTATCCTGAAAAATATGTTTATTTTAATAACCATTTTCATATCTCTCTCTCATGGTGTCTACAGTTTTTAATTTACGAGCGTCGTAATAGATTTTTTTCTCAATTTGTCTTCTTTGGGACACACATTATGTTATTCACACACCATATTTTATGAGGTGTATAAACATCCCACATTACATGAAATATCATGAATTTATTTATTCTAATGATATTTTATGTTTATTTAATGTTATTTTTTCTGGGTTCTTATGATTTAATTTTATCAAATTGTTATGAGTTTTATGATACACACTAATCATTTATCATGATTGATTAGATTTATGATTCTGATAATGAAATATTATGATTTATATCTCAAGAAACTCATGAATTTTCATATGATATTTTTCTCTATTAAGAATAAATTTTTACCTCATTTCCATATTTTTATGTTCTCAAGATTTCAAAAGAATTGTTTTTAATGAAAACTTACTTTATTTCTCTATTTAGTTGAAAACACATGTTTCTTCTATATTAATGTTTTATAAAAATGCTTTTTTAAATGATGGTCATATATTAGTTTTTTAATATTATATTTCCAATTTTTTTAAATTTTAAAAAATATTTTTCAATTAATCTATATGTTGTTCTGAAAATAAGGACTGTCAGGATTTTATATGGAATGTGAATGTGATATTTATTTTCTATAGTGAAACATGATTGTAATTTTACTCCATAATAATAATTGATTAAATTAAATAGTGATCTATAAGTTTCTAATGATATTTTCAAATTAATGGATCTCAAAAATATTTTATGAATTTATAATTATATAAATATTATTCTCAAAGAAATAATATTTTCCTCAAGAAATGTTTTAAATGATTTATTAATATTTTTTTTACATTCCAATGTTATTTTCAATAAAAATTGTTACCCAATTATTTTATGAATTTATAACATTAATATATTCATTTTCAAAGAAAGGTTATTTTTATTATCGAATGTTTAAATGATTTTAAATATTCATTTAAATGTTTAAAAGTATATTTTCAATGAAACTGAACGTGAAAAAGTTTTATGTTTTAAAAAGTGTTTTTCATTTTGGAATGGTTATTTTATCAAATAAATGAACCAATTGATATTTCAAAATCATTTTCCATCTAATATGATATCCTTTAATGTTACATATTATTTACTAAGGATATGATCGAAGGATAACATTCTTATTATTTATTAAGATATTTTATAGTAATGATGAATCGATATTTATGACACATTTCATCTCTACTTGTTTTTCTGTCAATTTTTTTTTATTAAACCCATTTATATTATGGATTGTTATATTATTAATTATTTTTGAATCATATTTAATTTCATGGATTTTGATATGATAATATTTGGGTGAAAAAGATTTATTTTCATGGGTTTTAATATTATGAATGTTTTATGATCTTGTTTCACACTTATCTATGGTTTTCATTCTGTGAGAGTGATTATTTCACAACCATGGATGGTGGAAATATTATATCTATATATCGGTGGTACTAATATCTATCTCAAATGAATTTTTCAATGGATAATTTTTATTGAGATCAATTAGTACATGGGAGGTCACGTCATGCCCAATATTAGGGTATACAAGTGATTATCCCAAGACCAAAGTAGGTACATGAGAGGTTATCCAAATCATATCATGTGAATATATCTTGTACAGTATCCTTAACATGAGGTTTTAAATTCCTATGTGTATTCCATAACTTAATGTCTTATTGGAATTATATTCTATCATGGACCACATTTTATGATGACCTTATTATTCATATCTTATGAACTACCAAGGTTTATTCCATGAATGAAGTTTATGATCTGTGATAAGAATTGTATGGGTTTAAAAATGTTATTCACTTGTTTTCATAAAGTCATGATCATGTCATGTTGATATATCTATTTTTATTATTATTTATCATTGAATATCTCCCATTTATTATGTTATCATTCCCCAATTTATGAAGAATATTTTGAAGCAGGGTATGTTTATGATGAGTACAAAAGGGGATGTTTTTTATGGGAGATGTTGAAGATATTTCACTAAATAAAATGATTGTGGAACTAGTCACAAAATTTAAAAAAACATCATGGTCCTTAGTTGTGATTTTTTGAAATGTATTTAAAATTTATTTAAAAATATTATATATATATGTATTATAATCCTATGTCTATATTTCAATCCAATGTAAAATGAAAATGAATCCGGCATGTGTGTGTAATGTACTTCCTTCATGGAAGACATATTTAATTTTTAATCACCACCTCACATGTTAGTAATAAATATATATTTATATAATATATACAACATTTATGACATAATTATTTTCTTGTTAAAGATAAAATATTTTATTAATTTGTTCTTCCAATTATTTGGAAAAAAGAAACATTGCTCATGTGTACGTGAAAACTACAACCTTTTTAAAACAATGTATATAATTATTCAAGATGACCTTACCTGGATTGTTCCAAAATAAATAGTAATTTATAAAACTATGAATTATTTTAAAATTAATATTTTTTAAATGGTTCAAACATTGAATCCTTTCTCCCATGTTAACCTACCATAAATGTTTCTTGATATTATGAACTAAACAATCTAAAAATGGTTGATGCAAAACTAACCAATTTAGTAATTAAATAAAATATATAATATAATATAAAAGGAAAATAATAAAGAAATAACCATAAAATTATTTCAATGCTGATTAAATAATTAATATATATTTGTTATTTAGGAATGCGAAGGATGCATGGGGTGAATCAAGACATGAGGAAACTTATTTTTTGTTAAAATGTTATTTTGATGTTTTCTTCCAATATATGTTTTATACATTTCCATGTTTTATAAATTGTTCCAATAATCTTATTATTAAAATTAATTTGTTTTTAATATCTTTTTTAACTATCCTTCACAATGTTTTTAGTGAATATACAAGGAATATTTAATTCAGTTTCGTTAAAGGTCAATTCTGTTTTTCTTATAAAAGTGGGCAAATAATGATTTTGGTAATATTTACCACTTGATCTACTTCTCTAGTAACCAAATACCTAATTCATTATTATGATTAGGTTCCAAAATTCCATGGGTTTTCATATAATATCATATTCCCATTATTCTGGTAATTTTTTATTTTTAATGAGTAATAAAATGAAAAAAATATTTCATCTTATATTTATAGGATTATATAAAGTGATTTTGATTATCATTTCTAATGAGTTTCATAATAAAAATCCAAATATTATATATTTTTATTATTTAATAGTTATTATATATCATATATGATTATATGGTGTCCTGTTACACAGCCCTACAATGTATTGGGTAATGATTTATTCTATAGAGAAATGTTGATTAGAATTAAATGATTGTAAGTTATTCCATTATGGGTGAAATATGAGCAATCACGGATGATTATTATAATTTCAGAAGATACCTTTAGTGTTTCTATATTTTTTTATGAATTTTAAGAGAATTTAAATTATAATTATTTTTAAAATGTGATTACATTTTATCTATGAGCTTTATGTTTATCATTATAAATTGAAAACTTTATCATGAGTTTTCACATCTTTCAAAAGACTATTGAGTTTACTTTCTTTTTTATATCCCTTGGTACATTTTTATTTTTCTCATACCAGGTTTTAAAATTCATTTGAAATCGATTATAGAATAAAAGGTACATTTTAAAAGCAAAATATCTAGTTATAGATATTTTTTGGCATGAACAAAATAAAGTAATGAATGTTCTTAGAGTTTAAATGTACAAAGTTATTTTTCTTGATAGAATATACAGCTTGTGTAAGCCTCTACTTTATTATGTAATTTTCTTCTCTAATTATATAAAATTATAAATATAATATATTATCAGAATATAAGAAGGTTTAGAATCCTTGCTATTTAAATCATTACTATTGGTAGGTTATGTCCGTGTTGTTATAATTTTTATCATAGCCAATGTAAAAAATTATGGTTATAGGACAAAATCTATGCATTCCAAAATTTGTAAATATATTTGGTATCATAATAGGTTTTAGTAAACATCATTGGTTATGATAATGAAATGAAAAGAAATATTATGAATGTTAGATTATGGTTATTTATCATGAGATAGTTTCTATGGGTTTCCATGTTTCTTTCTCTACTCTATGTCTTTTTAAGAAAGGTTTCCTCAAGTGGTAACTAGGTAAACGATGTAGGATGAAAGTAAAAAACAATATACTTTTGAATCAATGGCCTAAAATGGTTAGATTTTTAATTGAGCATTTTGTGGCTATATTAACTCAATTAACATTTGATATAAATAGTGGAACATGTTTAAGGGAGTGAAAAATTCTCTATATATGAACATTAAAATAGTTGATCATTATATAAAACAACACCCTTTGGATTTTTGTTGAAACTAAGTCCCAATGGTATATGGGGAGTGGATATATTCCTTAAAGAATATATTTGATGTTTAAGATTGATTTTAGCATCAAAAGAAAACTCTTAATCTTTATCATTTTGAAGGTAAAGCTGATCAATAGTGGAATTTAGTTAAAAATACTCAAGAGAAGAATGAAAATGATACCATAGAGTGGAAAATATTTAAATATCACTTTCTTGAAAAAAAATTCATAATGTTTTATGACTATGAATAAAAATTATATTTCTGTAGTTTAAGAAATGTGAGTCATATTTAGTTATCACTTACAAAGAAAATTTTAACAAATTTTTCAGGTATGTATGAAATTACATTTTGAACAAATAGGTTCAAGTTGAAAGGTTTTAAAATAGATTAAAATAAATTATATTAAGAGCTTCATCCTCCCTTGAGTTTAAAATTTGTGAGGTAGTTGTTTGATGTGAGGAAAAATTTGAGATGGGGTTCTCTGAAACTTATGTATCTCATAACGTTAATAATAAGAAGTTGTCAAGGTGGAAGAAATGGAGAAACGATTAATAAAAAAATTATAGCTAATATACCGAATGGAAAATATGTTGTAATATACATTTTAAGGAATGATAAATGGGAGTAAAAAGGTATAATCAATGTGTTAAGCTCATCTATTTTTTTGGTGACTCCATGGGAAAGAGTTATGATCAGACTTGTGACAGGAAATTTGATGTTTATTGTAACACCCCATGATTTTTAAAAAAATTAATATTTATTGCATGAAACTCTTTGTTTATACAAACCACAACCATGTTATAACCTATCCATTAAAGATAATTTTTCCACCTCTGTGTTTTGAGATTTGAGAAACTGACATACAGAGTTGCGTCCAGTTAGTTATTTAGAGTCTGATAATAAAAAAGTAATTTTTGGTGAAGAGTAATTTACCCTTATGAATATTAATATGACCCTTAATAATAGTAAATAATATTATTATTTTAATTTCTTATGGTTATATGATAATGATATTTTGATTAATTTTTCAATGTGATACAAAATGAATTATAGTTTTAAAATTGTTATTTTTTGAATAAAATATGATTTTATTTAAAAATTAAATTAATAATATCTAGAAATTTTTTTTTTGAAAAATGGAGTTCATTTTTTAATTTTAAAAATCAAAATATGTTTGGGATGAATTTTTGGGTTTTTTTTGAAATACATGATTTTTTTTGTGAATAGTGAAATTCGATAATTTACAAAATAGGATAAATAAGTGAATTTATGCATCATGCTACAGTCATGGATGATGTAAATTACCATTTATTATAACTCACATGCACATATTACTATTATTGGTCACAAGATTCAATACTATTGGTTGTCTTTTAAAGAATTATAAAATAACGACTACAATAATGGGGAGACCCTCCTCTCCTCCACTATAAACCCTCCCTCAATCCCTCTTCTATTCACTCTTATATGATTTTAATATCCTCATAGTTCTTCCCAAAATACCATTACCTAGACACTTCCCACTTCCTGGAGCTCTTGGCCTTTCCAAATACCAAAACCCTTTCCTTTAAAGAGTTTATTCCAAGATGTAAAATAACATTCTTTTTCATTTAGTTTCATTTTAAATTTTCTCTTTTTATTATTCTATAATAAACTCCTTTGTCCAATTTATCCTTATATACACATTATCGTTTATATATAGTAATTATAACATGTTAAAGTAATAACAATTATCAATCTTCGTACTCTCTCTCTCTCTTTTATAAATGAAATCATTGTTCGTGATGTTCCAATTTACAATCTTTGTAGACAATGAAGTTTTGTTCTTACATTTATCATTAATTACTGATCATTAACCATTTCTAGGGTTGAACCATACTATAATATATTTATTATAACCTACTTAATATCTAGGTACTAGTATTTGTACAAAGTCTTAATTCATATGACAAAACTAGTTCATAATAATCAAAATAACGCCAAATAATCTAAGTGATAGTCATTAACATTTTATCCACTGATTCATCCTAATAACATGTAAAAAAATTCTATATATAACCATTGAATCTTATTTATATTATTAAATAATATAAAATTTCAATTTTTGAGAATTACATCCTTTCAACATGAACATCCGTACTCATATACAAATATACCGATTATGAAAACCAAGGAAACAAACACTCTGGAATAATAGAATTTAATCTTATAACTTATAAATAATGACATAATTAGCTTAGAAAATTATGATGAACTAAATACATGTCAAAATGGTTCTTAATTATGTTATTAATAAGTCTAATTTCATAATCTTGGACCTTAAGTTCAAGAGTGGAACACATTCGGATTTATGGTAAGGGTTTACCACCCGAACAACCATTTTAATTCATGTAAATTTTAATATCTAATTACCTAAATGAAATTTATATGTATTATTATTTACTTCTCATAAATTATATTTTTGTGTTATATATATGTTTACCAACCATAATACTTCCTTATTTTAAGGGGATTTACATGTTTTAAAAGGAACATTAAAAATTATTTCCGTAAAAAAAGCCCAATTCAAATGAATTTCTCAAAATATTAACTATTTTCAAGGGTAATATATAATCTGTTTTTATAAACCATTATATTTATAAAATAAATCATTTTAAAATATTACTTCACTTCTATTTTATACAAATCCTTTTCCAAAATAACTCTTCTTTTCAAAATAAAATAGTATTTATCTCAAGAATTACTCGATGATTTTATAAGAGTATCTAAATCTCGTTGAAATATCTTGTTGATTATTATTTCTTATTTGTATTAATATTTTATGATATCATATTCCATGTTTAATTTAATGTTTTAGTATTATTTTGACTATGGACGTGCTATCCTAAAACCATTCAACAGTTTACTTAGAATGGTTAGTGTTTATGCTTAATGTTCACGGAAAATTGTTTACATTTCATATATTAGATTCCATATTAATGTATATGTTGTTTATGTTTATCCACACTCATATGAGTAATTCATTGGAATTATTATGTGATGAGTGGGGACCTCTATATCCCACCGATGCATCGGTAGGTCTCATGAGACAAATAGACATGGACTTGGCCGAGGCCTTGCCCATTTTTAGATATGGTTTTGGTTAAGGCCTTAATAATTTTTATATATCTTGGATGAGGCCTTACCATTATGTTTCAGAATGTCCAATATATTCATTTACCTTATTATGAAGCTATAAAATAATAGTTCACGTGGTTATTCAATTAGTAGAATACCCATGAATATTTTTTATTATGGAAATATTTACTCATCTCATATTCCTTCCATATTATTTTCATGTTTATTTTCAAAGGCTTTTGTTTTAAATTATTCACCATGTGTAATGTTTAAGTTATATTTTGCTTTAATGTTTATCACTACTGGGAATTTTATCTCACCCCTTCTTATGTTTCATTTTTCCCAGGACATGAAGAGGTATATTATAATTGACCTGCAGAAAATAATCTTAGAGTGGTGGATGTTTCCAGTGGAACATTTATGTTTTTTCCCTTCATTTTGAAATTCTAAACTTGTGTATATATTTTTATTTCAAAATATACTAAACAATTCATTTCTTCGGGATACGAATTTCTTTTAATCATGCTACTGTAATGTAATAGGGAAATGACCCCTATCGAATGGGGTCGAGACATTAAATTTATTTAGTAGTGAAATGTTTTAATTGAAGTGATTTGGAAAATTCTGTAAATTTATTATTGAATTTATTTACAAAATATGGGAATCAATAGAATAAAAAAATAAAGGTGTGGTAAATTCATTTTATACATCCATGATATATATTGAACTGTCAAATGATGTGATGACACCCCATGGAACGAATTATTATTCAAAGAATGACATCACGTCTTGATATAATCTACTAAAATTAAATAAATATTGTGTTCCAAGGATAGTGTTTTTAGATATGAATGTTCATTATGTGTTTATAGTGATACCTTTTAGGATGAAAAGATTTCTCACAGTATTTTAGGATCTTAAGAATGGTTTTTGTGAGTGTATGGGTATATTTTTTGTGGTATTTATTAATGATAATATAATATATTATAAAATTTATTTTGATTATAAGAAATATATATGTATTTTTACATTGAAATTAAAATATAATATGTTGAATATATTATTTAAAAAATGATAATTTTGGTGGTAGAAGATTTATTTTTCAATTTTTTTTATAATTAACGGTAGAATAACATTTCATCCTCCAATGAATAAAGTAGTGGAATAATATCCCAGAACGACTAATTTAGCTAAGATTAAATGATTTCATAGACTAGTGTATTATTACTAAATATGTTTTTTAATATTATTCATCTTCTATCACACTAAAAAAGTTAACTAAATAGATAATTTAATATATTTGGACAAATGAGTTTGATTGATGTTTTTAGGAAATAAAAAATAATATTTGTTAATGCGCTTATAGTAGCCCTGACATCAATAAATGGTGTCTTTTTTATTTATAGAGATTCTTCATTGAATGTGATTAGTTGTGTTCTGATGCAAGATTATTATGTAATTGCATATGCATCATTACAGTTGAAATCTAATAAGAAGAATTATAAAAAACATGTACTTAAGATTATAGTGGTAGTTTTTCTTTAGAAAATTGTTTTCATCTTCAATATGGGGAGAAATGTGATATATACATGTATTATTAAATATTGAAATATATATTTAATGAAACATAATTAAAAATAAGTATGAAAAATTATTTGGAGATAATAATGTATTATTATTTAATGATTCACTATCATATAGGTAAAGAAAACAAGGTACCAGATTCCATGAGTAGAAAGGATAATGTATCATTTACTATTATACTTCTAGAATAAGGTCATATAGTTAATGATTTATTGAATGTAGTTGGGGTGTATTTTTATTGGTAAATCCCATAATCATGTATATAAAAGACTAGGTTTTGAATCCTAGCAATTCCCTTGGGGGATTTATTATGTAGGTGTAGATGTAGGCTTGATGTGGACACGTGGTGAATAAGAATGATGTGGGTAGGTGGTGATGTAGAAAAGAGGTAGGACCAGTGTTGTAGGTAGGATGATGATTTATTGATGATAAATTGGAAATTTGGTTCATCTTATTCAGTCACATGGCCATGGTCCAGTGGGCTATGTAATGGGTCTCACTTTACCCAGATAGAAAGAGGTCTATGCATTCATAATAAAAGAGGCTTCAACCCCTACATTAAAAAATAATTTATTGAAAATTTAATTAAATATTCCATATTAAAAAACACATCCCATTTGGATCAACAAATGATATAATAATAAATGAAATAAATAATTTAAAAGGCTTAGAAATAATATTATGGATTGCAAGAAAGGATAGAATTAGTGAAAGATTGAAAATATCTCGAGAATAAAATTAAAAATGAATGTGTTATGAGGATTCATAAGAGGTTATGTGTATCAGGCGATTTATTATTTAAAGAAAGAATTATTAAGTGAGACACAAAAATCTATATTTTTTATTATTCACGGATGATCAAATATGTATAAATTCCATTGGAAATATTATTGGTGGGAATGAATAGAGAATAATATTAATAATTTCTCCTTAAAATGTTTTACTTGTAAATAGGTTAAATTTGAATGAAAACTATCAAATGGAATGATTCATCCATTATTGGATACATAATGGAATTAGTAGAATATATCAACGTATTTTAGGATGGGATTAATGAAGACATTTTGAGGTAATAATACGATTTGTGTTATTCAGGATCATTTGAATGAATCCATATATTTTAATCCCTATAAAGATAATATGTTTTTGGATCATCTTTCAACATATTATGATATTGATATTGTATAGTTACAAGTTTTAACCCTCTCTATTATATCATATCATGATCCCAATTTTACATCCAATTTTTTATATGAATTCAAAAGTCATTGGGTATAGAGTTATGTTTCAATATCAGTTTTCACACTTAATATAACAGGTTAAATTTGAATGAAAACTATCAAATAGAATGATTCATCCACTATTATATAAATAATGGAATTAGTAGAATATATCAATGTATTTTAGGATGGGATTAATGAAGACATTTTGAGGTAATAATACGATTTGTGTTATTCATGATCATTTAAATGAATCCATATATTTTTATCCCTATAAAGATAATATGTTTTTGGATCATCTTTCAACATATTATGATATTGATATTGTATAGTTACAGGTTTTAACCCTCTCTATTATATCATATCATGATCCAAATTTTACATCCAATTTTTTATATGAATTCAAAAGTCATTGGGTGTAGAGTTATGTTTCAATATCAGTTTTCACACTGAATGTAATAGATAATCAATGTGGAAAAATCAGAAATCAGAGGATATTCTTTGAGATTTCTCATTGTATTACCATGGACATTGGGATCATTATATTCGTTATTATGATATTCTTATAATATTACTTTTAATTAAAAAATATGGAAAACACCTTTTGATGCAATATATTGAATGTGTTTCCAAACATCACCATGTTTGGATGATGGTGAAGAAAGAATGTTATTGGTATCTAAATTGGTAGAAGTGAGAGCTGAAAAATTAATGATGACTAGATATAATATATGGATAGTTCATTAAATTATGAAATTTTATAAAATATAATGTAATAAAGATCTTTCATTTGAGGTAAGAGACTATGATTTTCATAAAACACCTCCTTGGAAAGGTCTGATGAATTTTGCTAAAAAGGAAAAAAATCATTAGTTTTTTAGTTTGTATGAAATTTTATATAATTTTAGATCTATTTATTACCATTTACCCTTACCATTGAGTTTATATTAATTACATTATCTGCTTCAGGATTTTTTGTTACGGTAATAAATATATCAGGAATGCCCTCTTTTCATCACTGGTTCGGTATAGCTAAAAGGGAATAATTCTTATTTGGAGAAGCTAGTACATATTCTTGATCATATACCAAAGTTATTTCCTAATATGAAAACTCACCTTTTAAATTTTAATTGATAAACCAAATGATTTATGATGAAATATGGGAATATGAAAAATCCATGAGGCCAAAATATCATAACCTTTTTATTAATGAATGAAAATATGAGGTTGAAATTTCATTAAGGGGGTTGAACATGAAAACATGGGTAATGTTTATAGTAAATTATTTTAATTCCTTATTAATGTTAATAATTTTATTTTATGGATTCATATTCAATATAATAAATATATATATTTTTCAAATAAAAAATAAATATTTTTATTTTTGCTAAATTATTTTCCTATAAATTATTTGGTTTTATTTAAATGTTAATTATTGAATTTTATAAATTTAATTTAATAAATTGGACTTCATTTTTCGGATTCATAATGAAATATATTATTGAAGTTTCATTTTGAGTTTTTTCAGATAGAGTCTCTTTTTTTACATGAATAGTCAAAATTACCAATTTTTTAGAAACTATCCCATTAATGAAAATATCATGATATTAAAATTAATTTAAATTATTTTATACCAAAATTTTAAACTAAATATATATTTAAAGAGGTAAATTAATAATTAAAAATTATTATGTTGAATTTTGAAACCCATGGTATACATTTTGATATGCAAGTAATGTATTATTATTAATATGTAATTTATTATTCATTATTTTATTTTAATTAAGTAATTACATGGTTACATTCTATTATATATTGGTTTAAGATTAACATACCTATCCTTTCTTAATCATAAAACAATTTACTTTATGTGGATCAATTCTATACAAAATTTTGGTGTGAAGTCTATTTTTTTGCTTAAAAAGTTATTTTTCTTAAAATTATTCTTGCTTAATTTATGAATTTATATTAAAATTATCTCTCACCACACATATGAATTTAATCCTTAAAAATAGTATTCATATTTAAAATTATAATTTTCAAATTATATAAAAAAGAATTTGTGTTGGTTATATTAATAAATTACGTATGTAAAGAAGTCTGTCACAATAGTAGGGGTCAAAATGGTTAAAAGAAAAAAATAAGGTCATAATATGGCCCCAAAACATATCCATAATTTTATTTTATTGTTATATTTCAATCCATCATATCCCATATTATAATTTTGGTTCCACTATTCCTTTTAATAGTTACTCCATTTTATTTTAATGTTAAGAATATTTACTAAAGTGGCTCTCCTCTCACCTATAAAATGGCCTCCCCTCTCATCACTTATCCACAAAGTTTTATCAATTTATATAAGAGTTATTAAAAAATAACAATATAAATATCCTATAAATTTCATAGGAGTGATTTTATCAACAAAATGAAAAACTATGAAGGCTTAAGTTGTAAGCCGATGATAAATTTATAAGAATAGGTACAAGTCATAATAATGGTCTTTTAGGATTCATTCTTCTTCCACATCATTGAAAATTATTATAACTACACTAATATAATAAAAATGGTATATTTAATATACATAAATGTTATTATTTATATAGTAAAAAAAATCATCTCTTTTCCATCCAATGGAAAAAAGAAAACATTGTTTCTGTGGACACGTATACTACAACCTTCATGGTTAATCAATATAATTTTCATCACCAACCCACGTGGATGGTTATAAATAAGGATTTAATGAATATATATGATATATATGAAAAAATAATTTTTCATTAAATATAAAATATGATATACCTTCATTCCTTCAATCTACTTGAAAATGGAAATGCCACTCATGTGATCATGGAGACTATTACCTCTATGAATCCTCATATTTAATTATTCAGGTCTTCCATAGAAGGGATGTTATAAAAATATATATAATTATTATATATTGTAATTTTTAAATAAATAAGATTCAAAAAATTATGGAACCACAAACCATTTGACCATGGTAAAACCATCAGAGTTGTCTTGGATATTAAGAACTGAAAAATGTCAAAACATTTGAAATTAACTTAACCAATTTAGTCACTAAATGAACCATATAAATAAATAAAATAATATAAATATAGATAAGTTATTTAAAATTAAAATTGTTATTATGAAAGTAAATATTTAAATTGTGCTTATTATTTTTGAAAGTAAAAGATATACGTGGTGATCCAGGACTCGTGATAACATATTTTTATTTGAAACATAATTTTTATATTTTCCATTAATCTCATTTCCCTCTATATACATGATCAATAATTTTTTAAAATATTTTTATTATAAAAAATCATTTATAGTTCAATTTTTTTAAATAAATTACTTCATTTATAATGGCTTCAAAAGAGATCATTTTAGCATTTTCTATATGGGTAAATTTTTATATTCTTATAGTAGTGGTAAGAAATGGTTTTTTAACATTCACTGCTTCATCATCATTTTGAAAAAATAATTCCTTTATTAATAACTAATATTATTTCATAATTTTTTTAAATAATATCTTATTCCATTTGTTATGATATTATTTTAAAAGTGTTGTCAAAATTAAATTATTTTCTATGTTATTTTCAAAGGATAATTGATAGTGATTTTTATCATTGGATCAATAGAGTGTTTTGATAAAAATTGAAAGATTATAAATTTATTAAAAAAATTTTTATTTTAAATTATAGATTATAATGGTGGGGGACATGATATATCTATCCAATTCAAAAGATACTTATTTATTCTCTAGGTAAATGATGATCAAAATTATACAATTAAACGTTATACTAGTATGATTGAAAATGAGTTATTAGTATGATTTAAGAAGATTATTTCAATGCTTTACTTTGTTTTTTATGTTTTTTGTAAGGTTTTGTATGAGAAAATATTTTCTCAAAGGTAAATTTGTTTTATTTATGAGTATAACATTTATTATTTGTAAAATGAAAATTTTCTCACTGTTTTTTATATACTTTTTTTTTCATAGGGATTAAGAAATAGTAGGTACATTAACAATGTCACAAATTCAGTTATGGGTAATTTTACTGAACAAATCCAAAAGTGTCTTAAATAAAACATAAGTTTAAACATTAGAGCTTAATTTTATTTGGATGAAATGTATACTTATGGAAATGTTTCACTTTTTTTTGTAATGTTATTCATAATTCACTATAAATCTATTACTAAAATATCATAGGAATACAAAATGTTTTAAAATCCTTATTATTGAACAAATCATTATGGGTAGGTTATGTATGAGTTTTTATATTTGTTATCAAATCCATTATGTGAAGAATATTTTTCTATCAATAGATCTAAGTGTTATAGTTTTGGGTGTTATATTATATGAGTGGGGAATCTAGCATTTTTTGAATAATTAATCTTGTATTTTATTTTAAAATAAAATCATCCAATTTTTAGCATTTATTTTAAATTTTTACCCATTAACCCTAAACCTTAATGAAAACCCTTCAAAATATTTGTGATATGAATTTTTTGGCATTGTATTGTATGGATATCTAGAATTTTACAAATCCTATGGGATAAAACACATATTTTGTTTCTAGAGCATAAATTCATTATATGGTAAGGTGTGATATGTTACATGGGTGAATAAAAGAAACAAAACGAGTTTGATTGTGATTGAAGAAAAATGAAAGTAAAATTGATTTAATAAAAGATGTACAATTGATTTCATTTTTTAAATATTCTGGGAAATTTTATCACTTTCATTCTATGTATAGATATCGATTTAGTTAAAGGAATTTTTGGTATGGGATAAAAAGCGTATGTGTGAAGTTGTTATCATGAAAAACATTTTCCAACATTTTCACTATCTCACATTTTAATTAATAATTATACATGATTTCTTATCTCATATTTCCATTATTTTACATTAAAACCTAATTTTATAATCGTTATTTTAAAATATAATAAATACGCAAAAAAACAACATTTTTGATATTTCAAGGGAAAATTATCTGTTTGGTGTTTTTATAAAAAAATTGTATATCATAATCCAAAATATAAAATTTATATTTCTTGTATTCCATGTCATCTGGGGTCCATTTCATTCATGTGGATTGATTGAAGAATCCATCCACAGTGGGATGAAATGAAGAATGCATGTTGTTCCATTAAATCATTCCATATCTAATATTACCTTCAATGAGGAGACTCTACCTCCTAAAATACATATCTAAATAAGACTAACCCTTTTTTAGTATAGATATTATTCCATGGAAGAATTTAATTAGAAGTTTCAATCTATTATTAAATAGTTTTTATATCCATAAATTTATGGGGAATTTGTAAAATAAATAGTATGGCAGACTAACAAATATTACAATAATATTTTTGTCATAAATTTTTCTAAAAATATACAATGGAAATAAATTTTTTGGGTTAATATTTATGATATAATAGAATAAATATTTACATTATTATTTTTTGAAACATAATGTTCCACAATGTCAAATAGGATTTAAAATTTGAATGATAGAATTAGAGGGAAAACCGGCCACCCCTTTTATAAATATTGGTGACTCCACTTCCATTAAAAGTCTTGTATTTTTTAGTAATAAAAGGAAAATAAATACCTCTAAAAAGGAGGAAAATTTTGGTATTAAGAAATATATTTGGTTTTTATTTTATTAATTTTACATATATATAGATTTTTTTTATTTTGTGTTATCACGCATAGAGAAGAATGGTGTAAATCCACAGCCTCATTTTGTAATTACATGAATGATATTTTCAATTATTGGTTTTGAACTATTTTTCTCTGTAATCCATTTTTTTATATTTCTCAAAGGTATGTACTATTATGTGATAGTAGTATTTCAATCATTATATTTATGGGCAGTAATTAATGACATGTTTCACAAAAAAATTCTCTTTTAGTCTTTCTCATCTATTCCTTGAAGTTTATATGGATTATATCCATAAATTAACTCCACACAAACATAAACATGACTTGAAAAAATAAGTCATGGTACCATTAAAATAATGACATAAAAAATGGACAGAACAACAAGTTCTCATGTGATGCCCGGATGAATTTTGGTTAAGATATTGGAACCAAGTTACTCAATTTTTTATGGTAGATGTTGGATCACATTATGTTTTTGAGTAAACCCATAGTGTTATATTTTAAATAAACAATTAGTATTCATGGTACAGGTGTTTAAAATCAAGGATTAACAGAAATAAACTTATCTCTTATGGATATAAAATATGATCACTAAGGGATTCTCCTATGTTTGTTCATGATAGTTTTTTATATTAGATTTAAAATTTTGTTCTTTATATTCATTTGTCCGTATTTTTGTTTTATAAAAATACTGATTAAACCTAGTATTCATTAATTATTAAATGATTAAAATGATCTAAATTTATTTTATAAGTCTTTGTTGGGAGATAAAATGGGTTATAACGTTGATGAAGTGTTTATAGTCAATAATAATAATAATATAATTTTATATTTCATGTATACATTATCATAATATGACATGTTTCATAGACTCACTTTATATGTGTCACTTATGAAGATTTGTGAACATTAGACAATATTTTCTTTTAAACACATGAATTGTTTTTTGAAACAGCACTATGTGTAGTGAGAAAAATTGAAAATCATTTAGATTCATTACAAGACATGTTGAAAACTATTTATATATAAAATCATATGATGTCATTTTCCCATCATGTCATCCATCACTCGTAGGAATCTCTACCACATTCCTATTGATTTATTTTCACCAAAATCTCACCTATTGTCTTCATTATCTCCATATTCTGAGGAATTGACCAAAACCTATGCTATATTTCCTATTCCATTTTTGAAAAATGTCGTATAAATTGAAAAAAATCTAGTCTCCCGATATTGTTGTCATCATCCATTGTCTAAATCCATTATTGGTCTCTTAAGGTCAAACAACCATCAAAGATGTATCCAAGCACTGAAAAAATTATGTAGAGGGGATAATAAAAAGAAAATATAAGTATATATAAAAAATGATATCTAACCATTATACCATAGTTGCGTTGGATATTATTGATGAAATATAATGGTAAAAGCAAGATACACTAATCTCTAGTTGATGGATAAATGGTCCTATAATATTTTTGAATTCAATTATTAATATATAGAATTAAATTTTTAAATGATTAATAAATATATATAACACAAGAAAACTTAATATATGATAAAATAATATAAAATAATATTATTATCTTACATGTCAAGGCACAAGAATGATCATCCTTAAATTTTAAAACTTTAGTGGAAAAATTATTTTTAATATTAATTATTATCAAATACATAAATGAAAATATTTTAAAACAAAATTTTATATATTGTAAAAAGAATATCGATGAAAGTGTCAAAAGATAATAAACTATCCAAAATAATAATAATAATAGTAATATTATTATTATGGTCTATAAATTTATTCTGTGAGGATAATTATATTTTAATAAAGGTATTATAATTTACTAAAACAAAAAAATAATTTAATGTTATTCATAAAAAATTAATAAAATTATGTGTGAGATTTGAATGTGATAAATCATGATTAATTATCATGAAAATTATCCATGTTAAGATCTTATTTAATTATAATTGAAAAATAATTTCATTATTAGATTAATTTCATAAATCCTTCTTTAATATATTTAAACCAAATGATATTTAAGAAGATTCTGGTCATCGATGGATGATCTAAAGAAAAAAGTGGTAAGGGAAAAATTAAACATAAATTCCCTCCCATGATAGATGTCTTCACTTAAACATTTGATGTTTTCTCATATGTTGTGTAATCATCATCCCAATGTGGTTTCACATTCTTTTTTTTGAGAAAATTTTGATTTTCCACCATGAATATTATTCTTTTGAGAGAAATTGTGGAGAATTTAAAGAATTTATATTTTGTGGAAATAACCAACCTCCCCTAAAAAACTCTAAACTTCAATTATCCACTCGAAAATTTATAGCATTCAATATCATCATAATGTAACTAACTTGATTTCATGTCTTAAAATTTATAAAAAATATATTTTTACTTATTTAATTATTCTATTAAAACATGAATATACTTAGTTTCTGGATCAATACCCCATCAAAAGATATATAACTTAATAAATTAAAGCAATCCATTATGACCACAACCCTAGTGTTATAAAATTCACCCAAGCCCCCATTTTAAAGATATAAATATTGTTTTCTCAGGAAATAAATAAATATTTATTAATATTTATTCATTATCCCATGGAATTCATGTCTATTGATAAATTGCCAAAATTTTCCCATAATCTGAACACTATATCCTAAGATAAATTGAATGATCATAATTTTTTTCAGGGTATTTTTATATAGTGAAATTATTATCTTACAATTTTTGGGACATAAGACTCTGGACTAAAAAATGAGTTACATGATGACTAATAAAAAGAATACCTTTACAGCTAACCTATACCATTATTCTCTTGGATTCAAGGATTGATTATTAATTCGTTGAGGCCCAAATTCATGATTCATTTAGTGTATTTGTTTTTTCATGGGTTGTTTTTTTAATATTACCCTTTTTAGGATGGGGAAGAAGTGTTGTTCACCACATGATTTTAATTCCAATTATCATGATTGTATTTTATCATATTATTGAATCCCTGTATTATTAGAGTAACCAATAGTCCATAATTTATGTACATTTATTTTCTCATTGATGTTGGTTACCTCTTTATAAGAACCCATATACATGATCATATCATAATTACATTAATTAAATAAAATATTTCATTACATACATTTCCATAACATTATAGGTTTAGTTCTTTAGATAATTAGGAAACAATATATTGCAATAAATCTCATGTATTTCTTAAAAAATGATTTTTTTCCACTATATTAGAAATTAAATAATTCATAATAAGTATTCATAATCTCAAAAAATTAATAAATCATGACATTTCCTTCTAGACGTATCAAGTGTACTACATTTTGGTATAACCTCAGGAAATGGAAACATAAGATAGGTGAGTATAAATTCATACTATTGGAAATAATATATTAGAAGATATCATAGGTTAAAAAAGGAATGAATAATATTATAGGACATAAATTATAATCAAATAATTCTATATAATTGATTACATGATCCTAAAACACATCTGTGGTTAATATTATAAATAAAAAAATTTACAATAGTAATTGATTTTATACCGATTTAATAAATATATTATAATTACTGAAATACCTTTTCCTATACATTAAATAACATCAAGGCCTTATTCGAAGATTTAAACTTACTATCACGGTATAAATCTACAAATCTGAGTAAATATAGAGGTATACCCCAAATACTGAGGGTACATTGTATCAAGTGATCTATTGATACATTGAGGGGATATAGTAGGGAACACCCATTACTAGTTATTTAAAAATTATTCATCAAATTAAGGAATAAATAAACAATAAAATACCTTACCATCATTCCTCTCTAATAAAAAACATTCATATAAAAATAAAAAGTTTACGAATTGTTAATATTTTTCCTATGAATTAAATGAATAGATTTTTGTGAAAGAATCCCTAAAACAAACATCAAATAGAGTAATGATATATGGTTAATTCAATAATTTATCCAATTAATATATGTATGGAATTTAGGTGAACACCCTTAAATCAAGGGAATAAAATGTAGCGTTCATAATAGAAATTAATTAGAAAAAGACACACAAATATATATATACATAGTGGATGACTATAAATGAAAATGGTTGTGATAGATCATTCATATGATAGAGAAGAAAAATAAATAATCCATCATGAGAAAGTAAGTTGATATAATAATTAAAATAATTCCCTTAATCACGCATAAAATAGTTCAAAATACATTTATTTTGTTTGAAAAACTATTTAAGATCATTTAAAAATTGGTTTTGGTAATAATAAATGACCCTAAACATCTAATTTTTTAATAAAATTAAAATATTACTATACATGGATATTAAGGATTACCTTTTTAAATAAGTAAAATTTATAGAGGAAGTTTCAAGGTAAAATGATTTTTTTTTTGGAAAGTTGTGTTCACACAAAGATGCTTAAAGGAAATTATTCTCACACATATGAAAAATGAATTATATGTAAAGAATTAAAAATTACTTTTAAAAAGTTATAATAAATTTGAAAAAGTATAAAATGAACCTAATAAATAATTTAGTCTTAAATAATGACATTTGGAATGGCATCAAAGGAATAAGGTCGTTTTGGGGAAAGATACCCAACTAAGATGAAGAGCTTGGTTCAATTTCTCTTACAATGGGTACACTATACAAAACGGGAAAAAATTGGAATACATGTGAGACAACAAGAATAATATAGGAGAATAAAATTATGGGGTATTTATAGATAAGGTGTAAAAAAATTCCCCAGATGGATTATTATTGAAAAATAATCCCGATATTAAGGAATAAATCATTATGGTAATGGAAATATAAGAATGAAAAGAATATAAGAGTGTTACCATGAAATGAGAATAGAATATCTTGAATTGAATGAAATTAATTATTATTGAATGAAATAGAGAAGTGATTAAACCATTCAACATGAATTATGGTACACAATATCAAACTTGTATCATAGAATTTAAAATAGTGAAAAATGTTCCTTATAGATTTGGTAACTTTTGAATCGAAATCCATTTAAATAAAGTACATGTTATGGATATTAATACATCTATAATTACGTTAATATGGTAAAATAAATTCATCAACAAATAATATTAAAATATTGAAGATATCATGGTTCATAATTAGAGTTACGTCCCAAGATATTAAATTTGAGAAAAATAGCCCCTTACATTAATTCTCGGCTGCTATTAGAGTGCTTGAATCCCATTAATGAAATATTTTCTACAGTAATAACCTATTTTTTAAGATTAATAACACCTATAAAATATTAAAACTTATATTATAATTTATTAACTAGTTGTTTGTTAGTTATTGTCTCTTTTGAATATCCGGTGTGAGTAATCTTGATCATTTTACACTCTTTTTGTAATAGTGGCATTTCTATTCATTCTTCTCCAAAAGTTCATCATTAATAGATAATACATGGAAAATGAATCTTTTAATTATAATTATATATTATTTTATAATATGAACATATGGGGTTTTTATGATCCCTATAGATAAAAATGGAAATCGACATCTTTTGGTGAATATTAATGAACAAACATTTGTATCATAATTAACGAATTTCCTATTAATGATACAATTCAGGGAAAGAAAATAATTATTCGATTTATTATATAATATATTATTATTAATAAATTTCTCATATTCATTCATGATATTATTTTATATCATAGTTAATATAGGTGGTTATACCCACCAAAACATGAATGTAATGTAATTAATGGATGGGTATGGTTATGAAGGTAATTATTTTAGAAGATTTTGTTTTTTTAAATTATAATGATATTTTTTAGATATGTTTATGTTTTTAATAATATTTTATGATATTTTAATAAATAATAATAAATATTGATTACTAATTAGATACATTAATTCGTAAAGTTTGTAGTCTGTACAAATGCACAAATGTCATTTCTATTTTTCTTGATTAAAAGTGGGGAAGATTGTTAATGATTTTTTCATCAATATAAATTAATTATATATAATAAAAATATAAAATTCCTGATATATTATTAGAGAATAAATATATTTGAAATGTAAAAATATAAAATGAATAATGTTAGGGAAAATTTGTTTCTTACATTGAGAACTTGAGTTTTCCTTTATAGGTTTCATTAGATTAGGTGGGATTAGGACAAACTCTGGTGCATAAAATATTAGGGAACAAAAATTGGATTATTTGGGAATTAAAAGGTGTATGTTTTAAGGGGAACCCAATATTTAGTAGTTTTATTTAAGTCGTGGTGTGAGGACACATTTATAAGTGTTGGGAATGAAATTCTTGTAAATATTAGACATTAATATAATGAGAGAACATATTTCAAATGTCAAGAAGACTAAAAAATATAAAATAATGGAGTGGATATAATTTATGTCTAATAAAAAACTCATACAATCAATTATAAACATGTTTTGGAAATTTTATTCCATTTACATCATTGGTTTAACAATTTTACCCTTTAGGATTTTACCGTGATAACCAGTATTTACCTAAGTAATTCATTTTCTATGACTAAAAATATAATGGTCCATATAAAATTATATAAAAAATATAATTCATATTTTCAAATCCATTTTATTAGATTTACGATCTAAAATGATAAAAAATAATTCCAAATTTAATAATATTATAATGTATTAAAAAACTTTCTGTTGAATTGTGTAACATTAGTTCTGAAATATCAAACATAGTTTTATAAAATAAAATAAATATTTTTAATTTTAATGTATTTATAATAAATTAAAATTTTTTATTTAGATTTTTTTCCTAAATTTTAATGTTATTCTCATATACTAATAATAAAATTTAGTGTTAAAAAAAATGGTATTTTATACAATTCACCTAAAAATAAATCATTTCAAAAAAATCATATAAATTCATCATAAATTAATATTAAACTGGGGAGTCCAAAATTGAAGTTTAATTTTTAAATTCATATTTTAGAATTTAAGAATTCCACATTTATATAAAAACATAAAAATATAATGAATTTTTTCATTGGAAAGTAACTTTTAAAAATATTAACAATTATAATTCGTATTCCCTATCAATTAAAAATAAAATTTACATTGATTTATCTTTCACATAAATAGAATATTTTTATCTATAATATATATAGTTGTTTATATAGATGTATAAAAATCTAATTTTAGAAAAAATAATTTTTTTCATTAAATGATCATATTTTTTTATTTAGATTTGATAAATGATTTTTATCAATGCATTAGTACTAAAAATGATCATCATTTTATTTCTATATTTATTTTATAATGCAGTTACCTCTATTTTTACCCAAAATTTATATGGATACAATTTAATAGTTATATAATGTTCCGTTATTTTTTTTGGTTCATGGATTTGTGTATTACATTACATCAAACATGTTCTATTTTAATGGTATATATAATTTTAAATATCATAATGTGAAAATATTTCTCTCTAAAGGCTTTTTAACATAATCTTATCAGTGATATGTAGATAGTTTTGATGAATTAGATTATTTTATGTATTTCCTAACTTGTAAAATAGTTTTATTTATAAACAAAGAATTTAACATAAGTTTTTAGTGATTAATTGAAACCTAAAATGGTGGATTAGGGGCGGTAATAGTGTACTACCATGATTAATGTGATTAATAGGCGGGAGAATGACATACATGATGTGTGAAACTAAAATGGATAATAACTTAGTGATTTAAGATTGTTAAATAGGGACTAGAAATTATTATGTAATTGGATAATTTATGTTATTATTTCAAAAAAATGTATAATAAACTCATGCGATGAGATTCATAATTTTTTTATATTTATGTGGTGTAGTAGTTTTATCGATTGTGTTGAAAGGGTGACGTTGCTACTATGATTGTGAACATTTACATGTGATGTGAGGTATTACATGGAATTAATTCCACTAGATTACATAGGAAATTAACCATATTCTTGGAATGTTAAATTGTGTGTCTTAGTAAGTTGTTGATGGAAATTGTATAGATTGAAATAGAATATGAATGGTTTAAAGCGTTAATTAATTGAAAAAAATATTCGTAAGGAACCTTGGGTTAAAATTATAATTTAAGGAATTAAATGGGTACTATTGATTTGTGATTTGCCATAAATTTTATATATAAATGTTGGAAATAAATTAGATAATTCTTATGGCTTGCATTTTGTTTAATGGGGGTTAATATGTTAAATAATATTTTTATGGTATGAAATTCATATGTTGTCCTGGATTTGAGATATACATGATATGTTTATCTCATATGGACTTTATATTTTAAATGATCCATGATTATGGTTACTTACATGATACATATAGTGTGTTAAGACATGTTATGATATTGTATATCATGGTTGGCCTTGATAGGCCTGATATGTGATATTCTAAGATGTTTCACGCTCATCCCTTAAGGGACTAATATACATGATGATATAAGATGACATAGACAAGAGAGGCCATGATATAATAATACCATGAGAACATGTATTATTGGGTGATTCCAAGGTTACAATATGATATATAGTCGTGATTATTCGATTCAATTTCACATAAATTGAACGAAGAAGGTCTGGTTTACTGGGGTGGTATAGATTAAACCTACATTGTATTAAAGATTATAAATGATATTGGTAAAAGTATTTAAAAATTATAGTAATTATAATTTCTCACATGGTAACTAAATGATATGGTATTGTTTGTACCTGATTGTATGGAGGATTAAATTGTCACTTACTATGGGAACACACCTCATATGTGTGTATATTACATGAATGAAATTTTTAAGAAAGGAACGAGGAAAATATAGTTTAGAGTTATTGTTTCGAGGAACTATGGGTCTAAAATTTTATGACTTTAAATTATTATACAATGGGTTGTTTAATTATCTTTTTATGGTTTATTTTATATGTTCATGCTATATTTTGGCTAGTAATTCATATTTTGGAATCTCAGTTACTAATAAAACGTTTATAGGCATGTTACCATAAGTTTTGTTCTTATATTTATTTTGACTCCTAATGTGAATTTTTAGTTATATGGTTATATTTTGTTTATTTGATGTAATATACTATAATACAGTACATTTATCCATAAAAGATATTATTATCCCCTTTATTCTAGTTTCCATCCTTTGGTGATTGGGGAGTTCACTTTCAACCATGTGATTTTCACCTTGATGGAAGATTCATACTCAAGATTTGAATTAAGAATTTGTATAAAATTTGTTATTCCATGGTGTCTTGATATTTTTAAATATTATAGAGTAGAGAATTTAAGATTTTACATTGTGGGGGAATCTATGTGTGGGTTCCTAGAAAAAATAACTATAGTGGAAGTTTAAGTTACTTGACCCTGAGAGGTTAGATATATCATATTCTAAGATTTTTCATGGTTAACCCTCAGGGTAAAGATATAGAAAATGGATATAAGATGATATAAGCAATAGAGGAAAATTCATAATTTTTCCATGAGAAAGATTTTCATTTTGTGATGCCAAGGTAACATGATGGGCTATGGGCTTGATTCCTTGTTGAAGTTTCACATAAGCTGATCAAATAAATATTGGTTTACTCTAGTGGTATAGATTAAACCAACGTTATATTAAAAACTATCATTGATATATATAAAATTATTTAACAATTACAATATTTTTTATATTCTCACAAGACTAATCCATGATATAGAATGGGTTGTAGGGAATACTATAGAGGATTATATTATCACCTACTATAGGTAGACTCCTGATGTGCCCATGGATAACATGCATTACATTTTAGGGAAAGGCAAGATGCATCTATATTTTAGAGTTAGTGTTTGGAGACACTATGTAAAAATAGTATAATTCTTTAAATTATTGTAGCATGGGTTATTCAATTATCATTTTTAAGATTTATTTCAGATATACAATATATATTTTAGTCTATAAGGCATATTTTGGAATCTTAGTTACTTGTAAAATGTTTCTACGCATGTTACCTTGATCATATTTCATTCATTGTTTATTTATCCCACTGTTACATGTTATTTATATGGTTATCTCTTTCATTTTGGATGTTATATAACATAAAATGGTATATTTATCCATAAGATATGTCCACAGAACCTCGATTATAGTTTCCATCCTTCAGTGACTGGGGTGTTCAGTTGTATCCAGGTGATTGTTATCTTTGAGAGAATATTATTAATGGGGTAAGGAATTAAAAATTTTCAAAAAAGTTATTCTTCCTTAGAGTCTTGATATTTGGAAATGTAGTAGAGTAGAGAATATGAGTTTTTACACTATGTGGAAACTATGTGTGGGTTCATGGAAAGCATAAAAACCATGGAATTTCAAGTCACTTTGGATTATAGGAATATGTTTACATAGTTTACTAAAATATTTTGGGTTATAAATATCACTCTATTGAGTGTTGTTAGTGGGAAATTTATACATAATTCATGGAACATTGGATTATGTAATATGATTAATTTAGCAGAGATAACAAATTTTTTAGTGTGTTTAGAAACTGAGGATATCATTATTGATGACATTTAATTTTTTTTCTAATAAGTGTATTCATTCTCTTATAGAATCCTGGAACTTAAGGGGAAAGTTGATGACCCTTGGGAAATTTTGGTTGAGAAGGAGTGCATTGAGTGAGGGTTATATGGAGGATTGATAAGACCATGTTCCCTTAGAAGTTGATATAGAGACCTTGATTGAAAGGATAGTAACTAAGATCTTATAAAAGGTGATATAGGGTACGGAGACTAATCCATACTAATAATTGAATGTGGACTATGATGTAATTTATTATTTCCAAGCATAACACCCACCAATTTTCTAAGGACATGTTTGAACTTAGGTATCTATGGAATATATATAAGACATGAATCCATTATTTTATATGATCTATGATCTATATGGGAAAATTATAAAGATCTTAATTTTTATATTTGAGGGACCAACACAGTGCATTTGATATACCCTAGTCCCGATCAGGAGGATCGAATGGTTAAATAGGGAGGGTTTTTATGATATATTTCTTCAGTAGTATTATCCTCATATATTTTAGATAGATATATTTAATTAATTGGTAGAGATTACATAGGGGACAAAATTCATCCTTTATTATGATTCTAGGTTCACAATGTTAGATTGGTTTCTCCTACCTTGGTAGGATATAAACTTTGTAAGGCACATCGGTTCATTTATAAGTTGAGGCTTATCTTGAGGACGAGAATATAATGCTAGTGGGATTAGGTGGTTCTAGTATTGGTAAGTAGATAAAGGTAGATTATTCTCATAAATATAGATGGAATATAGGTAGTATGTGAATAAAATTATTATATTTATATTATAGAGTAACTGTATTGATTGTGTGTTTCCAATGTAGCATAAAAGGTCAGAGTCATTCAATTTGTCCCTAATAACCCATAGATTGTCAGATGTGTTGAATGATTGGATATCCCAAGAGGTTTTTTCATTGGGGTTCTAAGAAGAGTATATGTTATTGTTTTGTTTTTACTCAGGCCTCACATGAAAGTCTATTTCAACATAGTAGAGGAAAAGATATATATCAATAGGGAAATCAGGCTATGGAGGTTATATGGGCACTCATGTAAGTGTTCAATTATATCTTAGTGGGTAGAAATCCCATGAATCCCAACCCAAAATCCCAAGAGGCTTAGCATTGCAATGCATGAGTTGGGCCGAGCTAAGCTCATGAAGATAGTTTATAGGGCCAATCCTAGGCCTATGCAAGGATTATGAGCCGAGTAGGGTCTGCTCATAAAACCCAATCCCATTGGCCCGTATAATACTCAACCCATGAAAACACGCCCACTAAAAGAACTACGAAACCACTAGTAGGGATACTCGACACCCCTACCAAAAATCTCTGAGGTTGTTCCTGGACACACTGGTCCAGTCAGTGCACCTGGTAAAAAATTATCAGACAATATATATATATATAAACAAAGATATTAATAATATATACATATCACTGAATTAAGAATATATATATATAATAACTCAATATATATTAACAAAAAATTAACACATTCACCCAATGATGTCCGCACATGCCTCTCAACCTCATTAATTTTTTTATGTATGTTGAAACTTGGTTATATTATATTATATATATATTATATACTATATAAACATAGATAATTTTATTTGAAAAAAAATAACCCACTCACTAATTCACACTCCGTATCTTTAATTTTTTTTACAACGTTTTCATATTAGATATATATATATATATATTCACATATATAAATCTATTTACAAAATAAAATCCACACACACACCCATTGATGTGAACCCTCATTAGTTTTATTTGTACAAATTATATATATATTTATATATAAACAAATATATTAATAATATATAAATATATAAATATATATTTTAATGATTTCAAAAAATATATATATATATAATATAACTCATCATATATTAACAAAAAAACACTCACCAAATGATATTCTCCCCCAACCTCATTATTTTATTAAGTATATTGAAACATAAATATATTATATATATTATATAAAATATTTATAATTTTATAAATCTATTTAGAAAAAACCATTGAACCACACATTGATATACACCACCAACCCCTAGTTATTTTTTTAAAACTTTCACATTATATATATATACATATATAAATCTATTTAGATAATAAAATTAACACACACAGACACTGATGTGCACCCCTCTCTAATTTTCCCTTTTCAACTTATATATATAAACAAAGATATTAAAAACATATATAAATATATAAATGATTTAACATAATAAAAAATATATATATATAATAACTCATTATAAATTAACACAAAAACTAATTGTTATCCAATTGTAACACCCCGATCTTCCACGATATGCTTCTCATTCAATAATGCAATAGCTTGAATTGTACGCAACTTCGAGTTCTAAAACATCGCGACTAATCAAAGTAGCAGTTATGAATAGTAATAACCACTTTTTAAAATTATAGAAATTTTATATTTCAAAATGGACTTCATTTTTGAATTCGTAATATAGAAATTATCCTAAGTTGAATTTTGTGTAACTTTCTAAGAACTTCCAATTTTTTTATGAATAGTGAAAAATACTTAAAACAACTTTTTTAATCAAAATAATTTATTGTGATAAATTATACTATTTAGTGGTTTTAAAGTATAATTAGAATATATTTTTACCATTTTATCCAATGGTGGTCATTAGAATTAATTTAACACTGAAATTGGACATAAATAATTGCCAATCTTTTGATATAAATTGTTTCCTAAAAACACGCTATTTGTTGTGACAACGGGAATTAATTATAAAATTAATTAATGCAACTTATATGTTTGGAATTTTTTAAAATAGGCATCATTTTTGAATTTGGAATATCAATTATAGCTTAGGGTGAAATTTTGGCATTATTCTGAAAAATTTCGATTTTTGATGAATAGTGAAACCACTAAGTGGTAGTTAAATAACTGATTTTTTGTTTAAATGAAATATTATAATTTCTGTGATTTGATTTTAAAAAATCCGACATACATGGTTGTCATTAAGAAGTAAAATTTGGTTCAATGAGATTAAAATAATTTTTTGGTGAATAGTAACTTTTAAGTTCTTAATCGCGATTAGAGGTAATTAGTGTAGTTTAAGGTACAAATAATGTTTTAATAATATGAGATGAGCTTGAAACTTGTCCTAATCCTATTGGATGAGTCATGGCCGACCAAGAAAACCCATGGGTCAACTTGGGGACCCCATGGAGCCACTTTAGTTTGAAAATGACATTAATATATATTTATTTAATGTTAAAATTAAATTGACACAAACATGAGTTGTTTTACTAAAACAGTTTTTAAGTGGGGTTACACAAGTCCCAATTTTGACTATAAATATTAATTAGAAATATAAAAAAATTTCCTACATCGTAGTATTTTTTTATAATTTTTAGACATTAAATAAATAAATTATTTATGACATCATTATGATGCAGCGATGACATCATTATTTAACGATTTTCATAAAATGAAACGATAATGTAAAATCCAAGGCTTACACTTGTCCAAAGACTATTGGATGGGTAGATTTCGAACCCTTATCACCTTATCCACGAATTATAGAAGTGTGGGACCTTTTTAATCCTAAAAGCATTGTGTAATAATGTAAAATTTCAATCTTTCCAAAAGAGCCCCTCCTCTCCACTTATAAAAGGCCCCCACCTCTCCCACCTTATTCACACCATAATGCCATTTGGCTCGGCCGAACTCTGCCCAAATACTCTACCAACTTCCCCCTATTACTCCTAGAAGCCTCACTTTGGGCAGAACTCTTTTCAAGGAAGCCTTTGGCTCAAATCAAAAAGAGTTACCCGATTTTGAGGTAATGTCTTCTCTAATGTTGTTTTGTTTTATTTTTCTTCTCCAACCGCCTAAAATATTTTTATTCATTTCTTTTGTAACAACACCAGTATCCTCAATATACTATGATGTTGTTATAAGAAGGATTCGAGCTACACTTACACACACCTACATCTAATGGTTAAATAACATACGGTTTCTGTGGATGGAGAATTTCTGCCTCACGAAACGATTATTGTTCAACACTCATATAACACCTTCAAAGGTGGCCATTAAGATGTCACTATATTTATATATGATATATAATGTGTTTATGTTTTACTTATGCTTCTGTATTTCTCATTTATGGCATACTTTTTGATTTCTATTATGGGTAAAACGCGATAATTTCATTTTAGGAAGTGCGGACTACCGCCCCCTCAAAGTGATTTGAATCGTTAATTCCATATGTGGGATGTATAAAGGATGGATTAAATGTTATTATACACTATATTATACTGTAATTATATTATAAATTTATATCATTATGATTCCGTTCCATTAAATATGAAATAGAAATGAAAGTAGCGTTCATGCGTACGTACGGCTTACCGTCTCCATGAACGGTGCATTTCATTTCTTACCTCTAAATGTTACATGAAATTATGAATGAATGTATATACTGGATATATATCATATATATGATATCTACATCATGAATATAATTCTGTATATAATGGATATTTCACCACATGAACAACTTGAAATTATAGGAAGTTTATTTTTGACTCAAGTACCAAAGATCGACAAAACGACCGTTATTAACTTAAATAATTACATAATGTTCATAACATGGTAATAAGGAATATAAAATGAATAATTTACATGAAAAATGTTCTTAAGTAAATAGGAATTAACTCTATTTTATTATTCAGGAGGTTAAAGAACGGTCGAGTCAGGACAGGACGCAAGGTAAGGGAATTTCTTAACCCAATTTCCATTCTTTGGGTTAATCTCATACTTTCAAATTATGTCATTATATTATTATGTCATATCTTGTATTTGTACTTTATTTATGTGTACATATAGTGAATACACATAGTATATCTATTTTATTTTAAAAATGATTTTTGTATGGGACTTCGTCTCAATCTCCTTTCATTGAGGCATATTTTATTTTATACACAACTTTCTTTTATACGGTGTATAAACCCCTTTGACTTTTACGTTTATTCAAAAGGAATATTTTTTTATACGAAGCGTTTTGCTAAAGGACAAAAGAGAATTTTTTTCTTGCCGTACGTTTGTGGCGACAACGACTTCTCTGCCGCCGTGACTATTATTTGATTTTCGGCTTCCTCTACAAGCTGTAACTTTTTTTTAATTAAAAATAAATACAAAGTTTTAACTTTCTTGTATTTTGGTATTGAAAATGGTTTTGAAAGTGTTTTTATTATATCAATGTGTTGTATTGATATCTTGTGATTGAAATGTGGAAATTTTATGTTTCCTTTATGCATGTTTTATGTGATACGATTATGTTATGGTTTATGATATGTTTAAACCTGTTCATATGAGGAATGCATTGGACTTAATAAGTGACGGGTGGAGCCCGCTATAGATCCTCGATGCATCGGCAGGTCTCATTAGACAAACTAGTGTCTTGGCACGAGGCCTTGACAAAATTTTATTTGTGGTCTTGGCACGAGGCCTCGGCTACGTGGTTATGATAGTCTGGAATTATGCATTCCATCATTATGAAAGTGGTTATTGATATTGCAAGTGATTATTCGACCAGTAGAATATCCATGTGAAGAAGTGAATGGCATTATCTCATTTTAATTTTGCCATATTATGTTGAAGTTCGTGTTTAAAAGGCTTTTGTTTTAGTTATACATTGCCTTAAATGTTAATGTTTATTTATGAAATCATCCGCTATGTTGTTAACCTTACTGAGCATCCTAGCTCACCCCTTTCAATGTTTTAATATTTTCCAAGATGTGAAGAAGTATTTTATTAATGACCTGCAGGGATAGTCCTAAGAGGATAGAATTGTGAACTATGGAGACTATGTTATTATAGTTTTTCACTTTGTGATGTAATGTAACATTTATGAATGTATCTAGTGTTTCCAAGGCTACTAAACTAATCGGTCTTTCGAGACATGATCTTTTGTGATCATGCCAATGTTACGAAGTAATGCACCGGTTCTGGGTAGCTGGGGTCGGGGCGTTACAGTTGGTATCAGAGGAAGTTTAGTACAAACCTTGGAATCTAGATTTAGATAAACTCTGATTAGAGCACATAGCCCAAAGATAGACTTTGAGGATTAGTATAGAAGAACTTCCTAGAATTTTGTTATTGTAGAGATTTTGTGAGTTTTCCGAGCAATACATCCATGTCTGGATACGAGCAAGTAGAGGCGAATCTGGCACAGATGTACCTAGGGGTAAAACCTGAAAGCACCGCTTTGAGCTAGACTCGAACGAGAACTGGTGCACGACAACGCGCCTTGCTGCACTCTTGGTTACGACACTCCCTGGGGATATGCTTAGAATAATTATCATTTTCTTTACAAACCACTATGAAGGGTTATGAGTATATACTTTATCAAAGAAAACATTTCTTTTTATGATTATGGATTATATCCATAAATTGTTCAATTTATGTAAAGTGTTTTACAAATATGGAATTATGTATTTTAATTCGTAAACTAATATAGTTTATGCCATTGTTTAGAAATGGCGCCTAGTGGAAGGAATGGAAACCGTATCAATGCACGCACTCCGTGTAGGGATTTCCCTCCTGCTCAAGATAATTATTGTGGATCTGGAGATACAACTGGTGCTGATCAACTTATTACCATAATGGGACAACTCACTCAGGTTATGAATAATAACCTTGCTCGTATGGAGCACCCTGATCCGCAACGTGTATGATCAATGTTAGACAGCTTCATGAGGAAACAACCACCAAAATTTAATGGGGGTACAAATCCGTTAGTAGCTGAGCAATGGATAAACTCTTTAGAGAAAATATTACATGCCTTGGGGAGTAGCGAAAGGGAGAAGGTTGTCATGGCAGTTTATCGCCTCACTGGAGATGCCGATCAGTGGTGGTCGCTGATTCAAAACACAAAGGAAGATGATGACGTATCGAATATGGAATGGAGGGAGTTCAAAGAGATTTTCTTAGAAAAATACTTTCCTCGTGACCATCGAGCAGATATGGAAAGGCAATTTCTGAGTCTGAGGCAGAAGGAGGATGAGAATGTCGTAAAGTATGAGGCTAACTTTACAAGGTTAGCGAGGTATGCTTCCGATTATATACGTAACCCAAGGAGTAAGATTGATCATTTCTTTGATGGGTTAAAACCATTTCTCCATCGATCTTTAGTATCACAATCCTTCTCATCATACGAAGATATTTTGTCGTGTGCTATCAAGACAGAAAAGGAATTATCTAAGTCTTATGACAACAAAGTAAAGCAAGAGAAGAAGATAATGGTGGAACAAGAGACAGATAAAGGGGAAAAGGTAAAGAAGGATTTTCCATTATGTGATAATTGTGGGAAGAATCACCCTGGTACTTGTCTAAAAGGAATGTTATTTTGTTATAAATGTGGAGAAAAGGGTCACCAGGCTCGTGATTGCAAGGGAAAGAAAGAGGCTATAAAAGTTGAATGCTATAATTGTAGAGAAATGGGTCATTATGCAAATGAATGTCCTAAGCGTCCGAGAAACTTACCTCAGAAAAGGCCAAAGGATCAAGGACAATCTTATGCTGTTACTAGAGTTGAAGCAGAATAACTAATGTATTGGTGCTTTTGGACTCATGGATTATATTCTGGTTATTAGAATAATGTGATATATATATAAGGATTGTACTGCAGTACTTGTTGATTTCAGTAAGGTTTTAATATGATGAAGGTAATTATATTTTTAGTATGTGACAATAAGAGAAACTTTACTTTGTTTGGGGAATCTGATAAATTGATTTTGGAATTAAGAGACCTTTTAGAGAAAGTCTGGACAGAGGTATTTTGGATAACTATAATGGTTGGAGTAGATTAAGTTGATCTTTGGATAGTATTGTTTAAGGTTAAAAAATTTATGAATATTATTTTTGGAATATTATGATACTATAGTTTTAGGAAAAGGACAACCTGCAGGGTGGGGCATAACCCGTCGCGTCGGACAAAGATGCAGGAATCGAACCCACAACCATAGTGCGACATGCCTTTATTTCCTACCACTAGCCTACACGAAGTCCCTGGTTATCAAAAAATAGTTTTACTAATCTAAATGGTATGTGTTAATATTTTGAACCTTATACAATTAGGATAAAAAGAATATTTTTGAGTTCCGTTACCATTTGGAGTAAAAGATGGATTTGTGGTAAAAATTTATTAACGAATGAAAGTATACATAACAAGTATGTATATTCCCTTACGTTCTTAGTAAATCTCCTAACTAAATTCCTCAACATTATAAAAGTTAACTTAAAACAAAAATGTTGTCGGTTAACTTTTCCAACTGGGGATTCAATGACCGTTTAACCAATCACAAGTTTGTGATTTTCTTATGGTTAAACTTTCTCCTAATCCTGTTTTCTATAACTCTCCATCAGACCTTGATGGTTTGTTTCTCCTCCATATCCATATTTTCATAGAATCCTAGAATGGGCTACATCGGGTGACCTTTATACTTATCTTGCTTTCTTTTAATGTTATATATTTATTAACCTTATTTCCGATGTGGGTTTTCCTCAAAGGTATTTTCTCTTTTCAACATTTTATTTTCAAAGAAAAATTTCAAAATTGCGAGGATGCAATTTATTGAAGGAGGGGAGAATGTAACACCCCGAGCATCCACGATACGCTTCTCATTCAATAATGCAATAGCTTGAATTGTACGCAACTTCGAGTTCTAAAACACCACGACTAATCAAAGTAGTAGTTGTGAATAGTAATAACCACTTTTTAAAATTATAGAAATTTTATATTTCAAAATTGACTTCATTTTTGAATTCGTAATATAGAAATTATCCTAAGTTGAATTTTGTGTAACTTTCTGAGAACTTCCAATTTTTTTATGAATAGTGAAAAATACTTAAAACAACTTTTTTAATCAAAATAATTTATTGTGATAAATTATACTATTTAGTGGTTTTAAAGTATAATTAGAATATATTTTTACCATTTTATCCAATGGTGGTCATTAGAATTAATTTAACATTGAAATTGGACATAAACAATTGCCAATCTTTTGATATAAACTGTTTCCTAAAAACACGCTATTTGTTGTGACAGCGGGAATTAATTATAAAATTAATTAATGCAACTTATATGTTTGGAATTTTTTAAAATATGCATCATTTTTGAATTTGGAATATCAATTATTGCATAGGGTGAAATTTTGGCATTGTTCTGAAAAACTTCAATTTTTGATGAATAGTGAAACCACTAAGTGGTAGTTAAATAACTGATTTTTCGTTTAAATGAAATATTACCATTTCTGTGATTTGATTTTAAAAAATCCGACATACATGGTTTTCATTAAGAAGTAAAATTTGGTTCAATGAGATTAAAATAATTTTTTGGTGAATAGTAACTTTTAAGTTCTTAATCGCGATTAGAGGTAATTAGTGTAGTTTAAGGTACAAATAATGTTTTAATAATATGAGATGAGATTGAAACTTGTCCTAATCCTATTGGATGAGTCATGGCCGACCAAGAAAACCCATGGGTCAACTTGGGGACCCCATGGAGCCACTTTAGTTTGAAAATGACATTAATATATATTTATTTAATGTTAAAATTAAATTGACACAAACATGAGTTGTTTTACTAAAACAGTTTTTAAGTGGGGTTACACAAGTCCCAATTTTGACTATAAATATTCATTAGAAATCTAAAAATATTTCCTACATCATAGTATTTTTTTTTATAATTTTTAGACATTAAATAAATAAATTATTTATGACATCATTATGATGCAGCGATGACCTCATTATTTAACGATTTTCATAAAATGAAACGATAATGTAAAATCCAAGGCTTACACTTGTCCAAAGACTATTGGATGGGTAGATTTCGAACCCTTATCACCTTAGCCACGAATTATATAAGTGTGGGACCTTTAGAATCCTAAAAGCATTGTGTAATAATGTAAAATTTCAATCTTTCCAAAAGATCCCCTCCTCTCCACTTATAAAAAGCCCCCACCTCTCCCACCTTATTCACACCATCATGCCATTTGGCTCGGCCAACCTCTGCCCAAATACTCTCGAAACTTCCCCCTATTACTCCTAGAAGCCTCACTTTGGGCAGAACTCTTTTCAAGGAAGCCTTTGGCTCAAATCAAAAAGAGTTACCCGATTTTGATGTAATGTCTTCTCTAATGTTGTTTTGTTTTATTTTTCTTCTCCAACCCCCTAAAATCTTTTTATTCCTTTCTTTTGTAACAACACCAGTATCCTCAATATACTATGATGTTGTTATAAGAAGGATTTGAGCTACAATTACACACACATACATCTAATGGTTAAAGAACATACAGTTTCTGTGGATGGAGAATTTCTGCCTCACGAAACGATGATTGTTCAACACTCATATAACACCTTCAAAGGTGGCCATTAAGATGTCACTATATTTATATATGATATATAATGTGTTTATGTTTTACTTATGCTTATGTATTTCTCATTTATGAGATACTTTATGATTTCTATTATGGGTAAAACGCGATAATTTCATTTTAGGAAGTGCAGACTACCGCCCCCTCAAAGTGATTTGAATCGTTAATGACATATGTGGGATGTATAAAGGATGGATTAAATGTTATTATACACTATATTATACTGTAATTATATTATAAATTTATATCATTATGATTCCGTTCCATTAAATATGAAATAGAAATGAAAGTAGCGTTCATGCGTACGTACGGCTTACCGTCTCCATGAACGGTGCATTTCATTTCTTACCTCTAAATGTTACGTGACATTATGAATGAATGTATATACTGGATATATATCATATATATGATATCTACATCATGAATATAATTATGTATATAATGGATATTTGACCACATGAACAACTTGAAATTATAGGAAGTTTATTTTTGACTCAAGTACCAAAGATCGACAAAACGACCGTTATTAACTTAAATAATTACATAATGTTCATAACATGGTAATAAGGAATATAAAATGAATAATTTACATGAAACATGTTCTTAAGTAAATAGGAATTAACTCTATTTTATTATTTAGGAGGTTAAAGAACGGTCGAGTCAGGACAGGACACAAGGTAAGGGAATTTCTTAACCCAATTTCCATTCTTTGGGTTAATCTCCTACTTTCAAATTATGTCATTATATGATTATGTCATATCTTGTATTTGTACTTTATTTATGTGTACTTATAGTGAATACACATAGTATATCTATTTTATTTTAAAAATGATCTTTGTATGGGACTTCGTCTCAATCTCCTTTCATTGAGGCATATTTTATTTTATACACAACTTTCTTTTATACGGTGAATAAACCCCTTTGACTTTTACGTTTATTCAAAAGGAATCTTTTTTTATAAGAAGCGTTTTGCTAAACGACAAAAGAGAATGTTTTTCTTGCCGAACGTATGTGGCGACAACGACTTCTCCGCCGCCGTGACTATTATTTGATTTTCGGCTTCCTCTAAAAGCTGTAACTTTTTTTTAATGAAAAATAAATACAAAGTTTTAACTTTCTTGTATTTTGGTATTGAAAATGGTTTTGAAAGTGTTTTTATTATATCAATGTGTTGTATTGATATCTTGTGATTGAAATGTGGAAATTTTATGTTTCCTTTATGCATGTTTTATGTGATACGATTATGTTATGGTTTATGATATGTTTAAACCTATTCATATGAGGAATGTATTGGACGTAATAAGTGACGGGTGGAGCCCGCTATAGCTCCTCGATGCATCGGCAGGTCTCATGAGACAAACTAGTGTCTTGGCACGAGGCCTTGACAAAATTTTATTTGTGGTCTTGGCACGAGGCCTTGGCTACGTGGTTATGATAGTCTGGCATTATGCATTCCATCATTATGAAAGTGGTTATTGATATTGCATGTGATTATTCGACCAGTAGAATATCCATGTGAAGAATTGAATGGAATTATCTCGTTTTAATTTTGCCATATTATGTTGAAGTTCAAGTTTAAAAGGATTTTGTTTTAGTTATACATTGCCTTAAATGTTAATGTTTATTTATGAAAGCTTCCGCTATATTGTTAACCTTACTGAGCATCCTAGCTCACCCCTTTCAATGTTTTAATATTTTCCAGGATGTGAAGAAGTATTTTATGAATGACCTGCAGTGATAGTCCGAAGAGGATAGAATTGTGGACTATGGAGACTATTTTATTATAGTTTTTCACTTTGTGATGTAATGTAACATTTATGAATGTATCTAGTGTTTCCAAGGATACTAAACTAATCTGTCTTTCGAGACTTGAACTTTTGTGATCATGCCAATGTTACGAAGTAATGCACCGGCTCTGGGTAGCTAGGGTCGGGGCGTTACACCAATGATGTTCGCACACGCCACCAACCACAATAAATTTTCAAGTATGTTTCAACATGAATATATTATATATATTATATATACCATATATCCATATATAAATCTATTTAAGAAAAAATTAAACCCACCCACTATTTTTCACCCCGAACCCCTAGTTATTTTCGTACAATATTCACAATTTATAAATATATATATATTGATATATATATATGTTTAGAAAATAAAGTTAACACCAAAATTATTAATGTGTACCCCTCATTAATATTATTTTTTACAACTAATATATAAATATATAAACAAATCTATTAGTAATATATATATATATATATATATATTTGAAAGATTTAACATTATGTATATATATATATAATAATTCATTTTATATTAACAAAAAAATAACTCTCACCCAATGATGTTGGTGAATGCCCCCCAAACTCATTAATTTTTTTGAAGTATGTTTCACCTTGAATATGTTATAGATATCATATATACTATATATATATATATATATCTATCTACTTATACCCCCCACAAACCCTAGTTGTGTTTTTACAACTTTCACAAGTTATATACATATATATTCACATATTATAATATATTTTGAAAACAAATTAACACACCCACACACAAATGCACAGAAATCATTAATTTTAATTTTAAATCCATCACATATTCTTATGGATGTTATTTATTAGGATGATTTATATTTATTTCGGCTGGATAGTCATTGTAAATTTGTTTTTTAATCAAATTTTTACAAATAAATTATTTCAAAATTATTTATTTTTTCAATTGGTCTATATTTTAGATTTTTATTAAATTTTAAAAAAATTTATAATTACAATAGGCATGTGACATTAGGGTGGATTTTTCTTACGAAATACATGATGTGATCAATTTAGAGAAAGTCAAATGATTTAGAATTAAATGAATATTGTTTCTACTATAAAAGTTTGATAATAAATAATAAAAAGAAACTTTATAAAAAATATTAAATGTTAAAAGAAGGTCTTAAATTTTTTTTAAAAGATTTATTTTTTACGAGACACGTTTAAAAAAATTAATTTTTTTTAAAAACACGTTTAAAAATGTTTTAAAAAAATTTAAAACATGTTTTAAAATAAAAGTATTATGATAAATTTTTTAAAAAAAATTTAGAATATTGTTTCTAAAAAATATATTAAAAACACATTTAAGAAAAATTTTAAAACAAACGTTTTAAAATATATGTTTTGAAATAAATGTTTTCAAAAAGGTTTAAAAAATATTTTAAAACAAATCATAAAGGAAACATTTTAATATACTTTCATAAAAATTTTAAAAAAATATTTAAAGATAGAAATTTTAAGAAAAACATTAGAAAATGTTAAAAAATAATTTCTTTTAAAAAAATGTCTTAAACTAATTTTATATTTTATTTTATAAATAATAAAAACCCACATGGGAAATCCCGTGAACTACTCAAAAATCCTGGCTTGGATTGACAGTTTGGGATGGCCCAAGACTGGGCTCGGCCAGCCTCCTGGCGTTTTTCAGTCTAGCCCAGCCTGTCCTGAGTATTGTTTCATGTCCTAGTTTTTTAGAGGCAAGGCTCAAACCAACCAACTTGGTTCAGGAGAGACAAAAATTATATCATTACTCTTAGGGTTAGGACCAGTGGGGAGATGTATTTTTAGGTTATATTGATATAGCATGGGTATGTTCATGTTTATATTTCTCAAAAAATTTCCACAAATGATCGAGAAACAATGAATCTCAGTGAAGGTTCTTCTTTGGTGAGAGGTATAATGTCATCTACCTCTACCAAGGATAGTGTATTATTTCACAGTATTGTATATCACTTCATTATATCTGTTTCATTAGTTTCATAAAAGTGTTTTTATATTAAATTAGTTTTTAGAGATTCATATATGATTACCCCATTAAAGAAGTGATAAGATCGAAAAAGTAGGGGTTTTTATTTCATTGTTGATTTTTGTGGTTATGGTCATCTCTAAGACTTAATTTATTATAGATTAAGAGATTTGATGTGATTTTGGGGAAGGAATTATTTTCATATTTATAGGTGTATATTTATTTCTATCATAGAAAAGTAATATTTTATCCTTATGACGGTGAGTCGTTTTTAATTATGTGAGAGTGAAATTATCATGCTCTAAATTGATGTATTTCATTGGGAAAACTAAAGAGGGTCACATATAAGGTAATAGAGATATATCTATGGTCAACTTCTCATTTTGGTTATATTTTTAGGCATATTTTTTTTTCAGTATTATGATGTGTTTTATGAGGATTTCATGGGGTTTCCATTTAATTAGAAGTTTTAGTTAATGATTTCCTTTGTTTTAGCTATTAAGTATATTTATATTCCACTATATTTTATGTAAATGGATAAATTTTTTAGAGTTAAATACATAGTTTAAGGATCTTTATTCCAAAGGATTCATTCAACAGACTGTATCAGTATATGGCGCTCGAGTGATTTTATTTATCAATGATTATGGGAATCTAAAATTATGTGGTGATTAACACTATTTATACGAGGTAAACATAAATAATTGATATCCTTATACTCATATTGATTAGTATTTATATCATTTTAGGGGAGTTAAGTGGTTTTATATGATCAATATATGTTATAGTTATCATCAGTTGGTGGTATGAAATATGGATGGTTCTATGATGGAATTTTAGAGATGGTATAGTCATTTGGAATTTATGTTGGTAAAATTAAATGTAATGAAGTAAAATTTTAAATTTTTGAATTTAATTAATTGATTCTTCCAATATTTTTTTTGAATCCTTTATAATCATATTTATCAATGAAATCTTGATTTAGTCATAGTATTTTGAGGATAATGGTTAGGATATGGCTCTTATCCTGGACAACTTATAAGGTCATCATTTTTATGGAATGAATTTGAAATGATAGTTTTGGATTCAAGAAGTTTATTTACTTTGTCATGTTTTTTAGAATTCAAAATATAAGTGGAATTGAATAAGGTTGATTTTTGGGATGTCTTGGAAATCCCTAAGAATGTGTTATAGATTCAATGATTCTTAGGCATTGTGAGATATTTGTTTCCGACGCTTTCGCCGGGGCGCGCGCGCATCCGTCCGCGGAGGAGGGGGACGCGCGGCTTTGTTGCCCCGCATTCCCGCTTTCCAAAGGCGGGCGGCATTCGTTCCTTGTTCAGGTACGTCTGCTCCTTGATCGAAACGGGATGATGGGATGTCGGTTCTTCCTCCTGTGGATTCCTCCTCAGAACTCGTCACCTAGTCCGGGTCTCCCTTATAGATTTAATACGTAGTTCGTGAAACTCTTCCCAGTGCCATGTTTCCATGGACGCCGGTTAATTACGCTGCTTCTGTCGGGACATTCCAAAGGGTCCAGTCAGGGCAGCAACCTTCGGTCAGGGGAGTAATCACGTTTGAGGCATCAGTAGCGTGTCTGGATGCTGGGGTGCCTGGCATGTCTGTCTGTTGTCCTTGATCACAAGGCTTCTCGAGGGCGTGGAAACCCGAGGCATCCCACATCGAGCGCAGGGGGTTACATGTCATAGACACGTACCTGAGGTTTTCCTCATCTTCCCGTGTTCAACACAGGGTATGTTTGCAAGATTAACGTCTAGCAAAGACGGTTACGCCAAAGGCGTTCCATCCGAGGTTTTCCTCAGGCATCTCATGTTTACCACGAGGTAGGTCGCGAGTTTAACGTCTCGCGGAGACGGTTGAGAATGGAATGGGACCATCGCAGGGGTGGTGACGACGAAGTTGGGCTTGAGCCTTAAAGGGGCTTCCTACGTATCCCCGTGGCAGGGAATCAAAGTCCGCGTAGTTCGGGATGGTGCCGGTAAACCGACGTGATGGTGGACCTTGGTCCGATGGGCATCGTCAGCGTACCTACATGAGGGTGGACCTTGGTCCGGTGGGGGTTGGGCTTGAACCTCTGGGAGGATTCCTGCGTACCATGCCTTGACATGGATCAAAGTCCTCGTAGTTCAAATGATACAGTTTAGAGTCATGCGGGACGGTAATGAACCCTGACGTGAATAAACGACGGGTGGTGGGTGTCGGTGAGCCGACATAAGTGAGGGACCTTGATCCACTATTGTTGGGCTTGAACCTCGTGGAGGCTTCCTACGTACCATGCCTTGACATGGATCAAAGACCACGTAGTTTAGGTGGGAATGGGTCATAATGGCTTACCGCTGGACTGGAATGTAGTTTAACGTCGTGCTGGACGTAGGTAGAACACACCGTGAATTGGGTGATGAGTGGGCTTGAACCTCATGGAGGCTTCCTACGTACCATGCCTTGACACGGATCAAAGACTTCGTAGTTCAAATGGTTTGGTCGCAATGGCTTACCACTGGACCGGGATGTAGTTTAACGTCATACTGGACGGGGGTGAAACCCGACGTGAAAGACGGGTGGGCTTGAACCTCTTGGAGGCTTCCTACGTACCATGCCTTAACATGGATCAAAGACCTCGTAGTTCAGGTGGGAATGGGTCACAACGGCTTACCGCTGGACTGGAATGTAGTTTAACGTCGTGCTGGACGTAGGTAGAACACACCGTGAATTGGGTGATGAGTGGGCTTGAACCTCATGGAGGCTTCCTACGTACCATGCCTTGACACGGATCAAAGACTTCGTAGTTCAAATGGTTTGGTCGCAATGGCTTACCACTGGACCGGGATGTAGTTTAACGTCATACTGGACGGGGGTGAAACCCGACGTGAAAGACGGGTGGGCTTGAACCTCTTGGAGGCTTCCTACGTACCATGCCTTAACATGGATCAAAGACCTCGTAGTTCAGATGGGGGGTTTGTCGGTAAACCGACGTGAAAGCAGACCTTGGTCCGCTGATGGTGGGCTTGAACCTCGTAGAGGCTTCCTACGTACCATGCCTTGACACGGATCAAAGTCCTCGTAGTTCGGATCTGGAGTAGACCTTGGTCCACTGATGGTGGGCTTGAACCTCGTGGAGGCTTTTTACGTACCATGCCTTAACATGGATCAAAGACCTCGTAGTTCGGATCTGGGAGTAGACCTTGGTCCACTGACGGTGGGCTTGAACCTCGTGGAGGCTTCCTACGTACCATGCCTTGACACGGATCAAAGTCCTCGTAGTTCGGATCTGGGAGTAGACCTTGGTCCACTGACGGTGGGCTTGAACCTCGTGGAGGCTTCCTACGTACCATGCCTTGACACGGATCAAAGTCCTCGTAGTTCGGATCTGGGAGTAGACCTTGGTCCACTGACGGTGGGCTTGAACCTCGTGGAGGCTTCCTACGTACCATGCCTTGACACGGATCAAAGTCCTCGTAGTTCGGATTGTTTTGTCAGGGTCGGTGCTCACTCTAAGCCCACGTGAGTCATGCTCGGTGTGAGAAACAAGAGGTTGCAAGGACCTGACGATCACGTCGCGAAGGGTGCGTCCGTGAGAAGCGAAATGGGGCTTACGCGTTGAGCGGCCCATGGTGTTGGGACTTACTCCAGGATGGAGGCCCATGGCGCGACAAAGCGCGGGGAAGATGGACCTTGGTCCGACAATGGGAGGTGCCTCGTTCCCTATCACGTCCTCCACTGACCTTGGTAGTGGGGAAGTACCGAGATGCACGGGTGCAATCATCCGTACCAAAGGTTAGGGATTTACGCTCTGAGGCGACCCTTCCCCTGCGAACATACACCACTCCGACAAGGAGGATCTCATTCCATGTGCGGAAGAGTTCCATTCCCGTGGAGACGAGCGGTGTAATGAATGCTCGAGCTGGGGGGACCCTTCGTGAGGGAGACGAGGTTGGATCACAGTTTAACGTCATGTGTTGGGGACGCGGTGCTTGGCAGTTTAACGTCCTGCAGCTCGGACGAGGTGGATTCACTCCACACCCCTAGGGCTTACATAACCGGTACCCTCTGGTCCTTGGGGAAGGGAAGGTGTCGGTAAGGCCATGGTAAAGGGGGGTCGCGGGAGGAACCATCGAGGGGTCCACGTTAGCGTGGCTATGCGAAGAAGCAATAGCCGTTAGCGTGCCTATGCGAAGGAGCATTGGGCGAAGCAACGCTACGGGAGGTGTTGTCCATGGGACTTTGAAATCACATCGTGCAAACCTGGAGGGTCGCACGGAAGGAGGAATCGCTAAGCAGAGGAGTGTGCTTTGCGAAGTGGGGTGCCTTGGCCTTAGCATGGGGCATAGGTGGAAGTGGGAGGTGCTTCGCGAAGTGGAACAGTGTTCGCGGAGCACTGCCTCGCGAAGGAGTGGGTCGCGAAGCAGGGTCCTGCCAAGCAAAGTGCTTCGCGATGCATAGTTATCCTGCCTTGGCATAGGGATTACTAGCATGGGTTGGGTGTTTCGCGAAGCACGAGTGCTCCGCGGCTGCCCGGGTTCCCTTGGGAATCCCCTTCCTTTGCGAACGCCCTTGGGCTTCGCGAAGGGCATCCCTCTCGGAAGAGGGGCTCAGGACGAAACAAATCAGAGTCTTCTCGCGAAGTAGAAATACCTCGCGGAGCTCATGATTCCCGGGGCAAAGCTTGCTTCGCGATTCGGGAGAGGAGAAGCCGAAAGGTCGGATTGTCCGTCCCGGGGACTCAGGGGGAGTCGAGTATTTATAGGGAAGGGGCGCCGCGAAGCAGGGCTCGCGCGCCGCCTCTGGAGCTTCGCGGCGCGCTCGCGAACGTCAAACGCGCTCGCGGAGGATCACCTCCTCTGGTGCTTCGCGGCGGCTCGCGAACGTCAAACGCGCTCGCGGAGGATCACCGCCTCTGGTGCTTCGCGGCGCCGCCAGGGCTGGGGCGCTTCGCGGAGGGGCTTCGCGGCTGTGCTTCGCGGCTGTGCTTCGCGATGCAGCACGCCGGCTGTCTTTTTCGTTCCTTCCTTTCGGGCCATATTTTTGGCGCCAACAAATGCCCCCCCTCAGACTTGGAGCCGCGGAGGGTGAAGGGTCGAAGTCTGAGGGAAGATCGCCAAAACTGTCGGTGGTTCGCGATGCGGCATCGCGAAGGAGGCCCGCGATGCTCGTCGGGGCCGCAGATCCGGACGCGCCGCGATGCTCCGCGCGGGTGAGGCGCGCCGCGATGCTCCGGGGTCGGCGTCTATAAATAGGGGGTCCGCCCTCTTTTGTCTTTACGCGCCTTCCTTGTCTTCTTGCGCTCTCGGTTTCGCGAAGCTCCGCGTACTCCGCGACAGCTCTCCGCGAATCGAGCTTCGCGGCGAACCGCGAGTCTCTGACTCTGCGTCCGCGCCAAGCGAATCTTTGCGTGCCTGCCTTGGCCGGACTTCGCGGTTTGATCTCGCGACCGATCTTCGCAATCCATCTTCGCGACCGAGCTTTGCGACCGAGCTTCGCGATTCATCCGGAAGAATCCTTTTCCGAGGGCCAGAGTTAACATGGCTCATCAAGAAGACGAGGGTCCGAATAAGGGGCACGCAAAGCGTTGGATATGGAGTGATGGTTTGTTCAAACAGAATCCAACACTTCAGTAGTTACACCACCGTGGTGGGTGTACGCCAGATGGGCGCATCGGTCTGATCCCGGATTATTCTTTCTTCCAGATAGGGCCTCTCTGGCGAGGGCTGGAAATGAGGAGGAATAGGATTTTGCGATTCCTGGGGATGGACCCTAGGTGAAATGCCTGGGTGTCTCTACGTATCCCATGATGATGGGAATCAAGCCGTACGTAGTTCTGAAAGCGCAGTTTAACGTCATGCAGGACGAGGAGCAGCCTGACTGTGTTGGTACACATCCAGCCAAAACTACTAAGCCCACGTGAGTCGTGCTCGGTGTGGGAAACAAGCAGTAGTGGTGGGAATTTCCCGACGCAGAGAGGGGCAGGTGAGGGCAAAGGGATGCTCGGTGACTACCGGCCCAATGACACTAACATGATCATTCAGCGCATCTAGATGCGCGAAGAGAAAGAGCCGAGTATGATGGAGTTCCACTTGGACATGAAGGAGTGGAAATGTGTGAATCATGACGCTCGAGATTCGGATCACGATGGTGACGGCGTGGCGATAGAGGACTACTGCTGACCATATTCGCAACACAGCATCCTATCGCGTTAGCCTGAAATGGGGACAAACAAATGAGGGTCGACCGTTGACCATGTTCGAAACACGGGACCATGTCACAAATGTTGTCGAATATCCGCAGGGGCGTTGGCCCGAAACGATTGTAGGGCCCTTAGGTCCAGCATTCATGGAGAGCCCTTAAGCTCAGTATCCACGTCGTCCGAGGGTCCTTTTGGATGTGGAAGAGGATGAGGATCCAAATAGTGATCTCACGAAGCTTGGTCATGGGATGAGGGGAATGTCCCTGTGAAAATCCCATGCTTCGGGATTTTTGTCAAAACACATCTGAATACGTCAACGAAACGTATTAGAGAGGGAGCAGATTCTTTCCCTTGGGGAGATCTTAGTTTATGGTCATAGACTTCGGACCATGGATTGGAAAAAGGGGATCAGGGGACGCATGACATCACAACTTGACGTGAATGAGCTCGAGTCGAGGGACCGAACTCAAGGGTTAGGCTGGACCCGCGGGGAAGTACCCGGGCGCTCCTACGTATCTCATAAGGATGAGAATCAAGCCATACGTAGTTCTGGAAGGTGGCAGGGTAAGGTACCAGTGCCAGGGGAAAGGGGAAGTGCGGACGTGGCCCTTGCACTAAAAGAAGCGGAATTTGATGTATCTTGTTTGTTCTTTGAGGTGAATGGGTTTTTTTTTTGTGAAGCGACAGGCCTAGAACTGTAGGTCGTGATGTCGCCACAAGAATCAAGCCGTGATGGGCGTTGACAAATGGCATGGCGCGTGGCCAGTACCCAACGTGATGTCCTCTACAGCGAGGTCACCACAATGCGGTGCCGTTTTTCGTCGTGCGGCCAGGACGATAATGTCACAGTTTAGGGTCGTATGATAGGACCAAGCATGCATTTTATCGTCATGCAGCGCAGACGTAGCAGAGACGATGCTAGGCGGGAAATGTGCGCAGTGTTTATAAAACACATTTGACAGAGACATGATCCCACATCAAATTATACGCCATCCGGAGGTAAAACAGGGGAAGAGACTGGCTTCCTGAATGGGTTGTACCCGGAGACAGGGCGTCTGGGCGGTCCTACGTGTCCCATGAGGATGGGAATGTGAACGTAGTCCCGAATGGGTCTTAGTTTATGGTCTTAGAGCTCGGACCAGGGAGTCCCGAAGGACGCCAGATTGCAGCTTTGTCCCCCTAACATGCAAGGGTGCACTGAGGGATAGCGCCAAAAGTGTCGAGATTCCACCTGGACATGATGGGGTGGAAAATGATGTGAATCATGCAACCAACATTCAAGGACTGAAGGGGCTGGCGTGACGACAGAGGATTACTGCTGACCATGTTCGCAACACAGCATCCTGTCGCGTTAGCCTGAAATGAGGACTAACAAAACGAGCATCGACCGCTGACCATATTCGCAACGCGGGATTTTATCGATTTGTTGTCCGTAAACCTGGAGGGCGTTGGCCCGTATCGGTAGGAGAGCCCTTGGGCTTTTGTATCCAGGCCGTACTTGGGGGTCCCTCCGGGCGTGAAAGATGACGGAAGTCCGAATAGAGGGGAACACGAAGCTTGACAAGTGGAAGGAACTTGACCAAGTTGAATCTGACACTCTTGGTCCTAGACCAGAGTACTCTCAATACATGGGTGAACCGCTGCGGGGAGCCAAGGGACTCAACCTTGAGGGTGATCGAGAGATGGCAGATTCCCAGGGGAAGGGGGGCATGATTCCCACAACCTTGTATCATACCTACGCACCCCCCGCTGGAGAGGGATGGACCAAATGGTCTGGGTGACCGGGAAATCAGGATATCTCCCAGAGGTGGGGCTGGACCCGAATCTTAAACATCCAGGTGGTCCTACGTATCCCATTATGATGGGAATCAAGCCACACGTAGTTCTGAAAGGGTGCCTTTTAATGTCATGCAGGACAGGGGATAGGAGGACTGAACCTCAGAATGGGGCGTGCGTGGTGCAACTATTGCGTACCCGACGTGAATGAGGACGTAGTCCTACACTGCGCCACGCAGTCCTGTGATCAGGGTCCTGAAGGCAGGATTAGAGGGGTAAATTTGCTGAACTCAAGCTGGGTTCGGAGACAAGGGGTCTTGAACGTAGTTCCAGATGAGGGTCTTAGTTTATGGTCTTAGAGCTCGGACCGTGGATGGTGACAACTCCCAAGTAAGCACAGAGGTCAACCCAATCCCTAAGCCCACGTGAGATAAACTCGGTGTGGGAAACAAGGGGGGGACCCTCATTGCAACACTTGGGGCATCCATTAAAGGGGAGTCAGCAGAGAGTTCCGAAGGACACCTTTGATGTAGCTTGTTCCTCAAACGCGCAGACGTGCACGGGGGAAAAAAAGTACCAAGAGTCCCGAAATTCTACTTGGACACGATGAAGTGATGAAGGGTGTGAATTGTGTACCCGGCATTTGGGCTTAATGGGTTGGCGTGACGACAGAGGAAAACTGTTATCCATGAAGGAAATACAGCGTCTGTATCGCGTTAGCCTGAGGTGGGAGCAACAAACGAGCATCGACCGCTGACCATATTCGCAACGCGGGATTTTATCGATTTGTCGTCCGAAACCCTGGGGGGCGTTGGCCCGTATCGGTAGGAGAGCCCTTGGGCTTTTGTATCCAGGCCGTACTTGGGGGTCCCTCCGGGCGTGAAAAATGGTGAAAGCCCTGATGCGGGGATACGCAAAGCCTGGAAAGCGGGCGCGGACGTGTCCGAGTAAAGCTTGGCATTCCAGGCAATGAACCAGAGTACTCTTAAGCACATTGGTGAACAGCCGAAAGAGGGATCGACGAAACAGCTCAGTGGTGCGGGAAACATGGCGTGGTCACTACAAGACCCTCGTAAATGAGGACATAATCCCACACCGCACCATATGATCTCTTCATGGAGGAAGGATGGGCCAAGGGGCCAAGATGGGATGAGGATTCCTGAGAGATGGGGCTGGACCCGGATTTTGGACATCCAGGTGGTCCTACGTATCCCATTATGATGGGAATCAAGCCACACGTAGTTCTTGAAGTGCAGTTTAACGTCATGCGGGACTTGGGTGGGGAGTAATATACTCCTGAGCAAGGTGTATAGTATGGAGAAAAACCGACGTGAATGAGGACGTAGTCCTACACCATACCGTACAATCCTATAAGATAGGTCCTGGGCCGCGGCCTAGAAAGGCCGAGGGGCCTGAGGCTGAGCCTCGTTCAGGAGGGCCTGACCGGTTTGTAGTTTAACGTCTTACATGAGGCGGGGGGCCAGGGGCCCAAGGAGGCCAAGAGGCCTGAGGCTGAGCCTCGTAAGGGGGGTTGTACGGCGTGGTACATGATCCCGACGTGAATGAGGACGTAGTCCCACACCACACCGTACGCTCCGGGTGAGGAATCGTGGGCTGTGGTCCCGATCACTAGCACCACCTGGGGGAAGTTTATCACCTCAGGATGGGGGCAGAATGAATCACTGTTGACCATAGTCGAAACACAGCGTTCCTATGGTGACCCGCATGGGGGCAACAATTGAGGGTCGACCGCTGACCAAATTGGCAACGCGGGACTTGTTTCAATTTGTTGCTTGAGAAACCCTCAGGGGCGTTGGCCCGTATCGGTAGGAGAGCCCTTGGGCTTTGTATCCAGGCCGTTCTTGGGGGGCCCCTCCGGGTGTGAATCCATCCACGAAAGGGGCAAACACCTCCAGGGGGGAATGTGCAGCCGGGTCGAGGCTTGCTCGACGTGGGCCGGGGCAAAAATGTGTACCCTGCCGTGTCTTAACCCGAGGGGAAGATTTCGGCTTTTGGGCTGGGCCAACAGACGAAATGTCTGGGCGTTCCTACGTATCTCATAAGGATGAGAATCAAGCCATACGTAGTTCTTGAAGGCCATGCAGTTTAGCGTCATGCGGTAAGGACGTGGGAGGGTAGAAGAACGGAGCGGGCGCATGGTGCGACCTTTACAATCTTTGCGTGAGTGGGGTTGCATGAGCGGGGCCAAGAAGGCCGACGCCCTGCTACACAAAGATCCTCCGAGGAGACCATTCCCAGGGGGAATAGTGGAAGAGAGAAGCTTGGGGCTGGGCTCAAGACGAGGCGTCCGAGCGTTCCTACGTATCCCATAAAGATGAGAATCAAGCCGTACGTAGTTCTTGACATGCAGTTTAACGTCATGCGGGACGAGGGGTATCTCGTTCGGGGATGTGTGCGGCATGGTCATGATCTCAACGTGAGAACGTAGTCCTACACTGTACCGTACAATCCCGTAAGAGGGTAAGTCGGAGAGAAACGAGGGGGGCCTGGGGCCAGACCTCGGTGGAGACGGGGCCAGGGGCCCAAAGAGGCCGAGGGGCCTGAGGCTGAGCCTCGGTCAGGAAGAACTGACTGACTTGCAGTTTAACGTCTTGCAGTGAGGACGGAGATACAGTTTAAGGTCATGCGGGACCAAGTCGCAGTTTAGGGTCGTGCAGGACCATCTTGCAGTTTAGGGTCATGCGGGACCAAGTCGCAGTTTAGGGTCGTGCGGGACCATCTTGCAGTTTAGGGTCATGAGGGACCATCTTGCAGTTTAGGGTCATGCGGGACCATCTTGCAGTTTAGGGTCATGCGGGACCATCTTGCAGTTTAGGGTCATGCGGGACCAAGTCGCAGTTTAGGGTCGTGCGGGACCATCTTGCAGTTTAGGGTCATGCGGGACCATCTTGCAGTTTAGGGTCATGCGGGACCATCTTGCAGTTTAGGGTCATGCGGGACCATCTTGCAGTTTAGGGTCATGCGGGACCAAGTCGCAGTTTAGGGTCGTGCGGGACCATCTTGCAGTTTAGGGTCATGCGGGACCATCTTTTGCCCTAGGCGAAGTATCGCTTGAGGAATCTGGCATTGGTGGGAGGGGTTACACGCTCTCCATCTGTGGTCACCAAGGAGTAAGCTCCATTGGGGTAAACCTTATGGATGATATAAGGCCCTTCCCATTTGGGTTCTAACTTGGGCGGCTTCCTTCCGGGAATCATTGGCGCTCGCAGGGCCAGCACCAGGTCACCCTGTAGAAAAGAGCGGAGACGAACCTTCTTGTCAAAAGCTCTTGCCATCTTGTCCTGATGCCTTTCCAGATTGTGCAGGGCACGAAGCCGGTTCTCGTCCAGTGCCTCTAGCTCAGCTAGACGGATCTCGGCTACCTCATCTGATGTCTGGTGATCATAAACGGCCGTGCGTAGCGACGGCAGCTGGATCTCAATGGGTAGGACGGCCTCAGCTCCATACACCAGGGAATATGGGGTCACCTGGGTAGAGTTGCGAGTCGTCGTCCGGTAAGCCCAGAGGGCGTTGGGGAGCTTGTCCGGCCAACTCTTCTTGTTCTGACCAACCATCTTCTGCAGAATGTTAGAGAGGGTCTTGTTGAACGCCTCGATCTGTCCATTTGCCTGTGCGTGGTAGCGGGAGGTATGGTTTGACCGGATGTCGTACTTAGCGTACAATTTCTTCAATTCAGCTGCTCGGAAGTTGGTGCCGTTGTCAGTGAGGACGGCGTGAGGGACCCCAAACCGGTGGATGATGTTGGAGCTCACAAAGTCAACGACGGAACGGGCCTTGACCTCTTTGAGCGGAACTGCTTCTGCCCACTTGGAGAAGAAATCTGTAGCAGTCAGGATGAACCTATACTGGCGGGCTGTTGCCGGCGGGTACGGTCCCACTACATCGAGTCCCCATACCGCAAATGGCCAAGAGTACTTGGTGGGGTGGAGGGGTTCTGACGGCCGATGCAAGAAGTTGGCGTGCACTTGGCACGCGTGGCATCTCTTGGCGTATCCAATACAATCATGGATCATGGAGGGCCAGAAGTACCCTAGCCTCCGGATTTGATGGGACAGCTTCGGCCCAGCTTGATGGGCACCACAGGAACCGGCGTGAACCTCTTGCATAACTTGAGGTATCTCTACTCCTTGGATGCAACGGAGGAGGACACCATCAAAACTCCGTTTATAGAGGGTCTGCTCAAGACTGGGGCCACTCTGGAGGGTAAATTGAAGCGCGCGGCGTCGAATTCGCTCGCGCTCGGCCCGGTTGTCCGGGAGCTGACCATTTTGGAGATACTCGACAAAAGGTGCTCTCCAATCAGGGGTCGTTCCAACCACTGCATCCGACGAACCCGGGACTTCCGATACGGAGGGTCCGGCGGTGAGATGACTTACCCGCAGGCTATCGCGGTCCTCTTGGGTGACGGGAGCAATGACTCTCCGGTGGGCCACGTGTATGACCAAATCATCTTGCTCGGGTTCTGCGAGCGATGCAGCTAAGCCAGCTAGGGCGTCCGCTTGGCCGTTCTGCGACCGCGGGACATGGGTAACCTCTGGCCGAGAAGAGAACTGGGCCATCAGGAGGAGGGTGTACTCCAGCAACGGTGCAAGCTCTGGCTTCCTGACGACGTAGTCGCCATTAACCTGTTTGATTACCAGCTCAGAATCCCCTTTCACATGTAGATGGGGTACATGGATCTCGAGGGCCAACTCGAGGCCGGTGATGAGAGCTTGGTACTCTGCCTCGTTGTTCGTACAACCTTCTGACAGCAGGAAGGAGTACGGCAGGACGGCTTGCGTCGGGGTAATGAAAACAATACCCAGACCCACTCTGTTGAGCTTGGGGTCGTTGAGCCTTCTACTAGTGGGGCTCCGGGAGGCGCCGTCGAAATGCATTCGCCAACACGGGACAGCGTGATCGACCGAGAGAATCGTCTCATCGGGGAAATCCAGGTCCAGGGATTGATCCGCGGAGGTTGGATGGGCAGCTAAAAAGTCTGCCAATTCCTGTCCCTTGACGGCCTTTTGAGGCACAAACCTGATGTCAAACTGCTGGAAAATCACCGCCCACCGTGCTAGCCGGCCGGTCAGCATGGGGCGGTTCAGGATGTACTTCAGCGGATCCACCCGAGAGATCAATTGCACCTCGTGGTGTTGCAGGTAGTGTCGCAACTTCTGCACGGCGAAGACGAGCGCAAGGCAGCTCTTTTCGATAAGGGAATATCTGACCTCCGTATCGAGAAGCATGCGACTGAGATAGTAGAGACTGTTCTCAGTGCCCTCGTTATTCTTCTGGGCGAGCAGCGCGCCGAGGGATCTCTCTAGGGCGGTCACGTAGAGGACCAGCGGCTTTCCAGAGACGGGTGGCATCAAGACCGGAGGTTGGAGCAGATACTGCTTGATTTCCTCGAAGGCGATCCGACACTCCTCATCCCATTCGTAGGCAGCGCCTTTCTTCATGAGCCGAGAAAAGGGCTTACACTTGCCGGCCAGGTTCGCAATGAATCGGCGTATGTAGGCTAAGTGGCCTTGCAGGCCTCGAAGCTCCCGAATGTTGCTCGGGGGAGGCATTTGGCTGATGGCCTTGATCTTCTCCGGGTCGATCTCGATACCTCGGTATCTGACAACAAAACCCAGAAACTTCCCGGAGGTGACTCCGAAGGCACACTTCAGTGGGTTCATCTTCAGGTGACGAGAACGGGGGAAACCGAACACTTTCTCAAGGTCCTTGAGATGGTCCTGGCGCTGATATGATTTGACTACAAGGTCATCCACGTAGCATTCCACCAATGTCCCGAGGATCGGTTTGAATATGCGATGCATGGCCCTCTGATAAGTGGCACCTGCATTTTTTAAACCGAATGGCATTACCCGGTAGCAAAAGGTACCCTGGGGAGCCCTGAAGGCAGTGGACTCCTCATCTTCGGGGGCCATCCGGATCTGGTTATACCCGGAATATCCGTCCATAAAAGAGAGGGCTTGGAACCCGGCCGTGGCGTCAATCAACAGCTCCGTCACTGGAAGTGGGAAGTCATCCTTTGGGCAGTGGCGATTGAGATCGCGGAAGTCGATGCAGACTCTAATCTGCCCATTCTTCTTCCTGACTGGCACAATGTTGGCGAGCCATTTGGGGTACTGGACCTCTTTGACGAAGTTGGCCTTGATTAGCTTATCAACTTCAGCCTCAACCATAGCGCCATGGGAAGGGTGCATTTTCCTGGGAGGCTGCTTAAACCCACGATGTTTTACCGGGAGGCCCAGACGGTGGACGGCCACTTGGGGATCCAGTCCTGGCATCTCATCGTAACTCCAGGCAAACACATCGCGGTGCTGTTTGAGGAAGTCTACATACTGCTGTCGCTCCTCGAGGGACATGGCCGCACTGATCAATGTGGGTCTTGGATCTGCCTCGCTGCCAAGGTTCACCTGCACCATCTCATCAACCGTGGTAGAGACGCCTTCTTCAAAGGCTGGGGGAGCATCCTCCAAGTCTTCCTCCCCAGCCGGGGGGAAACTTCCCGTGACGGAAGGTGTTTCTGGACTCTCAACACCCGAGGGGCAGCTGGTGCCGGCTTGGGCAGCAGCAGTCATCACATCAGGAGACTCACTCGTCGTGGAGACCATAGCAATGAATGCATTTGACCCTATCCCATCCGGCCTTCGGCCTAAGGGGCCACGCTTGACGATATCAAAGCAGTGGTGACGTGTCGGCCAGAGTCGGTTGATTCCATCCCGGCGAAATAGACACGTATGGTGCACCGCTGTTGTCATGAGCCTGACATCCCGGTACCGTACAGGGGTAGGAGATTCCGGGATGACCCGAGCCTGGTTGGTGTAGGAGTACGAGGTGATTCTCCGCCGTCGCTTGGACGTGGGAACATGCCTTCCTTGCGTACCCGAAACAACAAAACATTGTCCCATGTCGGGGGTCGTGGCTTCCAACCGGTGGATCGGGAGGATGTAGGCGTCGTCCATGCTCGCCCAGGGACTACTTGCGATTGGAGCGGGCTCATCCTCGCTGACCAGGATCTGCTTGTCTTTGCTTTTGTAATAACCCGCATCCAGATAGCGGGCCTCACAAGAAGCAAAGGGGGACGCGTCTCCTTGGATCACGCCTACTCGACCGTTGAGCGAGTACTTAAGGCACTGGTGATACGATGAGGGGACCGCAGCATGCAGATGGAGCCATGGCCTACCCATCAGTGCGTTGTAGGCGGTGTCCTGAGAAACAACCATGAACTCGGTGCTGGCAATTAAGCCACCGAACTGGGTCTTCAGGCGGATCTTGCCGACCGGGGTTTGCTCTGTCCTGTCGTACCCCTGAATCCTGAGGTCAGAGGGAGTCAAATCACCTTCAGACAAACCCAGTTTTCGCAGCGTCCGGGTCGGAATTAGATTGATTCCAGAACCTGTGTCAACGAGGCAGCGACGGACTTCCACACCGTTAAAGTGGCCAGTGACATACAGTGGGCGAATGTGCCCCTGTATAGGAGGGTCTTCGTCTTCACCAGAGAACGAGATAACCGCCTGACATTCGGCGTTTTCAATCGTCTCGGTATGGAAGGCCTCCGCGGCTGCCACTTCCGTTTCGAACTGGAGGGGGCTCCTTAGGGCCTCGGCAAGTGCCTCGCGCATCTCGGATGACAGGCGCAGGGCCTCAAGGATGGAAAGCCTCTCCGGAATGCCGGCTAAGTGCTTTAGGACATCATACTTGCGTGCCAAACGCGAACCTCTGCTTACAGGGGGTTTTTCGGCATTTGGAGGCATAGCGGGTCCTGCTGGTTGAACTGGCGGTCGGCTAGCACTGGGTACATCCTGCTGCCTGCTAGTAGAAGCCTGGGGAGTAGTCGCCGGGCTAAGGTCGAACAGCGGGAGCTGGCCCGTCGCCGGGCGAGACTGGCTGTGATACGAACGAGGCGGCTCTCCCTGATCCAGCAACACGAATGGCGGTGGAGGTAGAGCCGAGGGTGCTGAATGGGTCTGCGCGTGCTGAGATCTGCGCTGAGCCTGCTGCCTCGTCTCGGTAGCGTGTACGGCTTGGTCACAAGTGCCTGCTGACATACCTCGGTGACCGGCGCGATTGCGATTCCGCCGACGTTGACGTCGGCTGGAAACATTGGGGCGGTCTGCCTGGGGTTCCCCCTCATCGGGGGTCATATAGGGCTTTACCAGCTCCACGGTGTTAACCGAAGCGTACCCTTGACTATCACTCGAAGAGTCATCCACCGCTGGGCGGATTCTGGGGGGAATGCCCATTTCAGGAGGCATAAAGTCGCCAAGAGTGCGGGATGACGACGGCACTGGCGGTGCACGTTGCTTCTTCTTACGTCGCCGCTGCTTGCCCTTTTGGGTAGAGGTCGACTGTGAGGACGATGCTGAGGCACCGGCTGCTTCATCTGAAGGTTCCGACTGCTTCAGGCGTGCCCGGATGATGCCCTGGGCACGGACAACAGTTTTTCGAGCCATCCAGTTGTCGTATTTCTGGGACCCGCGGCTAGGGACCTGCTGCCACTCACCCTCGCTGTCACTGCCGATTTCTGATCCCGCAAAGACGCCTGCCACCTGCGCTGGCGCTGGGCCCAGCTTGACTATGTTGTTTTTGACCTGGTCCTGAAGCCAGTCTTTAAACACATAGCATCACTTGAGGGTGTGCCCCAGGATCCGATGATAAGGGCAGTAGTTGGGGTGATCAGTGAGATGCGCCTCTGCCGGTCTCCTGCACTCAGGCAGACGCACAATCCCTTGCTCCAGAGCACTTCGGAAGTAACCAGGGACCTGATTTTCGTTGAACGAATAGGTATGGTATTTTCTTTCCGGGTAAGGAGCCCTGGGAGCCTGATCCTGTCGAGGGACCGGAGGGGCCTGCCGAGGGGGCGGCGCCTGGTTGTCTCGCCTAGGTGGCGGTGGCGCGTTGCGCGGGGGAACCTGTCGGTTCTGAGGCGGTCGCTGCTGGGCAGGAGCCTGTGCTTGAGGTGGAGGACCTCTGCGGGGTTGCGGGGGTGGTACCGCCGGTAGCAATTCCAGCTGCCTCGGGGCTTCTATTTGAGCCACTGCGGCGGGTTCAGCCCTGGCGACCCTCCTGGCTGGGATCATTGGGGGCAGCAAACGTGCCTGACTGGCCTGTTGCAGGGCCTCCTCGAGGCGCTAGGCCTTATCCGAGAAATCTCTGAACCCCCCAGGGTAATTCTGGGTAATCAAGGAGGGTACCAGCTCTGTCTTTACGTTCCCCACACACATCGTCAGTAATTGCTCCTGAGTCAGTGGCATATCGAGAGAATACGTAAGTCCTTTCCACCGGGCGATGAAGTCCGCAACCCGCTCATCAGGCCTCTGTTTGCACTTAAAGAGGTCCGCGATGCTGGTCTTCCGCGTGGTGGAGCTGAACTGGTACAAGAACTGCCGGCGAAGATCTTCCCAACCGGTCACTGATCCGATGGGGAGCTGGCTGTACCAGACGAATGCCGGACCTTCCAACGTCTGTACAAAACATCGGAGCTTAGCGGCTTCTTGCTGAGCCGGGGTCCCCAACATGGGGCCACACCTGGAAGAGAAATGAGCCAAGTGCTGGGGTGGGTCCCCTGTCCCGTTAAAAGGCGAGAAAGTGGGGTTCCCAAAACCCGGAGGCGCGGGCATATCATCCACCCACGCGGGATAAGGCTTGCCATCGGGTGGGACCGCCACCTGCCGTGTCTCCAACGCCTCGAGGCGGGCTGTGAGTGCCGCAATAAGGTCCTCCGGGTGGGGGTCCCTGTCTTGACGGGGATCCCTAACCACAAGCGCATTGCCAGGTTCTTCAACGCGGTAGACGGCTTCTGCTGCCCGCGGGTCAACTGGCTGAATGACCTGTTGGGCGACTGGGGGAACCCGGATTGGGTTCTTCAGATTGCCCCGTCGCTCAGGGGGGTTTGGCGAGACGTATCGCGCCCTCTTGCCGTACGTTCCGGCTTCCGCCCTGTCCGCGGCAGTAGCATGATCAGGGTTGCCCGGAGGCATCTCACCGGGGGGAAATTGTTCCTGCCCCTGCTGTCCCGGCCTGGGATTACCATAGTCGGGTCGTCGCTCTGCGGCGCGTTCAGCCAAAAGTTCGTCGACCAGCCTCTTCTGTTCAGCAAGCTGCTGGCGCAACGTGGCTTTCTCAGGATCTTCGTCCGTTTTCTGTACGGAGGCGGACGGGTCGGAGTGCTTGGCTATTCCGACGTGCTCCTTACCCTTGCCAGTGCTTCGACCGAGCGCCAGTGACTCGGTGGGTACAGGGAGGCCTAGCAGGTTCCTTTGATGACGGGTGACTCTCCCTGATGGGTCGAGTAGTGGCGGTACGCACTCGGGTGGTAAGTCCCCATCAAGGAACTCAAGCTCATCTTCCTTATCCACAACGTCGGCCATGTGGACTGTGACCCCTCTTGAGGGCATATCCTCAATGTCGCATAGCGAATCAGGCTGTCGTAGAATAGGGTCGAAGAGGAGAGCGGCATAGCGTCCCCAACCACGAACTTGCACATGGGGGGTAGCTTCCCTGACAATCTTGCGGAGTGCCTTGAAACTCTGAACGCATCTTCGTTGGAGGGAACCCTGATGACCGGGCGACTCGGGGTGCTGGGCCACAAGGAGCACTGCTGCATCAATCAGGCGGCACTGTTTGCCAATCTCCTCGAAGTGCTCCCGACTCCTGGGGTACACTACCCGTTCCCAACGGAGGCGGAAGTGCGTCGCCCACAGGGTCCGACAAAGGCATCCCACTTCTTCAGGGGTAAGCGACTCGGGTATGCGGAAATTCAACGCTGCTGCGGGCCAGAACTTCTCTGGGAAATAGTCCGCTGCAAGAATACTCCAGAAGCTCCTGGGTTCATCCTCGGAGTTCGGCCCTACATTTCCCCACTCATCAACCGGGGGTGGATGAGGGACCGGTAGCGGCACCGAGGCGGACCTCTGGGATAGCAAACTCGGCGGCGGAGAATACGGCAAGCGAGCAGACTGGCCACCGTACTCTGGGCCTTCCTCTGAAGAGCAAGGTGACCTGACCACGATGTCACGATAGGACGGGCTAACAGCCGCTACTTCGGGTACGGGAATCGCCGTTACCGGTGTCCGGTTATGTCGTGGCTCTACCACCGTTGACCCCCAAAACAGCTCCTTAGGATCCCGGGTAGAGGAAGAGGGCGCTTCGGGCGACGGTGGCGGTGACTGCGCGGTCAAAACCTGCGGAATTCCCAGGATTTCTTCCTCCTGGATGTACCTGCGGAGAGAGACGGGAATCCGATGGACCTCAAATTCGGGGAGAACGAGGCTGACGCGTCTGGTTCCTGTCCCAGTCCTTGATACGGAGGAGCTGGGAGAAGGTTCCATCGCTGAATCGCATTCCGCTTCCGAATCGGAGAAGCGGGCAGGTTTGATCCCCCCCTGGGCCTTCCCAAGATTCTTCCCGTGGCGGCGACGACCCGCTCTTCTGCCCCTGGGTGGCTCTTCGGGACAGGGTTGACCCCTATCAGGCAGCCCTGGGGCGGCGCTAGCGACGTGGCGGAGAGGGCCCCCACTTGAGACAGCCGGGGTGCGAGGGGCACCAGGGAAAATATCAAAGGGTACATGGGGAGGACCTCCATGAACAGTACCCACGTGGGCGGGGCCTCTGTTGGAACCGGCAGGAGCATGGGGACGGCCCCCACGGTCGATGCGAGTGGAGCGAGGCTGACCTTCACTCCTCGAATTGCTGGGGCGAGGAGGACCTTCGTCAGTCGCAGAGAGGACGTAGGGGGGACCCCCACGTCGAAGGACCGGATGGACGGTGCCTTCAGACGGATGGGCTTCATACCCTGTACAGCGGGCGCGGGAAGTGTTTCCGCGCTGAGCATCACTGCCCCGGGGCAGGTCTTCCTGCAGGATGGGGGCGGCATGAGGCATGCCTCCACGATGACCCTCGGAGCGGGGAAGGCCCACGCTCTGTGGAGTAGTGGTGCGGGGAGGACCTGCATCACCGCAGGTTAGCTCGCGGCGATCACTACTTGGGCCTGCAACCCGAAGAGTCAACCCGGCCTGCCCGCAGGGCGGTTGGGGTCTCGATCCTGGTTGGGCGAAGGGGTGCCCCTGCTTAATGTAGGCGGGGGCCTCGTAATGTACGTCGGCGGTGGCTCGGGCCACTGTAGCTGTCGACGTGGACGCGGCTAGGCGAGCGTCCTCAGCCCGGGCCCGGCGCTGACGTCGGGTCAGGTGGGCCGGTGCAGGTGGTGCAGGGACGTAGTCTGCCTGTTCTTCCTGCGGGGCCGGACGGCGGCGCTGACGTGGCCGGACGGGAGCTCTCGCCTGGGAGTCCCGGGTCAGGGCCCTGAGCGGACTGAGCCGGACAACACCTGCCTCTTCAGCATAAGGCGAAGAGTCGTCAAGGCGTTCCGGGGATAGGCTCCCGAAACGATTGAATGTCTGGGTGGGGAGCGGGGGCTCCCTGCGCGGCCTGTTAGGGCGGCGTTGACGGCGGGGCCTGGAAGCCTCCAGGTCCAAACGGGCCAGATCCCTGGTCGGGATGACCCCTTGTTCCTCATACCTGCGCACGAGGCTGTTGATCACCCTTCGTTGGATGACCTCTGATGGGGAAAGGGGACGTGGACGTCCCGCCTCCCGCGACGTGCCAGCCGTCGTGGCGGTAGTGGCGTCATGTGGGGTGGCCGTAGTGGTGTTGCCCCTGCCCCTGCGCGGGCGAGGAGCGGATGGTGACCGCATAGCAACCTGATTCCTGAAAAACGAAGGGATCAACTCATCAGTACTGAGAGGAAAGTGATTGACAGCCAGTGCCCCAGCATTCTTCCATCCCCATGTCTGTGAGAAGGATCCACGCCAACACGCTGCAGAGCGGAGCGCCCCACGTTCTACTACCCCGACTTCCGGTGAGTTCCACGACAGGCCCGCCATTTGCTTGGCGGGGCCAGGCACCGGATACCTGGATCCGGTGACACGTCAATCTACCGGTGTCTCGAACGCTACTAATCTCCATGCTGAGGAGAAGAATTTCACGTCGGGTTCACCATTTCTGTTTTCGACGCTTTCGCCGGGGCGCGCGCGCATCCGTCCGCGGAGGAGGGGGACGCGCGGCTTTGTTGCCCCGCATTCCCGCTTTCCAAAGGCGGGCGGCATTCGTTCCTTGTTCAGGTACGTCTGCTCCTTGATCGAAACGGGATGATGGGATGTCGGTTCTTCCTCCTGTGGATTCCTCCTCAGAACTCGTCACCTAGTCCGGGTCTCCCTTATAGATTTAATACGTAGTTCGTGAAACTCTTCCCAGTGCCATGTTTCCATGGACGCCGGTTAATTACGCTGCTTCTGTCGGGACATTCCAAAGGGTCCAGTCAGGGCAGCAACCTTCGGTCAGGGGAGTAATCACGTTTGAGGCATCAGTAGCGTGTCTGGATGCTGGGGTGCCTGGCATGTCTGTCTGTTGTCCTTGATCACAAGGCTTCTCGAGGGCGTGGAAACCCGAGGCATCCCACATCGAGCGCAGGGGGTTACATGTCATAGACACGTACCTGAGGTTTTCCTCAGCTTCCCGTGTTCAACACAAGGTATGTTTGCAAGATTAACGTCTAGCAAAGACGGTTACGCCAAAGGCGTTCCATCCGAGGTTTTCCTCAGGCATCTCATGTTTACCACGAGGTAGGTCGCGAGTTTAACGTCTCGCGGAGACGGTTGAGAATGGAATGGGACCATCGCAGGGGTGGTAACGACGAAGTTGGGCTTGAGCCTTAAAGGGGCTTCCTACGTATCCCCGTGGCAGGGAATCAAAGTCCGCGTAGTTCGGGATGGTGCCGGTAAACCGACGTGATGGTGGACCTTGGTCCGATGGGCATCGTCAGCGTACCTACATGAGGGTGGACCTTGGTCCGGTGGGGGTTGGGCTTGAACCTCTGGGAGGATTCTTGCGTACCATGCCTTGACATGGATCAAAGTCCTCGTAGTTCAAATGATACAGTTTAGCGTCATGCGGGACGGTAATGAACCCTGACGTGAATAAACGACGGGTGGTGGGTGTCGGTGAGCCGACATAAGTGAGGGACCTTGATCCACTATTGTTGGGCTTGAACCTCGTGGAGGCTTCCTACGTACCATGCCTTGACATGGATCAAAGACCACGTAGTTTAGGTGGGAATGAGTCACAACGGCTTACCGCTGGACTGGAATGTAGTTTAACGTCGTGCTGGACGTAGGTAGAACACACCGTGAATTGGGTGATGAGTGGGCTTGAACCTCATGGAGGCTTCCTACGTACCATGCCTTGACACGGATCAAAGACTTCGTAGTTCAAATGGTTTGGTCGCAATGGCTTACCACTGGACCGGGATGTAGTTTAACGTCATACTGGACGGGGGTGAAACCCGACGTGAAAGACGGGTGGCCTTGAACCTCTTGGAGGCTTCCTACGTACCATGCCTTAACATGGATCAAAGACCTCGTAGTTCAGGTGGGAATGGGTCACAACGGCTTACCGCTGGACTGGAATGTAGTTTAACGTCGTGCTGGACGTAGGTAGAACACACCGTGAATTGGGTGATGAGTGGGCTTGAACCTCATGGAGGCTTCCTACGTACCATGCCTTGACACGGATCAAAGACTTCGTAGTTCAAATGGTTTGGTCGCAATGGCTTACCACTGGACCGGGATGTAGTTTAACGTCATACTGGACGGGGGTGAAACCCGATGTGAAAGACGGGTGGGCTTGAACCTCTTGGAGGCTTCCTACGTACCATGCCTTAACATGGATCAAAGACCTCGTAGTTCAGATGGGGGGTTTGTCGGTAAACCGACGTGAAAGCAGACCTTGGTCCGCTGATGGTGGGCTTGAACCTCGTAGAGGCTTCCTACGTACCATGCCTTGACACGGATCAAAGTCCTCGTAGTTCGGATCTGGAGTAGACCTTGGTCCACTGATGGTGGGCTTGAACCTCGTGGAGGCTTCCTACGTACCATGCCTTAACATGGATCAAAGACCTCGTAGTTCGGATCTGGGAGTAGACCTTGGTCCACTGACGGTGGGCTTGAACCTCGTGGAGGCTTCCTACGTACCATGCCTTGACACGGATCAAAGTCCTCGTAGTTCGGATCTGGGAGTAGACCTTGGTCCACTGACGGTGGGCTTGAACCTCGTGGAGGCTTCCTACATACCATGCCTTGACACGGATCAAAGTCCTCGTAGTTCGGATCTGGGAGTAGACCTTGGTCCACTGACGGTGGGCTTGAACCTCGTGGAGGCTTCCTACGTACCATGCCTTGACACGGATCAAAGTCCTCGTAGTTCGGATTGTTTTGTCAGGGTCGGTGCTCACTCTAAGCCCACGTGAGTCATGCTCGGTGTGAGAAACAAGAGGTTGCAAGGACCTGACGATCACGTCGCGAAGGGTGCGTCCGTGAGAAGCGAAATGGGGCTTACGCGTTGAGCGGCCCATGGTGTTGGGACTTACTCCAGGATGGAGGCCCATGGCGCGACAAAGCGCGGGGAAGATGGACCTTGGTCCGACAATGGGAGGTGCCTCGTTCCCTATCACGTCCTCCACTGACCTTGGTAGTGTGGAAGTACCGAGATGCACGGGTGCAATCATCCGTACCAAAGGTTAGGGATTTACGCTCTGAGGCGACCCTTCCCCTGCGAACATACACCACTCCGACAAGGAGGATCTCATTCCATGTGCGGAAGAGTTCCATTCCCGTGGAGACGAGCGGTGTAATGAATGCTCGAGCTGGGGGGACCCTTCGTGAGGGAGACGAGGTTGGGTCACAGTTTAACGTCATGTGTTGGGGACGCGGTGCTTGGCAGTTTAACGTCCTGCAGCTCGGACGAGGTGGATTCACTCCACACCCCTAGGGCTTACATAACCGGTACCCTCTGGTCCTTGGGGAAGGGAAGGTGTCGGTAAGGCCATGGTAAAGGGGGGTCGCGGGAGGAACCATCGAGGGGTCCACGTTAGCGTGGCTATGCGAAGAAGCAATAGCCGTTAGCGTGCCTATGCGAAGGAGCATTGGGCGAAGCAACGCTACGGGAGGTGTTGTCCATGGGACTTTGAAATCACATCGTGCAAACCTGGAGGGTCGCACGGAAGGAGGAATCGCTAAGCAGAGGAGTGTGCTTTGCGAAGTGGGGTGCCTTGGCCTTAGCATGGGGCATAGGTGGAAGTGGGAGGTGCTTCGCGAAGTGGAACAGTGTTCGCGGAGCACTGCCTCGCGAAGGAGTGGGTCGCGAAGCAGGGTCCTGCCAAGAAAAGTGCTTCGCGATGCATAGTTATCCTGCCTTGGTATAGGGATTACTAGCATGGGTTGGGTGTTTCGCGAAGCACGAGTGCTCCGCGGCTGCCCGGGTTCCCTTGGGAATCCCCTTCCTTTGCGAACACCCTTGGGCTTCGCGAAGGGCATCCCTCTCGGAAGAGGGGCTCAGGGCGAAACAAATCAGAGTCTTCTCGCGAAGTAGAAATACCTCGCGGAGCTCATGATTCCCGGGGCAAAGCTTGCTTCGCGATTCGGGAGAGGAGAAGCCGAAAGGTCGGATTGTCCGTCCCGGGGACTCAGGGGGAGTCGAGTATTTATAGGGACGGGGCGCCGCGAAGCAGGGCTCGCGCGCCGCCTCTGGAGCTTCGCGGCGCGCTCGCGAACGTCAAACGCGCTCGCGGAGGATCACCGCCTCTGGTGCTTCGCGGCGGCTCGCGAACGTCAAACGCGCTCGCGGAGGATCACCGCCTCTGGTGCTTCGCGGCGCCGCCAGGGCTGGGGCGCTTCGCGGAGGGGCTTCGCGGCTGTGCTTCGCGGCTGTGCTTCGCGATGCAGCACGCCGGCTGTCTTTTTCGTTCCTTCCTTTCGGGCCATATTTTTGGCGCCAACAATATTATAAATGATTTATTCAGTACTTATATCATATAGAAACATTGATAATAAAACCAAATTTTATGGGAGTGACGTCTAAATATTTTGAGAAGTGTGAGGAATCATTCTAGAATCCAATGAAGAGGATGACATTTTCATATATTCTCTGATTTCATGGTCCTAGGATGTGTAATGAGATTTACTATGATTCCTTAGGTGTATGGTTAAATTTTGTGTTGTTGAATGAACTTTAAGAAATGTAATATGGGTCTCATAATCTTATTACACATGAGAAGAATTACCAACTAATGATCCTAGATTGGTTGTAGTTGTTAATATTTGTAATAGTTGGAGGGATTAAGTGTTCATGGAATTGGTTTTTGTTAATCAACCACAATATTTTTAATTAAATATTTTTTCATAGGGATTTGAATATTCATTTAAGGAGGTATAATTATTACTATTATTCAATCAATATTGAGATTATATATAGACCATATAATTAAAATACTTACAATGTTTCTTTGAGTTCGATGCCCGGTACGTACATTGATTGCAGATTGAAAGGGTAGTTGTAGTTTATGACTATTTTATCATATATGAATCATAATATGTATAAAAGAGGTATCTGTGTCATTATATAAAGTTTTTCTATCTCCTCATCTTTGATGGAGTGGGAGAATGAGGGATATATCTCTGAATAAGAGTTTGAGATTTATAATGGGAAGTTATATGTGGATCAGAAATACATGGATTAGCACATAGTGATGAATCTCTTACATATTATCATCAGAGTCTCTATATTTATAAAACTCTTGAATAAGGGTTGATGATAATGTTTCGAGTTTCTTAGTGTGTATTTTATCATATTCCATCTAAAATGATCCATAATGTTCAAAAAAAATTTCTTTTTAAAAAAATAAATTATGAATTGGATTGGTATGATTTGTGGCATATCAACCTTTAGAGGGTTACAACTATAAATAAATGTCCATAATGTGAGATTCAGCCCTTACCCATTATGGAGTTTAATTGGGGTGATATCACTATAGATTTCATAAATTAAATTTCATATTAATTGAATGTAAAATATGTAGTATGGGATGCTAATTGATCTATTTACGAAATGATTCCATATTTTTTTAATCAAGTAGACCTATATAGTTGAGGATATCTGAAATATTTAAAATTATGGGGATGTGAGGATTCCTTGGAAACCCTAAATATCATTTCATATTATTATTTGAGTTTTACATCATAATTTTGGAAGGTATTTTAGAAATATTTGGGTTTCTATGGGATTTTATACAGAACTTATCATCCATATAAAAATAATGAATCTAAACATACTATTTAGACTACTTAAGATATGATCCAATCTTGTGTTCTCGACATTTTTGGTGTTTGAGATGATCATGTGCCTTTGGTGGATTTTTTTAAAAAATAACTTATAGGAATATATTCATATGGCTCTGTTTAAGTAAAATATCCCTAAACTCTCACTTCCTTATTTTTCACCAAAATCAGAAACATTACATTGTTGGATTTCATACTGATTAAGGTGACCCATTTCATCCATTCAATTATAAAACATCTAAATGAGAAATTAGATCACTTATATACCAAATAACTTATAGGTATAGTGTTTTATAAAATTAGGGCAAACTCACACATAAATAACACTCATGTCTTCAAGAGAGTATTTTATCACTATACCCAAATTTTAATATTATTTATTAGGACATCATAATAATTCATATAAATCCCTTCTAGAAATAATTCACTTAACATAATTCATGATAACCTGGTAAAATTTAAACATAATAAGGTTGATCTCAAATGATCAATAAGGGTAAACATAGAAATTAACAGTTGAATTTCATTTGTTTTCATAAGAAGATTATAAGGGTATCCTAGAATAATCTTTGGAAAAAATCTAAACATAAGATAACTCAACCCCATCAAATCTTTTTTAATAAAAATGTGGCATTAAATAAATATTTAACAAAGGAATTATTCCTTGGAATTAATAATCATGAGCCACGTGACATCCATCTTGATTAATGGAAACATTTACAACACATATAATTCATAAAGAAAGTTTAATGGCATATTGGAACATCATCTCCACAACCTGTTTTAAACCCATTTTAGAAGTAACTAGAGACTATTTAAATCCATAGGATAACTGATCTGGTAACTCCCTCATTATTTCCTCTAATTTTAAGGAACATTACCCAATGGATTGGATAACTATAATGGGCCTCACCCATCATATAATCTGTATTAGGATCACTATTTTTATGAGATATAATAAGGATTAAACCATCATAAAAGATGTGTTGGGATCACATGTGAGATATAATAAGGCTTAACCATTAATGAACGTTGTATCAGGATCACTGATTTTTCATTAGCTATAACGGGGCCCAACCCTTATTTTAAGTTCCATCAGGAATACATGGGAGCTATAATGGGGATCAACCCTTTTTATAAGATCTATTGTGATCAACCATGATCTTCAATGGGAATAAACCATTCTTAATAAATTTCAAAGAACCAAAACCTGACTCTAGTATGTCTAACTTTTATCTCATCATAAAACTCATGAAACCCCATTATTCATTTCATAAATTGATTAAATCATGGATTAATAATGAGTTCCATAAAAATATATTTGGAAAATGAATAACCTGTGAAAAAAAAAGTCATCCCATGAAAATATATTTGAAATATGATTAAGAGTTGGAAAAGAAATTGGTTCCATTATAGTCTCTTTTAAATGTTAAAAACCCATAGAAATGAAAACAGTTCCTTGAGAATATCTTTAAAACAATCATAATCCATCTAGATAATGAATAAATATGTTTTCATTTAAACATATCCCAATGGATCACATGTCAAAGAAGAGGTTTTTGACATTAATAAAAGTAAATACTAATATAGCATAATTAAAAAAATTCATGGCGAAATTAACTATTTCACATTGAGTAACATTAAAGGATATCATCTTAGATGGTAAATGATTTTAGAAGATCACTTTGAACATTTATTGAACAATAATTTTGTTCAATTTTACAACCACATATTTAAAATAAAAAAATTTGAAAACATTAATTAACACATTTTATTTTAATATATCCTTTAGAGAATAAAAATTACACTGTAAAAAATCAGTGTTCATGCGGACAAAAAATTTTGTTCATGGAGAGTACATTAAAACAAATATTTCTTTCAATTTTTTGGTAAAAGTCAAAAGGTTTCTCAATGGGGAAGATTCAAGATGATTACTCTAAATTTTCTTTATAAAAATCTAATTAAGGGTAATAATGAAATTAAATAATAATATTAATAATAATTTTAAAATAATTTTAGAAAACATGGATTTGGGAGAAAACATTTTCTCAATTGAAGAATAAAATGAATTTATTTTTTCTTAAAAAATATCATAATACAATTTAATCACCAAAGAGTAGAAATTGGTAGCATTTATAAAATTATTCTTAAATAACTATAGGAGAAAAAAGGATATACATGGTTTAATAATATTAAATGATATTATTTCTTCTCAAAGAACAACAATAAAAATTAAAAAAGAATGTATATTGTATCATAAAGCCTTTTTCAATTTGGAAACATGTCAATTATAATCAACATGAAAGAATAAAATTAGATGAACGTTAAATATTATGAATGTAAATATGTTAATTATATAACATATCAATTGGTTTTTATATCCACCTCATAAAAGAAGACGAGTTTATAACATAATTATGACCCAAAGAAGACAATCTGAGACAAGGAACCCTGAAAAGGATCATAACATTGAAGTGATAATATATAATATAATTTATAGAGTGTATCATATATAAAGCCATATAAAAATTGGATAAATATAATAATATAATTAAAATTATTTACACAAAAAATCACTGAATTTTAGAGAAAGTGATTATGTAATATAAGCCAATGAAAAGAAATTGGGTAAGGAAATTCTTTACCACTTGGTAAATTTTATGCCAAATATCCTTGGATTATATAATTCATATTGAAACATAAAATAAAATTATTTAAGTATTATTTATTTTATTATATATTAAAGTGGTAGTGTATAAGCCATATAAAATAATTTAGGTTCATAAAATTAAAATATGCATATGTGAAGGAAAATTGAGATTACTTCCCTTACCTCTAGTCTATAATTTCCATGTTTTTCCACTAACTAGTTTATAATAATAATATATCAATTATTTTATATATTAAGAAAATTTTATTTGTCTGTTATCTTATAGATAATAAAATATTTATTCATTTTAATTAAACATTTAACCACTTGATCTGTTATTTCAAAGTCATGATTGTTCAGGATGTTTGATATATTGTTTCAAAACAAATTTGGTGTGTCTAATGTGGTTAAAGAGGTTATTGTTTAAGTATATATAGAATAATAATAATGACATATTTATAAGATTTATTTATAAACTATTATTTTAAAAAAATAAAGAATGGTGGTTATGAAAAATCAACTACGTTATATTCATTGAGATGTTAGGTTGTACGTACGCATGAGTAATGTTTACAATTATCAATGATATTTGTGGAAATAATTTATGTATCAATTTTAAATTCATGAATTATAATATTATCATATATACCATTTTTATTATTTAAATATAATTATAAATATAAATATATTTATATTAACCATGTGATTTTGTAAAGAAAAAATAATCACATCACTACGTAGATGTGATAGTCCATAAATATGCAAAAATGATGTCATAAGATTTTAGTGATTGTAATGGTAAGAAATAAAAGTATATATTATATTTCAATAATTAAAATATGTCATTAATATTATAATTATTCCACATATATCACATATTTTCATTAACATTAACCTTTTTATTTTAATGTAAAGAGTTAATGAAAAATAAAAAACCTCACATAGCAAGGTAGTTTCCCACCATACCCACGAGGGACACTATCATATCTTCCAAGGAATGGAAATAAGAAGGTACATGTAAAATAATGATTTAAAAATTATATTTATTTTCAAAAAACACACACACACAGATATATATATATATATATAATTTATATTTGTCATTATAAACAACTGTGGGAGGTGATGATGGAGAAAAATTACATTAGTTCTCAAGGTGGTAGTTTGTTGTACACAGGAATGATGATTTTAATTCCAATTTTATGGAAGAGGATACAGATATGTGTAACTATATTAACATAAGAATTTATCAGTATATGCTATATATCTGTGTTATTATATTAGAATTATTTATACATGAATGAATGTTGTAACAGAAGTTGTAAAAAAGAAAGAGTCTAGTGAAGATAATTAACTTCTCTTAGAACAACACCCTTTGGATCTCTTATTAAGTAATCTTGGGTTTTTTTATTTTGAATGATAATAATATCTATAAAAAGTATATTTATTGAGGATTTTTTTAAGGTTTTTTTTGAGAAAATGACTTTGGATGTTTGAATATGTGACTAGAGGGAGTTCCGTTTTATAATTGAGTGGTGACATTTTTGTAAATAACAAAAAATATTTATTAATGGGTAGTCACTACCACCCCATGTGCCTCCAATTTGTATAAATAAATGATTAATGGTATTAAAATTTTAATACACACCCCCATAAAAAACACATGTGTGTGTAAAATTAATTTTAACATACGCACTTGAACCGTGGAAAACAATGTTTTAACCTTTACCATGGTTAAAATGTTTTTTTAAAATTTAAGGGTAAATATACTTATTATAAAAGGAATAATGGTCCATTAATGGACCATTATTTACATTTTTAAACATATTCCAATTATGCGGATGGGGGTATTATTTTATGAATTTTAAATAATTTAATAAAATAATTTATATTATAAAATAACAATAATGTCAATTTTGTCACAATTCATATAATTTGACAATAGAAAAAATCAAGAAAATGGTAGAATTATAATATTAAATTTAATAAAAATAAAATAATGATATTTTTATCTAAAAAATTCATGAAATAAATTACTTAATTCATTTAATATTATTTTCAATATCTATTGTATCGTTTGTTTTATCTTTCTATTAATTAAATAATTACAGAATTGGTGTTACCTAAGCATTTTATGTAATTATTTAATTTCCAACAATAAAATAAATTATCCCCATGAAATTAATTTATGTAGTATAAAAAATAATATCAATATCCAGTAACATATTTCTTTTTCCCCTATGTGAACATAAAATACATATTTAAAAGTAAGAGGGTGAAATGTTTCTTTTTTCTAATTAAATTATAATATTGGACACTTTCCTCGAAAAGTGTCCCAAAATCATAGAAAAATTGATCCTAAGATAATAATGGTATAAATATATCGATAAAATGATAAATTTTAATTTTTTTAGGTCACTTTAACACTTCTATTCTTAGTTTAATCCCACGTAAACCTATTTTAAATTTAGTATCAATAATAATTTTTCACAATTTTACTATTTACTTTAAGAAAAAATTAAATTTAAATTATTTTATAATATAAATTATTCTTATTAAAAAATTGTAAATTTTTTTCCAAATCCATTCTTAGATGGAAAAAAATATTTTACAATTAATCCCATAGGCCTAAGGAAAAAGAAGGTTTTCAAGAAGTGTATTTTTGAGGAAAAAGATGATTTTATATTATGTCTAAGACCATTAATAAAAATTATAAAAATTTAAATTCAGATTTATAGATATATAATATATAAATTAAAATTAAATAATTTGATATAAGGGGTTATTTTACTTATTTAAAATAGAGAAACATTATCCACATTAAAAAAGTTTTTAGAAAAAACTTGTTTCTAAACGCATACATAAATTTATACTAAAAACCATTATAAATATGATTCAAACATAAATAAATGTATTAAATATAATAAAATAATAATTATGTTACATTAAATAAATTTTAAAACATAATGGGGATTTTATATTAAATAATTTATTGAAAGGAAATGATAGTTTGAAAAAAAATTGGCATTTTTCACAATTTACAGAAAAATCATGATTTTCTGAAAAATTAAAAAATTTAACCCAAATTTTATATTAATATTATGATATAAAAAATTAATTTATTTATAGAAAATAAATTTATAAAATATCATTAAATTAATTTTTTTATTTTCTCACAAAAAAAATATCATTTTTAAAGAAAACATATTTTGGATGATTAAAATTACCTTAGTAAAAAATAATTGATTATTTACCAAAAATTTATCTTTAAATTTCTATTGAGTGGGAAACATATATATATATATATTTAATAATTGGTTTAATACTATTTATACAAACCAATTTAAATGTTATGATATAACGGTCATATGTTTTTGGGTCATTTGAGCTCGGTGTTACTTGCCAAATATGATATCAAACATAATATCCATCTTCTCAAATATAAGGGTCTTAAATCATCCACACCTCAACAAATTTCATCATTGAACTTTTAACTTCGTCTTGATAAATAAAATTTTGAAATTTCAAAATACATTTCTTAATGTCCCACGTCATAAAAAGGGTTAATAAAATATTCTCCTCAGAAGAATAAAAAAGAAGTTTAAAGGTCATCTGAAATAACAATATGCTAGGTTTCCACATATAGAGAACAATGCTGTTAACTGAGAACATGGGTTTGGAAATTCTATCCATTTATAGGGTACCATTATAGTTTTTATGAGAGAAGAGACCATCAATTTATTGAATAGCATTTTTATTTTTAGATCTTTTTCCTATAGTTGAATAATTCTTATACTATCTTAAAAAATATTACAAGAAAATATACTTACTAGACAAGTAAAATTTCATTATTTAATCAATTTCCACCACAATATAATCTTTTCCTATAAATTATGATTATTTATGTTCAATTTGTGTTATTCCTAATGCATTAAAATCAAATTCTAAAAGATTATATAAACTTTAATAGATAACATGTTGTTGCCATTGTATTTAGAAATTAACCAAACCAAAATACATAGCACAGGGAATTATAATTCCAAAAATGGATAACCATTCCAATGTGGAAATAGAACATTAATCTCCAAAATTCAATCATAATACTCAATGTTAAAACTAAATCATTCTATAAATAAATAAACCTATATCTAATATACGATCAACATTAATGAGTGTATTAATCTTAAGGTTATATAATACCTTTCATATTAAAAGACAAAAAATATTTTGATATTATTATGAAATAACATTTATCACATAATCACCAAATGAAATTTCTATCCCATTGGTTATTTCTTTAATAAAACATGTGTTCTCATAATTACCTCAATATACAAGATTATATAAATATTACAGGTTATCTTTTCAGTAAAACATTTCCAAAAAAATGTAACTTCATACTTCACATTAATTCAAATCTTTAAATAAATTTCATCTTAAAAAACATATCTTAAAATGTGACTAATCACTTTAAGATATCATCTCTTAAAACCTAAAAATGTGTTTCTTTTCATTAAAACTTATGATAAAAATTGATCTAATAAACTCATGACAGTATCCATATCTGTTATGAAAAAAAATCATGAAAAATATCTAAATATTCAATGTTATCTAAACCATTTATTGATACCAACAAGAATATCCACAATCCCTCACTTCTATATCCAGTTATAAAATCTTAAACATAACACTTCTTTCAAGGATATAGATAAATTTGACCCCATTTTTTCCATCCAAACATTATAGAATCAATTGATAACGTTTCATCACATAAATTCCCAAAGAACTTTTAAGTGTAAATTATTTTATAATTAGGAAAAAATATTACGTAAAACAAATTCATGATATTAAGAGGATAATTATTTCCAAAATACCTAGCTAATCATATTCTATATTAGTTCATCATTATAATCTATATGAAACCCTTATAAACATAATCCATTTAACATCATTCTTTATAAACTGTAGAAAATAAAAAAAATAATTGTGATCTCAAATGCTTAGTAAGGGTAAACACTATCACTAAAAATTGAATTACATTATTGATTAAAGAAGATTATAACTATATGATGACATAATTTAAGAGCATGAGAATAACTTATGTGCACTCATACACATGAAACCTAAATCAATAAACTTGTGGCATGGAATAAATCATTAAAAATGTTAGTATCCGTGAGAACAAATAATCAAGATCCATGTGATGTCAATATTGATCAAGGGAAGCATTTAGAACCTATAGAAATCATTAATGAAAAATATTATTATCTGGAAACATATTCTTCATAAATAATTTTAAACTCATGTAAAATCGAACTTGATTCTCGTTAGATTTATTGGAGAAACCCTATGGTAACACTTTCCCGATTTCCTCTAAAGACAGGGAACATTACCCAATGCACTAGAGAGATATAATGGGGATCACCCATTATATAAGTTATATTGATTTAATCCATTTTTTAGAAGTTATAATGTGTCCCAAACGATTATATAAGTTTTATCGGGATCACGAGTGAGATATAATGGGTATGAACCCTTCTTATAAACTATACTAAGGTCACTAAATTTTCAAGAGCTATAATGGGTCTCAAAATGTCATATAAGATGTATCGGTCTCACAATTGAGCGATAATTGGGGTCAACCCATCAAAAATAATTCCCAAGAACCAAAACATGAATAAAGTACATATATCTTCCATCTCATCATAAAACTCATAAAAACATCCATTATTACTTTAATAATGTGATTATCATGTATAAAATGAATGGGGGTCATGATAGTTACTTTGAAACATTACTAACCAATGGAAAAGAAATCGGTTCCATGAAAATCACATTAAAACATATATAAAATATGGAAAAGAAATGGCTTTTTTGATAATCTCTTTGAAACAATCATAATCCATTTAGAGAAAGAATAAGGATGGTATAATTTAAATATAACATTGTGGATCATAAGTAACAACAAGGGTTGTTGTAGTTGATGAATGGAAATACCATGAATATATCTCTATTAAAATCCATGTTGAAAAAAACATTTTCACTTTGGGTAACATCAATGGATGTCATCTAAGATGGAAAATGATTTTGAAAGATCACTTGGATCATTTATTGAGGAAAATAACCTTTTAAATTTGATTTTTTAAATTTATAACTATCAAAAATAATAATGAAAACATTTTAATTAGAAATTAAATTTGATACATAAATAGTAATCTTCAAACCATTGAGTGTTCTTGATGGTGGACAATTCTATTCATGCTGAGGATGTTAAAATAATGAGTCATTTCACATTTTTATCAAATTTCAAAAAGTTCCTTATTAGGAAGATTCCAGGAAGGATACTTTTATTTTTTTTTTGTAAAAACTCTATTTACGGGTAAAAAAGACTTAAAAATAATCATAGAAAAATATTTGTGATAATATTTTTAGAATAAATGATCTAAGAAGAAAAGTGATTTTTGACTGAATAGATAAATGAAGGTGGGTTTAAATAAAAGTATTTTCATAAATCATTTTAAGTACCAAAAAGAGAAAAAATGGTACTATTACATTAATATTTCATGAATAACCAAAATATAGTAAAAGTGGTATGGATAAATAAGATAAAATAGTAATATTTCCTCCCAAATAACTGTCAATATAAATAATTCTGAAAACAAAGGTGATTGTATTTTAAAGCCTTTAACACTTTATTAAATCCTCATTCACAAGCATAATGAAATAATAAAAATGGGTAAACATTATATATAATGAAAAAAATTATATTCATTATGTAACATATCAATAGTGATTTAGATACACATCATAAAAATAATACATGTGTATAACATAACATATGTCCCAAAGAAGATAATCTGAGATGAGAAACACCTACAATGATCAAAACATTGAAGTGATAATTTAATTAATTAATGCATTATTTGTATCAAATTTTAATCCACATAAAAAAAGTATAGATATAAAATATGATAAAAAAATTTCATTACATTCATAATATTAGAATACTATATAAAATGAAGAAGTTATATAACCCATTGAAAAGAAATTGACTTATGATGTTCATTACCACTTTCTAACATTATATTCAAATCCCCTTGGATGAAATAATTGAAAAAGAAACTTATTACTAAATTATTTATGAATTATTTATGAAATTACATGTAAGATTGGATGTATATAAACCTTATAATATTTCAAATGTTAAAAATATTAAAATATGCCTCAATGAACTAAAATAGAGACATAGACCCTTACCAATAGTCCATACATTCCATGCTTTTATTTTAAACACTATATGATAAAAATATATAAATTATTTTATTTCTTGAGGACCTTTTATAGGTTTGTTAAATTATACATAAATCAAATATTTATTTTATTTAATGATATATTTCAATATGAAATCAGTTATGTCCACATTATGTGTTTTGAGGATGTTTGGTTCATTATCTCAAACAGATTTGTTGTATTGAACATGGTAACATAGTTCATTGTTTAAATATATATATATAATAGTAAAAATTACATATTTATAATATTTATTCATAATTTATTCTTTTATGAGAAATCATGAAATATGGTAGTGAAAAATCGACTACATTATATTCATGGATACAGTATGACCTACATACACATGTGTAACAGTTTTATTTTTCAACAACCACTATGATAAAAAGGTAATTATTATTTTACATTTAAATAATTATTATAATATAATTAGAAACACATTTTTTTCATAAAACATACTTATATATATCTTCCTTGTGATGTGGTGATGTAAAAAGTATCACATCACTTTATGGAGTCTCTATTCTACATGTACACATGAACTGTGTCAATATTTTTTAGGGAGTGAAATGGTACCAAATAAAGTGATATATTATATTCTAAAAGTGATAAAAATATCATAAATATTATTATTATGTCATATTTATTATATATATTCATTAAATTTATCTTTATTAAAATCCATGAAATGTGTTTTTGAAAAACTAATCGCATCACTTAGTGAGACGATAGTCCATCGTACACACGAGTGATATTGTCATGTCCCCCATGAAAAGGAAAGTAAAAAAGTTTATGTAGTATAATATTTAAAAAAATAATTTTTTTTAAAAAAATTTTATATTTATACTATTAAATCCATCATTATAAATAGTTGTGATATGTTATGGTTAAAAAAAATTAGATCGGTCCACATGGAGGAAGTCTGTTGTACACATGAATAATTTTTTTATTTCTCATTTGATGGAAGAAGAGGTGGATTTGTGTTATGAAATGAACATAATATCATCTATGATTATTTCTTATATTTTTTATTATATTTTAATTATTTAAATATTAATTAAGGTTGTAATATAAGAACTAAAAAAGAAAGGATTTAGTGTAGACAATTACCTCTACCTAGTACAATTCTATTTGGATCTTTTTTTATGGAACCCGATAATGATATTTTGGGATAACCAATTGTTATATAACATGGGTAAAAATGTTTCAGAAGTATTTTGGTAATCTTTTGTTTAGAAAAATGGCTTAGGAGCTATGATGAACTAAGGCGAGGGAGTTCCCTTTTATAATTAAGGAGGAGTTGTTTTTTGTAAATACCAAATACTATTAAATAATTAGATGTCACCAACAACCCATGTTCGAAAAAAATATAACTACTTATGTTTTTGTATGTTATGGTCGAGACACACCTTTAAAATAAGAAATAAAACATTATAAATATGTTGTTACTTAACTTCTCTGTATCCTTACTTTTATAATTTTAGTTTTCACAATAATAACTACCCTTTTTATCTTGGTAATTTATCATTTAATAATAGAAATAAAATGGGAAAAATTAGATAATTTATTCCCATTGGTTATAAATATTAGATAAAATTTAAAAAAAACTACCATGTGTGTGGAAAAATAATTGTAATACAAGCACATAAAATGCAGAAAACTCCATTTTAGCTACTACCATGGTAACCGTGTTATTTACTATTTAGGGGGATATATAATTATTATAAAAGAAATATTGGTACATTAATGGAACATTATTGATATTTATAAACATATAGAAAATGATTGGAAGAAGATATTATTTTTATGAATTTTAAATAATTATATTATTTATTATTTATTATAAAATAATGTAAATGTAAATTTAGAAACTATTCACTTTACTTGACTTAAATACATCAAGACAAAGGTGGAATTCAAATATATTAATTTAGAAACTGTAAACCACATTATATTTTTTCTAAAATATTTATTAACTATAAAAATTAATTCAATTTATATTATTTTTAATATTTTTAGTATCATTTATTTTATTTTTCTACATAGTAAATCATTACTATATTGGAATTTACCAAGTATTCAAAGTAATTATAGAATTAAAAAAAATTAAAAAGTAGTTACCATCACTAAATTAATTTCATTTTTCTCAAAAATACCATCCACATTCACTCACATCTTTCTTTTTTCCCAATGTGGACACATAATTGAAATTTAAAATCAAGATGGTGACATTTTTTCTTTATCTTTAAACAAAGTATCATATTGGTGAAATTCAAAGAAACTTTTCCCATAGTAACATAAAAAATAGACGATACATAATTTAAATAAGAAATATGGACATCTAATAGGAATTGAGAAAGTATTTAGGATATTTCAACATTTCTCTCTTTAGTTTATCCCCCAAAAATCGTATTTTAACCATTATCGTGACAAATAATTTTTACTATTTTGACTATTCATTTTGATGAAAAATTAAGTTCACTTATCATATAATATTAATTATTATTATTATTAATATATAATAAATTTATATTAATTTAATTCATAATTGTGAAAAAATATAAATCAAAATAGAACCTGTATAAGTGACTAAAAAATTATTTTTGAAGTAGTGTATTTTTCAACAAAAAGATGATATTATATTAAATCTATGTTTATTATGGATAATTATATGAATTTAAATTATAATTTATGTATTTAAAAAATATTCGTTTAATGTATATAATTTATCATCAGGTTTTATTTTAATTATATAAATAGAGAATCATTATGCACTTAAAAGAATTTTTAGAAAAAACCCATTTATCAACACAAAAATGAACTTATAAAGAAATTTGATATAAATATGATTAAAATGTAACTAATTTAGTTAGATATAAATAAATAATTATTATTTTAAATTAAATATAATTTAATACATAATTGAAAATTTAATTACTTAATTGATTGAAAATGAATGAAAATTTTACAAAAATTGATATTTTTAACTACTCACAGGAAAATTAATATTTTCTGAAAACATCCCAATATTTTAACCTAGTTAAATTGTAACATGATAATTTTAAAAATTATTTTAATTTTATAAAATAAATTTCATTGAATAATTATAAATTAATTATAATACTCTCTCACAAAAATAAATAAAAAACACTTTTGAAGAGAACATATTTTTTATGAATAAAATTACTTTGATAAAAATTGATTAATTATTTAGTAATAATTTATCAATAAAATTATATTAATTAGGAAATTTATTTATATATTTCGTAATGTATTTAATAGTATTTATACCTACAAATTTTACTTATATATTATAATGGCCATATATTTTTAGGGTCATTTAGGATTAGTGTTTCATGTTAAATATTATTTCAAACATTATGTTACTATTTTATAATATTGGGGTGTTACACTGAGGATTTATATGGTAGGCCAATGTGGCCTTCCTTATGTTTGATGTAATTTGCAGAAGCATCTTTTATTGGGATTAACATGGTGCTAGAGACCTCCGACTGTGTGTATATGATTAGGAATAGGTTTGTTAGAACCTAGAGTAAATATAAGTAATATAACAACCATAGGGATAAAACTATTGAGATTGAGGTTGGGGAGCATGTATTTTTTTGAGACTCACCACTAATAGGGAATTAGTGGATCATTTTGACATGAAAATTATATTTGTGTTATGTTTGGATGTTTTACATTTCAGAACATATTAAGTAAGTTTCCTACATATTGAAACTACCAATTAACTGTAATGGTATAAATTGTGTTTTCCATGAATCAAAATTGAGGAATAATGAGATAGATCCATATCATATGCTTTTATATGATGATGTGAAGCTATAATTGGATGCTTATTTTAAAGAGGGGATGTTGGAGATTTATGATCATAATGAAATGTGTTTGGAAATATATTTTTACAACTAATAGACATTCTATAACAGAATGTATTTTTCGTGGAGGATACCTAGAAATGATAATTTGATATAAGGTCCCATTGTATGGAGTTATTCATTGCAGAAAATTGATCAAAATTATCATGATTGATAAAAACTATGGTGGGGGGTTTTCTTAACCCTCATTATTATGGTACAATAGTTATTTAATTCCATTTTCTTTGAATGATTTTGGTTTTATTTTGGTGTTAGTTTTGTTTGTTTATGGTGAAATGTGATTAGGCAAGGATGGAGAGAGGGTTGATCTTACTAGTTTATCCGGACATAATCCTATAGCTACTCGATGGTGGGTTATATAGTACCTTTTGGTTCAGGATGTAGGGAAGGTCCATTGGACCAGTCACCTGGTGGCCAATGAACTTCCACTGGGGGTTAGTGAGTAAATAGTTGGCAAGTGGCCAATGTGTTCTGGACAGATACATGGGGAGCCATAGATTTTTTTTAATCATGGATAAATTTTTCATCTCATGGTCATGAGATTTATCACTTCACCCATTATATATTCATCATAAGGGAATTTCTTGATGAATATTAAGAGTCATATTTTACATATTCATCTTTTTTCATCAACGATCAATTATTTCATTATTTGAGACAAATTCATGATTCATTTAGTCTGTCATATTTTCCTTACTAAGTGATTTGTTAGTTTTATTTTTTTCATAGGATACACAATCATGTTGATTTTTTGATTCTAAATACCTTTATCATGATTCTAGTTCATCAAATTATTGAATCCTTATGCTCTTTGAGTTTTGATGGGTCAAGACATTGTGTAGATTTTATATCACCAACAGGGTAAAAAACCTATCACTCTCTCTTGGTGTTTAGATTGTGTAAATATGTTCTATTTGGGTTGATTTGGTGAATTGGTTTCTTTTAAGTGCATCATTATTTGTAAAATCGAATAATTTTTATGGAATAAATTTTCTATATTGTGTTGGATGGTAATTGAATTTCAAAATTTTTTATAACGAATCAGAATATTGATATGTTTTATCACCCCTATTTTTGGTAAGTAACACCTTATTTAATATTTTTAAGTATATAATTTATATGGTTGAGTTTTGGGGTAGTTTGAATAACTTTTGGAGTGTTTGGGTGGTTTTCTACAGGTGCACGATTTCAGAAAACGATACAACACATCCCAGAAACCGTGCACTGTGAGACAAGGGAAAAAGGTAAGACACACAGAGGAACAAATTTTACCCAAACCATGTGTCCACCTATGATAAACTATATTGTTTGAAAAAATGACTTAGATTTTTTTTTGAGATATAGGCTTCTATATGATTGGTGCACGGTTTAGAAACCATGTGAGATGACCATGTGAGGTCTCCCTTAAGGCAGAGACAAGAGCATTGTTAACACATAATTTTCCAATCCATGTGACTAAAATATGCATGAGTCAATGGTTAGATCCTTAAATTGTGTATCTAACATTTTTTCACCACTAAATTCTTTGTCCATTACCCAAAACATCCCTAACTCTAGATTTTTCTCTCTTAAAGTTTGGATAATGTCTCCCAATCAAATTGGAAGCAATCTAGAGCCATTCTTTGGTGTGCTGAAAGGTCAATTCCTGCATAAATTTTTCCTTATTTGTTGTTCTTGGTTTTTTGTTAGATATACTTTTCTATCTCTCTCACTTTCATAGATCTATGACTGTTGTAGGTAGACCTAAGGTTTTAGATTCCATATATGAGTAGATTTGGATTGGTTTATGATAAGGGATGATATCTAAGGTGGTTTGTGGATATTTTACTTGGCTTTGTGGATTTAAATAATCATCAAACCATAGATATTTTTGTGGATTTACATCATGTCAATTATTTTTTTACTAAAAAAACTTATGGTTGGTGGATTCACTCTTGAATGCTTTTTTATAACTGACTTGATTGGTTTTAAATTAATTTAATTAATTGAAATTGATAATGGAAATGGAGTGAAAAGCATGGTTGGAAGCCTCTTTAGTGGTGGTTTGGGATTTGGGTGAAATTGTGGCATTTTTATGAATTTTTGTTGATAAATAAATTTAAAATATTGATAATAAAATAGTTACATGGATATATTTATAGAAAAGGGTTTTCAATAAAAAGGTTTTGTTATTGAAATTGTTTTCGAAATGAAATGGTTTTGGAATGATTGTATTAGATTGATTTATGGGAATACTTGGTGATATGTGATCATTTTTCATTATGAGGTTTAGTTAAAATATGAGCTTGTTTATGGGGCCAAAGATGTAGCGAAAATGGGATATAATTACATTTTGAATACTTAGTAAATTGGTGAGAAACCTCTCATTATTATGGAACTATCATAATGATGCACTCATGGTGGGTTGTGTGGATATGCAGAATGGATTAGTTATTCCAAAAATAGTACTTGTGAAATGGATTAAATTATTGTTTTGTTATTTTCTTGTGAACTTAATGTAACAACCCGAGAAAACCATGTTTTGATTTTTGCCAAGTTTTATTTTTCAATGTCACTCGTTAAGTGAACCAACAAACAACTAATAAAATGCATGAAATGGATGAAAATTTATTTTATTCAAATAAAAAACCATTTAGCTACAACATCCACTGACCAAACAAGAAGGTAAACTAACCGAAAATCCCAACTAATAACCCGATTACAATGATGGGGAGACCGCTTAAAACTACTAAGAGCCCGAGAATGCGGTAGGGGTTTCGAGCGTCCATCATAAGGAACATGAGGATGGCTGAAGCCACCGTGACCATGCTCAGCACCAAGGAGATCACATGAACCATCTTTCCTTTTCTCCTTCAGTCACTTGTAGTAAGGGACACCCCGAGACTAGACCCTTTTTATAAGCACCCTAATCTGACCGTTGAACCTCAAATGGCCACAAATTCGACCGTTGGTTTCCCATAGAATCCAATGTTTTATTTTGACCGTTGGGTCTTCTTATCCTCTATGTTTTTTTTAACCATTGGAAATAGGATGGCTTACCCCTGGAAGGTTAAAAAAAATTAATTATGCAATTTTCCTCAAAATTACATCAATGTTAATTTAGTTAATTTATCTCTTGTTTTACCAAAATGAGAATTTTATTTTATGGAAAAAATTAATATTATTGTTTTCTTCTACTATACATGTTGATTTGAACAATTAAACAATTGTTTTCCTAATTATATTAAACCTGATGGATTGTTATGAGTTATATATATATATATTTCATCAAATTAGATATATTATTTATTTTATTAAATATTTTTGAAACTTTGTCAAATTATGGTTTTATTTACAAATTTCGCATCTTTAAGCTTACATAAATACTTTTAAACAACCTATTTCTGTTTTTATTTTCTTAATGGAGTGTATCCAAATGTTTGCATGAAATTATGAATTAAGGTAATTATTATGTAATTCAGCAAAGGAAAAAAATGAATAAATAAATAAAAATATATTATGATGAATAAATCAATGGTTTCTTTAATTGATTAAATGAACCTTTAATTTTCCAAAATATAATAATTATGGTTTAAAAATAATATAATTAATATAATAAGGCCAATAAAAATTATTGGTATTTTAAAATAGAATATATATATATATACATATGTTTATATAATAACATGTTTTGATTAAATCGATTTATAATTTTTATTAACCAATGATTTTTTTATAAAAATAATAAAGGTGGTTTAATAATTGAATTCATTAATAATAATAAGTAAATCAATGAATTAATAAATTAATAATATTATTAACATAGTTTTTTTTAAAACCTGTTGAAGATCCGCGTTTCTTCCTCCTTTTTTTGCACCGCGTCGCACCCCAGCCGTCTGATCCTCTCCCCATGATCGCAGCCGTTGACTTCTTTAAGTGCTCCACAAATTTTGGGATGCCCGATCCAGCTTCCTCTAATCTCGGTCGTCCATTGTTTTCGCGTTTTTCCTCCTCTACAGCTTCTTCTTCCCGTCGTCCTCCTCTTCTTCTTCATTTCGTCGCTGTACCAGTACACTAGGGGGTCTTGTTTTTCTTCTCTAGGCCGGTGAGTAGCCCGACTGTCTCCTCCTTTCTTCAAGTCGACACCGACCCCTCGCCCCGGATGCCTTGGCCGACGACTTTCCCCCGATGTCCATCTTCTTCTTCTGTTTTTTTAAAACCTTGTTGCACCGAAGCAGGGGGTTTTACACCGATCTTCTTGATATCTCCGACCTCCAGAGGCCGTCGCTGCTCCATTCTCCTCTCCTCCTCTCCGTACTGGTATGGGTCGAACTCTATTTCTATGGTTTTATTTTAAACTTCGGTGTTCATATATGTATAAGTATATTCGGGTTATATATATATATATATATTTGTATATCTTCTATTTTTATACCTTCGGTTCTTCTTGCCTCGTCTTTTCCTCCTCTCCAAGCAAGGTAAGATGCACATTTTAATTTGGAGTGGTATTGACAAGCTTTTGCTTATATACATGAGTATATATATATAAACATTATATATATATATATATATATATATATTTTCTGGTGTGTGAGAAACTGTTGAAACCCCAGGCCTTTAGATCCCCCTCTCTACTTAAAGAATCGGTTGGGAGTAAGGGAGAAAAATCCTCTTCTTTGTTTCCTACCATTTATGTATGTTTTATATAGTTATACACTTGTTGTATAATTGTGTATAAAAAATATACAGGACCATATAAACCGGTTTTAACTATTCATAGAACCGATCTTGTCAGCCCCTTTGTGAACACCTAAAATTGGGGTAAGGGTTCGAAGGTTCTATTTTTATTTGGGTGCGGGTTCTTACTTTTCACACCTTATGTTTATATATGTGTATATATATATACATATATATACACATATGTATAAGACGATAAATGAAAGTATACAACCTTTCCTCAATGTTTATACCCCAGATTTTTTTTCGCCTATAAAAAAAATTGAAATTTCGAGTAATTGAATGAATAGGTAAAATTGTGCGAGTGAATGAAGTATATTGTTAATGTGTATATACATTAATATGAACTCTGTGTCTTTGTTTTGTAATTTATTACAACATAGCATGATGAAGTTTATGGGTTGGTTTGATTTCAAAATCATTCTTCAAACTAAGAATTTTCCTTTATCACTGCTCTGGATAAATCAAGATTTTTGTTTTGTGAAAATGGTTAGTATGGACTCCTTGAACTTTTACAAACGCATACATGTATTCATAGGTATGTACTCTTGTTTATTTAAAGTGCTAATAAAAGATTTTACACAATTATATACATGATTTCCCAAAGATGGACTTGATTAGGCATATTGTAACCTCAATTGCCTGTATTAAACACCAATGATAACCATTTATCATTATATGTGTAAGTTATGAACGACCATGCTTTAATTGGGTATTATGATGTTATGTAATGTTAAGTGTTATGTTCATTTTCTTAAAACCCAGGTTTTCAAATGTAAGATAACTTGTTATTGCATGGAGTTTTAGCACGCATGTCATCATGTTTTTAATGATTAAACTATCTTCATGTAATGAATAAGTATGTGAAAATGGGGCCATGTAAAGATATGTGAGGGATGTATAGGACATACATGTGACGGGTGCGCCCGGAATTATATAGCGCCACAAGAATGAGGTGACGGGTGCGCCCGGAATTATACAGCGCTCCAACGCATTGGGTAAAGCAGGAGTCTCATGAGACGATTATGTGCGACGGCCTTGGCAGCTAGCCTTGGCTTGAGCTAAGGAAACAGGGTGGGCAGTGAGCCTTGACCTGTTATGTATGTTATACAGTCTTGACGAAAGGTCTTGAAAACGTCCAGTATTATACATTCCAACTTCATGTAATGATAAAGGTTAACCAGGGGTTAGTTCAACTAACAGTACAACCCCTAGTTGAAAGCTCCCAAGATCATGAAAAAGTACTTTATGTAACAATAACTGTTTTTCATATGGTAAACTGTTAGATGATCTGCATTTTACTCATGAACCATGATATGCATGTTTTCCCTACATAGCCATAGAATTCTTTTAGTATTAAAGTATCCTTGTTTTAACATTATGCATTGTTTATTTTTATTATATTGCGCACTCTGATCATGTTTACATTAAAGCTCATTTCAAGTACGTGATTCTTTGTGCAAGTGGTTTTCAATGAAAGATGGATTTCATGTTGGCAAAGTGTTTTATTCTCTTCAAAGGAACTTCTTGAGAAATGATTTTCTAAAAAATGTTATAAAACCCCTTACTGAGCATTTTTTCTCACCCTACGTTTTTGTTAAAAATTTTCAGGCATGGTTGATACCTATGAAGTTAATCGGAAGCAGCTGGTTTCCCAGAATACTGAGCCTCGCGATCTTCTGTAGTAATGAGACATGTTATTTAATTTGTAATGATGTAATGTTAAGTATATCATGTCTCATTAATCACTCTGGGTTTGGGGGTCGCTACAGTTGGTATCAGAGGATGGGTTCAGGAAACTCTGGAAAACCAGGTGATATAAATATATTGCTAAGACTAACTAAGTAAAAATGTTAAAACTTTCAGATGGGTGATGTACCTACCGACCTTTTTTCACTTCCCACTGAGGCTCTACAGAACATTATATCTCTAGCTATCCGTGAGAACTTTCGGAATTATGCCCAAATTCTCATGATGTGTAAGCACCTATACGATGTGTCAAAATCATCTAGGGTGCTTAGTCTCCACCGGGGATTGGGGATGGATTATCTCCTAATGATGATGACCCAATTTCCCTCTTATGCACATCGAGGAAGGTATCACGAAGGACTCTTCCGAGTGTTTACTACTGGCGAGGAATTTTGCACAATTCTAGATAACCCCTTTCAAGAAGCTGCTGCTGCTGGAGACCTCTGAGTGGCTTACCTTTGCAAAATTTTGCACTATGGCTTCTGGGGCCAGTTAATGGACTTTAGAGCGTTGGAAAATGAGTCCACCCGTGTGTCTCTTAGGCAAGAGTGTACACTGATGTTTCCCAACTCCACACACCTCACGCTAAACTCAGGAGGCGTTATAAATGTTCCCATGAGTTTAGTATTGTCTGTTCATCCTGTGTGTGGTTTGAAGAGTTAGGAAGTTTTGCTACTCTTTGTGGCATACATCTAGTAAACTCAGACTTTGTCGTGTAAAATTTTTCATAAATAGTAGTTTCTTGTTTCCTTTCATGTCTTCACCGTATCTATGTTGTTAAGAGTTTACCTTCGATTTTTGCTTTCAGATGGCTGGACAAACAAACTTCTCATCCCTACCCGATGATCTAGTAGAAGTCATCTTGATCAAGGCATGCATGGTAAATTATCCATCATTTCTCCACCTGTGAGGGTCCTGCCAGCGTTTGATCGATTTAGAAAATGGTCCAGAGATCCTTCGCTTATGTCAAGAGGATGATCGCGTCTTTCACCTCATCGCCCCTGCTCAACTCCCCTGCTATAGGCGAAGGGAAATGTACTTTGAGGGCATGTTCCAGTGTTTCACTCTGGCACAAAACTTTTCTGCCAGAGCGTGTTTCCTCGTGGCCGCCCAGGATGGCCAGCTCAGTGCAGCCTACATGTTCCAAGTCTTGAACCTCAGTCTCCTCAACCGCATCATCCCTCTCGAATACCTCGAGCATGATGTGGCCAGAAGGGTCATCAAGGAGTTTATCTACTCGGTCGTTTCCAAGCTTTGCATCGCACGAGCCTCCCTTTGGATGCCCGTGTGCAGTACACACGAATAGGAGTTCAAGGAGCACTGTTCGAGGTGCACCTAGACTAGGGAAATGGAAGAGATGTGTGCCAACTTTGGTATCCCGTTAACCAAGACAGATCTGCTGTTTCGGTAGTGTTCTATTTTTGGGGTTTCAGTTTTCTCTTTTTTTATGATTGAATTGCAAGGGCGCAATTATTTGAAGGGGGAAGTGATGTAACAACCTGAGAAAACCATGTTTTGATTTTTGACAAGTTTTATTTTCAATGTCACTCGTTATGTGAACCAACAAACAGCTAATAAAATGCTTCAAATGGATGAAAATTTCATTTATTCAAATAAGCAACCTTTCGGCTACAACATCCACTGACCAAACAAGAAGGTAAACTATCTGAAAATCCCAACTAAGAACCCGATTACAATGATGGGGAGACCTCTTAAAACTACTAAGAGCCTGAGAATGTGGTAGGGGTTTCGAGCATCCATCATAAGGAACATGAGGATGGCTGAAGCCACCACGACCGTGATCAGCACCAAGGGGATCACACGAACCATCATTCCTTTTCTCCTTCGGTCACGTGGAGTAAGGGACACCCCGAGACTAGACCCTTTTTATAAGCACCCTAATCTGACCGTTGAACCTCAAATGGCCACAAATTCGACAATTGGTTTCCCATAGAATCCAATGTTTTATTTTGACCGTTGGGTCTTCTTATCCTCTAAGTTTTTTTTTGACCATTGGAAATAGGATGGCTTACCCTTGGAAGGTTTGAAAAAAAAATTATTTATGCAATTTTCCTCAAAATGACATCAATGTTAATTTAGTTAATTTATCTCTTGTTTTCCCAAAATGAGAATTTTATATTATGGCGAAAATTAATATTATTGTTTTCTTCTACTATACATGTTGATTTGAAAAATTAAACCTTTGTTTTCCTAATTATATTAAACCTGATGGATTGTTATGTGTTATATATATATTGCATCAAATTAGATATATTATTTATTTTATTAAATATTTTGGAAACTTTGTCAAATTATGGTTTTATTTACAAATTTCACATCTTTAAGCTTACACAAGTACTTTTAAGCAACCTATTTCTTTTTTTATTTTCATAAAGGAGTGTATCCAAATGTTTGCATGAAATTATGAATTAAGGTAATTATTATGTAATTCAGCAAAGTAAAAATAAAAAAATAAATAAACAAATAAAAATATATTATGATGAATAAATTGATGCTTTCTTTAATTGATTAAATGAACCTTTGATTTTCCAAAATACAATAATTATGGTTTAAAAATAATATACTTAATATAATAAGGCCAATAAAAATTATTGGTATTTTAAAATAGAATATATATATATACATACATATGTTTATATAATAACATGTTTTGATTAAATCGATTTATAATTTTTATTGACCAATGATTTTTTTATTAAAATAATAAAGGTGGTTTAATAATTGAATTCATTAATAATAATAAGAAAATCAATGAATTAATAAATTAATAATAATATTAACAATGTTTTTTTAAAACCTGTTGATGACCCGCAATTTTTCCTCATTTTTTTTGCATCGCGTCGCACCCCAACTGTCCGATCCTCTCCCCATGATCGCGGCCGTTGAGTTCTTTAAGTGCCCCGCCAATTCTGGTCCGCCTGATCCAGCTTCCTCTAATCCCGGACGTCAACTGTTTTCGCGTTTTTCCTCCTCTGCAGCTTCTTCTTCCCCACGTCCTCCTCTTCTTCTTCATTTCTTCACTGTACCAGTAGACTAGGGGGTCCCGTTTTTCTCCTCTAGGCCGGTGAGTAGCCCGGCTGTCTCCTCCTTTCTTCAAGTCGACACCGACCCCTCGCCTCGAATGCCTCGGCCGACGACTTTCCCCCGAAGTCCATCTTCTTCTTCTGTTTTTTTAAAACCCTTGTTGCACCGAAACAGGGTGTTTTACACCAATCTTCTTGATCTCTCCGACCTCCAGACGCCGTCGCTACTCCGTTCTCCTCTCCTCCTCTCCGTACTGGTAAGGGTCGATCTTTGTTTCTAATGTTTTGTTTTAAACTTCGTTTTTCATATATGTATAAGTATATTCGGGTTATATATATATGTGTATATCTTCTATGTTTATACCTTCGGTTCCTCTTGCCTCGTCTTTTCCTCCTCTCCAAGCAAGGTAAGATGCAGGTTTTAATTTGGAGTGGTTTTGACAAGCTTCTTCTTATATACATGAGTATATATATATAAACATGATATATATATATATATTTTTTTTCTGGTGTGTGAGAAACTGGTGCAAACCCAGGCCTTGAGATCTCTCTCTCTTCTTAATGAATCGGTTGGGAGTAAGGGAGATAAATCCTCTTCATTGTTTCCTACCATTTATGTATGTTTTATATAGTTATACACTTGTTGTATAATTGTGTATAAAAAATATACAGGACCATATAAACCGGTTTTAACTATTCCTAGAACCGATCTTTTCAGCCCCTTTGTGAACACCTAAAATTGGGGTAAGGGTTCGAAGGTTCTGTTTTTATTTGGGTGCGGGTTCTTACTTTTCACACCTAATGTTTATATATGTGTATATATATATACATATATATATACACATATGTATAAGATGATAAATTAAAGTATACAACCATTCCTCAATGTTTATACCCTTGATTTTTCTTTTCGCCTATAAAAAAATAGAAAGTTCGAGTAATTCAATGAATATATAAAATTGTGCAAGTGAATGAAGTATATTGTTAATGTGTATATACATTAATATGAACTTGGTGTCTTTGTTTTTTAATTTATTACAACATAGCATGATGATGTTTATGGGTTCGTTTGATTTCAAAATCATTCTTGAAACTGAGAATTTTCATTTATCACTGCTCTAGATAAATCATGATTTATGTTTTTTGAAAATGGTTAGTATGGACTACTTGAACTTTTACAAACGCATACATGTATTCATAGGTATGTAATCATGTTTATTTAAAGTGATAATAAAAGAGTTTACACAATTATATACATGATTTCCCCAATATGGACTTGATTATGCACATTGTAACCTCACCTGCATGTATTAAACACCCATGATAACCATTTATCATTATATGTGTATGTTATGAACGACCATGCTTTAATTGGGTATTATGATGTTATGTAATGTTAAGTGTTATGTTCATTTTCTTGAAACCCATGTTTTCAAATGTAAGATAACTTGTTATGTGCATGGAGTTTTAGCATGCATGTCATCATGTTTTTAATTATTAAACTGTCTTCATGTAATGAATAAGTATGTGAAAATGTGGCCATGTCAAGATATGTGAGGGATGTATTGGAATTACATGTGACAGGTGCGCCCAGAATTATATCGTGCAATAAGAATGATGTGACGGGTGCGCTCGGAATTATACAGCGCTCCAATGCATTGGCTAAAGCAGGAGTCTCATGAGACGATTATGTGCGATGGCCTTGGCAGCTAGCCTTGGCTTGAGTTAAGGAAATAGGGTGGGCAATGAGCCTTGACCTGTTAAGTATGTTATTTGTTCTTGATGAAAGGTCTTGACAAAGTCTAGTATTATACATTCCCTCTACATGTAATGATAAAGGTTAACCAGGGGTTAGTTCAAATAATAGGACAACCCCTAGTTGAAAGATCCCAAGATCATGAAAATGTACTTTATGTAACAAGAACTGTTTCTCATATGGTAAACTGTTAGATGATATGCATTTTAATCATGAACCATGATATGCCTGTTTTCCCTGCTTATCCATTGAATTCTTTTAGTATTAAAGTAACCTTGTTTTAACATTATGCATTGTTTATTTTTCTTATATTGAGCACTCTGATCATGTTTACATTAAAGCTCATTTCAAGTACGTGCATCTTTGTGCAAGTGGTTTTCAAAGAAAGATGGTTTACATGTTAGAAAAGTGTTTTATTCTCTTCAAAGGAACATCTTGAGAAAGGATTTTCTAAAAAATGTTTTAAAACCCCTTACTGGGCATTTTTTCCCACCCTACGTTTTTGTTAAAAAATTTCAGGCATGGTTGATACATATGAAGTTAATCGGAAGCAGCTGGTTTCCCAGAATCCTGAGCCTCGTGATCTTCTGTAGTAATGAGACATGTAATTTAATTTGTAATGATGTAATGTTATGTATATCATGTCTCATTAAGAACCCTGGGTTTGGGGGTCGCTACACTTAATATTATTTTGAGAAAAAATATTTCATTGGAACATGTTTATATTTAGTTATAAATAGTTTTAGAAATTTTTTTATATAAATTTTTCTAATAAGTTATATCTAAGTGGCGTGAGTAGGGAATATATTTGGGAATACATAATGAGTTTTAGTACTCACCCTTGATTTGGGAATTTGGTTCTTTTAGAGATGTCATCTACTGGGACATCAGAAAAAGTAATGTATCACACATCATTAGCACTACATTGTGATACTTGGGTTGTTTGGTGAAGTTGGATCGTGGAGCTTGTGGACCTTTATAGTAATAGTTTTCTTCATGTATTGTTGGTTTTATAGCAATCCACTATTTTTTTATATTAGTTGGTCTTATGTTGTCATACTCTTTGTTTGTTTTTATATAAATGGTTTTCTTGAGTTATCTTTCATTTATATCATGCATCATATAATGGTTTATTTTTTAGGTATTGGTTGGATAGTTGTTTTACTCTCAAAGGGAAAATTACCCCACCATGTACATTTAATACCTTAATCATTTATTTCTAGAATTTTGCATCTTGTGGATGTCACTTAAGCCCTAGTAACATCCCACCACTCTCTCAAGCCAATGACAAGGGGCGGTATGTTACATGTGGCAACAGATTGGTCCTTCCAAATATCTTTCTAAAAAAAGTTGTCTTTGACTTGGTATTGGTTATTAGTATTGGATTTGAAATCATTATTATATATTCCTTGAGTTGGGATCATATAATGATATAAGAATAGCAGGAAATTAAATATATAGCATAAAAAGACATGGAAACCTTTTTATTCTGAACATCATGTTACTGGGGAGTTGGGTACATAGGTGTTTTGGAGACACTTATAGGTTTTGAATGTCATTATAATGGGTTTATATAGTGATACAAGCATGACATTCATTATATAAATGTCTTACCACTAAGATTAAAAATTTCATTTTGAGTAATGAGATATGATTTGGTGCATGACCACACAACAGTTCACTATTCAAATCCACCCTTACACTGCTGTTTTAAACTGGTTTTGTAATGAATATTCATATTATAATGATAAATTTCACTTTATATATTAATAAATTAATTAGTTTTAATCACTATTAAAATGGTAAATGTCAATTGATTTTATTATTTCAATGTAGAATGAGATGATTTGGAGGACCCTTGATGATGTAGAGGAAAAATGGGCCAAAATTGCATGAATCCATGAAGACCTGTCCACTTTTGTTCCAATTTAGAAACTTTTGTTCCTCAAAATGGGATCATATTTGGTGTTAATGTACAAAATTTACTGGGATACATTTAATAATAAGGAACTGAAGCCTCATTCGGCCTCTAAAATGCCCATCTGAACTGATTTGTCCAAGGAATCTAATCTGCACAAAGTCAGATGCGGTGTTCTGTATATTTTCAATATCTCATGTTGTATGTGTACAAAGGGTTTTCAAAATTAGGTGGAGACATTCAAGAGTAGGGGATACAAATTTTTTATTTTTTACAAAGCGAGATAAATCTTTCTGGAGGCTGAAATGCATGGTACAACTGGATTGAAGAAATCTGTGTGCCTAAATCCACCTTCCAATTTTCCAATAAAATGGCATCATGGGATCCTCTTTTGGATGTTTGACCAGGAGGAAAGGTTCTACCATTTTGGATTCCCAAAGAGATCCTTTAATCATCCCAAGATGTTCTGGAGGCTATGGAAAGTGCTACTTCAACATCTTCTTCTCCTCCCCTCTCATGGATTTCTAAACCCCTCGTGATCACCCCGGGAGGAACGTGATGTAAATCCCAAGATTTATGTCTGTAATATTTGAATGATATTTTTAATTCCAGGTTTTTGTGTTGTGTTTCATCATCCTCTATTCTTATTTTATTGATTTATGTACTGGTATGTCATTATCAACTCATATTATCATGATTGGGGGTACCCATTCATGTGATGTTTCACCCACCATTCACCGCCTTCTTTTTCCCTTCCAATTGCGATGTCTGTGCAGTTTATATTAGTCAATTGAACTCACATAAAAACTTTCAAATTCATATACATTTATGTAATGTTATCACAAGGAAATAACATACAAACCTGGATAACACATCATGTTCTTCATGTGTTTCCTTTGTGAGTTTCAGTTATGATGTCGAACACAAATCACCCAATCATCGGCGGTGTTCAGTGAATCATTGTGTGTTTTCGATGGAACCATAGGAGGTATCATAGTATAAAATTAGTAAAATTATGGTTCTAGGTGTTTGAAACCATGGATTAAAAGATCCAAACCCTATATCATTATGCGATGAAGGATGAACATCATGAGAGTACCCCAGGTTGATCACATTTAATTAATCTTGTTTACTTAAACTATTGTTTTATCACTTTCATTTTATATTGTCATATTTTATCATCAAAACCAAGTATTATAAAACTCAATTTCCCTTTCTACTTTCATAATCAAAACCCTATTTTTAAATTAATAATATAAGGCTCTATCGAGAGATGACCTAGTGTTGCTGCTATACTGCCGAAATTCTAGTCAAAATTAAGCATATAATATGACGTGCTCGACAACGCGATCAAATTTTGGCACCATTTCTGGGGAGCGAAGATCATTTTATTTATTTATTTTAATTCTTAATTAATACTCCTTTCAATACCCCTACCCCATTTTATTGTTTTTGTTTCGGGTTTTTGTCTTTATTTTTGGTTGTTTTTGTGTGTTCTTTATCTCTCTCCCTCTCTCTTATCTTCTTCTTCTCCATACCCCTCTCTATAATTCTGTATTATAAAATTCTATTCTCTTTCCACCCTTCTTAATTTATTTTATCCACATTCAATATCAAGAAAAAAACATCACAACCTAGTTTCATGACCCAATCAGAAACAGAAAAATTGTTTGAATTTGACCCAGAAATTGAAAAGAAACATCACTAACAAATTGGGTAATATAGAGCAGGACAATCAAGTAACAATGAGGAACCCCTTTTGGAACTCCATGTGGCCCTAACCAAACAAAAAATAGAACCCAATAAAACCCAAGAAAACATGGCGGCAAATAATCGAACCATGAAAGAACTGAACACCCCATATGTGGAGTACCAACCTGCGTACATCCAATATCCTGAGGAAGAAGACAACATTGAGCAGATATCAGGTCTCATCAACCTTCTTCCAAAATTCCATGGTCTTCTTGGTGAGGACCCTCATAAACACCATAACGTGCTTCACATACTGTGCTCTTCCATGAAACCCCAAAATGTGTCTGAGGACTTAATTAAGCTTAAGGCCTTCCCTTTCTCCCTTGATAGTGTAGCCAAAGAATAGATATACTATCTACCTACCACAATTGGGGTTTGGAATGACCATAAATGACTTTTTATAGAGAAGTTCTTCCCTGCCTCCCGAACTGCATCAATTAGGAAAGAAATCTGTGGAATTAGGCAATCACAAGGAGAGACCCTTCATGAATATTGGGAGAGATTCAAGAGACATTGCTAAAGCTTACCCACCACCAAATTAGTGAAAACTGTTAATCCAATACATATATGAGGGACTTGTCCCCATGGATCATGGAATGATAGATGCTGCAGCTGGTGGTTCCCTAGTTGATAATACTTCTTCCACCGCTCGTGACTTAAGAGCCAACATGGCTCAAAATGAAAAACAATTTGGTATATGTGCAATTTAACCAACCTAAGGAGTCCATGAGTTAAGTCATTCATCCCTATAAAACAAGGTAGATAATAAACTTGATGAGATGAATACCCTTTTAAGGAAATCATCTCAGGCATAAGGTAACTCACAATCTCCTCCCGTTCCATTAAATTATGGTATTTGTTCTGACAATACTTATTTTTCTGACCAGTGCCCACAACTTCAAGATTAACCTGAGTCTTGTGCAGTCGTGTTCCTAGGGTGTCCATTCCAATAAGCATCTACCATGAAGTAATAAAAATTCAGGAAAAATCCAAATACAGGGTGGCAAGCACAACCCAGTACCAATAAGGAGGAAACTCAAGATACCCCAATCAGAATTGGTATCAACAAAACCAAGGTATGCAACCTTCTTATCCTTAAACTTCTCAAAACAATCATCTTCATCCTCCCAAATCTAAACCAATCCTTGAGGATATGGTGAATAAAATGGCAACCTAGAACCTCCAGTTCCAACAGACCACACAATCGGCAATTCAAGACCGACGAACTCCAGTGTGGAATTGGCGAACAACATCGTTGAGCTTAATATGAAAGGTTCTAGAAAACATCCATCCCTATCGATATATAATCTGAAGGATTAAGGTAATGTATGTGCAGTTACACTTCATAGTGATAAATAAGTTTCTCGTTTAACTAATTCTACCCAACAGGTATGTTCCCCTCTTGAAAAAACTCTTTCTCCACCCATTAAAGTTTCCAATGAAGAAAAATAAAATAAAAAGGGAAATCAAATTATCATTAAGGATTCCCATGAAAAATCCATTCCTCTTCCTTTCCCTCAAATACTCTATAAATCTAAGAAAAACATTGATAATGAGATTAACAATGAAATAATGGATACATTTTAAAAAGTTCAAGTTAATATTCTATTGTTGGATGCAGTCAAGAAAATACCCCGTTATGCAAAATTTCATAAAGAACATTCCACCCATAGACGAGGGATGAAGGGGAATTAGGGAGTAAACATGGAGAGGAATTTCTTGGCCTTGATTCAACTAGATATTCCAACCAAATGCAAGGATCCAGGCACATTCACAATACCGTGTACCATAGGGGATACTTTCTTTTATCGTTCTTTTATAGATTTAGGTGCTTCCATTAATGTAATGCCTCACTCCATGTATACTTATTTGTAGGTTAGAGAGATTAAACCAATATAAATTGTCGTTCAACTTGCAAACTGGAGTACTAAGCATCCAACATGAGTGATTGGGGATGTCCTTGTAAGAGTAAAGAATCTCATCTTCCCCACTAATTTCTACATTCTGGAGATAGAAGACGCTCGAACCCAAGGAAGCAGTCCTTTCATACTTGGGAGGCCATTCCTCAAAACAAACAAGATGATCATCAACGTTCACATTGGTACATTGTCCATGGTGTTTGGTGGAGAAAAGGTAAGCTTTAACATCCTGGAGGCTATGAAACACCCCATCAAAGAGCACTCCACTCTTCCTGTCTATTCGATGGAAGTGCTCTCAAACAATGCACACACACAAAATTCTCTCTTCAACCCAAATTCTGATTTTTTTTCCTTTTCTTCACCCTTAGATGATTTTAGTTTTGATTCATGTTTCGAGTGTTTTGTGGGTTCTAAAATGTGTAAATTTTGTGCTTTAATTGATGAGTGTGTTCATTCTGAGGTACCCATGACCGTCGATGATTCTGTAAATATCATTTCAATAGACTATCTATCTTTAGAGAATAAACATAAGTAGATAGATAGTTTAATGGACATCACTCCCCAAAAATCCCCACCCTTATTCCAAAAACCCATGGTTATGGAACTTAAACAACTTTATTATAATTTAAAATATGAATATCTTGAGGTTATTGACCAATTTCCCATCATTATTGCCAATAACCTCTCTCCACAACAGGAATCGTAACTGCTAAAACTTTTGAGAGAGTGTTAAAAGTCAATAGGATTGACATTGGGTGATATTATAGGGATTAGCCCATCTATTTGTATGCACCATATACGTTTTTATAATAAGGAAAAACCCATAAGACAATCTCAATGCTGGTTGAATCCCACTCTCCGTGATGTGGTAAAATTGGAAGTATGTAAATTACTTGCTGTGGGGATCATTTATCCTATATTTGATAGCAAATGGGTTAGCCCAGTGAAAATTGTGCCTAAAAAATAAGAATAAAAATTGTGTCAAATGAAATTAATGAATTGGTTCTAACCCATGTGAAAAACAGTTGGCAGGTTTGTATTGACTACCGTCAATTGAATCAAGCCACGCGAAAGGACCATATTTCATTACCTTTCATTGACCATATGTTAGAATGATTGGATGGTAATTCCCATTATTATTTCCATGATTGATATTAGGGTTACTTTCAAATCCATATAGCCCCTAAGGATCAAGAAAATAAAACATTTACTTTTCCATTTTTCACATTTTCATACAGAAAAATTCCATTTGATCTATGTAATTCTCCCGGTACCTTTCAGCGATGTATGTTGAGTATTTTTTCTGAGTACCTTGAGAGTTGTATGGAAGTATTTATGGACGATTCCAAGGTATATGTTTCTTATTTTTATGATTGTTTGGAACACTTAGGTTCTATCCTCCACCGCTGCATTGAAAAACATCATGTTTTAAGTTATGAGAAATTCCATTTCATGGTTGAGCTGGGGATAATTCATGGGCATGTCTTTTAAAATAAGAGAATTCAAGTTGATAAATCTAAAATTGAATTAATTTTATCCCTTCCATATACAAGATGTGTTCGTGAGGTGTGATATTTCTTGGGACATGCTGGTTTTTATCGTCGATTCATAAAATAATTCAGTAAGATCGCACTCCCCTTGTCCCGATTTTTACAAAAGGATTCTATGTTTGTGTTTGATAAAAATTGTGAGGATACTTTCAATTCACTAAAAAGGAGTCTCACATCACCTCCTATAATCCATCCACCAAGGTGGGATCTCCCCTTTGAACTTATGTGTGATGCATTTAACTTTTAAGTTGGGGTAGTTTTATTACAAAGGGTTGAGAAGGCTCCTCATTTCATTGTGTATGCCACACGTACCCTTGACCCTGCCAAGGCGAACTAAACAACCACTAAAAAATAACTACTTTATATTGTGCTTTCCTTGGAAAAATTTTGTTCACATCTTTTGGGTAAAAAATCATTGCCTTTTCTGATCATGCTGACCTTCGTTACCTCCTAAAGAAACCTGAAGATAAGCCCCACCTCATTCAGTGGATGCTCCTCCTCCAAGAGTTTGACCTTGAGATTAGAGATAATAGGGGAGTATAAAACTTTGTATCTAACCACATTATTAGGATTTCTCCACCACCGGACCACCATGATAACTCAACCCTCCCCATTGGAGAATTATTTCCTCATGAGAACCTTTGTGATGTTGTGGACATTACCCCCTGGTATGTGAACACCATGAATTTTCTAGCAATATCTAGGGTCCCCACTGATTTCAGAACAACCCAAACCTAGATACATAATCACTATCTTAGGTGGTACATTTGTAATGACCCATATTTGGGGAGAATTTGTGGTGACCATGTAGTTCGTCAGTGTGTCTCTGACCAAGAGTTCACCTCTATTTTGACATTCTGTCACACTTTGTCCAATGGGGGCCACTTTGTCTCACAACATATAGCTCTAAAGGTCCTTGACTCAGGAATTTATTGGACAACATTGTATAGGAATGAACATAGATTTTTCAAGTCATGTAGTCATTGTCAATTCATAAGGAATGTCTCTAAGAGGAATGGAATGCCCCAACAACCCATGTTATTCTGTGAATTTTTTGATTCATGGGGCATTGAATTCATGGGCCATTTTCCAAATTAATTTGGAAGTTTTTAAATCTTATTTGCTATTTAATATGTATCTAAACGGGTGGAGGGGAAGGCCACCAGGACCGAAGACTCTCGAGTGGTTGTGGACATTGTGAGGTCCTAAATTTTTAGTAGGTTTGGTTTACTGAGATTCATAATTAGTGATCATGGTTCACATTTATGCAATCACAACATGAAAAATTTTCTTCATAAGTATTGGGTTGTTCCTAAAGTCTCTACATCATATCACCCCCAAACTAACAGACAAGATGAAATATCAAATCGGGAAGTTAATAGAATCTTGAAAAAAACAGTAAAACCCAATATGAAAGAGTGGAGATTTCGCTTGGATGATGCACTTTGGGCGTACTGTATAGCTCTTAAAATCCCAATAGGAATGTCGCCATACAGAATTGTGTTTGAAAAGGCTTGTCACCTTCTAGTGGAGGTAGAACACCATGCATATTGGGCTTTTAAACAATTTAATATGAACCTTTCAGATGCAGGTGAGTACAGAAAGTTGCAGATTCATGAGTTGGAAGAAATTCTATGTGATGCATATGAGAACACCCGGATCGATAAAGAGATGACAAAGGGTATTCATGATTTCATGATTCACAAGAAAAAGTTCCATATTGGTGAGAAGGTACTCATATATAATTCTAGGCTAATGCTCCACCTAGTTAAGCCTCATTCCAGATGGCTCGGTCCTTATACTATTACTAATGTTTACCATTTTGGTGTAATACATATTTTTCATGAGTAAGGTGGACAAAGTCTTACCGTTAATGGGCAGCGACTTAAACACTTCTATGAGGACTTTCCAAAGAATTTGGTGGAGTAAATCCACCTTTTAGATGCAACATACCAATAAAACACACTAGGTTTTATCCTTCCTTCTCACATTCTCAATTATTTTAGGGAGGACACTGCACATTCTAGATGGGGGGGGGGTGGATACTTTCCTTGGTATATTAGGATTTTATTGTCTTTCTTATTTCTTATCTTTTTTACCTTCTTTATGGTATTTTCATTTTTCCCCAAAATTTTTTTTAAAGTTCAGTGATTTGGTGACCGTATGAGGGGAAAGTAAAAAAACTATAAGGAAGGCGGAAAAGAATATCAGGGAGTGATTTTTAGTGATTTGTTTATCTATGAATCATATAAATGGTTGTATCTATGTGAAAACTTTGAGATGATTTATTCCCCTTGTGGGAGTAGTTTTTAGAAAAACTGTGTCACTAATATCTCCACACATTTTTTCACCAAACCCAAAAATGTCAATATTTCTTACTTACTCGAAGGTAAATATAATTTAGGTTAATATTTTTCAGCTTTACATTATATTTAAATATGTTCATTCCTTATCTGATCAATTTTATTACTACAATAGATTAACCTATGCATTTGTACCTAATATCTGACTATTGCATTCCCTAAAAAACAATTTTGGGTTGTTTCTTAGGTAGGTCAAAAACCACTCCTCCTCAACCTTTGATATTATTATAACTATTACAATTAGTGTATTGGAGAGATCAAACAAGGGTTTAGAGTTGAGTGTGAGATTTGATCCAAATAAAACTTCTGAAAAAATAATAAATGAGGGGAGTGATGAAATGTTCAACATATGGGGATATCTAGGTCGGGAGATTATGGTTTGAATTCTGGGAATGCTTAAGTGAGTGTGTCTTGAAATATGATTGCAAAGGATGTAGGGAAGGTTTAGTGGGAAAAATATTTTAAGTTGGATAGTGTTAAAATAACATTTATTTATTCGATAGAAGTGGAAAGAATATTGTTGAATTCTTTTTACAGACACAGGTGTAGAGTTAGTGGCATGGTTAACTCTTGGATTCCTTACTCAATTTGGTATTACGAATCTCTCTGAATTTCATTGTGATATGATTTATGACACATATTTTTCCATTTTCACCACGAAGAACTCCTTGGTATGGTTTGTCAATTGATCACATTACTTTAATTAATTCATGCATCAATTTTTTTTTTGATATGAGTCTTTGCCCAGGAGTGCAAATGTTTAGGCGTGGGGGTGTGATCACACAACGATTCACTATTCAAATACACCCTTACACTGCTGTTTTAAACTGGTTTTGTAATGAATATTCTAAATATAATGATAAATTTCACTTTATGTTTAAATCAATGAATTAATGTTAATCACTATTAAAATGGGAAATGTCACTTGTTTTTATTATGACAGTTTAGGAGGAGATGATTTGGAGGGTCCTTGATGAAGTGGAAGAAAAATGGGACAAAATTGCATGAATCCATGAAGACATGTCAACTGTTGTACCTGTTTAGAAACATACATGCCTCCAAATGGGATAATATTTTGTAGGTTTGTCCATAATTGAATGGGATACATTTTATATTAAGAAACTTAAGCCTCATTCAGCCTCTAAAATTCCCATCCGAACTGATATGTCCAAGGAATCAAATCTGCACAAAGTCAGATGTAGTGTTCTGTATTTTATCAATATAGCGAGCTGTATGTGTCCAAAGGGTTCCAAAAATTCAGTGGATATAGTCAAGGGGTGGTTATAGAACATTTTTATTATCTCCAATGCGAGATAATGCTGTCTGGAGGCTGAAACACGTGGTACAAGGTGATTGAAGAAATCTGGGTGCCTAAATACACCTTCCAATTTTTCTATAAAATGGAACCTTGTGATTTTCATTTGGGAGTTTTACCAGGAGGAAATGTTCTGCCATTTTGGAGTCCCAAATATGTCCTTTAATCGTCCCAAGATGTTCTGGAGGCTATGGAAACCTCTTCTTCTTCCTCGCCTCCCATGGATTTCCAAACCCCTCGTGATCACCCGGGGAGGAACGAGATGTAAATCCCAAGATTCATGTTTATAATATTTGAATGATCTTTCTAATTCCAGGTTGCTATTTTGTTTTTCATCATCCTTTATTATTATTTAATTGAGTTATGTAGTGGAATGTTATGCTAAAATCATATGATCATATTTGGGGGTACCCATTTATGTGATGTTTCACACACCGTTCACCATTTTCTTTTCCCCATTCCTATTGTGGTGTTTGTGCAGTTTATATTGGTCAATTGAACACACATCAGAACTATCAAGGTCATGTACATTTATGTCATGGAATCACAAGGAAATAACATACAAACCTGGGCAACACATCTATTTCTTCATGTGTTGCCTTTGTGAGTTTTGATTATGAAGTCGAACACAAATCACCCAATCATCAGCGGTGTTCGGTGAATTATTGTGTGTTTTAGACTGAACCCAATGAGGTATCCTAGAATAAAATCAGTAAAATTCTTTTTCTAGGTGTTACCTAATAGGTATTAAAAGATCATAACCCTATATCATGATGTGATGAAGGATAAACATCCTGAGTGTACCCCAGGTTGATCATGTTTAATTAATCTTATTTACTTCTACTATTGTTTTATCGATTTCATTTTATATTGTCATATTTTATCATCAAAACCAAGTATTATAAAACCCAATTTACCTTTCTACTTTCATAATCAAAACCCTATTTTTAAATTAATGATCTAAGGCTCCGTCAGGAGACGACCAACGTTGCTACTATACTATAGAAATTCTAGTCAAAATTAAACATCTAATTTGATGCACTCGACAACATGATAAATGCGATGTGTTTTTTTAAAAAATGTTGAATATTTTCTCAATTAAAATATTTTGAAAAAGTTTATGGTTTTGTTATTTTAAAAATGGTTCAATTTTCAAAAATCAAGCTAAATTTTTATCAAAAATTATTAAACGTGGTAAATGTTGATTTTGGAATGCATTTTTTTTGATATAATGATTTGGTAAAATTGGAAATTGTAAATACTTCAGTTAATAGAGTGTGAGACTTCTGAATATTCTTTATGTTTTCATGAAAATTACACATTTTAGGAATTATAAGAATAAGTTGGAATACTCTATTGAGAATTCGGTTTCCCCAAAGCCGCATGTGAACCAATATTTATTTCAAAGAATCGATCAGGATTTTCAAACAATTGATCTAGAATAGTAACTAGATACACTTTTTTTTTGATATTTTTCACTTGATAAAAATAAAAGTGGAGTATGTATGGTTGTATTCATTAGAGGAGGTGATAACTCTAGCACTAATTGAAAGAGTATGAGGGAAACCTATTCTCAAGGTGGTGGAACACATCAAAATCAGACCACAGGGTCACGTAACCTACCTACCATACCCAAGAGAAAATCAGGATGTTTCCAATTTGGTTATCTTTACCACATAAAGAAAGAGTGTATGAAAAAACCTAGATCATTCCAAAAATGTAACCATATGGGGAATCATTAGTTCTATTTTCATAGTTCTATGAGGTTAGGTGCTTGGGACACTTCTCAGGTGTCATAAGTATCATTTTTTTGATAGGGAAAGGGAAGAAGAATAAATCTCATCAGTAGAATAGAGCTAGCTATAGTGATTATCAGAATACCATGACTCCTCAACAAGGTAAATATTAGTTGGGAAAATAGAACAAAGTTAAACAATGAAGCATTTATGTTGAGCTGAGAATGTGATTGTGGATGATCATATTTGACTATCTATGGTGAGAGGTATGAATCTTTTGAATTATAACCTTATTCAAGTGTTCTTTGATACTGGTGCATCACATTCCTTTATTAGTACTTATGCTATTGATTTTATGAGTTTAAAAATTGAGATGCCACCCTTTGTGATAAAACCTCAAACCCCTCTTATTCAAAGAGATTGTTGAGCCTTTGTGTGTACAAAATATTCTATAACTATTGATGGAGATGAGATGAAATGGAACTTCTCTATGCTAGTGATGGATTTTGATGATGTAATCCTAGGTATGGATTGGTTGAAAAGGTTCAATGCTCACATTGACACTTATAGAAGAACGATTAGTTTCATGACTTAGGATAGCATCGAGAAGCATATTAAAGGAGAAAGGGGTGTAAAGAAAGGTGAAATGATCTTGTCGGAGCTAGCCGTTGGAATAATTACTTTCTAGTTTTCAGTATTGAATTTGGAATTAATATAATAGACTGAGAAAAACACTATCCCAATAGTTTTGGACCACTTTCCTGATGTGTTTCTTAAAAATTTATCGGGATTATGACAGTTAAGGGAATTGGAATTTACGATTGATCTCCTCCCAAGAATCAGTCATATCTAACATCCATCATATAAAGTGGCTCCAATTGAATTAATAGATTTGAAAGTATTGTTGGAATAGATTTAAAGTAAAGGATTAATTTGTCCTAGCATGTCATTGTGGGAATTAACGATCTTTTTTGTGAATAAAGTAGATGAAAATATAAAGTTATGTGTAGATTGTTGTAAGATTAACCATGTTATGATAAATAAAAGTTATCCACTTCCATGTATTGATGATATGATTGATCAATTGAGGGGATCTTAATGGTTATCTACGATTTTCTTTTGATCAAGATATGACCAATTTCATGTTCAAAAGAAGGATATTATAAAGATAGCTTTCAAAAGAATATATGGACATTATGAATATGTTGTAACACCTTTAGGTATTGAAAATTCACTAGCAGTATTTATGGAATTGATGGATTGGATATTTTAGTGATATCTGAATTCTTTTATTATGGTGTTTTTGTATGACATATTTGTGTATTCAAGGATAGGTGCTGATCATGAGGAACAGATGGTGAGAGTGTAGGGAATCAAGAGAGATCAACAATTGTATTCCAAATTATCAATGTTTGATTTTTTAGATATTAGGGGTATGATTTATTGTAATTTTAATTTCTAAAAGAGGAATTTCAATGGATATGAGGAATATAGAAGTTTTTATCTCTTAGAAACTCCCAATTAATGTCTTTTAGATACAGATTTTTCTTGATCTAGCTATTTATTACCGATGCTTCATTCATTATTTTTCATGTGTATCTTCTTCGATTACATTTTTGATAAAGAATAAGGTTTTGTTACAATTGGATTAGGAATTATTTATATATTTCTATGATCTTAATGTTCACCTTATATCCACACTGATCTTGATTTTTCTAGAATCAGGACTAGGGTACGTGGTGTATTGCGATGATTTAGGATCTAGGTTGGGATGTGTTCTCAAGCAAGGATACATTTTTGTTTCTCTTGGATCAAGGTAGTTAAGGGTTAATTAGAGGAACTACCCAATAAATGATTTAGAGTTAGTTGCATTTGTCCATGATTTGTAGACTTGTCATCATTACTTCATTGGTGAGAAATTTAATGTGTTTACAGATCATAGGAGCTTGAAACTAATTTTCCAAAAATTAACTAAAATTTTAGACTAATTAGATGGATGGAGAATCTCTAAATGTGTGAATTTGACTTGATGTGTACATTGAGAAAAATAAATAATGTGGTATATGCATTAAGTAGAATCATATATACTCAATTGGAAAAAGATTCATCAGATGAGTGGTATTTGGTATTGGTCTGAGGTGACATGTGTTTCGAATGGGAAGAACATGGTGATGATGAGGATTTCATTCCTTTTTCATTGATTTTTGATTTAATGAAGATGGTTAAAGCGGCACAGATGTTCGATTCAAGAATTTGTTGCAATGGGTTCAAAACTCAATAGTGGGGAGACCATTGAGGGGTGGAAGATGGACACAAGTCCTTTTTTGTGGTTTTGATATCTGATGGTCTTAGCATTGGATGGTCAGGAATAACTCCATCAAACATACCACTATTCAAGATGGTCTATTCATCCAGGTGTACAGAAAATGTATAAGGAATTGAAATCATAGTTTGGGTGGATTAGTGGGAAAAGGAAGGTGTCTGAACTTGTTTTTAGATGATTAAATTTTTATCATGTTAAGGTAGAGCATCAATAACCACTAGGTATGTTACAGTCTTTACAAATCCATGTTTGAAAATTGGAGTGGATAGTTATGGATTTATTAATAGGTCTCCCAAGAATGGTTTGAAAACATGATTCCATACGTGTGATAGTGGATTAGCTTACCATGTCTTCTCAATTATCCCCTATTAATGAATCTCATATGATAGAGGAATTTTAAAAAATATTTCTTCAAGAAGTGGTAAAGAGTCATGAAATACATGTTTTGATCATGTCATACAGAATTATGAGATTTATGTATCGTTTCTGGAAAACCTTACAGATATCCCATGGAACATAGTTGATCATGAGTACAATGTATCATCCTCAGATGGATGAGAAATATGAAAGGATAATACAAATTCTCTATGATATGTTGTAGTCTTGTGTAATGGATTTCAGTGGCTTAGTGGAAGAGAACATTCCATTAGTGGAGTTTTCTTATAACAAAAAATACCATGCCTTGATACATATGGATAATTTTGAAGCATTATGTGGTAATCCTTGTCATTATCTACTTTTTTGGGTGAAAATAGGTAAGACTTCACTAGTTGGACTGAGACTTTTCCAAGATACAACAAAAAATATTCTGTTCCTAAGTAAACAGATGAAGATAGCTCAAAGTTGTTAGAAATCATATGCGTATCAACATCGACAACTGTTTCCATTCACATTGAGTGATCATGTGTTATTGAAGATCTCTCCTAGTCTCATACATCACCATTTTAAGGTGGTAAATTTATATCCTCAATAAATATTCTATTTTGAGACACATGAATGGGGCTGTGATGTGGAATATTGATTGGCATTGCCACCATGGTTCAGTGTGGTGCATAATGTGTTTCACATATCTCAGTTGAAAAAGTTCCAGCCTGATCTTGACCATGTGATTCGATGGGATAATGTTGATCTAGAGATAGATTTTCATTGGTAAATATCCCACTACGAATTTTGGATAGTCATGAGAAAGTATTTCATTGAAAAAGCATCAATCTAGTACATGTTTTGTTTCAACATGGTCAGATTCAGGAAGGGAGTTGGGAATAGAAGAAGGAAATGAAAGAGGAATGACATGATATCATTCAGATAAATGATGTTTTTTTACTTTATGAGGTCAGAAAGATCAATGGTCGGGATAATGTAGCACCCCAATTTTCTGGTAGGTAACCCTTTCTTTATGATTTTTAATTATATAATTTATATGGTTGAATCTTGGGAGATTTTGGAGAACTTTTGGAGTGTTTTAGGGCTTTTATAATGGTGCACTATCACAACCCCGTCCACATAAAGTGGACCACTCTTTGACTAGAAGTGTGAGAAAAGAGATAACGACCCACTGAGTCCCACCTCTAGTAAGCCCCGGGTTGGAAACTAGCCTCAAGGGTCCAATAGAGACACAAATTTGGGGCATTTCCCTCTAAAAGAACACGTGAAAAAGATTGAGATCAGATAGACATCAAATAACTACCTCTTAGTTTATAATATAAAATAATTCCAAAGTACACATATGTAATTTCATACAAGAACTACTACAACTAAACAGAAAAACTGCAAGTACCAAAATAAAGTAAAACTGCAACGACCATAAAGCCCGAATAGATATGGAAACCCCCAGTTAGTAGTAACCAACTAGATTCCCATCCTACTCCAAGTGGCATGAAATATGTTTATATAACATAGGGTGAGTATAAAAGTATACTTAGTAGGATTCTCCCGAGATCCTCTATTGAAAAAGTAAATAAATCATACTAAAGCATAGTGAACAACAAGTAAAACTAACCCATCACCTATATATGTATACTATGTTCCCAACCACACCATGGATACCATGACCAATTATAGCATATAAGAGTATATAATATAATTAATAGTATCATGGTTACCCTACTACCACTTCCCCAATGGTTTTCTGCTTTGCCCCAACAGTGCACGTCCTAAGAATCTCTCTTCCAAAGGGCTTACCCGCAGACACCAAAGTGAAGCACCAAAACACGTAACTCATGAAAGAAAACCATTGTTTCCACATAACCAAAGTAAACATGTATTTTTATAGAACCACCACAACTCGCGTAACATGTTTTATACATAGGGTATTATACCTCAAGCCATTACAACCCATTAACTGAGTAAGGATCCTCAAGCCATCACAAGCTATACATGTCACACCTATAGTAGTCCATATGAAACAATATCCTGAATATATGTTTGTGAATAACCAAAATAAATTACATACCTCTACACACATATATAGTGAAAACTAACCACTGTGCCTATAATCACATGTAACTACCAAGAGAAGAAATCAAGGCCAATGAGGGTAGTCAGCCATCCATCTCCCACTAGGATGTTGGGGAAGACACCCCACCAGGGCTCAGAATCCACGGGATGTTAGTTTCCCTAACCGAATGAGGGTAATAGCATATAAAAACACCATACATATATAATATAATATATCTCACAATGACACTATGGTCATAACCTAGTATTAGACTCAACTACATCTAACTTCTCTTGGACTCCTAGATGCCACTGCCAAGACTAGGTAGCCTATAATCGCACAACCATTTATAGAGCTACATTATATTACTTTATCTATTTTTATTAATTTCACATTATAATAATTATTTATTTAACACTTAATTACCCATTATCATTCCACATTACATTTCATTAGCATCACACCCAATGTCCCATACCCACCAAGCATAACCAAACCAAGTCCACAATTCCTTTAAATTGTAACCTCACCATTGAATCCCAATAAGCACCAAACCCACTGGTTAACATCATTTATTCAATAATTTATTAATATAATTATAACTTTTCCATAACTCCATGTATTATAGAAACCAATCTTCTATTCCAAACACTAGGGGATCAACACGGTGAGTAAATGAACTACCCATCAAGTATTTGCCACATATACCTAGAGCACATGCCCATACATCCTTGAGAAGCTAAACATGGAAATCATGTGGTAAACCCCCCACTTCATCACCTCATTTTTAAGTAGGGTATGTAAGAAAATATAATTCAAGAAGTGTGTAAAGTAAAGAAGATAAAAAATAACAATATTCATCAAGAATCCAACAATCACATCCAACCCATTTCATCATCTCCGGTTTCCTCCCTAAAACTCACATATTTAAACAGATGCATCTCTCCACTCTAGGAATCCTTAATCCCACCACAAAAACTGGGCCTCCTTGCCCCTACATACCACAACACAAGCTATAAGAAAAAAACAACATAGCGGTTGGACTCTTATCCCAAAAAAGCATTCATACTTCACACACAATGATCACTCACAACTCCAAACCATAATGTGCTCGTCCTATAAAACAAGAGGGTAACTCAAAACCCATAAAGGTATTATCTGTATCACACAATTGGTCCTTTATTCCATATTTGAATTAACTTGTTCAATTTAACATGTATAACTATATCCATTTGAATATCACTAATCAAAACTACAACAAAAATATTCATTAAACATGCATATTTATCTTTATCCAATTAATTTATAATTAATCCTAGACATATATTATTTAAAAATTTATATTAAGAACAACATGTTAAACATTCAAAGAATAGATATCACACAATCTATTACATCCAGAGGTAATAAAATCGCTATGGTATTGATACCAATACTTTAATCTAGTTCAATTATTTATTATTCCAATTTAATTGTGATCTAGTGGATAAATCCTGATAACTCTATCCCTGCACATAAAGGAACAAATAGGACACAAATCCCCTACCTCTAAAAGGTTTCTGATGTTATTTTCATGAGAATGGGAAAACACAGCCGATCATGACCACTTCTCCTGCAAATAATGCATCCACACGAGGATGCCACAATACAACCACATCAACCAACACCTAAGAAAGGTCCATAAGAAACATGGAGATCACATACTGTAATATGGAAATGAGAATGATAGGAAATAGATCAAGAACACTATAAGAATGGAGGTATAACATACCTTATATCAAAGATAGATCGACACTTCCTGGTTGCACCAAGATAAGGGGTGCACATGCCATAGGAAAAACTCAGAGGGGAAACATCCCATGGATGGAAGTTCGATCGCATGACTCTTGTGGGGGTAAGAACTCTTGGTTTCTTGTACAAGAGAAAAACAAGAAGGAAGAACAAGGTAGAAGGTATCTTAGCCTTTTTAAATTCTTAAGGAAGTATCAGTTTAGATACAACTTAGATTTTCCATTAAATGTGGATCTCGTCAAGACCATACAGTTTGACCGAGTAAAGGAACCTTGACATATAGGATTATTAAGATAGGATTTAGGGGCATTGAATAGTCCTTAAATCCCATAAAAAGGATTTGAATGCATTCTATGTTGAGGAAAATTTAAAAGGGGTGAATCTTCTGGAAGCTAGAAACACTATACAACTACCGACCTAGAAACATTGTACACATACCGATAGTCGGAAACACTATACACTTATGGATAGCTAGAAACATTGTACACCTACAGATAGATGACTCTCTTTCCTGGAAAGACTATACACCCACCAAAATCTAGAAACACTATACACTTATCGATAGCTGGAAGCACTATACACCTATCGATAGATGACTCACCGACCTAGAAACACAATACACCTAACGATAGATGAACCATCGACCTGGGAACACTGTACACCTACTGAAAGATGGAAACACTAATCAAAAGGCTGTAAATTTTTTAAATTGTTCGGAATAAGTCACTTTGACCTCCCAAAACACCTTAAACACTATATTTCAACAAAGAAATGGACCAGAGAGGTCCATGACATTACATAATGTACCTCTAAAAACACTCTAGTCTTCAAGAATCCAACACTAATATATAGAGGAAACAGAAAAGGGGTTCTCAGAATGTCCACCCCACAAGATACCTCTCAAGGTGCTCTCAAGCACAAGAGTTGTTCTGATTCAAAAGGGAATGTGAAAAACCACACGATAACTACAAACAGCTTCTAAACAATCTCCCAGGGGATATACCTCTTGAAATAAGTAATTACACAATAATAAATAAGATAAATCCATATCACACATTAGAAAAGGAATGAAAAGGCATATATAAAACAACACTCAATGTTGTTTAACCCTAGACATATCATTAGGGGCCTTGCCACAAACAACTCGGTCTCTCAAGACCTCCACATCGATATCCCCCTGTTGGGAATCATCCACCCACTTCACCAATGATTATTTCACCATCATCTGAAAAAGAAAACCCCTCCCACAAACTTCTACCATATCAAGTTGTAATAATGTGAGTTCTTAAATTACTCTCTATGAATCACATGATTCATGCACTGCATCACCACGTAACTTCCTGGTCAGCCCATTAGCTACAATATTTCCCTTACCTGGTGTATACAATATTTCAGTATTTTAATCTTATAATACCTCTATCAATCAATGTTATTGCAAATTCAAGTCACGGTAGGAGAAAATATACCTTAGACTTTTATGATCGGTGAAGACAATAAAGCGCTCTCCAATGAGGTAATTTATCCATAACATCAGAGAAAACACCACTACATCCAACTTAATATTGTGGGTGGAATAGTTACTCTTATGGGGGCGTAACTATTAAGACCAATTAGAAATGACCGATCAATACTGAATTAGAGAACATCCTAACCCTAGATGTGAAGCATCACATAAAACCTCAAACTGAACTCCTTCTACTTGAAGTCAAAGAATTAGGGTGTTGAACAACATCTATTTCATATACTCGAGTTCTACTTTAAAATGATCAATCCATAAGAACGCTTGATACATTATAGTCTACAATGTCAGAGGAGTCGCAACCTAAGAGAAATCCAATAGGAACCTCCTATAATATCCTGCAAGACCAAGATAAATTGCACCTCCATCACTATTTTTGGGGCCTCCCAATACACAACTACTTCTATCTTCTACAAATCCACAACCACTTCCTCCTGGGATAGAACATGCCCTAATAAACATACTACTCATGCCCAAACTCATGCTTCAACAATTTCCCAAACAGTTGTTGTTGATGAAGAACTCCAAAATTGACATGCAGATGCTCTACATGATCCTCCTCAGATGCAGAGTACATAAGGATTTCATGGATGAATACCACTATGAACTTATCCCTGAACACATGGAACACAGTGTTTATCAACCCCATGGACACAAATGGATCATTTTCCCCACCAAACATCATTAAAACGAACTTGTATTTCTCATTAGGAAAAATGGAAAGCAGTCTTTGGGATACCCTCATCCTTCACATGCATCTTATGGTATCCTGACTACAGGTCGATCATTGAGAACCAAATTGCACCCACTAATTGATCAATCAATGATTCAATCTATGGAAGAGGATATAGTTTCTTCACTGTCACTTTTTTCAAGTGATATTAATAGACATACAATTGCCAATTATCATCATCCTTATTCAAGAACAAAACTAGTGCACCCAACAATGACACAATCGTCTAAACAAAACAACACTAAAAAAGACCATCATACTGTATACGCAGCTATTACAACTAAAAAGTCACCATCCTATATGGAGACATTGAGATAGGAGAATCTCTTACATGTAGCTCAATCTTGAAATAGATCTCTTTTTTAGGGTGTAATGCTACAAACTCTTCTGGAAAGATATCAGGGTACTCTTCAAGGACCTTGGGAAACACCAACTACTGAACATCTGGAAAACTCTGCATCTCCTCAGCCATCAAGGATAGTAAGGAAGGAAAATTCCTCTGACCCATCAGAGGGTCTCTCTCCCCAAACAAGACTACTGGATATCCATCATCATCTAAGAACACTACATGTTTCATAAATCAATCCATGATAGCCTAAACCAAATTCAAAAAATCCATTTTGTGTATGAAATCACATGGTTGTATCTGTAAACATAGAAAATACCGCTAAGAGAAATGTTTCCCCAACACTAGCTCATAGTCTCTACATACTTCAAACAAGTTAGCTCAACCTCCAACTGGAATAGTCATTGCCAAGGGCACTAGATTACTCTTTACATGAATTCATGAAACATTTATAAGATAAGGTGATATGAAGGAGTTCATTTCTCATGAATAAAAAAAGCCATACACATAAGTATAAAACTAGAAAAGGGTACCTTGAATGACGTCTAGCTCACCTGGAACTAGAATCACTAAATCCTGATGCTGACCACAACCTTCACCATAACCTCTCTAACCCATGCTAATGATCACCACCGTGGTCTTGCTATAACCTATGAGGAAAATGATCTTCCTAGGGATATCCTCTACCATCCCCATATGTTCTCTGCTGATCCAAAGCGGGTGTGACCAGCTGTTGTTGCCTCAGCTGGAACTAACTCAATGGAGGATCCTAATGAGGAAAACCTGATGCACACTAAATTCTCAGAAAGGTCATCCACTCTCACTACTGATGACCTCATCCTATATAAGAAAAAAAATTCCTGACCCCATAGCATAGGTCTAAGAGTCGATTACCATGGAGAAACGAGATACTGAGGGTTGGGACCTACCCACAAACAAACAGAAAGTCTTCTTCCCTAAAAAATAGGAACCCTGGACAACAACTCTACTTCGTTAGGAATCCTGATGACTCCCCTCTCATGATGATCTGGTTCTGGCTAACATCCTCTCGATGAACTCTTCCCTTTCCAGCACCTTGAGATACATATTCAACATAAATGTGGTGACCTGGCACTGGATCTCTGGATGTAAATCCTCCTCGAAATGTCTTCCCTAGCCTCCTCATCTAGCATCAGGTCTAAAGCATATCATTGAAGGTTCTGGAAACAAATATCAAATTCTAACACACTGGAGATCCCCCATCGAAGGGTACACAGCTCTTAACGATTGGACACCTTCACGGTATAATATAGAAACTCGACTCTGAACTGATCTCAGAACTCCTCCCACAAGACAGTCGACTCCTCATTATCTCTGAGGAACAAGAACCACAGCTGCATTGCTACCCCACAAAGTATTGTCAAAAGCAATGTCACCAAGTACTCTTTATGAGCATGGATTGAACTGAAAGCTATCTCAACCTCCTCCAACTAGTCTTCCATGACTTCATCTAACACAGATCCCTCATACATCAATATAATATGGCACTAAAACTCTTAGAGTGTCCTCCTCTAAGTGTTATCATCATCTACCTCTACTCTATAGTGATCGACTGGCATATCCTATTGAACATCTTCTGCTCGAACCTGAAGAGGATGTCGACATAAAGCCGTACCAGAAAATTTAAAAATAGTTAGAGATCCTAAACATAGAATATGAAAGTCTTAACATTAATTTTATTTTTCTGTTAATCATTTTAGATTAACCTATCTCAAGGTCTACCCATACAAACACAAGCACAAAGAATAATGACGTGTGATCCTTTCCTAGGTCCCTAACCTGTAACAAGGATCACCTCATCTAGTAGCCACTATAAACGTAAAGGTATGTGAATCAGATCAGAAGGGTCCCTAAATAAAAATATCTTAGATGGTCTCCTGTGTTTAGAGTTCTTTCTAAACTTAGATAACATTGTTTCCTTAACAACCCAAGAAACCTTACCTCTGCCTAACTCCAAACTCCATCCTATCCCTCAACCAGATCTCTGATACCACTCTGTCATGATCACCTCCCCACAAAGTGTACCCCTCCTTGGATGGAAATGTGAAAAGAGAGATAATGACCCCCCAAGTCCCACTTCCAGTAGGCCTTGGGTTGGTGACTAACACTGAGGGTATAGTAAATACACAAATGGGAGGCATTTCCCTCTAAGAGGACACATGAAAAAGAGAGAGATGTGATAGAAACCAATCAAATAATTCCCAGATTACAATATAAACTTAATATCAAGTACATATATGTAATTTCATGCAAGAACTACTACAAATGAAAGGGAAAACTAAAAGTTCCCAAACAAATTAAAATGACAGTGACCATGAAGCCTGAACACCTCCAGTAACCCCAAGCTAGTAGTAACAAGACTGATCCCGAACCTTCTCCAAATGACATTAAAAGTAGTTTATATAATGTAGGGTGAGTATAACCGTATAATCAGTAGGATCCACCCTGGTTCCTCTCGTGAAAAAGTAAAGAAAGCATGCTAAATTACTGTAAAAAACAAGTAAAACTAACTCATCACCTAAACAAGTATACCGTGTTCCCAACATCACCATGGATACACTCAACAAGTATCACATACAAGAGTATATAATATAATAAAGAGTGTAATGTGTTACCCACTACCACTTCCGTACTAGTTTTCTACTTTACCCAATATCACACATCCCAAGAATCTCTCTCTAAAAGGGGTTGCTCGTTGACACTTTGGAGAATCACCATAATATGCACCTCATGCAACACAACAACCATGTTAATGTATCCAAAGTAACCAAGTCATTTCATGGTGCCACCATAGATTTCATATCATATATCATATGTCAGGTATTATACATCAAGCCAATAGATCCTGTAAACTGTGTAAGGATGCTCAAGCCATCACAACTTATACAAGTTACACCTATAGTCTTCCATAGAAAACTATATCATGAATTTATGTGTGTGAATAATCACAAAAAATTACATCCCTCTACACATATATATAGGGAAAACTAATTGTTGTGCCTACCAAAAAGAGTAACTACCAATATAATATAGTGGGGCTAAATTGGGTAGTCATCCATCCAACCTCCCACCAGAATGTTGGGGAAAACACCCCTAGGGCTCAGAATCCCCATGGTGTTAGTTTCCCTAACCGAAAGGGTGGTGTATCATATAGAAAGACAAAAATTAGAGATTATAATATAGCTCAAAACCCCACTATGGGCATAAATTAGTCATACACTCATCTATAGCTAACATCTTTCAGACTCTTGGATGCCACTGTTTAGACTATGTATTGTTTAAGAACACAACCAATTAAATATCAACATTAGATTACTTTATCCTTTTTTCAGTTGTACATTATGTTAATTAATTATTTAACCATTACATAACCATTATCATTCCACATTACATTTCAATAGCATCACACACAATGTTCCATTCCCTCCATGCCTAACCAAACCAAGTCCATAGTTCTCCTAAATTATAACCCAACCAATGCATCCAATAAATCTCCAACCCCATGGGTAAACATCCTTTATTCGATCATTTGTTAACAACATTATCACTTTTTTATAAACCTAGGTATTTTAGAAAATCATTATAAGCTCCCAAACACAAGGGGCTCAACACGGCGAGTAGAAGAACTACCTGTCGAGTCTTTTCCACATATAGCTGGAGTGAATGCCCATCCATCCTTGAGAAGATAAACATGGAAAGTACGTGGTATACCCAACACATATTCATATCTTTTGGAATGAGGGAAAAAAGTTCATCTGCCTCTAGTAGTGGTTAAATTAAAGAAGATAAAAAACAACAAGATTCAATAAGAATTCAACATTCACATCCAACCAGTTTCATCATCTTTGGTGTCCTCTCCAACACCCACATGCATAAACTGATGCATCTCACCGCTTTAGACATAAAATTTTTCCACCACAACCCTTGGGAATCCTTTCCCCGACATTCAATAACAAATGTTTTAAGAAACAAACTACATAGCAGTTGGGCTCTTATCCCAAAATAAGGAATTCATCATTCACAAACAACAAGCACTCACAGCTCCAAAACATAAGGAAATTGTCCATTAAAAAAAGTGGGTAACTCATAAACCTTCAAGGAATTGTCTTTATCGTACAAAAAATCATTTATTCTAAATTTTAATTAATATATTCAATTGAACATGCATAACTATATCCATTTTATTATCACCAATCACAAAAACAACAACTAGATTCATCAAACATGCCTCTTTATCATTATCCAATTAATTTATAAATAATTTTGGATTTAATTTCATTACAAATTTCCATCAATAACAACATGATAAAAAATAAAATCCATGATATCACATTATCTAGAAAATGAAGAGGCAAAAACATTACTATGAAATTCATACCAATTCTTAAATCCAGTTGAAGTATTTATTATGTCAATTTCATAGTGATCTAGTTGCTAAAACATGATTACTCTATGAATGCATGTAAAGAATATAGAAGACATGAATCTCTTACCTCAGAATGGTTTCTGATATTATTTACATGAGAACACACCGACACAAACAGTCATGATCACTTCTCCCGAAATGACTGCATCCACTTGAGGATGCTGCAACACAACAACATCAACCAAAACCCAAGAAAGGTCTATTAGAAACATGGAGATAACATGAAGTTACATGGAAAGGATAATGGTAGGAAACATACTGAGGAACCTAAAAGAATATATGTATAACATACCTTATATTGATGACAGATCAATACTTCCTAGTTGCACCAAGACAAGGGGTGCACGTGTAGTTGAAAAAACACAGAGGGGAACCAATCCAAGGATGGAAGTTCGATCACTTGAGTCATTTGGGGGTAAGAACTATAAGCATCTCATGTAAGGGAATAATAATAAGGAAGAAAAAGGTAGAAGTTATTTAGGCCTTTTGAATATATAAACAAAGCAGTAGTTTAGATATGACTTAGATTTTTCATTAAAGGTGGATCTCATCAAGACTATATAGTTTCATCGATTAAAGGAACATAAACACTTAGTAATAATAAGATAGAAGTTATAGGCTTTTAATCATCTTTAAATTGAATAAAATAAGGTTTTAATGGATTTTACGTTAAAGAAAACATCAAAGGGTGAAACTGTGGGATGATGTAAACACTATACACATACTGACCTAGAAAAACTGTACACTTCCTTATAGCTAGAAACACTATACACCTACCAATAGGTAACTTACCAACTAGGGAACACTATAAACATACTGTTAATAGGAAACACTAGACACCTATCGATAGTTATAAACACTACACACCTAACGATATCTAGAAACACTATATACCAACTGATAGCTAGAAACACTATACAACTAACGATAGATGACTAACCAACCTAGAAACATTGTACACCAACCGATAGATGACTCACATACCTAGAAACATAGTAAGCCTACTGATAGTTAGAAACACTATTCACAAAGCTGTACTTTTTTCAATGTGTTTGGAAAAAGTCACTTTGACATCATAAAACACCTCAAACACCAGATTTCAGAAAAGTAATAGACAGGAGAGGTCTTGGAAATTAAATGTATGGTTGGTTAGTGATTTGAAAAAACTATGAATCAAATCTAGGAATCCATGCAAAGAGAGACGTGTGAAAAAGGGGAGTTCATGGGCATCACACAGTTTTCCAAAACCGGGCATGCACTAATGAAAAAATGTACACTTTGAAAATGGATTTTGTTTTTTAAGAAAGTGGCTTAAACATGGTTGGTGCATGATTTGGAAATCATTTGAGATGAACGTGTGAGGTCTCCCTTAAGAATGAGGTTGGAGCACAATAATCAAATGATTTTTCTAACCGTGTAACTGAACCGTTAATCGGTCAAAAGTTAGATCCTAAAATTGTGGTTCCAATGCTTTTCACCTCCAATTTTTTTTCTTTTCCCAAAATGGGCCTAACTTGAGATTTTCCCACTAAAAGGATTGATAACCTCCCCCTATATAATTATATGATTTCTGGAGCTGTTCCTTGGTGATTTGAATCTTGATTCTTGGGGTATTGAATTATTCTTGGGGTTTCATAGTTGTTTTGTGAGATCTACTTCTCCCTCTCTTTTGGTTTCCAAGATGCCTACACATTGTGGGTAGATATATGGGTGTGAATGATAAATATGAGTATATTTGTCTTGGTTTATGGTAGAATAATATATCTAAGGTAGTTTCATTGATATTTAACCCAGTTTCATGGAAGTTCTTTATGATGTTTATTGTTTTCAATAAAACTCTCGAGGTATGTTGCTTCACTCATGACTCCTCTTTCTATAACTGATTTTATTGGTTTAAAATTTTTAAATTTATTGAAATTGAATTTTAAATTGGTTTGAATATCATTTTTGAAACCTTCTTTAGTGATGGGTTAGGATTTTATGTAAAATTTTGACATTTTTATGCAAGTTCCTTGATAAATGATTTAAAAAATTTGATCTTAAAATAGTTAGTTGGATAAATTTAAAGAAGAAGTTGAAAATGAAATTGTTATTTTATTTAAATGGTTTAGGAATTCATATGGTTTTGGCATCATTTTAATTCATGGGTTTTCAACATACTTTGTGGTGTAAGTTAATATTGCATTATGAATCTTGGTTAAAAAATTACTGTATGCTCAGGACCAAAGGTGTAATGAAACATGAGATATTATTAATTTGTTATGAATTGGTATATCCAAATTAAACGGTTCATTAGTATGGAGGTATCATAATGATGAATACCTAGTGGGTTGTGTGGATATGTGGAATGGATTGGATAGTCCAAAAATGGAACTTGTGAAATGGTGTAAAGTATTGTTTGGTTGTTTTATTTAGAACATGAGATTATTTTGAGAAAAATGGTTTTGATGGAACATTTTTATATTTACTTATAAATAGTTTTAGAATTTTCATTATATAATTTTATATATATAAATGTTCTTAATGTTTTTTATCATAGTGGCATGACTAGGTAATTCATTGGGGAAAATATACTATGTTTTAGAACTCACCCATGTTTTAGAACATTGTTTCTTTTGTATATGTCATCTACAAGGACATGGGAAAAGGTAGAGTATCACATATCCTTAACACTGCCTCTTTATTCTCATGTTTTTCGGTGATGATATGGCAGGGAGTTTTTGGAGCATCAGAGTTGTAGTATTCCTTGAGTCCTGATGGTTTTATAGTGATTTATTGTTTACTTTGATGTTATTTTTCCTTACACTATGTTTTTCTTTGGTTGTTTTTATATAAATGTTATGCTTGAGTAATCTTTAATTTATATCATGCATCGTACATTGTTTTTTTATGTCATGTTTTTTAGTTTTTTTTCAAATGGGAAATCACCCCCATATATATTGAAACCATTAGGAATTTATTTCCAACCTATTGTGTCTTGGGGATGTCTCTTAAGGCCAAGGAACATATTAACTCCCTATCAATCCAATAAGAAGAGGTTGGATCTTACATCTTCCTTGGTTAAAGTGATTAATAATTGAGAGATCATCTTACTTGATATGTGAAACTCAAGAGGATAACTTTGTGGTGGTTGAAGATGGAAAAACATGGGCTACAAATGACAATGAAATTTTTTTGTTGATATTTTTAATTATAGGAATTATATATTGAACTCATGTAATGATATTATTAATTTTTTAAGAGTATATAGTTTAATAGAAATTACTTTGTGTGGAATCAGGATGCTTTTGTTAATGAAATTATAAACAATAATGTGTCAATGAGGTAAAAAATTGGATATATATTCTCATTTTATAATTGAAATTAACTTTATTATTGGATGTTTAATGTGTGTATTTTCATAATTTATTGATGGAATCTATAAAAATGTTAATGGAGTTTAAATTGGTGATGAAGTTGATTAATTATAATTAAGGTATCATAAAGACCCATGGGTTGAAATGTGAATTAAAAAACACCAATGGATGATTAATGACATGGTAATTTCCAAATAAATTAAATGATTAAATATTGTAAATTAATTTTTGAATATATATTTCTTGAATATATATTTTTAAGGGTTTAATATGTTAATTTTTTTTATTAGATGAAATTGATATGTTGTGATAGATTGTAGATACACATGAGTTGTTTATCAGTTATTTTTTGTGTTATGAATGATCAATGAATGTGGAAACATGAAATCAACCTATAGTGTTAGGAGATATGTTATCCTATGATATGTAATATTTTATCTTCATAGGTTGAATATTTTATTTTTCATAATGTTTCATGGCTAGAATTGAGGTATAGTGCAATAAAAAATTATACCATACAAAACCCTGAAATAATCTTATAGTAAAAAATAAATAAGTTGTTATTATGTGTTGTGAATAATCTATAATACGTTTTGGGGGTTGTCATCAAACTAAAGACCCTATAGTGTCATAAAAATGAAAATTTATTTGAGAATATATGAGTGAGTGGATGAGTGGCCTGAGAAGACTTTTTTAAAATATTAAAAACAAATCGTGCATCTTAGATAGATCCGAATCCCTTAAACTAACTTGGGTTCAATTAATTCTTTGATAATATGGATTTTAGTTAGATATATATTATACCTTTTTTAAAATCTATTATCCCAATTATATTCCTTCCATAACCATGAAATGATATATTTTCTAGTTGAGAACCAATAATTTTTCTTCATAGTGGTCAAATACCATGATTTGATTTTTATAGAAAATATATAAGGACCATATATATAATAAATCTTCTTTCATTGATATCATGTGGACCTTATTTTTTTTATTTCACTACTAATATGTTTTGGGTGAATTAAACATTCCAAAAGGATATTTGTTCGATAGGATAATGATATAAATTGACATGAAAATGATGTTCTGAATCAATTAGGATATGATTAGATCAAACTATTTATAAAATAAGAAATTATAATAAATTTCTAGTATATTTTATAGGATTTTATTTATGAAGGGTAAATTAAACTACTTTTATTGTGACATAATTGAGCCTCTAATAATAAATATAATATCATTGAACCATAATAATGTGAGTTAGAGTCAACTCCTAATTATCATAATTTATCATATTTATACCTTATTTATTTTTCATGACATTAAATACAATAAACCACTCATTATTGATGATTTTATGGATAATACCAAAATTTATAATTTTTTTCTCTTTTGTCGCAATTTATTTAATTAGAGGACTTAATATCCTTTTTATTTGTTTATTTAATTTTTTCCATCAATCTAATTGGTGCTTAAGGGTATGAATTTTTGGAATAATGCCACTTATAAGAGAAAATATGTAATATATCATATTATTTCATAATATTAAAAATTATATGATTTTTTTTCTTGTCATACTATCTATTATATTTTAAAACTTTTCAAAATTGTCTTGTCTTCTCATATGTATTAATATCATAGAATGTGAGGGATATTTTTAAACTTTTGATTCAGTGGATTGATCTTAGAGGTTAAAACATGTTAGATAAGAGACACATGTTATATAATCTAACCAAATTTTATTATGTTATTATTTTTTATTATTTTACCATTTTCCTATTAATAGATTATTATCTCATTAATAATATCCATCATTATGTCTTACTAATTATGTTAAAATTATATTTCCCTATAAATTCATTAGAATTGAATATTTTATTACTATCCTTAGTCTCCACATGAAGCTTCAAAACACACATGAGATCTAATTTAACTTTTTTTACCCAACATAGAATATCAATATTCATTAATTAGGATTAATAATGCCTTTACCAATGTTTAATAAAGGTTTTATATATTTAATAGACATTAAAAATTCTTTTGAAATAAAATTGAATAATATTTATATGGAAAATATAATCTTCCCCAATTTCAAATAAATGAAATATAATATTTTATAGGGACACATAAATGAAATATATTCTAGTTTATGTGTAAATTTAGATTGATTTTGATCTTATAGTTGAAGCATATTAAATAAGTTCAAGGTAATCATGTTGAATATTTTCATAGATTAAATTGTTCCTAGAAAAATGTGTGTGAAACTATAGAATATGGAATAAAAAATATCATTACATCTTGAATTATGGGAGGATAACTCATTGAGACACTTTATACCAATCAAATCCTAATGATTTCACTTATAATTCATCAACATTCTTCTAAATTCTCAATAAATCCATAATAAAATTTCATATGAAAATATTTGTGAAATTAATTGGGAAATTGAGATATTGTTGTTTGGTCATATAAAAACATAAAGGTATTTTTTTGTTTAACCATTACATTACTAATACAATACTGGAATTAAATACGGGGGGTTGATGGTTTCATGTTCAATTTTTTTCATGTAATATTCTTACTATTTTTAATATGTTTTTCCTTTTTTCCTTTATTATATGTATTATAAATTTCTCTTATTCCCTTGTTTTTAATTTTATTAGATAGTATTAAGGATTATTCTAAAATTTTAATCATAAATTTATACAAATCCTTATAGCATAATATATTTTTAAATTATACATTATCATTCATGGTCTATCCTCCGGTTTCTAGAAAAGTTATTAGAAATTATCATTTATATTTTTATTCATACTTATCCCATCATATCACAATTTTAAAAATATAATATTATAGATATTTTAAAATAATTATTGGATTCTAATTTATATTCCATTTTGATTAATGAAATTTATTTTTTAATCTTATAAATTTATCTTTACTCCATATAAACATTGTCAAAATTGGGGTTGAGATTGATTATTTTTTTCCTTATAGGTTGTTCAGAATTTGTAAAAGGTAAAAAAATAACTTTAATTGATATAAATCGAGTATTCCTTTATTTAAATTATATTTTTTCCATCTATCTTATTGATTAGACCTAAAATTATATATTTTTTCTTATATTATTAATAATATAGAATCTATACTTTCTTAAAATACTAGCTATATATAATGAAAATTAACTCTAAAATATGACTATATTTGGATCAAAATTGAAACACATGGAATGGGTGTGTTCCTCCAACAATCTTTTAATATTTTTACTATTTTAGAGGTTTTTTATTTTTTGGTTGAGTGAATTAAAATGAAAATACACTTTTTAGAGACATTTAACTTATGTTCCCTGTTTAATAGTCTCTTGTAGTTGATAATTTTTTTGGTTCTTAATGGGCCTTATATAAATTTTTCATAAACAAGAAGGGTTTAATGTCTCATTAATAAGATTATTAGAAATATACTGTATTTTTAACATAATACCCACATTGTATGAAGTATTAATGATTTCTCATACATTGGGCTATAACCCATCATATAATGCTTTTATTTAGAGATAATAATTCATCCCAAGATGAGTTAAAATATATAAAAAATCCCAGATGCACTATCATGACTTAAAATATTATTCTTCATATTTTAGTTCAATGTTATTTCATATCTATTATCAACATGATCTTTCTTGATGGTGGAAATTATTTGATAATAATTTTTTTAGAACATCCTAGGTATAAATTGAATATAGTTAAAGACTCTCTAAATAATATTTTTATTTTTCTCACAAGTAAAATTAGAATTACAACAATGTGGTGAAATTAATATATGGTATTTTTTATTTGAATATATCACAAATTTATAGAAAATTTGATATGATGGAGAGTGAATATTTATATTTCAATCCCCTAGATTTCAAATAATATTAAAAAATTTACAATGAGACTAACTTGATATTGATATTTTTTAATTGTGTTAGTGGTTACAAAATTCTCAAAATTAACCCCATGAAAGATAATAAACCACAATTAAATGTATTTAATGTATATACCTATAATTGACATAGGTTATTATAAATTTTAAATGTGAATTTTCCCATCACGTATTGTTATACCTTAGGGTCATTATTCACTATCATTAATAACATTTAGTTTAAAAACATATAAAGATTTATATTGTACTCAATGGGTGAGTTAAAAGTGATAGGGGTTTCTATAATCCACTAATGATCTTATCGTAACATTAACGACTTAGGTTTCTATTAGTTATCCTGATCCCAGATTCTAGATGACCTAAAAATTATATCCCCCTATTCATGTGGGGTCTGTATAATGTTGAGGTTATTATAATTTATCATGGAGAGACTATACCCTTAATATCATCACATATATTGTAAAGAAAAAAACTAAAACTAAATAAATAAGTAAAAATATCATAGTTCAACTGTAATAATAATAACATTATACCAATAATAAAAATAACATACAATAGACTGTAAAAAAATAATCTCACATAGATCAATCTATTATACTTAAAAAGTTAATTCTTAGTGGGCCTTTCCAACATAGGCCATATACGAAGTAGTACAAAATAAAGCAAAAAATGACACCATCATACCAATCCTAAACCTAACCTTAGAACTATTTCCTCATCCCCAATGAGATACTCTAACCCTCTCACTGGTATACCTTATGTAAGGTTTTCTTATCAAATACTATTCATGTATAGGGTTTGAGAATAATACATTGTACAACACCCCCTAATATTTTTCTTAATATAAACAATATATGTATGTATGTGTGTTCATGGACCAAATAAAATTGATGTAGTAAATCATTATTTTCATAATACTAATCGAAACATTGAGTGCTCAGGAAGCCACTATAATTATGAAACTATTCAAAATTTATCATATTTTAATATATTGGACTGAATTGTTAAGTGTATAATATCATATAAAGTAATGACTATATGATACCATAATTTTATTTTTTTAATTTTAAATTAATTTATATAAAATATTTATGTAAGAATAAATGTTTTTTATCTTTTAAAAAAAATTAAACCTATAATTTATAATTATAATTATCACAAAATTAGTTTCATTTATTAAATGCATGGTTCTATATAAAATAATTATTTAACTGTAAAGGAAAACCATATATAAATAGAGGTAAATTTTATAATATATCCATTATAAAAAAGTTTTATTAATTATATAATGATTTAAATATTTAACGATAGATTATATATTTTAGAATATATGTTTTTTGCGTATAAATAATTATCCACCATTTATAAAATAATTATTTAATAATAACTAAAAGAAATTTAATATCTTGTAGAAAAAAGATAATATTATTTTGAAGATATCATTTTCTATATTTTTTAAATTAAAAAAACAAAAATCTAAAGAAAATTAAAGAATAAATTTAATAAAATATATTAATTTAAAATAAATTAAAGTTCATGAAATGAATAATATTTTGAAATAAGAATACATAAAAATCATTTAAAATTTAAATAGTTATGTTTCTAAAACCCAATAAATATTTAAGATGTTATGTGTATTTATTTAATATTTATGTTTTATTATTTACATAAATTTTTGTTTATATAATAAAACTATTTTTTTGAATCATCACAATGAATTTATTTTAAGAGGATTTTTACTATTTTTTTAAAAAAAATTAGGAGAAAAACATATGTACTAATTGTTTGGGTATAATTATGATGTAAAAATGACTAAGGAATTTATAAAAATCCTTCATAACATAGAATAAAATTAATGAGTAAAATAATTTATTTAACAATAATAAACTTACTTTAGGAACCTATAAATAAATTCTCAAAGAATAAATTATATTATATTTTAATATATTTTTTATTTTCTTCATTGAATCAAATATTTCAAAGATTTTATTTAGTATTGGGTGTCTTAAAATATCAATAATATATATATATATATAATATTATCAATATTTATAATAATAAACATTAATTATATCCTTAATCATAAATAATAAATTATTTAATATTTTATCCAATGATATGACTCTCCAAGGCCTATTTGAATGCACCACCACCACCAATTTCTCCCCACAATGAAAACATATTCCATTACCAAAGAGCTATCAAATTTCCTCTCAAATCATTAAAAACACTTTCATAAGGCCATTTAATGACCAAAAGACACTCCTTTAAAGAGATTACACTCAATTTAATGGATCCGACTCAAAATTAAGGAAAGGATTTTAAAAATATTGTCTTTTCATTTGTACTCACTCGTTATCCCTTTGATATTGTATTTTATCGTTAAAGTAACATTAAAATAGTTGTATTATATAATATTTATTTATTTATGGAAATAAAATATTCATCAGTTCGTCTCATATTTTAAACTCACGGAAAAAAATATTTTTCCCACGGTTGTTTTATAAAAGCATTGTGAATGATGATATTTTATTTTTAGTTATTTTTTATATATATTTACATAAAATAGATTTCATGTATAATTATAACATTATTAAGTAATTAATTTATTTTTTATGATTCCAAACATTTATAATAGTCATTATTATAATGAAATTAAATTCCGATAATTATAGTCATTTCAATTGTTTAAAATAATCTTATGATGAAACAATTGTTGATTTAAAAGTATTTTAGAGAATATAATTAACTACTAGAATATTTTAGTCTAGAATGAAAAAATATACATTTATAGTAGTAAATATTTTGTAAAAATTGAAAAAATAACTTTGATCATTACCATTATATGAAATATGTATTTTAACATTGAACTCAACATCTCCAAGTAATCAACATAATCAACATGAAAGTATTAAGTGAAGAAAAAAATGAATGATCAGGGACAATAATCATTAAATAATCCTCAATAAGATATTTTATCAAAAAATTAATAAATATAATTTGATTATTCTAGAAGATAAAGGACATATAATGTTTTTTAGCACCCATGATAAATACTTCTCTCCAAATGTCAATTTTTTTAGGTAATCTTTCTCAATGGTCTTCCATATCCTAATTGTCCCTAAATTATTGAAAATTATTCACACTATATTTCCATTATTTTGAGGTGTTACTTATCTCCTTACCACACAAATGGATTCATTGTTCATACCTTCAGTTTTTTGGTAAAGGGGTCTCCCATTATTTTTTTTCTTGGGGATTCTATATGTATTACCAAGCCTATTTTACTTTTCTTATATATAGTTTCAACTGTAAATATCATACATTTGTTTAAATCATTTTCTTGGGAATTTCAAACCTTTTATTGTGATCTAAAATCCTTATACTTAATTCAGACCTTATAATGATTAGATAGGGGGTTTCTTCTTAATTTATTTGAGATTTTTTATTCTGAAATTTCTTTTGGATAATTTGAGAGAAATTTCCAACTAAATAAACCTATTCTTCAATTATGGTAAATTTTCTAATTAAAATTTATTTGTATTAATCTTCATGGATTAATTCACACATCACCCATTTTTATATTTGAAAAGGATAATTCTTTTTATCTATCTATTCATTATTCAATTCCATATCTATATTCATTATTTCTTATTTATACACTTGTTTTTGAAATAATATTATTAAAAAATGATTAATTTTAATAAAAATTCACCTTCTTTTCTTATCACATTCCATTACTTATATTTAAAATATATTTTATACATAATAAAAATGCAGCAGTGATTTGTTTTAAACAATCATACAATTACCTATCATTCTAACAAGGGTCGTTTTAATTATAATTAATTATATCATATATTCAAAACATATTTAAAAAATATTTTTATTACATATAGTGCAATTTAAGAAAATTATTTTAAAATCATTTTTTATTTTTATAAATATATCAATATTGTAAAATTCAATGGAATTGTTATATGAAATAATCTATAGTTTTTAATATATTCTAAACTAATTTTAATCAACATAAATCCCTATTAACATTAATCCATTTGAAATTCACTTATTATTGGAATCTTCATGTGTGAAGTATGTTTGAAAAACTTATTTTAATGATCACAGACCATAATTATTTTAGTAATAATGATTCACTTATTTTTTTGATAGAATTTTATATGGTCTGACTATTTTTATGATACTTATGCCAAGTATTAGGACGAGTCACCATTTCTTGGGTGTCACCGTCAATAGTTGTTACCCTCATCTAGAAGCCACCGCTATGGTGAGTCACCACTAGAGGAGTCTCTACTAGGATTTTTACCACCAAAGGAGCCACCATTGGAGGATTTACTTCTAAGAAGAGATACATATAGGCTCTGACTCATTGTTATCAACAATTTTAGATACTTTTAGTTTTAGATTCATCTAGTTTTAGATACTGATGGATGGTGAGTCACCGCCAACTTCTTGCTATCATTGTTGTCCAAGTACTTTTTTGTGGATGGATCAGCGACAATTTATATTTGAATATATTTTTATCAAGTATTCATGACATGGTAAAAAGCCTATATTTGGATTGTATATCTACTGCTGGTTTATATACATGAAGGATCTCTCTCATTTGACACATATTTTTGTTACAAAGTTACAATGACCTTTACTGAGAAAAAAATATATAAAGAAGAGTGTGGCTGAATATTTGAATTCTAAAATTCTTAATAATCCATTTTTTATGAATATCAATAACAAATATTCTCAAAATTCATCACAAAAATTGATTGAGACACTAATAGAGATCAACTGAAACATTCCTGTAGATTTTCTACAATTCTCTATTTTGCTACAATTTTCCAGAACGAAGCTCGAACTCCTCCTTAATGGTGATCTGAGGACTATGAATATTATGAATATATCAGACTGAGGTATAATATATTCTTTATAGTTCATTCTATTTGTTTCATTCTACTTTGAGTAGTGTTTTGTTACTCTATTATCAAACACACACTGCTTCCTACACCTAGCTGGAAAATACTTGATATTAACTCCTTTATTTTGCATTTGTTTTGCCACTATGTTTGTGGAAGAGGTATATGTGTGGATTATACTATTCTTACACCCCATTTATAACTATAATGGAGTCTTTTTATCCTGGGAAACTTGTAGTTATTGATAATTTACCATATCTATGTTGTGGATTTATTTGATTATTATTATAATCTTTTTTGTAGTAGGTGATTTACAAGGGTGGGGGATTAAGTCTCATATTGAGACTGAAACTATTGTTTATTCCACTAATTCATTGTGTTATTATATTTTGGTTGTTATATACAACATTTTTTTAAAAAAATCTATGAACTAAACAATTACTTTTACAATTAATCTTAACTAGTGTTTATATTTGTCTTTGTCTAAGTAAATTTATTTCAAAGTTAATGTATTTATAAAAATTATTTTAACTAAGACTTCATTACTCTGTAATAAATATTTTAAAAGGACTGATATTATATCGACCATCTATTTTTATTATTTATATAGTTTTTTAATAGGTTTTTATTTTATCTTAATATTTTACAGAAATTTTATTATGAACCCAATTGACCCCCCTTTGGAATTACTCACTCCAACCAATAATTGGTATTAAAGGCAACTTTAAATTATCGTTTTCAAATATGATTTTATTTGTATCCTAAAGAAATAATATATATATTATTTATAAATTTTTAGTTTTTTTATGGATAATAGACAATAAGGTCTACTACCCATATACCGCCTTATTTTAATGGTAAAAATTATGCTTAATGGAAAATTAAAATGAATTTGCATTGCGAAAGTATGGGTTTTAACATTTGGGATTTCATATAATATCAATATGAAATAACAAAAACTGATATAAATAATGGAGTGATTCTATAAAATTTTCTTACAATAATAATTATAAATCTATGAATTTTTTTTGGTTATATATTGTGTGATAAAGAATTTAATAGAATATCTACTTGAAAATATGATTTTGAAATATGGGATACATTATCTGTTTCACATGATGGAATATAAAATTTCACTGAAATGAGATTAAATACATACAAAATAAATTATGATAATTTTAAAATGAAATCTGATGAACCTATTTCTAATATATATCATGGGCTCAATGAAATAGTAAATATGATGAACTCACATGGAAAATAAATGGCAGACAAAGATCATGTGATGAGATTGATCATATGTTTATCAGACAGATAGAGAGTAACATTTGTGTCAATTACAAAATATTTTTATGTGAGTAAATTACTTATAAAGGAATTGATAGGAATGATGATTATGTATGAATAAGATCTTAAAGTCAAAAAAGTGATCAATAAATATTAACCAAAAATAAAATCAATAGCCTTCAATACTATTACATAAATACAAAGAGAAAAGGTAAAATCTTAAGATACCAGTGAATAATATTCTCCTAATGATAGTGATGAAGAGATGACCCACACAACTAGATGATTCAAGATGTTTTAATTGAAAACGAAGTTCTTAAAAAAATTTAATTTTAGAGGAAATTATGAAAAAAATGGAATGTAAAAAAAAGGATTAGAAAAAGGATACCACCCCAAATTAAATAATCATCTATGAATTTAAGAGTAAAGGACACAATAAAGGTGAATGTTCAAAATTAAAATAGAAAAAGAAGTATGAGGATAAGGATAGAAGATAAAAGAGAGCCATAAATGAAACATGAAGTGCCTTCGAAGATAACTCCATTGATTAAGACACTAATCAAGAAGATATGTCTCACAGAGAAAATATGTGCATTATAATAAACACATCAGTGGAATAAAATAATCTTCTTGTTTCTCCTACTAAAATTTTAAACATTTCTAATAATGAAGAAAGTGATTATGATGAGGAAAACATGACCAGTAAAGATATGTATGATCACTATAACATGATAAAAGATACTTTTCATGAGTTAAAAGTTAAATATAATTATTTTAAGAAATAGAATTCTTTGACATTAAATGTTAAAACCAACCTTACTATTGAAGAATAGAAAAATTATCAACTGCTTAAATAGAATAATGAATTGATTATCAAATGATCAGTTAAAGAGAGATAGATAAAGGTTTTCGAATAGTAAGAAAACATTAAGTCAAATACTGGGAAATAAATTTCCTCCCAAATATATAATTATCATATGTTACCAACAAGGGTAAATATAAATTTTAAAGACAATATTTACATCATGTGCTAGTCCTGAAAATTCATATACTACAAATAACTACTCAACAGGACCTAATAAAGTATTAATTTATATAATCATAAAATCTGTTTATAAGAAACCCTTTAGCAATTGTGGATGCCAAAATCTCTTATTACTAACATAACTGGACCCAAGAGTATTTTGGTAACAAATTTATTTTAGTATAATGTCTATTTTGTAGGAAACCTATTTGAAAACATCCAGAAAAAGACTATTGTATCTGGATAGTGGATGTTCCAGAAATATAGTTGGTTAGTATTCAAACATAAAAAATTTGGTTATTGTTTGTGGTTGTAATGTCACTTTTTGGGGCAATTCTAAAGGTAAAATGATCATCCTTGGCCAAATTGGCATTTCTATTTCAATATAAATTTCCATTATTTTATATGAAGATGGTTTGAAATATAATATTCTTAGCATATCTCAATTATGTGATGATGGATTTTAGTTAAAATTTAAAAACAATGCCTATCATGCTTTTAATGAATTTTTTTTTCTTATATTGATTTAAATTCTTTATATTCTAAAATTATTTCTGAGAATTTTACTCACACAAATAATTTTGGATTTAGTATAGGAGACTAGTCCATTGACTTATTCATTCACTTAGAAAAATAATTTTGAAAAGTTTAGATAGAGATCTACCAAATCATAAATTCTAAAATGATAAAGTTTATGATCCCTTTAAAAAAGAAAACATCATAGGATATCTTTTAAAAATAAGATTGATGTTTTAACCTCTCAGCCTCTAGAGTTAGTTTATATAGATAACTTTATATCTTCTACTATTTCTAGTCTAAATGGAAAACATTTGGTCCATTTCGTTAAAGATTACTTCTCTATATACACATGGGTATTCCTTAAATCTCACAAAAGTGAATCTTTATCTTACTTTATTAGGTATAACAGATCTATAAAAAACCTTAGTGGAGTTAGGATTAAGACCATAATATGTTATCATGGATGAGAATTTGAAAATCAAGACATTGAATCAGTTTTTTCACAAAATGGATATAATAACAATTTTTATGTTCCTAGGACACTAAAAAAATTGTGTGGTAGAAATAAGAAATGAAACTCTTAAATAGATAGCCTATACTATTCCAAATGAGTATGATCTACCTGAAAACTTTTGGGATGAAGCTGGTAATACATCCGGTTATACTATAAACAAAGTATTAATTAGATCTCTCTTAAAAAGAACACATTCTAAGCCATAGAATAAGAGAAATCTAATGGTTATTTACATTTGAGTATTTGGTAGAAATGTTTCTGTTATATATTCAAAGGATAATTTAAACAAATTTTCTTCTAAGAGTGATGCATGAATTTTCCTTAAGTATACAACTTTTCGTAAATATTATTCTGTGTTTAATAAGAGATCCAGAAAAATGGAAGAATCTATTCATAGTAAATTTTATGAAACTAATCCCAATGAAACTAAGACTATCTTAGATAACCTTCAGTATGATATTTCAACTCTGAATCTCAATGCCAAACCTTATTAATGTAATGTTAAACAAGTAGATAGTTCACCTAGAAAACATTTAGAACCTAATCTTGAATAAGATCGTTAGTCTACCATCCCATTTTCTCAAAGACCGATTAGGAATCATTGAAACCACTCTCCAAATTCTATAAAAAGGAATCCTAGATAGAGGTACACAAATGAGATATTCCCTTAAAAATAAAATTGAACACCAATCCTTCTTGTCACATCTTGAACGTAAAAACATGAATTATTCCCTCAAGGATGAATTTTGGGTAATACCTATGCAAGAATAACTTAATCAATTTGAGAGAAACAATGATTGGGAACTTTTTGATAGACCTAAAGACACCTTGACTATTGGAACTAAGTGGATTTCTATAAATGAGGTTGATGAGTCAATAATTACACTAAGAAACAAATCTAGACTAGTTGTATAAGGTTGTATTATAGAAGAAGGTATTGATTATGACAAATATTTTTCACCTGTAGTAAGACATGAATCCATTAGGATATTACTTTCCTCTGCAGCACATTTGGATTTCAAACTATATCAAATAAATGTTAAAAGTGAATTCATAAATAGATTTATAATTTCAGATATATTTTTTGAGAAACCCCCTATATTTCAAAATCCACATTTCCCAAATCATGTTTTTAAATTAAAAAATATTTTTAGGGTTTAAAACAGGCTCCTAGAGCTTTTTATGATAGGATTACCTCTTTTCCTATTTCAAAAACGTTTTTCAAAAGGTATATATAATCCAAATATTTTATAAATTGAATTTGAATTGATGTTTTAATAGTAAAAATATAGGTAAATGATATTATTTTGGTTAAACTAAATATTCCTTATGTACTTATGTTTCAAAACTAATGAAAAATGAATTTGTAATGAGTTAAATGGGTAAAACCAAATTCTTTCATGGTTTTTATATTTTTCAAATTAAAGAATGAATTATCTTAAATCAATTTAAATATACTAAATATTTTTAAAATGTTTTGGTCTAGATAGAACTGAAAGTAGTAATACTCCCATGAGTACCACATGAAAACAAGATCTTGATGAAGATGGGAAATAAGTAGATAAATAAAGTTACAGAGGTATGATTGGCAGTATTTTATACATAATTACTAGTCGGTCCGATGTTATGTTTTTTGTTTGTATGTGTGCTCACTTTCAATAAAATCCAAAATATTTACATTTATTAAATGTAGAAATAATTTTTCAATACCTAAAGTATACAACCAAATTAGGATTGTTCTATCTAAAAGTCATTATTTTGATTTAGTAAGTTATTCAGATACCAATTCTAGTGGATGAAAGTTAGAGAGAAAAATCACATCAAGAAAATTTCATATTTTAGGCAAAACTATAGTATCATGGTGTAGTAAGAAACAATTTTTGTTGCATTGTGTACTACTGAAGTCGAATATATTGTTGTAAGATATTTTTGTGCACAAATCCCGATGATGTAACATAAATTACATGAGTCTGTATACCAATTAACATATTTACCTATAAGCTGTGATAACACAAGTGTGATAAACACTTCCAAAAATATAATATCTCACTCTAGAACAAAACACATTGATGTAATAAATCACATTTTGAGAGAAAATTATAAAAAATGTGATATAAATTTATAATTTATTGTAATTATATATCATATAGCTAATACATTATGAAATAAATTGAATTTTGAGAGATGAAATTACATCGAACATGAATTAGGAATGATAAATTTTGGTTCATAAGTCACCATTGATAATTCACTATTGTTAAGTCAATATTGATGATTCACTATTGATAAGTCATAGATGATGAGCGACCATTATTATTTCATTATTGCATTTAGTTGTCATTGTTTTATTAATATTTCTATTCATTTACCAATTAAATTTATATTGTTTTAGATTTATATTATTATTTATAAACCCTAAATGATAAAACTATTAGGATAAATCAAATATATTAACTTACCCTAAAATCCTTGAACTCATGAACCTTTTACTTCCTCTCAAAATGATCATCCTTCTCCCTTATTACACATAAGCCTTCAAATAATCCAAATGGACCATCTGAAGTGAGTAGAAGAATTGAACCTAGAAGAGATGAAGCAATCTAGGAAACAAAAATTATCTACCATCAGTTTGGATAATATTTCCCAGAACTGGCATCTGAAAAAATGAGTTGTTGAATTAAAAAAGGAAATCGATGCGAAATGGATCATAACAAGAAATATGCTAGTATTAATGGTTATAGAAAATCATAAATGGATGAAATGGCTCACATATAATCATAATGTTTTTTATCTGAGGTTATTATATGATTTTATTCAGAATGATGAGTTTATTTTGGGAAATAATGTGGTTATGATAAGAAGTTGCATTCCTAGAGAAGAGATTTATTTCTTTTTAAGGGAATGGTAAAAGTTCTTTAAAGTAACTCATGAAGGAAAATATGATGATTTTAAAGGTAGTATACCATGTGATAGTAAAATAATTAAATACTAAGAGACTCTATAATAGTTGAAAAGAGATTGTACTCTAAGAAGACCTACCGATACAAAACATGATGGTGAATATATGATTTTAATCAAGTTATTAAAACATGTTTTATATCCTAGAAAAATAGATTTCTATACAATGTGATATGAGGATGTTTGTTTAATATATATTATGAAACAAGGGAAATGAATCAACCTGTATAGATTTTTAATGATTCATATTTATAAGATGTGAAATAAGAGCTCAAGATCAAAATCATTAATATTTCCTAAAATGATATCTATAATCTTAGATGCTAAGGAATATTTAAAAGATGGATAAGAATATGAAGGCATGTTTGGTGGGTTTTCCATGTCAAAAATGATTTATAGAAGGGTTAAAGTGAGTTGGAATCCATATAAGAAAGTCTGGAGAAGAGAAAATGAAAAATTGTATGATGAATTCAACTATATTGATCATCCTATAAGACCTAAGCACATAGTGGATCCTGGTCTCAAGCACGATGAGCTGTTTGAGTACTCTGACGAAAATAGTAAAATAGATGAACTAGAAGTGGGATAATAAGAAATGAGTTTTTTCAATGGAAGTGGGGAGTGATCTAGAGATTCCTAAATCTCCTTCTAAAGTTTATGTTATACCTATTAGTCCAATAGGTTCTATGCCTACTGAAGAATCCATTTTTGATTAAAATGATGATGAAGACACTGATGTAATTGGAGAGAAATAATTGAAGTTTTCCACCTCTAAAACATCATGTTATTAGAATGGTAATAAAAATTGTAGTAAGGAAAGTTATTTTAAGGATGAAAATGATGCCACTATAGATCTTGAGAAATCAGATAGAAATATAGGTAAAGATTATGAGAATCATGATGATAGTGGACCTAATCCTAGAGATGATCAAAATGATGAAGGTGGTTATGATCATGGAAATGGAAGTGATAGGGATACTCCTGCTGATCATGACAAAGAAATAGTTCAACTATATCATTCATCACCAGTGGTATCAATTTTGAACAGTTATGAAAAATAATATAAAGATACTTATATTCTTGATTTCCCAAATATTACTCAAGAAGATATAAAAGATACAAGAAATGGGGATAAGACTTCCAATGTTATTGATTAGTCAAAATAAATGCTTCAATTAAAACATGTTTATAACATGAAATACAATCATACAAAACCTTCCCATTATGTACCAAAGGTTGGTCAAACCTTTCTAGTACCCAAGGAACCTCTATTCCTTCCTTACACTAGAACCATAGTTAGTTATTATGAATAATGGGAAACGAATCCTGGTTTAGTTAGAATTGTTTTGGGTTATATTGATTTTCATGATGAGCATGAAAATAGTTTCTAAGGTGAAGGATCCTTAGTGAATCAAATTGATCCAGATGGGGACTTGCATCATATTACTCACATGGAAATAGATAAATTGGTTGAGGTTGAATTGTCTTATGAGAAAAGGAGTCATACTTATTCTTAGACTTTAATTCCTCATTATGTATTGACTAAACCTGATATATATTCTTTTCAAAAGGAATGTGTATTCTGACTTGGACTCTTTGAGAAGGAATTTTGTTTCATATTTTACAAATGTCTTGAACTCTCAACTATCTCCAATTGCCTATCTCACTGAATAGATCACTCGATATTTAGTTGAATATATTATATATCTTCTAAAACAAAGAATAATATTTCTTATTTATGAAATGGATGTAGAAAATAGAATATTGTTGAAATAAATAGAAAATTTGAAAACTTTTATAAACATTCTAGTATCCTATTTTTTAGAACATATGAATTCTATGTCTTAGTAGTTGGAAAGCATGAATTCTCTTACCTATACATCAAATGAACCTCTTACAACTTTAATAAAAATTGATAAATATATTCTCGAAAAGGTTATCAGGGAAGAGATCAAAAATGCTCTGGGTGGTGTGAGAACTCATTAGGAACAAATTTGGTAGATACAACATCATAGAGAGCATGTCTGTTAGATAATAAGAGAATATTCAATTGATCTGATGTTTGATCTGGAAATCATCTACAAATAGTTAAATTAATATTTTTCAAGGATTTATATAAAAAATTAGATGTTTAATAATTTCAAATTATTGACATAGAATTTCAGATTTCCACTAGTGACAAGATTTTTCAAAGAACGGGTTAGTCAACTGGTTGTTCTCACATCATCTCTACAAAGGCTCATGGATGTGAAAATGGTTATCTTTAGTACCATGGAATGGGGAGGTAATATAATTATGGATTTTATAAACCTCATGAAACCCTTCTTCCATGTCCATTGTATATTTTTTATTATAAGAGAAGTAATATATGTGAAAAAATTCATTCCTCTACAACCATAAAGCCAGTTTGATATAGAACTACATTGATAACTCATTCAAATGGTCTTCTTCCTCCAAAATTTCAGCCTATGAGTTTGTCACCAGATGATGCAATCAGGAACCTTAGACCAGTTCCCATGCATGATCCACTTCCTCCTACTACCACAATACCTTGTATTACCAACTATGCTCCATCTTTCAGTACTACTGTCTCATCTCAGGATAGAGAAAAAGGAAACGTTGTTCAGCTACTAACCTCTCACTAGTGAATCTGATTAGATGTAGTCTTTTTATAGGGATCAAGTGTTTGTATTTTTAATCTTTATCATTCTATACTCATGATCTTTTTTCTTCTTTTAAATGAAATACCATTGTATCCTTCTATTATTTTTTTTAATTATAGTTTTTTTTCTTTTTTGATAATCTGACAGGTTGAGATAAAATGGTTATTTATATTCTTATACGTAAATTACATAATGTTCTAAATATTTTTTGAAATATTTAATATAAATTTCCATATTTTTATCTAATTTTTTTATTTCAGTAATATATATTTTGAAATGACAAGTAGATTGTCTTTAACTAAAATAAATCTCTAATTATTTATGATTACTCATTTAGTACATGTTTTATAATATTCTATGTTTTGTGATCATCAAAAAGGGGAGAATGTTGGCATATTCTTGTGTGGAGTACATTTGACACTACCTTATTTTAAAGATCACAAACCATGATTATTTTAGTACTAATGATTAAATATTGTTTGATAGAATTTTATATGGTAAGATTGTTTCAATGATAATTCTGCTATGTATTATGGTGAGTCACCATTGACTGGGAGTCACGATCAACACTTTTTACCGTCAATCTAGAATCCAGTGTTTAGGCGGGTCAATGCTAGCAGAATCACCACCAGGATTGTTACCTCCAGAGGAGCTACTATTAGGATGATCTACCACTAGAATATGAGTCATCGTTTTTGATAGTTTGAGATACAACTTGGATGACAGACCACCAGTTTTTGATACTTCCAGATGATGAGTCACCGACATCTTCTTGATACCATTATAGTCTGATGACTATGAAATGATTGGCTCAATGACTATTTCTATTTTAATATATTTTTATCAAGTATTTAGGATATAGTAAAAGGATGATCTGATGATTGTGGATCTGATACTACTTTATATACATGAAGAATCTCTCTCTCCTTATCATTCGAAACATATTCATGTTATAATGTTATAATGACATTTACTAACAAAAAAATTACATAGGAGTGTGCAACTAATTCTATGATTTCTCACGAGATTACTAATCATGATCTGTGAAGAATAAAAATATAAAATTGAAGAATTCTCTATAGATATTGAATGATACATTGAAAGATATCAACTTAAACATTCCTACTGATTTTCTACAATCCTCTGTTCTACTACAATTTTCTAGAACAAAGTTCAAACTACTAACAAAAGCTAATATAGGGACTATGAACATTTTGAAGATATCATATTGAGCTTTACTATATTCTTTATTGTCCTTTCTGTTTATCTCATTCTACTTTGAGTAGTGTTTTGTTACTCTGTTATCAAACACCCATTATTTACTACACCTAAATAGAGAATACTTATTATTCTCTCCTTTCTATTATATCTTTTTTCCCAATGTGTATTTGAAAGAGGTCCCTATGTGACATTTGTTATTGTTACTTCCCATGAATAACTATCGAGGAGGCTTTTTAGACTATAAAACTTATAATTGTTTATTTTCTTACATAATCTAGGTTATAGATTTATTTGGTTATCATTATAATTTGTATGGAATCATGTGATTTCCATGTGGAGGGGATTAAGTCTCATAAAGAGACCAAACCTCTTGTTTATTCTTCCCTATCATTGAATTATTAGTTTTTATTTTATTATCATATTCTAGATTGTTTTTAAATCTATGAAAAGACCAATTAAATTGATAATTAATATTAACTAGTGTTTATATTTTTTTATCTAAGTAAATTTATTTCAAAAGATAAGGTATTTCTAAATAGTATTTTAACTTAGAATTAATCACTCTATAAGAAATATTTTAAAATGAAAAATCTTATATCGATCTACTATTTTGACTAATTGGATAGTTTTTTATGAAGGGATTTTTATTTTATCTGAGTCTTTAAAAGATATTTTATTAGGAATAAAATTCACCCCTCTTGAGTTACTCACTCAGATGAACACTTATATTTTATTTTCAATAATTATTCATTTCATAAGTTTTATGATAGAAAAATAACACATTTATAAATTTTCCAAATTCTAATACATTTATAGTAGTATGGAAATTAAATATATATGAGTGGATTGACACATAATTTCGTTTTTCTTATCAAAAATTATTCATAATATAAGAATTTCTCCATAAAATTTCCACTGTGAAGATCCTATAATTCATATTTATGATTTTATTATATTAATCTAGATATATATATTTAATTCTATTGATAGGGTAAATCTCTTGAGTAGACTATATTCCATTTCATTTTATACTGTGTGAATACCTAATACTTTTGTATTATTACTAATGATAATTTAACTAATGGGAAAATTTATTTCTTTGTATACTCATTTTATTATCATTATTAACATTGTTATTATTATTTGATAGAATATTGATTGTATTTACCTTCATCTGACAAACATATACATGGATATATCATAATGTGGACAACGTTCCTACATTTATATACTCGCCCAATGTATTTAAAAATTATTTTCTCCTCATGATATAACAAGGTTATGCATGGAAATAACATAGTTATATTTTATTAAATGTTATCGATTGACATGATGTGTTTTGATTTTTCTATTATCATATGCATGGACATGATGTAGTTAAATTTTTCAACTATGTTGTGATATTCCACGTGATTTATTCTTGTTATATATATTAATTTGATATGCTTTTACATGTTCCACATTCATATTCTCTATCAAAAAAGTTCCTAAATATTTATATATGATTTCATATTATTATGGGAAGTTATATGTCACGATTTCGTGATTTTAATTATTTTTTCCATGATATATGATAATGATATCATAGATCATGATCACTTATTATGATTTCAATATTCTTTTCCATCAATAATTTTATTTCCCTCAAGATCATGTATCTCACTTATTTATGATCTACTAGCCCCCCCCCCCAAATTTCATATTGATTACATTCTACAATATAATGAGTACTTAATGGAAATCAATACATATTTTTCAACATTTTCCCTAATGATATTATTTGTTAAAACGACTATTAATTGATTATATGGGAATGATGATGAATTATTATAATATTTATATGGTTTAACTATTGGATAATTATATAGTATGTACTATGTTCCCAATAAAAATAACATGTTATTAACATATTTGGTTGTAATTCATATTTTTTTGTAAAATATTTTTGTTTTTTTATTATAAAATCCTGAAATTTTGAAAGTAACAACTTTTTCCGATAAAATAAATGATATACAACATTGATCTTAAGACAACAAAAAAAATTTATTTAAATGTGACCATTATAACCCAGCCATTAATTTTCTGAATATAAATTTGATTTCATTATTTATAAAATAAATATAATTTCCTATCTCAATATTATTATATAGAAATATTCTTAGAAAATAAAAACGATTTTTTTATTGAATTAATTTTATTCTTCAAAAATATGTTTTCTTAAAAAATGTTTTTTCTTGGTTTTTTGAGTGAATATTTTATTAAAATTTTAAAACACCTATAAATATTACATAATAGATATAAAAAAAGTTAAATCAATAAAAAATTATCTTAGAATGAAATTTTCATTTTTTTCAAAAAATATTGCTTTTGAATGTGAATATTGAAAAATGTTAACTTTTATTAAAAACAATATTTTTGATTCAAAAAATGGTGATGGTTCATTTTACTATAATTTCATTAAAGGTAAAAATGAGATATATTATATTATTATTAATTAAATTATGTTCATTGGAATCAATATTATAATTTATTTTTGCAAAAAACAATTTTTTAACATAAATAGGCATTTTTAAGAAAAAAGGTTTTTTTTAAAGTAGTTTTAATTTAATTTTGTGCTATTATATTAATATTAATTTCTATAAATTATAGGTATTTAATTTAGTTAAATTAAATTTGTTATTTGATTTATAAGTAATAATTTATTCTATGATATGTTTTTTTACATTTTTCTGATAAAGGTAAATATTTAGTGAATATTTGATTTTTTTAAGAAATACGTGATCTTTTATGATTTTATCAAGGAACAAACATAATATTAAAATTTAAGAAAGCTATAGAATGTATAAGTTCTTACTAAATAATATAAATATCATTATTAAGGAATATAAAACATATATATTTTCATTTATTCTATAATAAATATAAAAGTCTTATTTAGTGCTGATGTAGATCATGTACAACATTTGAAAAGTCAAACCTGGTATCCTAAAAAAATAATTGGGATAAAACATTCCTTGATATAATTTTAAATTAAATATTAAATATTATTGTTTTTTATCATTATAAACTAATTTTATAGAAGGAACACAATTTTCTTATCCAAATTCCTATACGATGCTTACCCAAGGCCAGTAAAGTAAAAACAACACATTAAATATGTTTTAATGATATATATGTGTGTTAAAATTATATATTATTGAATATAAATGGATATTCTGATCATAATAAAATTATTTTCCTGATTAAAAATTATTTATGATCCTTTTGGGGATACTTGGATGACAATATGACTTTTGTAGTATTTTATTTAGAGAAATGTCAAACATGTCATACTATTGTCTTTAATAAGTATAATATTTTTTTTAAAATGGTTTAACTTAGAGGTTATGTTTTAATATGAATTGAATTTCAAAATATAATATATTTGTCTTCTTATTCTTAATTTTTAATAAAGAAATTATTACCTTTAATTCTTTCACAATGCTGATGCAGTAATTATTTATTTAATAGGAATGTAAAAAAATATATATTAAAAATACTAAAATAAATATAATGTAAGATAATTAATGTGATAAAATAATTTTCATGATTACCTTGACAAGTTACTGATGGAATAATATTTTTTGAATTATAAGTTTTATCTTGAGAAAATCAATCTCAATGGAATGAATAGTTATTAAAATTGACATTATATATATTTTATAATAAAAAATATTTTATTAAATGATATGAAAGTCATAAAAATATAAAATTCATCCAATTTATTAGGAATTGTTTCGAAATATCAACCATGGTCCATTTATGGATTTTTTATCATTTTATAGAAATTATGTTGATTCTCAAATATTAAAAATCAATGTTTCCACGGTAAGAATTAAATGTGTTAAATATGGGTTAAAACAAAAAGAAAGGTATATAAATATATTAAAAAATATCCAGTTTTTATTGGATTATGGGATTTAGATACATATTCATATAATATTATAATTTATTATGGTTGGATACATTTTTTTAAATTTTGTTTTATACTAGTTTATTAATTTGTGAAATTCCAAGAGTTCCACACCCCTCTTTTAAAAAAGGGAACATATTCTTCTGATTTTATCACACAAAAAACCCATTTTTCATCTAATACATTCCAAAAATACCATCCAAGAATCCTTTCCCACTTTCCAGAAGTTTTGGGTTATGAATAATACCAATTTTTTAGGTCTTAAGGTGTTAAGAAAGAATGCTTTCCAAAGAAAACGTATATTTTTTATTTGAATATTTTACTTTTTCTTCATTACACATCCCTCAAACATTCATAAATAATGATAAAATAATAAAAATAGTTTAATACATAAAATTATATTTCATTATTTTATTTTCATGAACCATATCCATCTTCACTTTCTTCAAATTGGAAAAAAAATCATCATTCATGTGTTTGGTGGACACCTACCTCACAAACCGATGTAATTCATTTTACATCGGTGTCTCTCCTGACTAGATTATAATGATGAATATAATGGTTTTATATGATATTAATGAAATAAATATAATTATAAAAGGATAGTATATCATCTAACTTATTAAATTTCCATTCAAAATCAAATGTTGATGACATTCGTGCGTACGAGTTGACTACCCCCTCCACGAAGAGATGTGATTCGTTTTCAATCACCACATCATATATATGATATATATTAGTATATTTAAAGATTTAATTTATAATTAATATATTATGATTATTATGTATTGATAAAATTATACTGACATTCTTTCTATAATGATCATTAAAAAAAGGAAATGATTTTCATTTGTATGTATGACCTACTGTGTCCATGATTGAAACAAAATTGATTTTTCATATCCATATATAATGGTTAGACTTAAATGTATAATTGATATATAAAAATCATAAATATTTCATTATTATTATTCTATATATTGTTGAATAATTACCTTCATGACCATTTTCAAATTACCGAAGGTATTTTGGACTTAAGTGCCGAATATTGTCATAAAACATAATGTTAATTTAAATGATTAATTAATTACACATAACATGGTAATAAGTGATATAAAAGGAATAATAATCCTAAAATAGGTTCTTATATAAGTAAATAATTATCCAAAATTTATTAATCAGGATGATAATGGAAACATGTAACGAATTAGAATTATGGTTAGAGACTTTCTTTAAAAAATAATATTTTAAGGTTCCTTTTCCAGAATTTTTTAATAAATTAAAATGTAATGTTTTTTTAACTTTTATGGAAAGACCAAATTATCATTTCTTTGCGATTCATTAATTATTTAATGTTTCAATTATATATTTTTACGTTTATTATTAAATAAAATATCTTATATTTATGTGTGAGGTTTTTATATTTAAATGTGTTTTTTTACAAAAAAGGGTATTTTGATATCCAAAAGATTATTTTACATGGCTTTGAATGTTTTATCAAGGGTTTTATTCTTGATTTGGTTATTTTGAATTTTATTATGATGGATTAATCCCATCGTATTTCATGATTTTATGGGTTGAGATCTATTATATCTCAAGATATGATTGGTTGATCACTATTATAGCTCAAGATATGATAGGTGAGCCTTATTATTTATCTCCATTGCATTGGGTACTCTGAAAATCGAAGTTGAAGACATGGTTATTAAATTTTTTAATGTGATTATAAGAGTTATATGTAATTGATGTCCCATGGAACCTACATGATTTTTCTCTGTTGATTTAAGAGTTTTCATTGAAATCAATTATTTTAAAAGGATAGGAAAATATCACATATTTAAAAACAATGATGGATCCCAATTAGGGTAAGTGGTATGTTTTTGTGTAATGGATTTTTATGGGTTTCACTGGACCAATGGTTTTATTATTTTATGTCCCTTAGTGTGATTTTTGTACTCATCCCACATTTAAAAAAATCATAGGGTTTAAGGATTAGTAGGGGCATAGATAGGGTGAAGATGAAAATTTTGGTGATTTATCAGGAAATGAAACCATGATTTATTTTAAAAGGTTGTGTTTCGTGGGAAAATCGATATAGAGTATAAGAATCCACTTGTAATATATGAGGATTCTATATCAGACTTTTTCCAAAATCTATAAAAATGAAAACCAAAAAGAACCCTACAAATTTAAAAATTTAAATTATAGTTTATAATCTCAAGAATAAGAAAATTTTAAGGATAGTTCCTTATAAAGGGAATAATAACAGGGTTTAGATATGTTTAGACACTAGGTAGTTTTTAGGTGCCAAAATATGAATAGTAATGAATACCAAAATGGGTTTATATGGTTACGGTTGTTATTAAATTAAAATTATTTTACACAACCATTCATGTTTTAAGTGGTGGATGAATAATATGATAAAGAATATTTTTCAGAAAAAATTATTTGTAATATAATTATTAGGTTTACTAGTGGTTTTCTTGAAAATGTTATTTGAGGAAGAATTCCTTTATCTTTTGTGGAAAATTTTTTATAGTTATTACTAGACATTAAGTTATATCATATCTTTAATTTTTTAGGTAATGAAGGGTTATTACATTTTGGTATTGAAAAGAATATTATGGGATATAAATTGAGGTTAAAACAATTATTTAATATTGAATATATTAAGGTTATTTTTGAGGATGTTTCTCACAATTTTTTATAAGGATTATATGAATATAGTTTTACAAAAAGGAAAAAACCATAATATTGGTGACCACACATCACATCTTAAAAGTCCAAGATATTTAAACCGAAAATCCATGGGTAAAAATGGTTTATCATTTTACACTAACCTATGTGATATCCCAATTAGTTTGTAATTTTCATTATTGTTAAAATAGTTTGATGGAGGAAGAATAAGCTGATTTTGAGAACATATATTTAATACAATAGATAACCATGGTATTGGAAATTGATCTAGTGTAAAATTATTATTGTTATTTCAAGAAGACATTAACTATTTTATTAAACTTATATGATCAAATTAAACATATTAGTATGGGATTTTATATTATGAATAATGTTTGATTATTTTGAACAATGTATGGGTTTTTGTGGATTTATATAGATTCAGGTTGTTTATATAAGTTATTTGCATATATTTGAGATTATCTGATTAGGGAAATTAATTTTTTTGTATAGGAATTTATGATTAATTGATTTAATTTGAGAGATAAATGTTAAATTTATCATGAATGGATATGTGATCAAATTATATTGATATTTGGGCATCAATCTTAGTTTAGAATATTTTTTATTTATTTTAATTATAATTAATTATTAAATGATCTTTCCTGAATATTGGGTATTACTGATGAATTTTAGATATTAAATGGGTTTTCCATAATGTAATGGTTTATTTTTTTGTAATTACTGATATTTTTATAACCAATTTGGATTTGATTAACGAATAAAGAAATAAAGAATATATTTTTTCACATTTTTTGATTCAGTGATCCATAGATGTAGATTTTGATGCTTCGATAATGAAAAATTCCTACTAATCATTTGATGAAAACTAAGAGTTTGTTGTGGAAATTTATTAAAGGATAAAAGTAAATATTTCAAGTATATTTCATTATGATTTTATTATATAAGGTAAATTAATTTCTCAACTATACTAAAAATATTTTTAAATTTATGGCTATGTGGAGGTTAACATTATTAGGACCTCATTCTCTATAACAATTTATTAGTACTTTGGAGTTAGTTTTCTATTCAATATATATATTTTACCTTCCCACTTTATTTCTCCAATATGTAAAACAAGTAACTTTCATTCCATATTTTCTTCATACCTTCCTTTCTGTATTTTCAAGTGAAAGTTTTATTATTCCTTTTTATGATGTGGATTTTAAATTATGGCATTTTGAAACGTCAAACCCTAGTTACCATGATTGAGTCAAAATAGTGAGGATAAAATTTCTAGGGGGGTGAAAATAAAATCGTGCGATTTTAAATGGAAGCACAGGGTTTGTGAGCGTACACGATATGCCACATCGAGCTTAAATTACAATTAAATATTATTATTTAAATGTGATCATTATAACGTAACAATTAAATTAGTGGGGTATGAATAATAATAAAAACAGATATATTAAATAAATATAAATCTCTATATTAATAATAATTTATTGGTATTTTATTAGAAAATAATCAATCAATGTTTATTGAATTCATTTTATTTTTCAATAAATATATTTCCTTCAAAAAATCGGTTTTCATTATTTTTATGAGTGAATGTTATAAATTTTTTTTGTAACATATATAAATAAAATTTTATAAAAAATATATCTATTTATAAATATGAATACCAAAATTATATTAGTGGGAAATTTTCATATTATTTTTAAAAGAATTATTTTCAATACGATAGTGAAATATATCGATTTTGATTGAAAACCGTATTTTTTCAATCATTTGTGATGATTAACTTTTTATAAATGGATTAAAAGAAAAATTAATTCTATAATATTATTAATAATTAAATTATGTTAATATGAATCAATTAAAAAATTTATTTTTGTTTAAAAATAATTTTAATCAAAAATATGTTTTCTAGGAAAAAAATGTTTTCCCCTAAAAGCGGGTTTCATCAGGTTTTGCACTCTTATTTAAAAATTTAAAAATATCCCTCATAGGGATTAAATTTGATGAAAAGGAATATATTTTTGGTTTCATAACGTAAAATTTATTCGAGGATAATTTTTTTATAATCTTTCTAATGTTGTATAATTTTTACTAAATAGAAAAATATACATTTTTAATTAAATATGATGAAATTTATGAAATCACAAAGACATAGACATAATTTAAAAATATATATATGAAACTTATGGAGTGAGAAAATTATTATAAAATAATATTATTTTAATTAATGAATAATTGAGAATAAAGAGATTATAATTTATTCCATAACAAATATGATAATCATTTTTAGTGTTGAAAAAAAATCATGAAACACTAGAAAACTAAAATTTGGTATCCAAAAAATAATAATTGTGATGCGAAAAGTCATTTATATACTTTTATATTAAATTTTATGCATTATTGATGATTTTTATTGTTAAAAATGAATTTTATAATTATAAAACGAGTGGGTGAGAGAAATTCTTGTGCAATTCTTGCGCAAGTCCAGCGTAGTCAAAATAAAAAATTAAATGTAATATCATGATATATATGTGAGTTAAGATAAATATTTAACAAATATAAAGGGATATTTTTATCATAATAAAATTATTTTCCTGATATAAACTTATTTATGACCCTTTGGGTCCAGTTGGATAAGATTATGACTTTGATAGTATTTTATTTAAGGGAATGTTAGACATTTCGTACTCTTGTTTCCAATAAATGTAATATATTTAACAAGGTGTTATACAAAGGATATGTTATGTTATAAATTTTTATTTTTTAATCTAATATATGTACATTCCACATGTTAATTTGTTTTTTTATTTATAGTTTATAAATAATTTCCTTAAATTCTTATAGAACATTGATAATGAAATTAATTAATTTATACTAAAATAAATTAACTGATATTAAAAATAATAAAATAAATAAAATTTGATATAATTATTGTGTTAGAAAAACTATAGATAAAATTTACATGTTAAGTATGTAATAAAATATTTTTAAAATTATATGTGTTATATTCATATTATTAATATCAATGTAATTAATTTTTCATAAAACTGAAATTATGGATATTTTATATTAAACAATAATTTTTGAAATGATATAATATTACTAAAAATATTAAATTTGAAAAACATATTAGTAAAATGTTTAAAAAATCAACCATTTTTTATTTATAGGTATATCTCATTTTATAGTGACTATAGTTAACCTTAAATATTAAAAATCCATATTGTCATGGTAGTAGATAGAGTGGTTAAATAAATGTTAAAACCAAAAGTTAAGGGTGGAAATATATTACAAACAGATATAAATTTTATTTTATGATGGTATTTAGATCCTTAAATATCTTATTTTATAAATTACCCTATTTAGAGATATTTGAATTTGTGCATTATGTTATTTTAATTTATTATTTTGGGAAATTCCAAGTGTACCCATCCACTCTCTTATACAATGGAACCTCTTATTCTGTTATCTTAACTCATAAAAACCCATTTTTTAGATAATCCTCAAAAAAAATACCTTAATAGGATCCATTACCACATTAAAATGGGTTTTATTCATAATAAAAATCTTAGAGGTCTTAATGTTTTATATAGAGAATGTTTTCCAAAGAAGAGGAATATTTTTTATCTGAATGTTTTAGTTTTTTTACTTCATCCACATCCTTAAAAAATTATTCAACCATGGTAAAAAAATAAATACAGTATAATAAATATAGGTATGTGTAATTATGTCAGTGTAATTACCTATTTCCATCTTTACCATCATCAAATTGAAAAATAATTCCTCATTCATGTGTTCGGAGGAGTACGACCTCACAAAATGATGTTATTAATTTTCATTTACTATATTTCATAATTGGATTATAATGATTCAATAAATGTTTATTTATGATATAAATGAAATATTTATCTTTATAAGTATAAAATATCTCATTTAACTTCTTACATTTAAATGCATATATAAATGATAACGTTATTCATGCTTACTTGTGGACTACCTCTTCCATGAAGGGATGTGATTCTTTTTTAATCATCGCATCACATGGATGATATATATGATTATATTTAAAAGAATTAATATGATAATTATTATTTTATGATCATTTTGGAAATATAAAATGATACTTACCTTCTTTCAATAATGATCATTGAAAAATTTAAACAATACTCATGCGTATGTATGACCAACCGTCTCACTAGTTGTAACATAATTAAGTTTTTCATATACATATTTAATGGGTGGATTTAAAAGTATAATTTATATAAAAAATATAATTATATCATTTTAATTATTTTTTATACGTTTTATCATTGAATATTATGACCATTGTCAAATTATTGAATAGATTTTGGACTTAAATACCAAATAATTTTAAAATGCCTAAAGTGAATTTAATTGATTATGAAATTATTTATAACATGGTAATTAGTGAAATAAAAGGACTAATAAATAATAATAAGGTTCTCAAAAAAATATGTTTTGAACATAAGTTTATTATTCTATAAGATAAAAGACATATGTGATGAATTGTATATGAGGTATGAGACATTCTTTTAAAAATCATTTATTAAAGTTCATATTTTAACACATTTTTACAATAGTCAAAGGAATGTTTTTTAACTTATATGGAATGATATAATTTTCTCACATTCATGTTGACTTAATTATTTATTTATTTCATTTTATGTTTTCATAGTTCTTTTCAATGGAAATGGTTTCATTATTATATGCATGGTTTGTAAATTTTAAAAGTGATCTTTTACAAGAAAAGGGTATTTAGATATTCAAAAGTGTTTTTTTACATGGGATTAAATGAGTTTCCTATGGTTTTATTCATGATATGTTACTTTTACATCGTTTATCATGGGTTTATCCCATTATAGATTAGATATAATTATATATCAAGATATAACATGTTGAGCCTCATTATATGTCAAGATAAAATGGGTGAGCTCCATTATAGATACCCAATGCATTGTGTGATTCGTAGAAGGAAGTAAATTATACGGTTATTCCATTTATAAGGGTGATTGTAAGGATGATATTGAAACGATGTACCATGGAACCTACATGACTTTTTTATATTGACTATTGAGTTTTCATGGAAATCAATGAATTAAAACATTAATCAAAATATCAATTATGTTAACAGATTGATTATTACCTTTTAGGGTAAAAATAAATTTTTCTAATAAAAGGGTTTACATGGGTTTTATTGACCTTTGGTTTTATTGTTTTTATGTGTCTCACTGAGATTATCTATGCTCATTCAATGTTTTTAAAATGATTTTTCATAGGGTTTAAGGACGGATAGGGACAAGGATGGGGTTAGGATGAAAATTTTAGAGATTTATCATGAAAATAAACCATTTATTATTTTAAAAATTTGTGTTTGGTTGAAAAAATGGATATTGATTATAAGTGTCCCCTTATAATGTGTGGGGTTTTGATGTAATATTTTATAAAATTCTCTTAAACTCTAAACTAGAAAAATTCTCATTATTATAATAATGTGAATTCTAGTTTAAAATCACAGGAATATATACTATTTAAGGTTAGGTCCTTATATTTTTCACAATATTCAGAGGTGTGACTTTGGGGAATCTAATTTTCAATTAGAGTATAGTATGGTATGTTTTTAAACTTTGGATTTTGAAAATTTTGGGTATAAAAACATGGAAAAATAACTATTATCTATGGAGAATTAAGTTATATATAACTAGTATGATAATATAACACTAAAATTTCTAATTTATGTATTCTCATTCATAAAATAAAACATTAGGGCTTAGTAACATGGTTTCTGAAAAAAAGGAAGAAATATTGATAGATATTTATCAATGAGTAAAAATTATATGATTCTAATTACTTTAAGGGGGTAAAAAGTGACAACCAATAATTTATTATATATTTTTATAACTTTTTACTGTAACATAAATATATAAATAAGTAAATTCATTTCTTTTCAACAGTTATTAATGATATAAACCTAAAATTTGTATACATAATTACCACTTAATTAGTACCCATTATTAAATATATTCTTGTGTATCAAATATTAAATCTAGTATAAATTAATTAAAAAAATAATTTAAAAGCGACCATTATAATATAGTAATTGAGAAAAATTTTATTTCTCATATAAGGATATATAAATCAAAAGACAATATATTTTTTCAAAAAATATATATTATATTTTTATGAATAATTAATTCTTATTCATTTTAGAATTGTGATATGGTGATAGATAAGAATTTAATAGCTTGTAGAAAAAGACCTCGTAATATTTTATTCATATTTCAATCAGTGTACTTTTATTTTTAATTTAAAAATTAAAATTTTCACTTTTTTAGAATTATTTTTTAAAAATTATTCATTAAAATAAATTAATAATAATGTAATGATTATTAATTGATATAAAATAAGGCTAAACCATTTAATGTTTATATATTTATATTTATTAAACAAAATTGATTTCAATTCATGATTAATATTAAATTTAAAGATATTTTCTTGATAAATTATATAAATTCAGTGTGATATAATTAACCTCATTTTTCCAATCAATGTATTGAAAAAAAAATTGGATTATTTTTTTATTTTTGTAAAAAACATATTTTAAACTGACTGATAAAAAATACAGTTTTAACATATGTGATATATCTTACAAAATCAGTGTGATGTAAAAATGAATCAATAAATTATATAATTTTTTTAATTAATTAAAATGTATTTTTGAGTAAAATTAAAAATTAAAAATTATAAACTTAATTTCCAAACCTATAAATAAATTTTCAAAGACTAAATTATATTTATTCAAATAGTTATTTTCAACATTTCATCTAAATAAAATATTAAAAATATTTCATTCAGTATTTTTTTGTTTACAAATATTATGAAAAAATCAAATATTTAGTCAAACACTATTTATAATCATATGAATCATAAAAAATTCATAGTGTTATGTGAAAATAATTAATTATTTAGTATTTTATTTATTGATACCTCCCCCTCTTACCCATATAAACAACCCTAAAACACCCCTTTCTCCCCACATTTATAACATCTGTTGTTGTATAATGTAATACAAAAATTACTCTATAAACCATATTATCCCCATTATTAAGTCCCTAGTTAATTCAAAAATCCCACCTATGAGGACTTTTGAATCAACCTAATAGAGATGACTCAAATAACAAGGTAAGGGTTTTGAATCCCAGGACTCATTCATTTTTATTATCTATATCAACCTTCCATAACATAATTTATCCTTTCAAAAATTAATATATTTTTATAAATATACATTAATTTATTTGTTTTTATAATGTCCCCTTCCCACAATGTGTACCCCTTTTAGGCCAGTAATGGGAGAAAAGGGATAAAGACCCTTTAGTCCCACCTCCAGTTGGCCCTAGGTTGGGGACTAGGTCCAATGGTATAATAAACATGAAGAGAAGAGGCATTTCCCTCTAAGAGAAACACATGTAGAAGAGAGAGATAAGACAGAAACCAAACAAATCCTACTTAGACTATAGTATAAATAAATCATGAGTATGAAAATACAATGTCATGAATGAACTACTAAAACTGAAATTGAAACAACAAGTACAAAAAGAAAGTAAAGATGACAACGACCATAATTCACAAATAGCTCATGAAATCCATAAGATTTTAGTTACTAGCCTGATCTCTAACCATATCCAACAATCCTAAAATATATATATATATATATATATATAGAGGTTGAGTATAATAGAATACACATTAGGATCCTCCATAGAGCCTCTCATGAAAATGGTAAAGAAAGCATGCTAAAACATAGTTAACAACAATTGACATTAACTCATCACATAAAAAGGTATATTAAGTTCCTAGACTCAATATGGATACACTCACCAAGTATCACTAGCAATAGTATATAATATTCTAATGAATGTCAAGTTTACCCCACTACGACTTTCCCACTTGTTTTCCACTGTACCCCAACTTCACACATCCTGAAAATCTCTATCCGAAAAGGATATCCCATAGACACCTTGGTGAAGCACCGCAACATCCACCTCATACAACAAAACACCACATCTACGTAGCCAAAAGTTACCAAGTAGTTTTAACGATCCACCACATCTCACATAACATGTATCATAGGTCATGTATTATACCTCAAGCCATCACATCACTACTATAGCATTCCCCTTTTTCAGTGCTAAAAACCAGCATTAACAGCGCTAGAAAAGAGCTGTTAATTCCAGCGTAGATAAAGGGGGGGGGGTCCCTTTTATCAGCGCGTGGTGGAGCTCTGATAAAGGTCAACTATATCATCGCTTCTCGGAGCGCTGATACAAGTTCCCTTTATCAGCGCTCCACTAGCGCTGTTAAAGGTGTCCTTTATTAGCGCTAAAAAAGCGCTGATAAAGGCCCCAGCGCATGCACCTAAAAAACAGTACCTGCACACCTGCACACCAGAATACCTGCACAAAGTAGCACATGCACACCTGCACACCATAACACCCGCACCAAATATTTTGACTGACAACGGTATATACATTTACTTAACATCATGAATACAAAAAAAATGCATTGCTATATACATTTCAAACATTGTTTTACATGGTTACATTTACAATTATTCAACAACAGTTATAAACATTAATGTTTCATCCTTTGATATCCGTGATCCGCTCTCGATGGTATTTGTTGCCGAACAAAGCATCCGAACTCAAGGAAAAAAATTCACCTATATAAGAAAACAAATATTATGTTAGTAATGAAATAATGGAAGAAATTAAAACAGTAATATGATAGAATACATTAATATGGAAATGTGAAACTAAAATATTAAATTTTATACTCAAAAGTATTCATTTTCATAACAATGAAAGGGAATAATGTAAAATCAATATGTTTTTGATTGATTTATCTCATTTAATAAATACTGATTCTTTATCTAATGAAAAGATTTACCGGTCACACCGTGCGTCGGATTGAGGTGCGGTCGATTCGTACACGTCACAAATGACTCGTGGATCGTTTTCATAAAGTATAAAAACAATATGAAGGCGTTTTCTCGGTTTGGCGTATGTCATTGGTGTTGTTTTCCAAAGTTTATGTCATTTTCAAACTGATATCAGACAATTTTAGCCATACCGGTCACAATGTGCGTCGGATTGAGGTGTGGTCAATTTGTACACGTTACAAATGACGCGTGGATCTTTGTCCTAAAGTATCAAAACAATCCGAAGGCGTTTGATCGGTTTGTCGTATGTCATTGGTGTTGTTTTCCAAAGTTTATGTCATTTTCAAAATGATATCAGACAATTTTAGCCATACCGGTCACACCGTGCGTCAGATAGAGGTGCGGTCGATTCGTACACGTCACAAATGCCTCGTGGATCGTTTTCCTAAAGTATCAAAACAATCCGAAAGAGTTTGCTCGGTTTGGAGTATGTCATTGGTGTTGTTTTCCAAATTTTATCTCAATTTGAAACTGATATCAGACAATTTTAGCCATACCGGTCACACCGTGCGTCGGATTGAGGTGAGGTTGATTCGTACACATCACAAATGACCCGTGGATCGTTTTCCTAAAGTATCAAAACAATTCTAAGGCGTTTGCTCGGTTTTGCATATGTCATTGGTGTTTTTTTCCAAATTTTATCTTAATTTAAAACTGATATCAAACACTTTTATCCATACAGGTGACACCATGCGTCAGATTGAGGTGCGGTCGATTCGTACACGTCACAAATGACTCGTGGATCATTGTCCTAAAGTATCAAAACAATCCGAAGGAGTTTGCTCGGTTTGGCGTATGTCATTGGTGTTGTTTTCCAAAGTTTGTCATTTTCAAACTGATATCAGACAATTTTAGCCATAACGGTCACACCGTGCGTCGGATTGAGGTACGGTCAATTCGTACACGTCGCAAATGACTCGTGGGTCATTGTCCTAAAGTATCAAAACAATCCGAAGGCGTTTTCTCAGTTTGGTGTATGTCATTGGTGTTGTTTTCCAAAGTTTATGTCATTTTCAAACTGATATCAGACAATTTTAGACATACCGGTCACACCGTGCATCGGATTGAGGTTCGGTCAATTCATACACATCAAAAATGACTCGTGGATCGTTGTCCTAAAGTATCAAAACAATCCGAAGGCGTTTGCTCGGTTTGGCATATGTCATTGGTGTTGTTTTCCAAAGTTTATGTCATTTTCAAACTGATATCAGACAATTTTAGCCATACCGGTCACACCGTGCGTCGGATTGAGGTGCGGTTGATTCGTACACGTCACAAATGATTCTTGGATCGTTTTCCTAAAGTATCAAAACAATCTGAACGCGTTTGATCGGTTTGGCGTATGTCATTGGTGTTGTTTTCCAAAGTTTATGTCATTTTCAAACTTATATCAGACAATTTAAGCCATACCGGTCACACCGTGCGTCGGATTGAGGTATGGTCGATTCGTAATTGTCACAAATGTCTCGTGGAACGTTGTCCGAAATTATCAAAACAATCCGAAGGCGTTTTCTCAGTTTGGCGTATGTCATTGGTGTTGTTTTCCATAGTTTATGTCATTTTCAAACTGATATTAGACAATTTTAGCAATACCGGTCACACCGTGCGTCGGATTGAGGTGAGGTTGATTCGTACACGTCACAAATGACTCGTGAATCGTTGTCCTAACGTATCAAAGCAATATGAAGGCGTTTTCTTGGTTTGGCGTATGTCATTGGTGTTGTTTTCCAAAGTTTGTCATTTTCAAACTGATATTAGAAAATTTTAGCCATACCGGTCACACTGTGTGTCGGATTGAGGTGTGGTCAATTTGTACACGTCACAACTGACTCCTGGATCGTTTTCCCAAAGTATCAAAACAATCCAAAGGCGTTTTCTCGGTTTGGCGTATGTCATTGGTGTTGTTTTCCAAAGTTTATGTCATTTTTAAACTGATATCAGACAATTTTAGCCATACCGGTCACACCGTGCATCAGATTGAGGTGCAGTCAATTTGTAAACGTCACAAATGACTCGTGGATCATTTTCCTAAAGTATAAAAACAATCCTAAGGCATTTTCTCGGTTTGGCGTATGTCATTGGTGTTGTTTTCCAATGTTTATGTCATTTTCAAACTGATATCAGACAATTTTAGCCATACCGGTCACACCGTGCGTCAGATTGAGGTTCAGTCAATTCATACACGTCACAAATGACTCGTGGATCGTTTTCCTAAAGTATCAAAACAATCTGAACACGTTTTCTCGGTTTGGCGTATGTCATTGGTGTTGTTTTCCCAAGTTTATGTAATTTTCAAACTGATATCAGACAATTTCAGCCATAACGATCACACCGTGCATCGGATTGAGGTGCGGTCGATTCTTACACGTCAAAAATGACTCGTGGATCATTGTCCTAAAGCATCAAAAGAATCCGAAGGTGTTTTCTTGGTTTTACGTATGTCATTGGTGTTGTTTTCCAAAGTTTATGTCATTATCAAACTGATATTAGAAAATTTTAGCCATACCGGTCACACCGTGGGTCGGATTGAGGTGCGGTCGATTCGTACACATCACAAATGACTCGTGGATCGTTGTCCTAAAGTATCAAAACAATCCGACGGTGTTTGCTCGGTTTTCCATGTGTCATTGGTGTTGTTTTCCAAAGTTTATGTCATTTTCAAACTAAGTAGTAGGAATTCACTAATCTAAGGCTATGAAACACAAGAAAGGGATATCATAGATGGTCAATAAGTGTAAAGGGATATATCAATGACCATATAAAGATAACATAAGTATTAGGAATTCACCTTCATTGTCCTATTTGTTTACATTCTTCGATCAGGTACGCTGCCCATTCGTTTCTAAAGACATTTATATCATCTTATGAATAGGAGTTTTTGCGACAGTCATAGTAGTACTGAAAAAATATAAATACACAAAGGATTAATAATTATTTTAAATAATGTAGTAATTATTTTTAAAAATACCTCTTCACGGATGCTATATTGTCCATGAAATATGATCTCTTTCATAAATTTACAAACATAATAACCGCAGTCCTTGTCATTTGTTTGTTTCGGACACTGCAAAAACATCGAGAAAAATAAGTAATTTGTTTTGATATGTATTTGGATAGTGAAATATAATTATATATACCCAGATACTTCTCCATTTGTAGATCTTGTGGGCATTGTCGTCCTTACGCCCTGGATTCATTCCAGCCTTTAGAAGATATTCATACACCCCCCTATCATAACAAAATCCTCATTGAAAGGTAATATAAATTATATAACTAGATATTTAGTTCTAAAATGTTGGATCTAGTGTATTACAAATTGACAATCGCCATCATGTGTGGTTGGTTAGTTGGATATTCAAGAAGTGAATCCAGAAAATAAATCTTTGGAGTATCCAAATTGACTGCAATGAGCATCAAATGTTCCCTAAAAACACAAAAAGAAATAAGTACTGATAGAAATGAAAATATAATTGATATGATTAAAATGTAGAGTTTTACCCCTGCATCGTTGGTATTAAAAAGATCTTGTCAGTCGTAATTATTCTTTGAAACATTCTGAGCAGATTTGACATCAATTCAGCCTGAAAATTAGAATCTATTTCTATTCATTTTGTAGAAATGGTGTGAGGACTAACGAGTCCAAATTTGTATTCATGGGAAAATCCCTTTAATTTTATTTCATATATACGCCTGTGGAAAATATGATATGTATTTATCCATAATTATCAATGTATATCAGCTTTTGTAAAATCAAATCACGAAAACATACTTCATGTATACATTTATAACAGAGGCGCCTAGCCAGTCGTATGTGATGATCTCAGAAACAGCGTCTGCACTAACGAAATCCATTTTTTCCTCTCCATACATATCTTTTTCACAAACAATTGTATGATTATTTCCGTCTTTCATTTTCGTATCCACTTGAGCTTGCAATGATATTAAATGTGGATATAGAACGGGCGGGGTGAACATGATCTCAGAAGATCGTTTTGATCGGTTGGTTGATCCAATCTTGGAGCCGCTCTTTCGTTTTAGCTTCTCTATTTTATCCTTCTGTAATAAAATTCATCGGTTCAGCCATTTTCTAATCTAATGTTAAAGGTTCAGCTTGAAAAATGAACTAGAAATGAATACCTCCTGCTCGACATGTTTTTTTACAAGATTCGACGACCATGCAATGAATGTTCCAATAGCTTTTTCCACCGTATGAATGTCATTATCGTCATTTGTCACGGGTAGCTCAGCACTCGGCTCATGAGCTACGTTAATCGACACTTTGACATGACCGGTTGGAAGTGGTCTAGAGTGTAGCGTGTCATTATGCATATTGAACATCGTAGCCCTCGCTACAAGGCGATGGGTAGGAGTTGACAGATATAAATCACAGTCATTTTCACCCTGCAGAGTATCATTAAATAAAAGGTATCAGTGTCTATGTGATTCACATCTCACAAAAACGAATATTATAACATTGATTACCTTGGTTAAGTCAGGTCTTTAAGGGGAATGGCTCGACTCAAAGCTAGTGAGGGGTGGATCTTCTCGCGGGGGTTGTTCTTGAGTTGTTTGTTCTCTTCGCGTCTCCTCCATCAAACTCTTTAGCATCTCTCCCTGAGTTTGGATTAGTTATTCAAGGGTAGCTACTCTATCTCTCATTACATGCAATTATTTAGTTTGTTCATCCTCTTGTTTTTTTTTCTTAAAATATGTCTTGGGTGACACCCCAAAACTCAATAGTACTAGTAATATCTTTAATCCGGATTCAACCTAGAAAATGTTGACAATGACAATAATTTTCATGTTATTTTCATGAAATATTTTGATACTCCATTTTTTTTGTTTTAGGGAGTCTTTTAATCTCATGATTCTATCAACTTCATCGATTGAAATATTTTCTTTTAAAATTTGTATCAACCCATGTCAATATATTATCATTATTATCCTTTATTATTAGTCGAAATAAATTTATTATTTTTATGTGTTATAGGTGGAGTTTTTACATGATGTTTTGTATAATATATATAAGTATCTCATGACAAACCAACCATTATTTCCAAAAATTTATTATAGTTATCATTTTTTTCAAGGATATTCTCAACCTTATAAAATTTTGACTATAAAAAATTATTTTAGTTTTTTAGTACCACTATTCATAAAAATATCTTCGATGATTCTGTCTTTTATAGTAGGTTTTACAATGAGAATATTTATTTTCTAAAAAAATATTTTGTAAGTAATAATTTTATCTCTTCATATTCACAACCTATATCATTATGGATTTTATTTCCTTCTTACATTATTTGTTTATTTCATAAAACACATGAAGATCAACTTTTAGAATGTTCTCATTATAGAATTATTCTCATTCTTCATTAGGTCATGAGATTTAATCTTTTCATTTAATATGTTCTATGAAGGTGATAACATTTGCAACATAGTCTACCTAATATTCACTAAATGAAGAAGTAAATTAATCTTTTTTTCTCAACAATATTCTTTTCATTCATTTGAAAATTATAATATTATATTCACTATTAATCCTTTATTCTTTAGAACTTATTTATTTATATTTTCTTGGAGGATTATATTTTCATAATTGTCTTCATACATCACACTCTTTATCAATAAAAAATATTCTATAAAGTGTCCAAATCCCCGTCATTTAGAGTAATATTGTGTTTTTTTTCTATTATAAAAACCTTTGAAAATTTTATTTTTTCGAGATAATGTATATAATTATTTGGTAATTCTCATCATATTCATTATATTTTATTGAGTCATTAGATATTTAAACATTATACTCCTTCATATTCAATTTGTTTTAGGGTATTAATTCCATTTCACCTATATTTTTTTTTAATAAAAGTATAGCATATATATTCTTATAGTCGAGATGAGTGTTGTCCATCTCAACATTTGATATGTCATAATTTTCATCATGGGTATATATAAATGGGTAAAATATATATTGATATATTATCATCATCTTCTTAAAAATATTTTAATCTTCCATAGCATCTCTAAACCCCAAATATGGGTGAATATTTTAATAATACTAATAAAATAATCATCCACTGTCTTATCATTATCCATTATGATGATTCAAATTTAGTCCTCCAAATTTAAAATTTGGCATATTTTATTTTGATTTTCCTTTTATAAATGTTCTTGAGATTGTCTCATTTATGTTTTATTGGTTTTAGTCTCATTACATTAGTATAAACTATAACTGTAAAAAATAAAATATTTAATTCATATATTTCAAATCTATGTCCCAAATTATTTTTTCTGTATTTTTCTTAGGGAAATATATCTGAAAAGTTGGAAATTATATATTCATAGAATTAATAACTTACGGATCATATTATAGAAATAAAAAAAATCCAGTTCTTCTATCCATGAAAGTGTTTTCCATTAAACATTTGAATTCACATTTTGTTTATTTGATTAATTTTTTCCTTGATTATCTATTAATATAGTATCATTTCGTTGGGATCCTTATTTCCTCAGAAACTAATGGTTAATCCTTGGTCAATTTTAGTAAAATTGGCGAGGATATGGGTTAATGAGTGAAACATGTATTCAAAAATGTTTTGAATTAAACCATTGTGATATTTGAAACACTTGATTCTCTTACTAAAAACACTCGTTCACCTAAATTGCAACTATAATGAAAATAATGAACAACACCAATTTTTTTGGAATGTTTCAGACTCATTGTGAAAGACTAATATTTTCTTGGGTTGGTTTATGATATGAGTACAAGGTTGTAACTAAAATATATAGGTGATTATGAGAGATGGGTAGTGTTCTTCCTTGACTCTTATAGGGAAATATATGATTATATAAAATATGAAATGTATATATCCTTGAATCCTTCATGAAAAGGGAAATAATATATTTGTAGTTATACTAGAAGCACCATCATGACAGATTATTTCCTTACACTTAATGGTGAAAAATATACTCAATACAATACTAATTGAATTATAATCAAAGATAATGTCTTATTTTGAATGGTATTTGACTGCATGAACATAGTAAATGAAATAACTATAAGTTGGACTTACCTATAAAGTATTTAGAACTATTTTCTTATGAATAAGTCAATGGATTAATGATATGATCATATTCTTCCCTAGCATAAATACCTCAGAAAAAACAATTAGAATAGTTTCCTTGATATAAAGAGAAATCATAGATATAATACATGTTCATGTTCTTCTCATTCTCTTTATCTTCAGAACAGTTTTTCTTCAATATATAATTGTATCATTTTCTAGTCTTCTAAATTCTCGAACATTTTCCATGTTTTCCTTTTCCTATTTTACCATCACAATGAATTATTCGAATATGTTTTCAATATTTCAAATATAGAAATCTCATTTAATTCATGACTATAAATATTTTGTAATGTATTATTAGTCAATGGAAAACCAATAGTTTGATTTTTATTAATTTTTGATCATGATATTAATTTAAATATCCAAATGAATTAGGATATTTACTTCCTTAAAAAGATCCATTAAATTAAAAGTTATATTAAAATCACTCCATAATGTTATGCATTTTCACATATAATGATCCTCACAATGTGATAAACCAGTTTATAGTGAAATAATATTTAATCTCACGAAATACCCTTAGTTAATTCCCTATGGTTAGATTAAATCACAACCTATTCAATTAATTATATTTTTTATGAAATAAGGATTAAAACAACATAATACCATTGACAACATCTAATAATATTTTATACATGTTTGATCCTTATGATATTGCTTATATATAAATAGAAGCTAATTCATTTGTTAAATTATACATATTTCTTATTTATTAAGGTGAGTGGAATATTATGATATTTAGTTTTTCAAGAAGTATCCAATTCATAAGGTTTAGGAAAAATTATGTTATTCGGGATGGTGTTTTTTCCTTTTCCATATTTCAAGAAGTACTCCCCATTTTATGGTGAATATAACCTTAATATGTTTAAAATACACCTTACATATCTCAAATTACAAGTTATAAGCTTCTTGTATAACTATATAAAATCCATAAATTATCATTTCAATGACACGATATCATAATAATACATTATATTCTATCCTTATGATGTCTTCAAACATCCTTATAATGTTAAAATGATTATTATAATGTCCAAAAATATCTATATTAAGTAAGAACCCATCGTTATGAACTAATATGTTCATACTCATGATCTTCACCAGATCCATATTAAGTTCTAAGATATCCTAATAATGTGATAACATCATCATTATGTACTTCACATGCTCCTTATAAAGTAGTAGACCATCCTTATAAATCCCAAAAAAAATTAATTTTTTGTATATATGTCATCATTTTGAAGTCCATATGATTATTTAATTGATTTTATGAATTATTTAATATAAAATTCCTACATATAATTTCTAGAATTAACTAATTGAGAATATATCCTTCTGAACACATCACAATCCTTATTTAATCATTTCAAATTTTCTTCAAAAGAAATCTTAGAAATCCCCCACAACCATTCATAGATAGTTGACATTAAATAAAACATGATTTAACAATTCCATTGGGTTATTTTGGTAAAGTTCTATATCATTATACATTTTTACAAGATTTATTATGAAATAATTAATTTATTATTCATTATCTGAATTTATATATATCAATGGTGTTATGAAATTGAAATCTCAATACATGGATTGATACATCATAAATTTTATCCTTCATTTAATTATGAATAATGATAACATTTATTTTGATACCATTCCATAATAAATTCCATATACATCATTTTCCTAAATGGATGGTGTTCTCCTCGATATATATAAAAATTTATTGATTATAGATATCTATTCACCTAAAATCATACCTTTTTATTGTATGTGGTGTAAATACATGATATTTTTTTATTATAATTAAAGAGAAATTACCTAGATATCAATTTATTTTTTTAAAATGTATTATACATCCATGGGTTAATAATTATATGGTTTTGTATGGATTTTTGATTATTTTAATATCAATGTAGAATATATATGTATGTCTATATCAATAAATTATGGGTGTTCCTCTAGTTATATATCCCTATAATGATTTTGGAAATGTTTTACATAACATGTGATTAGTATGTTATACTTGGACATGATGTAGTTATATTTGTTAATTATATTGTGGATTAATATGATGTGATTAGATTTTCCATGTATATTATGAATAGATAAGATCTAGTTACTATTTTCCAATACAATATGACGATCATGGTGATGTACTCGTGATATATACTGTGATTTTATATTATTTGGTATGTTCCACATTCTAATTCTATGTAATCATCTTAGATGAGTATTGTTCTATGATTTCATATACTTATTCCATGATATAAGTTATTTTATAAGGATTATCCTTTTAAAAATATAATGTCATAATATAGGATTAAGCTATCATGCCTCATGACCAGTTCGTATAAATGGAAGATAGTATTCTATTAATTATTTCATTTAATCTATTTATTACCACCTTATATTAAAATGATAATTTTTTACCCATTTTAGAAATTTGAGTTCAACCCATTCATATTTTCCCCCATTTCACTAGGATATCAATGTTGTTAATAAGCTTATGAATGGATTATAAGGGGTCTATGATAATTAATGTGATTAATTATATCATATAAGTATAGTTTTGTTATTTATATTCTACACATCCCTAATGAAACTAATATTTTTATTTTAGGAGTTGGATATAATTTATCTTATAAAGAGAAAATTATATATTTAGAACTAAAAATTAGAAGTAATGGTCTAGGTTAAATTACTGATTGTTTAAAAATGTTTAGCGCCCCAAGTTTCCTAACATTTTGTAAGGTATAATTATATAACATTAGTAGGAAATCTATCCAACATCTAGTGATGACATCTCACCTAGTATAGATTCCACCAAACCTCTGCAACATCATTTAATTAAGTAAAAAATTGGATAAAAAATCAATCAATGTGGTTAATGAAATATGACTAGGAAATATTTAAGGTTGAAAATCCATCCTCAATTTCTGGTGAGTGGAATATCACTAGTGCAAACATGGGTGAATAGTTATACCCTTAACTCTTGTGAACAAAATATCATCATAAAAAATTTGGGGTTGAAAATAATTCCCTTTTGATGGTGAATGGAGTTTCACTAGTCGCATGTATGAATCATTCACTACCACGGATTCCGATTGTCAATCTAAAACTGGTAAATCTATAAATGATTGTATAATAATTTATGTACACTTAAGAAATATGTACTTTACAAACTAGTATATCAATCATATATATGTGACAATTGTTTTCCATTTTGTAAAAAGGAAAAAATGTACAATAAAAATTAGATGCACTAATTTGTGTTAATCTAGTTTAAAAATGATCCACATCTATAAATCTTTTCTGGATAATGGATAGGACAAAAAAAATTCCAAAAATTCCATTAATCAAGTCAGTCGTAACATGAGAAAATAAAAGGAATAAAAAATATCATATTCACAAACATGGTTAATTTACTATATAAAACAAGCCCTTATTAGAAACCCATCACATGTTTTTCATCTCACATAAATATTTACATATTATATTGACCCTTAGTTTTTAACTCAAAATTCTCCAGATTGGGTTCACAATGTAAACACATCTTCACATACCACATAATACTCCACTAATTTGTATGTAAAGTCTTTCCAGCATGCTCGAAAAATACTAAAATGTATAATTTATTCCATTTCAAACTCACATTCCTCCTATCACATGATGACCTCATTATATGTATCACTGTTAACTCATTCCATACTCTTACCCATAAGATAAAATTATTAATGGTGATTAGATCACTCATCTATGATAGGTAGATCTCACTTCACTATCATACTAGGTTCCTCAATAAATGTTTAAAAAATTCTCATTCATGCAAAAGGTTAACCCTCATGGATATCCTCAATTCTTTTAGGATTCTCATTAATCCCTTTTTATCACACCCATAGCCCATAAATCTAGTGGAAAATTACACACCATTTTAAAGGACATACCAAGGTCACTAGAGTCATTATTAATGGTTCGTAACCCCCTTTGGTTCAATCAAAATTTATCATATTGCATTAAATTTTCAATGATTCCATGTAGCTCAATGTTTATGGAAATCATTCTTTAACCATTTCCATAATCTGGATAGGTAATTTTTAAATTCCTTATTATCACAAACAATCCTTATTATCATTATATTAGGCCAGTCACAAACACTTATCCTATTTAAACAATAGATAACAAATTATATATAATATAAAGTGGTTAAATTAGGTGTTACCGACCACATTATAGAGTTATCTTTCATTATGATTTTTACTAGTACTAATTTAATAGCTGTGGGCACCCTATGTATTTGACATTGTTTCATTCTGGTTCTATGTTATGGCTAGTGAGGCCCTATGAATGGCAGTGAAACCCAAGTCATACAAGTAACAACCTGGGTATTGATTGAACTTATCAATTAAATGATAATTAACATTTCTAAATTACAAATTTATATTAGTTATAAAAATATAAATTAATTTCTAAATAAAAAAAGAAAACATTTTAATAAAAAAATTAAATGTATTATTTATTTAAAATATTAATTTATAAATTATAAAATTTTTATTTGAAAAAATAAATTTAAAATTGGATAAACTTATATAAAAATAAACTTATGGTGAAATTTTGGGATTTTTTTTAAGAATGTTGATTTTTACATGAATATTTTAAATACTGATTATTGTAATACTATCATTTAATTAAAAAAAATTAATTTTTTGAAAATTAATATTTATCTATTAATTTTATCTTAGGTAAAAAAAAGTCTTATTTTTTTATATTTAATCCAATTAATTTCATTTTAATCGTATTTATACTAGATTTTAGAATATATTTATTTTTGGGATATAAATGTATTTTTTTCAAAATAGTTTTAATGTAAATAATGTCCCAACATTTTATTTAATTAAAAAAACATAATGTGGAGTAAATTAAAATAAATTTATAAATTATATTTCAATAAATATTAATTTTAAATCATTCAATGATAATTACTCATCATTGATTTAATATAAAATCATCTTATGCATGAAAAATACATTTCTTGAAAAACTAATTTCTATTGAATCTATTGGGTGAATCATAAATTATATTCATCCACATATAAGAGTAAATTTCGTAAATTTTATTCATAATTTGGAATCATAAAATTGACACTTTATAATTAGGTCAACATTATTATTGGCCATATTTTATAGTGAAAATAGTAAAAATATTTTTCCCAGGTTAAAGAGAAAACATGATTACTAGGGGTTAAACTAAAAATACTAGGGTTATAGTGACCTAAAAACATTTCTGAATTCATTTTTCAAGCCATATTTATAAAATATCTAATTTGAGTCTCAATGAAGGTGCCTTTTGTATCATTGTGTCATGTGTAAAACGTGGGCGTAAATTTTTATTTTATAATATTCCATGTGTGTCCCCTCCCACACATATAGAAGGACACCACTATCTTATCCACTTCAAAACTTCAACAAAATTTGGATCATCCAATCCCAACCAAAATACCTTACTTCCTTACATCCAAACATCTTAGATGAATTTTATTTATTATAATTCCAATCTAAGAAGAATTTCACTATAATCTAAAAGAGGATTTCCGAGGAAGAGATATCATTCTTTACTAAGCGTTTTTGTTCTGTTTTTTGATCCATATCATTCAAATATTTTTAATGAAAAATTATATAATATCACCATTATATATCATAGTATATGATGATATTATTTTAATGGAATAACCTAAATACATATCAACTTCTATCATATAAGAAAAAAAACATCTTTCATGTTTACAATAGATTATGACCTCATGAACTGATGTAATTTATTTTAAACCATCCCCTCTCAAAGTTGTTTATAATGATGAAATTATTTTTTATATAAGTTTATAATGAAATGTATATAAATATTAAAATATAAAATATCATTTTATTTATTATATTTCCACACTGAAAAATAATAAGGTCGTTTGTATATACGTGTGGAATACCGCACCCACGAACCGATGTGATAACTTTTTAAAGAACACATCACAAAGATTATATATAAGTATATTTATAGAAATAATGTTATAATAATTATTTTAATTGAATTATATAATTATAAAATATTACTTACCTACTTTCGAAAATGATCATTGAAAAATAGAAACGTTACATATGCGTATGCATGAAATAAAGTATCCATGATTATAGTGTATTTAATTTTTCATAAACCTAATTCCTCATTTGTTTTAAAAGTATCATTTTTGTATAATTGAAATAAATATTTCATTATTATTGTTCCGAAGATGATGGAATAATTTCCTCTTTGACCATAGTCAACCTACCAAAGTCATTCTATATATATTAGCTGAATGTCATAAAATCATTTTACATGAAAATAAATAATTTTGTAATTTTATATAATTGGAAATAAGTGAAATAAAATTTATAATAAACAATAAATAGGATATCAATAAATTAAATAAGTAACATAAGTTTATTTTTCAAAAATATAAAGAGAACACATGAGAAGTCAGACTCAATATAAGGGACGTTCTTTTAAGAATATTCTTTTAAAGTATCCCTTTTATACTCTTTTTCTTCCATATCTATTTTCTTATAAATATTTTATGAAAAATATTCTTTATTCTTAAATTTTTTATTGTGGTTATTTTTTACCATATTAAACGTTGTTTATACTTTAAAAAATAAAGAATATTTTAAATGTTTTATATAAGGGACACATTATTTTAAAAACCACATTTTAAATGTTTTAATGATTTTTTTATAATTATTTATCTTCCACATACATATTATTAAAATTATTCTATGGTTTTATTTATATAGATATAAATTAATTACAAAGGAAATATTATGCTTCTTTTCATTTTATTTCAATCATTTTGAAAAATTAATATTTTTATGGAATGTCTTCCTTTATTTACTAAAGATAAAAAATAATATTTTTTTAATGTATATGGTGATAAATAATTCTCTTACACTATAAAAATTATTTGATGTTTGGATTAGATTTTTATTATTATTTATTCAAATAAAAAAAATTTATCCCATATTTTGGTTATTTTGTTATTTAAAATGGGTTTTTAAAAGAAAAGGGTATTTTGTTATCCTAATGAGTTTTTCATACGGGTTTGGAAGTGTTTTTCAAGGGTATTATAATGGAAATTTAATATATTAAAATATTTTATGCATGATATGGTTTAAGGATATTGTTTATACGATGGGTGGAAACCCATAATATATCAATAGTGATCCTGATATACCTTATATAAAATTTGGATCATCCAATCCCAAATACAATACCTTACATTCTTACATCCAAACATCTTATAAAAATTATATTGATCATAATGATAATCTTGGAATGATTTAACTATAATCTATAAGAGGTTTTCTGAGGAAGAGATATCCTTCTTTACCAAGAGTTTTAGTTTTGTTATTTGATTTATATCATTCGAACATTTTTAAATATAAATTATATAATGTCACTATTATATAACATAGTATATGATGATATTATTTTAATAGAATAACATAAATACATATCGTCTTCCATCACATGGGAAACAAAACCATCTTTCACTATAATCTGAATGTGGTTTTCAGAGGTAGAGATGTCGTTCTTTACCATGAATTTTTGTTCTTCAAGGGTTTTATGATGAAATTTTAAAATATTGAAATATTATATTTATGAAATGGTTTTTGGATATTGTTTATGCGATGGGTGGAAGCCCATAATAGATCAATAATGAGCCTGATATAGCTTATATGAAATTTGGATCATCTAATACCAACTAAAATACCTTACTTCATTATATCCAAACATCTTAGAATAATTTTATTGATCATAATGATAATCTAGGAAGGATTTCACAATAATCTATATACGGTTTTCTGAGGAAGATATATCATTCTTTGAAAATCATTTTTTTGTTTTTTGATCCATATCCTTCAAATATTTTTAAATCACAATGATATAATATCACCATTATATAACATAGTATATTATGATATTATTTTAATGGAATAACCTAAATACCTATCATATTGCATCATATGGTAACAAAACTAATCTTGCATTTTTACAAAAGATTATGACCTCATGAACTGATTTAATATATTTTCAAAGAAATTCTGATCATCTAATCCCAACTACAATACCTTACTTCAATTAATTTCAAACATTTTGAAAAATGATTTTTTTTATAGAATGTATGAATTTCATTACCAAAGAAAGAAAGGAATATTTTATTTTAATGTATATGGAGAGAAATAATTCTCCTACAATATAACAATTATTTAATGTTTTGATTATCATTTTTTTATTCAAATAAAAAGCATATATTGTAACAACCCGAAATTTTGAATAAATCTTGTTTCGTAAATTTATGTTTTATTTTATTTTGTTTTTTATACTCAATAGAAATGTTTCATTTGATAACATGAGTATAATTAAAATTAGACCATTGGGTTTTGACTGTTATATGACCATTGGTCAATATGACCCCTTGAAACTGAACATTTTTATTTTTGTCTCTAAATACTAGTAATCTTGGTTAATTATTATAGAAATAAGATTCAATGGCCTCACCCAGTAGTCTTGGACCGATCGAAGCCCATCTAATAGAATTTGGGAAGGAGGTAGCACCACTGGGCTTTGCTCTGGACCAAACCCAAGACGAACTTCATCGTGTGAAGCTAGAATGGAATCGCCTTTGCGAGAAGTTCAAACTGATCGAAATTACTACTCGTGCGATGTTAGCCGAGCCTCCCTCAGATTCTCTAACCTTAGCACACCTTACACTTAGGTCCTATGCTGGTGTGATAAGGGGATATGTAAGGATACCATAACTTCCTTGTGTAATCCTTTGTTTTAAATAAAAATTGAGATTTCTTCTTGTGATGAAGTTTATGAAATTTTGAATGACCGGATAAATATAGTATTCATATATTTGATGAATTTTAGAAAAAGGTATTTTAAAAATGTTTATGTAAACCTTAAATAATTAAAAATGTGTAATGATATTCGAAAAATGGTCTTCTACAATTATGCTCACTACGAAATTTAGAGTCTAATAAGATCAACTTAATTTTTGATGAATAGTAAATTTTGAATAGTGATTTTATGATTAGGATTAGAAATGTGTCCAAATGGATTACTAATCTCACTTAAAGAATGTATTAATATAATCTAGGCACCTTGATTAAGTAATGTGATTCAATAAAATGGTTAAATAATGATTTCATAAATTATTATTCAAGTATTAGTTTTTTCGAGTGAATAGTGTTTTTAATTCAAGATTAAATTAAAGATATTTAAAAAATTATTTTTATAAAATGGATTTCATTTTTGAACTCAGAGCACCGATATTATGTTATGGTAATTTTTGGGGTTTTTTCTGAAAAAATGAATCTTCGGTGAATAGTGTATTTATTTAAAAAATAAATTAAAAATATTTAGAAAATTATTTTTATAAAATGGAGTTCATTTTTGAAATCAGAGCATTGATATTTGGTTATGGTGAAATTTTGGGATTATTCTGAGAAAGTTGAATTTTCGATGAATACTGAAAATAAAGTTTTTAAGTTACATGTGTTTAATGACATCCTTAAATTATGTATTAAGTATGTAATCAATATTTTCGACTTATGAATAGTAAGATAAGGTATGAGGTGTCCCATGTGGCCAATACAATGGCCAAGCCCATGGTTTTTTCAAAACCACTAATGAGGTGTCCCTTGGCCATTAATGCCTTGTCCCCTCACTTTCCCTATAAATACCAAGCCATCCTCTCATCCATTCGACTCCCCACTCTCCCCCAACGAAATTCTGGTCTCATTACCTCCCAAGGAGTCCTCCCATGGTGCCCTCAAGCCCTCAAGGTCCCAACCAGTGAGTTTTAAGAGTTACGTTTTAAGGTAAGGGATCTGACCTCTCTCTTTCTTTTCAAGAAATCTCTTTTATGTCATTTCTTTTATGATTTATGTTATTATGTTATATGATGTTATTTTATACTCCTCATACTGCCCTTTTCATGTTTATATAATGAGATATCCCCTATTACTCTCATTATTTCGTTTTATGAAGTTTTAAGTGGCGCTGTTAGGCTGCCGAAATTTTTATAACGAATTCTTTCTCCCTTCTCATTTTTCAAGATCTATTTTCATGTAAAGTATTTCATGTTCCTTTTTATTATGTTGGGGTATGATCTATAAAGTTATCATAATGATATTTTATGATCATATGATGAGAGACCCCATTTTATCTCTTCAATTCAGTATTTTTTTGTTTTAAGTGGCACCGTTAGGCTGCCGAATTTTTTAGTGGTTCTTTCACCTTTCTCCTTTTTCAAAGTTCTAATTCCATGTCAAGTCTTGCATGTTCCTTTTCATCATGTTGGGGTATTATCTCTATATTTATCATACTGATAATTTATTTTCATATGATGAGAGACCCTATTTGATCTCGTTAACTCATTTTTGTTGAAGTTTAAGTGGCACCGTTAGGCTGCTGAATTTTTAAGGGATTTTTTCACCCTTCTCTTTTTCAAAGTTCTACTTTCATGTCAAGTCTTTAATGTTCCTTTTTATTATGTTGGGGTGTGATATATATATCTATCACAATGAAATTTTATGTTCATATGATGAGAGACCCTATTTGATCTCGTTAATTCATTTTTGTTGAAGTTTAAGTGGCGTCGTTAGGCTGTCGAATTTTTAAGGGATTCGTTCACCCTTCTCTTTTCAAAGTTATATTTTCTGGTCAAGTCTTTAAAGTTCCTTTTCATCATGTAGGGGCATGATCTCTATATATATCATACTGATTATTTATTTTCATATGATGAGAGACCATATTTGATCTCGTCAATCCATTTTTGTATGTTTTAAGTGACACCGTTAGGCTGCCGAATTCTCATGATAGAAATCTATTTTTTGTCTCCCTTTCAAGTTCTTCGTTTCATATGGTATATCATTCAAATTCCATTACCATGTTCTAAAATACTTTATATTCTGTTCCGATACTTTTTATGTATCATTTTTGAGTGGGTGACCCATGTCCCCTCTCTTTTCAATGTTTTCAATAACCATGTATCATAGACGTTATGCTGCATAGTTTTCGTCTCAAAATGCCTCCCTCTTAATCTCAAAATTATTTTATGATATTAAGTGAATACACAAAGCTCTTATTTCTACAGGGGTATTCACATATATATCAAAATGTTCCGTTTTAAATTCATGGACTTACATACCTGAAACCCCCTTTCCCTTTTCCGTGTGTTTAAAGTGACGTAAGTATCTTGTCGTTAAAGCAGTTTTTAAAACGTTATGATTATGAAATGAAACCCATTTATTTTATGCTATATGGGTTATTTATGAAATGTTTGATGATGATATATGTGTCTCACTTGATAATAAAGTCAAATTTTTGGGTGCGCCCTAATAGCGCTCCAATGCATTGGGTAATGATGTAACCACCAGATATTACAATTTTCACGATATCTTTGTGAATAACCTTGATAATTTTCAAATGACACCTTGGGGATGGACCTTTGTGATATGTTCATTATTGTCTATATTAAATGTTGCAGCCACATCTTCAAGTTATGAAAAATGTTATTTTTATTATGATATGCCTCATGATTTCTTTCTCATGCCTTAATGTTCTTTTCATGACCTTATTGAAGCATCTCAGGTTCACATGTAAAATGCTTCTCTTGTTTCCCTTACTGGGCCTTCTGCTCACCCATTCTTTTGATGTATGTCCCCAGGTTATGAGATGCAGTAATGAACCGAGGATGAACATGAGGAGAATCCTTTCAATTGATTAAGAAGAATATTTTATGTTTTAACGTTTAAAGATCCTGGTTTCCAAGACACTAAACCTTAAAGATCTTCGGTTTTGTAAAATGTAATGAAAGTTTATGTGATAAAAAGGCGGGATGCTATAGTTGGTATCAAAGGATGGTTTAGTTATTTGTGGAAATTAGGATATGAAAACTCTAGGAAGAAACCTATAAGAAATGTTTAAATATAGGTAATATTCCTGGTATTTTGGTGAGTATTGAGTAAGGGGTTGCCAAGCAAATACATCCCTGTCTGGATACGAGCAGGTAGAGGCGGCTCTGTCACATATGTACATAGGGGTGAAACCCGAAAATACCACTTTGAGCTAAACTCGAACGGGAACTGGTACACGACAACAAGCCTTGCTACACTCTTGGTTATGACACTCCCGAGGGATATGCTTTGGTAAATTCATAATCTTTGTATGAACCATTGTTAAAGGAACAAAGATAAAATAAAATAAAGATTCACATAAGAATGTATGATCATGGATAACCTAGATGGGAACCTAGGGGATCACACGTTAGGGTATATGATCATGGATAACAATGGTTCATACTTTTCTTTGGGATAATGTTTAAAGATAGAAGAAATAGATAGTTAATCTTTTGTGGATTATGTGATTCTCTAGAAGATGATTCTTTTGTTTTGATGAGACTAAGTAGTTTTGATTGCTCATAGTTTGGAGAAAAGATTAGTTTTGGGTAGAAAATTATTAAAGGATGAAACTCTACATGAAGATAGGTATATTTTCTTATGTTTTTGTTTTATGTTGTAAATGAATATCTCAAAATTATGAAAAGGAATGTAAAACAAAAACGTTGTTGGTTTATGTTTCCTACTGGGTAATCAAAGACCATTTACACACATCAAAAGTTTGGGATTTTCTTATGGTTAACTTTCTCCTAATCATGTTTTCTATCAATCTCCCTCAAAACTTGACCCTTTGTTTTCTCCTCCATGTCCATGTTTTCGTACATGGAATCCTAGTGTGGGCTAACTTGGGTGACCTTTGTAATTACCTTTTTTATTTTAAAGTAATAGTCTTACTGACTCTTTTTCTGATGTGGGACTTTCAATGAAATTTCAAAACCCAATTTTAAAAATTGCGAGGATGTAATTTCTTAAGGGGGGAATATTGTAACGACCCGAAATTTTGAATAAATCTTGTTTCCTAATTTTATGTGTTATTTTGTTTTATTTTTTATACTCAACGGAAATGTTTCATTTGATAACAAGAGTATAATTAAAATGAGACCATTGGTTTTTGACTGTTATATGACCATTGGTCAATATGACCCATGTAAACTAAAAATTTTGATTATTGTCTCTAAATACAAGTAATCTTGGATAATTATTATAGAAAGAATATTTGATGGCCTCACCCAGTAGTCTTGGACCGATCGAAGCCCATCTAACAGAACTTTGGAAGGAGGTAGCACCACTGGGCTTTGCTCTGGACCAAACCCAAGCCGAACTTCAACATGTGAAGCTAGAACAGAATCACCTTTGGGAGAAGTTCAAACTTATAGAAATTACTACTCGTGCGATGTTAGCCAAGCCTCCCTCAGATTCTCTCACCATAGCACACCTTACACTTAGGTCCTATGCTGGTGTGATAAGTGGCTATGTAAGGAGACCGTAACTGCCTTGTGTAATCCTTTGTTTTAAATAAAAATTGGGATTTCTTCTTATGATGAAGTTTATGAATTTTCAAATGAACGGATAAATATAGTATGCATATATTTGAAGAATTTTAGAAAATGGATATTTTAAAAATGTTTATGTAAAACTTAAATAATTACCAATGTGTAATGATATTCAAAAAATGGTCTTCTACAATTATGCTCAGTATGAAATTTAGAGTCTAATAAGATCAACATAATTTTTGATGAATAGTAAATTATGAATAGTGATTTTATGATTAGGATTAGTAATATGTTCAAATGGATTAGTAATCTCACTTAAAAAATGTATTAATATAATCTAGGCACCTTGATTAAGTAATGTGATTTAATAAAATGGTTAAATAACGATTTCATAAATTATTAATCAAGTATTAGTTTTTTCGAGTGAATAGTGTTTTTTAATTAAAAATTAAATTAAAATTATTTGAAAAATTAATTTTATAAAATGGATTTCATTTTTGAACTCAGAGCACCGATATTATGTTATGGAAATTTTTGGGGTTTTTTCTGAAAAAAATGAATTTTCGATGAATAGTGTATTTATTTAAAAAATAAATTAAAAATATTTAAAAAATTATTTTTATAAAATGGAGTTCATTTCTGAAAATATAGCATTGATATTTGGTTAAGGTGAAATTTTGGGATTATACTAAGAAAGTTGAATTTTCGATGAATAGTGAAAATACAGTTTTTAAGTTTCAGGTGTGTAATGACATCATTAAATGATGTATTAAGTATGTAATCAATATGGTCGACTTATGAATAGTAAGATAAGGTATGAGGTGTCCCAAGTGGCCAATTCCATGGGAAAATACCATGGGAAAGCCCATGGTTTTTCCAAAACCACTAATGAGGTGTCCCTTGGCCATTAATGCCTTGTCCCCTCACTTTCCTTATAAATACCAAGCCATCCTCTCATCCATTCTACTCTCCACTATCCCCCAACAAAGTTCTGGTCTCATTACCTCCCAAGGAGTCCTTCCAAGGTGCCCCCAATCCCTCAAGGTCCCAACCTTTGAGTTTTAAGAGTTACGTTTTAAGATAAGGGATCCGACCTCTATCTTTCTTTTCAAGAAATCTCTTTTATGTCATTTCTTTTATGCTCCATGTTATTATGTTAAAGGATGTTATTTTATACTACTCTTACTGAAATTTTCATTTTATATAATAAGAGATCCCCTATTACTCTCATTATTTAGTTTTATGAAGCTTTAAGGGGCGCCGTTAGGCTGCCGAAAGTTTTATAACTGATTCTTTCTCCCTTCTCATTTTTGAAGATCTATTTTCATGTAAAGTATTTCAAGTTCATTTTTATTATGTTGGGGCATTATCTATAAATTTATCATACTGATATTTTATGATCATATGATGATAAACCCCATTTTATCTTTTCAATTCAGTATTTTGATGTTTTAAGTGGCGCCGTTAGGCTGCCGAATTTTTTAGTGGTTCTTTCACCTTTCTCCTTTTTCAAAGTTCTAATTCCATGTCAAGACTTGAAAGTTCTTTTTCATCATGTTGGGGTATTATAATTATATCTATCATACTGATAATTTATGTTCATATGATGAGATACCCTATTTGATCTCGTTAACTCATTTTTTTTGAAGTTTAAGTGGCGCCGTTAGGCTGCTGAATTTTTAAGGGATTCTTTCACTCTTCTCTTTTTCAAAGTTCTACTTTCATGTCAAGTCTTTCAAGTTAATTTTTATTATGTTGGGTTATGATCTCTATATCTATCATACTGAAATTTTATGTTCATATTATGAGAGACCCTATTTGATCTCGTTAATTCATTTTTGTTGAAGTTTAAGTGGTGCCGTTAGGCTGCCGAATTTTTAAGGGATTCGTTCACCCTTCTCTTTTCCAAGTTATATTATCTGGTCATGTCTCTCAAGATCCTTTTCATCATGTTGGGGTATTATCTCTATATCTATCATACTTATAATTTATTTTCATACGATGATAGACCGTATTTGATCTCCTCAATCCATTTTTGTAAGTTTTAAGTGACGCCGTTAGGCTGCCGAATTCTCATGATAGAAATCTATTTTTTGTCTCCCTTTCAAATTTTTTGTTTCATATGGTATACCATTAAAATTTCATTAACATGTTATCAAATACATTATATTCCGTTCCCCTACTGTTTTATATATCATTTTTGAGTGGGTGACCCATGTCCCCTCTCTTTTCAATTTTTTCTAAAACCATGTATCATAGACGTTATGCTGCATAGTTTTCGTCTCAAAATGTCTCCCTCTTAATCTCAAAATTATTTTATGTTATTAAGTGAATACTCAAATATCTTATTTCTACAGGGGTATTCACATATATATCAAAAAGTTTTATTTTAAATTTTGGGACTTACATACATGAAACCCGCTTTCCCTTTTCCGTGGGTTTAAAGTGACGTAAGGATCTTGACTTTAAAGCAGTTTTTAAAGCCTTATGATTATGAAATGAAACCCATTTATTTTATGCTATATGGGTTATTTATGAAATGTTTGATGATGATATATGTGGATTACATGATAATAATGGCAAATTTAAGGGTGCGCCCTGTTAGCGCTCCAATGCATTGGGTAATGATGTGACCACTAGAGATTAAAATTTTCACGATAACTTCGTGAATAACCTTGAAAATTTTCAAATGACACCTTGGGGATAGACCTTGGTGATATGTTCCTGATTGTCTATATTAAATGTTTTAGCCAAATCTTCAAGTTATGAAAAATGTTATTTTTGGTATGATATTCTTCATGATTTTCTTCTCATGCCTTAATGTTCTTTTCATGACCTTGTTGAAGAATCTCAAGTTCACATGTAAAATGCTTCTCTTGTTTCCCTTACTGGGCCTTCTGCTCACCCTTTCTTTTGATGTATGTCTCCAGGTTATGGGATGCAGTAATGAACCTAGGATGAACATGAGGATAATCCTTTCAAGTGTTTAAGAAGAATTTTTTATGTTTTCATGTTTAAAGATCCTGGTTTCCAAGACACTATACCTTAAAGATCCTCGGTTTTGTAAAATGTAATGAAAGTTTTTGCGATAAAAAGGTTGGATGCTATATATAAAAAAAATTTGGGGTTATTTTTTTATTAAAATGTATTTTGAAATGAAAAGGGTATTTTGTTATCCTAATGAGTTTTGAATACGTGTTTGGATGTGTTTTCAAGGGTGTTATGATAGAAAATTTAAAATAATAAAATACTGTATTCATGATATGGTTTTAGGATATTGTTTATACGATGGGTGGATACCCATAATAGATCAAGAGTGACCCAGATATAGCTTATACGAAATTTAGATCATCCAATTCCAACAAAAATACCTTACTTCCTTACATCCAAACATCTTATAGGAATTTTATTGATCATAAAGCTTATCTAGGAAGGATTTCACTATAATCTGAAAGAGGTATTTTGAGGAAGAGATATCATTCTTTACCAAGCGTTTTTGTTTTTATTTTTGATCCATATCCATAAAATATTTTCAAAGAACAATGATATATTATCACCATTATATAACATAGTATTTGATGATATTATTTTAATGGAATAACCTAAATAAATATCATCTTCCATAACATGGGAAATAAAACCATCTTTCACTATAAGCTAAAAGTGGTTATCTGAGGAAGAGATATCATTATTTACCAAGAGTTTTTTGTTTTTCAATGGTTTTATAATAAAAATTTTAAATATTAAAATATTTTATTCATGATATGGTTTTAGGATATTGTTTATATGATGGGTGGAAACACATAATAAATCATGAGTGATCCTGATAAAGCTTATACAAAATTTGGATCATCCAATCCCAAATACAATAACTTACTTCCTTACATCCAAAAATCATAGAGGAATTTTATTTATCATAATGATAATCTGGGAAGGATTTAACTATAATCTGAAAAAGGTGTTCTGGGAATAGATATTGTTAATTAAAAAGCATTTTTGTATTGTTTTTTGATCCATATCCTTCAAATATTTTTAAAGCACAATGATATAATATCACAATTATATAACATGGTATGTGATGATATTATTTTAATGGAATAACATAAATATATATAATATTCTATCATATGGGAAACAAACCCATATTTTATATTTATAATAGATTATGACCTCATGAACTGATGTAATTTATTTTCAAAGAAATTAGTATCATCCAATCCCAACTATAATACCTTACTTTATTTTATATCAAACATTATGAAAAATGAATATTTTTATATAATGTTTGACATTATTTACAAAACAAAAAAATGAATATTATATTTTAATGTATATGGAGTGAAATAATTCTCCTACACTATATCAATTATTTGATGTTTGGATTATCATTTTTTTATTTATTCAAATAAAAAAAATATAAACCATTTTTTGGTTTTTTTAAAATTGGTTTTGAAAATAAATGGGTAATTTTTTATCCTAATGAGTTCTGAATATAGGTTTTGAAGTGTTTTAAAGGGTTTGTTGATGAAAAATTTAAAAATTTAAAATATTTTTTTTCATGATATGGTTTTAGGATATTGTTTATACACTGGGTGGAATCCCATAATAGGTCAAGAGTGATCCTGATATAGCTTATATGAAATTTGGATTATCATATCCCACCTAAAATACCTTACTTCCTTACATACAAACATCTTATTGGAATTGTATTGATCATAATGCTAATATAGGAAGGATTTCACTATAATTTGAAAGAGGTTTTCTGAGGAAGAGGTATCAGCCATTATCAAGCATGTTTGTTTGGTTATTTGATATATATCCTTCAAATATTTTTAAAGTATAATGATATAATATCACCATTATATAACATAGTATATGAAGATATTATTTCAATGGAATAACCTAAATACACATCATCTTCTAACTTATTGGATAAAATCCATCTTTCACTATAATCTGAAATAGTTTTTCTGAGGAAGAGATATTATTCTTCACCAATCATTTTTTTTTCAAGGGTTTTTTTCTGGAAATTTAAAATATTAGAATATTTCATTCACGATATGGTTTTAGTATATTGTTTATATAATGGGTGGAAACCCATAATAAAGAAATATTGAGACTAATATAGCCTATATAATATTTGGATCAACCAATCCCAACTTAAATACCTTACTTCCTTACATCCAAACATCTTAGGGGAATTTTAATGAACATAATTCTAATATAGGAAGGATTTCACTATAATCTGAAAGATGTTTTTTGAGGAAGAGATATCTTTCTTTACCAAATATTTTTGTTTTGTTTTTGGATCAATAGCCTTCAAATATTTTTAAATCACAATGATATAATATCACCATTATATAACATAGTATATGATGATATTATTTTAATTGAATAACCTAAAAACATATAATCTTCCATCACATGGGAAATAAAACCATATTTCAATATAATCTAATAGAGGTTTTATGAGGAAGAGATATCACTATTTACCAAGAATTTTAGTTTTTCATGTGTTTTTTGATGAAAATTTAAAATATTAAAATATATTAGTCATGATATGGTTTTAGGATATTATTAATATAATGGTTGGAAGCCCATAATAGATAAAGAATTAGCCTAATATATGTAACGCCCCGACCCTAGTTACCCAGAGTCGGTGCATTATTACATAACATTGGCATGATCATAATAAAGATCAAATCTCGAAAGACCGATTGGTTTAGTAGCCTTGGAAACACTAGATATATTCATAAGTTTAAATTACATCATAAAGTGAAAAACTACTATGACAACATAATGTCTCAATAGTCCACACTATTATCCCTTCATAATATCCCTGCAGGTCATTCATTATTTACTTCTTCACATCCTGGGAAAAATAAAACATAGAAAAGGGGTGAGCTCAAATGACCAGTAAGGATAACAATATAGCAGAACATTCAAAAATAAGCATAAACATTTAAGGCAATGCATTACTAAAACAAAAGCCTTTTATACTTGAACTTCAACATAGTATGGCAAAAGTAAAATGAAATAATTCCATTTACTTATTCACATGGATATTCTACTAATCGAATAATCACATGCAATATCAATAACCACATTCAAAATGTCGGAATGCATAATGATGAACTTGAATTTCATTTTCAAAGCCTCGTCCCAAGACCTAGGGGCTAACTGTAACCGGAACCCAACCCGGAGTTCCTCTAATAACCGGACACCAACCCGGAGTGCCTCTAATAACCGGAGACCAAACTGGAGTTCCTCTAATAACCGGAGACCAAACCGGACTTCCTCTAATAACCGGAGACCAAACCGGAGGGATTAATTTTACTGGTCCCCAACCCAGAACATACTTGTCTAACACATTCATCTGAATGAAAGGTCGAAATATAACATAAACATTCGGATTACAAATAACTTATGAAATGTCAATACTCTAAACAAAAACCATGAGTGACATAAGAATAACTTATCCACAGTCAAAAATATCGCAAAACCGTCAATAAAATATGGATGTTTTGTAACATAATAAATCAACTTCAAATAAGCATAAAATCCATCAAAGGATGTTGACATAGATGAAATCAAAATTCTTTTTAAAGAAATATCTCTTTTTATTTTGAAATCATTTAAGATCCATATAAAATAAAACATTTTATTTGAAAATATTCTTTATAAGCTTGTAAGAAAAGCTTTGACGATTTTATAATGGCGGAAAATAGCCACACCCGCCGTATAAGTTAAAAAAACATTCTTACCTTCATTTTGTCGAAAAGGTTAAAAAGAACCTTGTTTGGAAAACGATGGAAAGATTCCTTTATAAACCTCTTATAAAAAGTCAAAAAAGTGTATAAATGACTTTAACCCATATTCTAGTAAATATTAAAAATGTTTTGAAATTCATTTTTAAGAAACATGGATGTGGATGATAAAGAGATCCCAGTAGATTATTACGTATAAACAACCTCGAATAATGAAGAGATTGTGAAATAACCCTTATCAATTTGGTAACTTATGAAACATACAACCCATGAAAGAGGTATTGTACAATGAATATGTAAATACACATAAATTAGAGTGTATTACACAGAGAATATAATTATGGGAAGTACATACACCACACAAAAGGTGATGGTGGAAATATGGCATGAATCTCACGGGAATAAGGAGTGAGATGAAAACCCCTTAACTTGTACATTTCCTTGGTTGAGGTAGGTTAAACTAATGTATAATGGTGAAATAATTGTTATTAAATTATACAAAAATCATATACATTAATATGATATCATATATGATCTTTTAAAATTGATTTGATAATAATATCTTAGTATTATCGTTGTTTTGGGTGTTAACTTACTTGTTTTCTTTTATATGTTTTGTTACGTAAGCCATTTTTGTAATGGATAGGTTGTATATTATTCATATACAGAATGATATCAAGTCCTTAAACATCATTTTTAAATAATCAAATTATAATTATTCTTTAATGGATACGATGGAGAATGAATCTCATCGCGTTCGTGGAGACGGTAGTCCATACGTACGCATGAGCGACAATATCATTCTTTTGATATTAAAATAATATATGAATGGATGGTATATAATATATACAGAATCATTATCATGTTATATTTATTATTTACATGAGTTACACATCATTATTATACCCATCCAAATAATAATATATTGAATAACAATTACACCACGACGTGGAGACGGTAAGCCGTACGTACGCACGTATGATGACATGTTATTCAAAGGGTGGATAGAATACTGAATATGGTTATACCATATTTATAATAACATCATAGTATATATAATATACTGGAGTTATTATTTTATAATGGTAATAACAAAGAAAAAAGAAGTGGAAGAAGAAAGGAACTTGAAAAAGGGTGGTGAAATCATTACCTCTTCTTTGGTTTCTTCCTTTTGATTTGATCAAAAGGGATCCTTAGGTTGGATTTATGATCGAACTAAGGCCTCTAGGTTGTAGGTAGGGATGTTGGGAGATTATTTGGGCAGAGTTTGGCCGAATCAAAAGGTTTTTATGGTGTGAAGAAAAGAGAAGGAGGAGTGCCCTTTCTATAAGAGGGGTGAGGGGCACCTTTGGAAAAGCTAGAAATATTAATTTATAATAAATTCATATTCGGTTTCTAATGGCTCCAAAGATGATTATTAAAAGGTTAAGGTGGCTATGGGTCGAAAAAAACTCAACCAATAGAATTTAGACAGGTTTGGGTACTTATATTAACCTTATCTTTAAGTATTAACTCTAAGTTAATTAGTTTCACATTTACAATGTCTCTTTGTATTTTTATATAATATGGTTAATAAACTTACTATATAAATCCAATAGACCCCCAAGTGGTCCATTAATGATGAAACTATCATGATATAAGTCTCTTGGCCGATCCTTATATTTTTAGGAATTTAATATCATTTAATAATATAATATTTGTTTTAAGAACTCTTTTATGTCAATTTTGACACTATTTAATAGTTTATTTTTGTGAAACTCATAACAGATTGATTACTTAAAACAAAGTCAATTAAATCAATCCTAATATATCATATTATCCTAGAAAATTAGTTTAATTCATTAAAAGTTTCATATTATATTTATTTGGGTATTTATAATATCAATTATTTAGATTTTTTACTATTATAGCAATTGCTGCATCATCTTTGTGTCATAAATAAATTAAATTATTTAAGGTCGAAAAATTATAAATAAAATATCATTATGTATTAAATCTTTCTATCTTTCTAATTAATATTTATAATCTAAAATCCAACATATATAACCCTATGTAAAAATTGTTTTTCTAAAAGATATATGCTTGTGTCATTTTAGTATTCATTTTAACTTAATTAAAATAAAGTGTCTCTATCACCTACAAGTGGCACCATGGGGTCCCCGAATCGACCCAAATATGCCTATGTCCGAACATGTATCAACCAATAAGGCTAGGACACGTTTTAGTGTAATTTAGTATTATTATAATATTATTTTTTAACCCTTATTTACCGGATTTACCCTTAACCATGGTAAATAAAATATTTACCGCAGTAATTATTCAAAATGACTAAAAATAAAAGTTATCTATTTACACAATTTGAACATCCTGATTCCAAATATGGAATCCATTTTTCTAAATTCCAAACACAGAAGTGGCAGAAATTAATTTAAAATTAATTTCCGTAGTCAAAACAAAAAGCGTGTTTTTAAGAGATAATAACTATCAAAAGATTGACACTTGTTTATGTTCGGTTTAATTGTAAAATTATGTACAATGACCAACATTGTATTAAATGGTAAAAATATATTCTAAATATACTTTAAAACCACTCAAATTCATAATTTATCGCTATTAATTATTTTGATTAAAAAAGTAGTTTTTAATTAAAATTTAGTAATTTTCACTATTCATCAAAATATTAAAGTTATCTGAAAAGTACCAAAATTTCACCTTAGGCTAAATTCGATACTCTGAATCCAAAAATGAAGTCCATTTTGAGAGATAAAATTTCTAAAATTTTAAAAGGTCGGTATTACTATTCATAACGGCTAGTTGATTGGTTGTGGTGTGTTAGAACTCGAAGTTGCGTACAACACACACTACTATATTATTCAAAGGAAAGCATACCGTGGAAGCTTGGGATGTTTCATTTTAAATTTTTTGATGTCCCCATTTAGTAAAATTTTTTAAAATATTGTATTTAAAAAGGTTTCACTATTAAAAGTTGATAAAAGTGCAATAATGAAAATGAATCTGTTCTTGCATTATGTCTAAGAAACTCATAATATGGATTCTAAAATTATAAAGATTATATAATGTTTAAAATTTAGTTAATACTATTCAAAACCACTTTTGAATGGCTTTTTTTGTATGTCATGGTGTGATTGAACTCGGTGTTGCGTGTAATGCAAGTTATTAAATTATTTTGAAGAAATAACTCACTATGAAATCATGGGGTGTTACATTCTCCCCTCCTTCAATAAATTGCGTCCTCGCAATTTGAAATTGTTTTTCGAAAATAAAAGGTTAAAAATAAAAAATATCTTTGTGGAAAAACCCACATCGGAAATTGGGTTACTAAAATTTAGCCTAAAAATGAGGAAAAGAGAAATGAAAGGGTCACCACCAAATTAAGATCTCGATTAGGAGAACATTGGTGGAAATTAGAGACATATAATTGGAGGAAAAACGTAAATATTTATAGGTAGGGATTGAGGTCATCAATCACAAACAAGTTTAAAATTGAGGTCCTTAAATTCATCAATCTATGATGATTTAAAATACCATCGATTCAATAAAAAATAAGGTATTAGGATAACACAATTTTGACATTTCAAAATATCTTAGTTGAAATCCCACATTGAAAAATGAATTAATGAGGCCTCTATTTAAAATAAAGAGTGGAAAGTATGATGATTAACGAAAATAACACATACTAGGGTTCCATGTAGGAAAATATGGATATGGAAGAGAAATCTAACCATCAATTATCTGATGGAGAGTGGTAGAGAACATGGCTATGAAAAGGCCAACAATCCCAAAGCCATAAATTAGTGATGATTTAAGGCACCATCTAGGACAACATTTTTGTTCTAAGTTCCTTTTATTAATGTTGAGGAATTTATTTATGATATTGGCTAAGATCATAAGGAGATATACTTACTTTATAATTAGAGTTTTATCCATTAATAAATTTCTACCACAAACTCATCTTTCACTCTAAAAGATAGTAGAACGAAAAAAAATTCTATTTATACTATTCATACAAGGTTCCAAAATAAACGAATTTATAATTCATCTACCAGATCTTTTAAAAAAACTACATTATTTAATCCCGAACATCTCATGGGCTAGTTGTAGGTGATACACCCTTGTCGCCCTTCGGTTGCGGGTTCATGTCTTGCGGCCTTGCCGGTCGCGACGGGTTGCTGCCCGACCTATGGGTTGTCCTTTTATGGCAATCAAAAATTAATCTCAAACTAGAATTTATCCAAAATACTTCTGTCCAAACTCACAGTCCAATATTTATAAGGAAGGTAAACATAATGTAGATTCTTTTTACCCTGTAATAGCATATGAATACCTTCATCATGTATTCTTTTAATACACTGAAACATCCTGAATTGCCATAATACTTATTGATTATATTCATGATCCTTTATTTCATATAGAATGCTGGATATACATCATCAATCCAAAAAAAATTTAAACCCCAATAATGATGGAATATACAAATCATTAATCAGCTTCAAGGTAGTCAAGAATATCCAATATAATTTATCCAAATCAATCATGTATTATTCTAAAATCACTACCTCGGTATCACAACCATGTTATGGTTTATCTTTCTCTCAACCATATATTTTCCAAAAATTTAACCTGCTATTGAGTCACTTTTCTTTGTTCCACACAATCTAAAGTCCTCAATGAAATAGTACTATAGTACAAACCTTATATACTCCATAATTATTATAACATGTACATTGTTGATACAACACTCAAATGACATAATCAACAAAAGAACTCTAATCATTCCTCTTCATTTGTGGTAGTATCATAACTTGATTATTATCCAATAGCATCATTTGTGTCATAGTCTGATGACTGGGACATAGGTTTGCGTAGTGTCCAAACTCCTTGAAAATGAACCATTGTACATTTGAAACCATTTTCTTACCCTTTCAGTCACGTACTTTGTGCCCTTTTCCTCCAAACTTATAACAAACTCCCATTCCTTTCAGACAAGTTCTAGGGTGTTTCTTCCCACAGTTATCACATATGGGAAAATTCTTATTTTCCCTCTTCCCTTTATCCATCATTCTCTCTTCCATCCTTTTCTTCTCTTGCTTCCCTTCAAAGCCATAGAACTCAGTAAAATCTTTAATTATCTTATCAACACATGATATTATTTCTTTATATGATGATAATACATGGGAGACTATTTCTCTTATAAATTCTGTCTTAAGACCATGAAATATATGATCCTTCTTTCTCTTTGGATCGTGTGCATTGCTGGAGTTCTCATTCCTTCTACTGGGCGCCATTTCTAAACAATGACATACACTAGATTAGTTTATGAATAACAATACCTAATCCCAAACTTGTAAGACACACAACATAAATTAAATAGTTTATGGATATAATTTATAATCATAAAAATTTCTCCTTTGAGGAAGTAAGTCCACATAAACCCTTCATAATGGTTTGTAAAGAAAATGAGAATTATCCTAAGAATATCCTCCGGGAGTGTCGTAACCAAGAGTGCAGCAAGGCCTGTTGTCGTGCACCAGTTCCCGTTTGAGTCTAGCTCAAAGCGGTGTTTTCGGGTTTTACCCCTAGGTACATCTGTTCCAGAGCCGCCTCTACCTGCTTGTATCCAGACAGGGATGTATTACTCGGAAAACTCACAAAATCTCTACAATACCAAAATTTTAGGAAGTTCTTCTATACTAATCCTCAAAATTCATCTTAAATCTATGTGCTCTAATCAGAGTTTATCTAAATCTAGCTTCCAAGGTTTGTACTAAACTTCCTCTGATACCAACTGTAACGCCCCGACCCTAGTTACCCAGATTTGGTGCATTATTACATAACATTGGCATGATCACAAGAAAGATCAAATCTCGAAAGACCGATTGGTTTAGTAGCCTTGGAAACACTAGATATATTCATAAGTTTTACATTACATCATAAAGTGAAAAACTAATACAACAACATAATGTATCCATAGTCCACACTATTATCCCCTCATAATATCCCTGCAGGTCATTCATTACTTACTTCTTCACATCCTGGGAAAAATAAAACATAGAAAAGGGGTGAGCTCAAATGCCCAATAAGGATATCAATATAGCGGAACATTTAAAAATAAGCATAAACATTTAAGGCAATGCATTACTAAAACAAAAGCCTTTTAAACTTGAACTTCAACATAGTATGGAAAAAGTAAAATGAAATAACGCCATTTACTTATTCACATGGATATTCTACTAATAGAATAATCACATGCAATATCAATAACCACTTTCATAATGTCGGAATGCATAATGCTGAACTTTAATTTCTTTGTCAAGGCCTCATCCCAAGACCTAGGGGCTAACTGTAATTGGAACCCAACCCGGAGTGCCTCTAATAACCGGACACCAACCCGGAGTGCCTCTAATAACCGGAGACCAAACTGGAGTTCCTCTAATAATCGGAGACCAAACCAGAGTTCCTCTAATAAAAAGAGACCAAACCAAAGTGATTAATTTTACCGGTCCCCAACCCGGAACATACTTGTCTAACACATTCATCTGAATGAAAGGTTGAAATATAACATAAACATTCGGATTACAAATAACTTATGAAATTTCAATACTCTAAAAAAACCATGAGTGACATAAGAATAACTTATCCACAGTCAAAAATATCGCAAAACCTTCAATAAAATATGGATGTTTTGTATCATAATAAATCAACTTCAAATAAGCTTAAAATCCATTAAAGGATGTTAACATAGATGAAATCAAAATTCTTTTTAAATAAATATCTCTTTTTATTTTTAAATCATTTAAGATCCATATAAAATAAAACATTTTCTTTGAAAATATTCTTATAAGCTTGTAATGGATGATTTGACGATTTTATAATGGCAGAAAATAGCCACACCCGCCGTATAAGTTAAAAAAACATTTTTACCTTAATTTTGTCGAAAAGGTTAAAAAGCACCTTGTTTGGAAAACGACGGAAAGATTCCATTATAAACCTCTTATAAAAATTCAAAAAAGGGTATAAATGACTTTAACCCATATTCTAGTAAATAGTAAAAATGTTTTGAAATTCATTTTTAAGAAACATGGATGTGGATGATAAAGAGATCCCAGTAGATTATTACGTATAAACAACCTCGGATAATGAAGAGATTGTGAAATAACCCTAACCAATTTGGTAACTTATGAAACATACAACCCATGAAAGAGGTATCATACAATTAATATGTAAATACACATAAATTAGAGTGTATTACACAAAGAATATAATTATGGGAAGTACATACACCACACAAAAGGTGATGGTGGAAATATGGCATGAATCTCTCTAGAATAAGGAGTGAGATGAAAACCCCTTACCTTGTACTTTTCCTTGGTTGAGGTAGGTTAACCTCCTGTATAATGGTGAAATAATTGTTATTAAATTATACAATAATCATATACATTAATATGATATCATATATGATCTTTTAATATTGATTTGATAATAATATCTTAGTATTATCGTTGTTTCGGGTGTTAACTTACTTGTTTTCTTTTATATGTTTTGTTACGTAAGCCTTGTTTGTAATGGACAGGTTGTATATTATTCATATCCAGAATGATATCAAGTCCCTAAACATCATTTTTAAATCATAAAATGATAATTATACTTTAATGGATACGATGGAGAATGAATCTCATCGTGTTCGTGGAGACGGTAGTCCGTACGTACGCACGAGCGACAATATCATTCTTTTGATATTAAAATAATATATAAATGGATGGTATAACATATATACAGAATAATTAGCATGTTATATTTATTATTTACATGAGTTACACATCATTATTATACCCATACAAATAATAATATATTGAATAACAATTACAGCATGACGTGGAGACGGTAAGCCGTACGTACGCAAATATGGTGACATGTTATTCAAAGGGTGGATAGAATACTGAATATGGTTATACCATATTTATAATAACATCACAGTATATATAAGATACTGGAGTTATTATTTTAGAATGGTAATAACAAAGAAAGAAGAAGTGGAAGAAGAAAGGAACTTGAAAAAGGGTGCTGAAATCATTAAATCTTCTTCGGTTTCTTCTTTTTGATTTGATCAAAATGGCTCCTTAAGTTGGCTTTCTGATCAAACTAAGGCCTCTAGGATGTAGTGAGGGATGTTGGGAGAGTATTTGGGAAGAGTTTTGCCGAACCAAAAGGTTTTGAAGGTGTGAAGAAAATAGAAGGAGGAGTGCCCTTTTTATAAGAGGGGTGAGGGGCACCTTTGGAAAAGCTAGAAACATTAATTTATAATAAATTCATATTCGGTTTCTAATGGCTCCAAAGTTTATTATTAAAAGTTTAAGGTGCTTATGGTTCTAAAACAACTCAACCAATAGAATTTAGATAGGTTTGGGTACTTATATTAACCTTATCTTTAAGTATTAACTCTAAGTTAATTAGTTTCACTTTTACAATGTCTCTTTGTATTTTTATATAATATGGTTAATAAACATTCTATATACATCCAAGAGACCCCCAAAGTGGTCCATTAATGATAAAACTATCATTATATAAGTCTATTGGCCGAACCATAGATTTTTAAGAATTTAATATCAATTAATAATATAATATTTGTTTTAAGAACTCTTTTATGTCAATTTTGACACTATTCAATAGTTGATTTTTGTGAAACTCATAACAGATTGATTACTTCGAACAAAGTCAATTAAATCAATCCTAATATATAATATTATCCTAGAAAATTTCTTTAATTCATTAAAAGTTTCATATTATATTTATTTGGGTATTTATAATATCAATTATTTTTATTTTTCACTATTATAGTAATTACTGCATCATCTTTGTGTCATAAATAAATTAAATTATTTAATGTCTAAAAATTATAAAGAAAATATCATTATGTAGTAAATAATTTTATCTTTCTAATTAATATTTATAATCTAAAATCCAACATATATAACCCTATGTAAAAATTGTTTTTCTAAATGATATATGCTTGTGTCATTTTAGTATTCATTTTAACTTAATTATAATAAAGTGTCCCTATCACCTACAAGTGGCACCATGGGGTCCCAAAATCGACCCAAATATGCCTATGTCCGAACATGTATCAACCAATAAGTCTAGGACACGTTTTAGGGTAATTTAGTATTATTATAATATTATTTGTTAACCCTTATTTACCGGATTTACCCTTAACCATGGTAAATAAAATATTTACCGCAGTAATTATTCAAAATGTCTAGAAATAAAAGTTACCTATTTACACAATTTGAACATCCTGATTCCAAATATGGAATACATTTTTCTAAATTCCAAACACAGAAGTGGGAGAAATTAATTTAAAATTAATTCTCGCAGTCAAAACAAAAAGCGTGTTTTTAAAAGATAATAACTATCAAAAGATTGACACTTGTTTATGTTCGGTTTAATTGTAAAATTATGTCCAATGACCAAAATTTTGTTAAATGGTAAAAATATATTCTAAATATACTTTAAAACCACTCAAATTCATAATTTATCACTATTAATTGTTTTGATTAAAAAGGTTGTTTTTAATTAAAATTTAGTAATTTTCACTATTCATCAAAATATTAAAGTTATCTGAAAAGTACCAAAATTTCACCTTAGGCTAAATTCGATACTCTGAATCCAAAAATGAAGTCCATTTTGAGAGATAAAATTTATAAAATTTTAAAAGGTAGGTATTACTATTCATAACGGCTAGTTGATTGGTTGTGGTGTGTTAGAACTCGAAGTTGCGTACAACACACGCTACTGTATTATTCAAAGGAAAGCGTACCGTGGAAGCTTGGGTTGTTTCATTTTAAATTTTCTGATGTCCCCATTTAGTCAAAAAGTTTAAAATATTGTATTTAAAATGGATTCACTATTAAAAGTTGATAAAAGTGCAATACTGAAAATGAATCTGTTCTTGCATTATGTCTAAGAAACTCATAATATGGATTCTAAAATTATAGGGATTATATAAAGTTTAAAATTTAGTTAATACTATTCATAACTTCTTTTGAATGGCTTTTTTTTTGGTAAGTCATGGTGTGATTGAACTCGGTGTTGCGTGTAATGCAAGTTATTGAATTATTTTGAATAAATAACACACTATGAAATCTTGGGGTGTTACAATATATCTTATACAAAATTTGGATTATCCAATCCCAACTACAATACCATAATTACATACATACAATCATCTTAGATTAAATTTATTGATCATAATTCTAATCTAGGATGGATTTCCCTATAATATGGAAGAGGGTCTTTAGGAAGATATGTCATTATTTACCAAGAATTTTTTATTTGTTTTTTGATCCATATCTATAAAATATTTTTCAATAACAGTGATATAATATCACCATTATATAACATAGTATATGATTATATTATTTTAATGGAATAACCAAAATACATATCATCTTCCATCATATGAGAAACAAAACCATCCTTCATGTTCATAGTAGATTATGACCTCATGAACTAATGTAATTTATTTTCAAAGAGATTTAGATAATCCAATCCCCACAATAATAACATACTTAATTACATCAAAACATCTTAGAGTAATTTCATTGATCATAATGCTAATATAGGAAGGATAACTATATAATTTGAAAGAGGTTTTCTGAAGAAGAGATATCGTACTTTAACAAGCGTTTTTGTTTTGTTTTTTGATCCATATCCTTTATATATTTTTAAATTATAATAATATAATATCACCATTATATAAGATAGTATATGATGATATTAATTTAATGGAATAACCAAAATACATATCATCCTCCATCATATGGGAAACAAAACCATCATTCAAATGTATAATAGATTATGACCTCATGAACTGATGTAATTTATTTTCAGCCATCTCCTCTCACAGTTGTTTATAATGATGGAATTATTGTCTATATAAATTAATAATGAAATATATATCCGTATTAAAATATAAAATATCATTTTATTTATTATATTTCCACTCCCTGAAAATTTATATGGTCGTTTGTATATACGTGTAGAATACCGCACCCATGAACCGATGTGACTATTTTTTAAATAACACATCACGTGGATTATATATATAAGTATATTTATAGAAATAATATGTTATTTATCATATTATTATATTTATATAATGATAAAATATTACTTAGCTACTTTCCAAAATGATCATTGAAAAATAGAAACGTTACACATGAATATGCACAATATAAAGTATCCATGATTGTACTATATTTAATTTTTCATAAACATCATTCATCATTGGTTTTGAAAAGTATTATTGTAATATAAATCAAATAAATATTTTGTGATTATTGTTATGAAGATGATGTGATAATTTCCTCTTTGTCCACAGGTAACCTACCAAAGTCATTATGTATATATTAGCTGAATATCATCAAAACATTTTACATGAACATAAATAATTTTATAATTTTATATAATTAGAAATAAGTGATATAAAATGAATAATAAATAATAAATAGGTTATGAAGAAATTAAATAATTACTATAAGTTTATTATTCCAAAATATAAAGAGAACATGTGGGAAGTCAAATTGAATATAATGGGACATTCTTTATAAAATATTCTTTTAAAGTATCCCTTTTAAACTCTTTTTCTTCCTTATCCACGTTCTTATTAATATTTTAAGAAAATTAATCTTTATTCTTAAATTGATGATATTGTTTATTTTTTACCATATTTAACATTATTTATAATTTTTTAAACAAATGAATCTTCTTAACATTTTACATAAGAGGCACACTATTTTAAAATCCTCATTTTTAATGTTTTAATAACTATTTTCTAAATATTTCTCTTATATTTCCGTATTATTAAAATTATATTATGGTTTAATTTATATATATATAAATGAATAACAAAAGAAATTTTATGACTCTTTTAATTTTATTTCAAACATTCTGAAAAATGAATATATTTATGTAATGCTTGACTTTCTTTACCAAAGAAAAAATGGAATATTATACTTTAATGTATATGGAGATAAATAATTCTCTAACACTATAACAATTATTTGATTTTTGGATTATCTTTTTTTTATTTATTCAAATAAAATAAATTATTCCATTATTTTGGTGATTTTTTATTTAAAATGGGTTCTTAAAATAAAAGTGTGTTTGGTTATATTAATGAGTTTTTCATACGGATTTGGATGTGTTATTAAAGTGTTTTATGATGGAAATTTAAAATATTAAAATATTGTAGTAATGATATGGTTTTAGTGTATTATTTATACGATGGGTGGAAACCCATAATAAATCAAGAGTGATCCTGATATAGCTTATAGGATGGGTGTTTTTAAATAGTATTTCAATTCATTGGGTAATAATTATGTTCTTTGTAGAATTATATCAGATGATAGGTGTATGTTTATTCCAATTTTAATGATATTTAATGGTTTTTTAATAATTATATATAGGTAATTACCAAGTAACCTACATGAATGTTATATGATTTCTAATATGTTTTCATGGAAATAATTTCTTCAAATGGTAAGATAAATGATCCTCTTAAAATTGAGATGATTACATTTCTAGTTAAAAGGTATGTTTTGAAGAATATGTTATTTGTGGAATTTCATTTTTTACTAGATTAAATAATTTTTTCCTTTTAAGTCCCTTAATGAGATTTTTTTTCTCATCCAATATTTATAAAACTATTTTCAAATGGATTAAGGATGGATAAAGGAAATGAAAATGTCATGTTGAACGTGTTTATGTTCTTTCATGAAAATAAAACATTTTTATTTTTAAAAGTATTATATAATGAAAAAAAATCATGACTAATAAGCATTTCCCAATTCATAATATATGAGAGTTTTATCTATGAGTAATGACCTAATTAAATAAAAATATTTAAATAAAAAGAATATAAATGTATTGGAATAAATTTATAACATAAAAATAAATGTTAGGTAATGTTTAATGCGGGGTAAATATAGTTTCAGTCATATAAAAGGTTTAGATTAATTTATATCTTATTATAATATATTTAAATATGATTAAGTGATATTGATATATGGATACCATGTTATGGTATATGATTGTTATAACATTTCTTCATATAAACTACGTTTTCATGGAATGGTTTTTCTCATAGTAAATAGGACTCTCTTTTAGGAAGGAACAAATAAGATAATATCCTTCCTAATTAGTAACTCGTAATTTTTAGAATTGGAATCAAGTAATTTGTTTTTGTGATGGAACAGTTGATGTTGGGTATAAATGACAATATAATCCTTGTTATATGGCTTCCAGATCTTATACGAGGGAACATGATGACAGTTAAGTATTTTATAAGACAACATACACAATCTTTCAGAGTATCATCTAACCCAGAGCTAGTTAAAGAATTCATTAATTATTTGGAAATAATATTTGAATTCATAGGATTCTCAAAACATCAAAAGGAAACTCTTTCCATCTATCATTATCATGGTGAAGTTGATCTATGGTTTTTTAGATAAGAATACCATAGAAAGTGATGTGTTTTATGACATATAATGTGACAGATTTATGAATCATTTATTTGGAGAAATATTACCCCGTGGTTGTTTAAATAATAATAGAGAAACAATTCATGGAAGTGAATTATAATGATTATATAGCTATATATAATGAAATTTTTTCATGGTTTTCCCCGTATGTACTAGATTTTATTCAGGATGTTGAATGTAAAATTAATATATATACTTAGGATTGAAACCAATATTACAAAAATAATTAACCCCATAATAATTTAAAATATATGGGAACTTTTTTCATTGTGCGGTGAAATTTGAGATAGTGTTTTTTGACACTTATGTTCTTTTAGATGATAAGTGAATTAAAATGTTCACATGGTAGAAAATGGGAAAGAATAAATCAATGAAACATATTTTTAATAAAATGATGTTCTTATAAAGTGCTAAGTGTGGTAAAAAGAATCATAGATAATGTATTATAAAATCTGACAAGTTTTACTGATATAGAATGTTTTAGACAATTATATTATGACTATAAGGAAAACAAGAAAACTAATAATGAAAATATGATTTTAAGATTATTCAATTTCAATGGGTGCGGTCATTGTGATAATTTATTTCCAAAGAAAGTTGCATAGTATTTAAATAATAACGATAATGAATAGAAATGTATGGAAAAATAATTTTCTATTACTATAGTTGATGTTGGACATTCGAATGAAGTTGTGAAATATGTGTAAATTATTTATTAAAATTATAAAAATACCCAGTTTTAATACTTATCTTTTCATTCATTATTTTCTATAAATTTTTCATTTAAAGGTTAATGTCACCACATGAAAGGAAAATAGAACATTTTGTGAAAACTCTAGGTGGAAATATTAAAGTAACTATGATTTATATGAATATTCATGTTGTTTTTATTGGAGTGTTATTTCCCTAAAATATTTTTTAACTTCCCATTATGATTTTTTTTATTATTTTGGGTATGGATTGAAATTTAATTTATCAAGATAAGATGGATTCTGAAGCTAATAAAGTTTTATTCATTGACATCACTTCATTGATTAATTACCAATAAGCCAAGAAATTAAATTGATATGGTAGTGAATGTTACTCAGATAATATTTTTTAAAATAAAAAAACTATTAAAATTAGATATTTCATAGTAGTGAATTAATATATTTATGTTTTTTCTTATGATTTACATTGTACTATTCCTAATCGAGAGGTTGAATTTACTTTGAATTTTTATTGGATGCTAAGCCTATATCAAAAACCCATTATTGAATAGATCATGTAGATTATTTAGAATTCAAAAATAAGTTGTAGGAGTTTCTAGGTAAAGGTTTTATTTCACATAAAAATTATCTTCGGGGTGGTCTTATTTTTTATGAATAAAAAAGGGTGAATGTGAATTTTCACTTATTATCGAGTATTGAATAACATCACCATAACGAAGAAGTATAATTTTACACATATCTATGATTTGTTTGATCATCTCTAGAGGGAAAAATATATTTCAAATATTTAACTATGGTCATATTATCATTAGTATAAAGTGAAGGTTTTATTCAATAAAATTATGATATTTTAAACTAGATATGGTCATTATGAGTTTAATGTTATTATCTTATGGTTTTATAATGCACTAGATGTAATGATGGATTTAATGAATAGTGTTTTTCCTGGCTATTTAGACATTTTTTTGGTTAAATTTATTGATGACATATGGGAATATTATAAAAGATACAAGAATCATGAAAGAAGACTAATAATTATTTTTCCAAACATCAAAGTAAAAGAAACTATATTTATAATTTTGTAAGTGTGAGTCATGGTTGCAATACATTTATTTCTAGGTTTATATTGTTTCTTATAATAGAATTTTTTTTACCATTAAAAATGAAAATTAGTTATAGAGTTCCCAAGAAATATAAATATCATAGACATTCATAATTTTCTTAGAGTTGTAGGTTACACCCATCGGGTTTTTGACAAATTTTATCAATTGTCTATATCTCTAACAATGCTAACTTAAAAATGATTTAAATTTATCTAGAAAATAGAAAGTGATGATTATTTTTATTTTCAAGAAAGAAAATTTCTAAATTCTCATGTTTTGGTCATGTGCTCTAGAAATGGAAATTTTTCTACTTCAATGATTCTCCACTGATGTGAATTGGTTATGTGTGGATGTAGAATGAGAAAGTAATTGGAAATGGTTCATGTAAAATAAAACCTCACATGTTAAATTATCTAACAGTATATTTGGAATAATACTTTATTGTTTTTCTTTAAAAAATTTATGAATAATTTACATGGATTAAATATTTAAATATATACTAATTAAAAATTATTGAAGTATTTTTCACTACAATATAGTTAATCAAGACATATATACGATTGGTGGAAAAAATAAAGGGTTATGATTGGATGGTTCATTGTCATCTCTGAATGGAAAAGAAAGTATTAAATTCTATCAATCTAAAAAATAATTCTACTTTATCAAAGTAATGTTTTAAACATGAAAAATTCATTAATGGTTTAACAAATTTTTTCCAAAATTTTTTATGTATGAACCTCCTCTCTTTTGTTTCAAGTGTATGTAAAATTTTATTTGTTAGAAATAATTTGGCAATCTAAGAAGGAGGAATATGTTTTAGAGTAAAAAGTTAGATTTGGTGAATAATGATAAATTTTCTAAATTTAACATTAAAAAATAAGTTGTTTTGAGATTTGGAATGATATTATATGGGCCTTTTGATTCCCAATTTAGGAGATAATTGTTGAGTGAAGCACATGGTTCCCACTTTTTTATTCATCATTGCAGCAATAAGATGAATAGAAAAATTTGACTGTATTTCTAGTGGGATGGAATGAAATATTTTATTGCAGGATTTACCATTAAATTATTGACTTTTTGATAGGGAAGAGTATAATGATAATTAATTAAGGGGACGAATCAAGTTCTTCCAGTACAATAGTTGAAATTGGATAATATATCCATGTATTTTGTGGTGGGATTACTAATGACTAATTGAGATTATAATAAAATTTCATTTATTTTTCAACTAGTTAAATCTTAAAATTTCCTTCTCATTAGATATATTATGTCTATAGATCAGCTTTATATACTATATTAAAATGATATAGTCATGTTACATGCTGTTCCTATATCCATCGTATCAGACTCTGATCGAAGGATATCTTCTATATTTTTGAGTGGACATTAGAAATCACTGGTCACAAAATTAAATTTTTGTGTAACTACAAATCATCAATCTAATGTAAATTATATGTGATCGATTTAGACCATTGAAAATATGGTTCTTTATTTATCAATTGATTACTATATCAGTTGCGATCAAAATTTTTATATGCATTATTTTTCAAATGATAATAGTTTTCATTCCACTATATAAATGCCACCATTTTAGGCAATATATTAAAAGAGGTGTGGGATACTGAATTTTTGGGATGAATTATGATAAAACGATATTGGTGGGAGTGGGGATTTTATAAGAAATGGATGGGAAGGTTTAGATGATTTAGTAGCATATGAGGATGGCTCAGATCATTAATAAAATTTATGTGGATAACCAAAGGAAATATTTTTCTTTCAAGGTATGTGATTGTGTATTTCTCAAAGTATCTCTTAGAAAAACTTTAATGTGTTTTAGTATACATTGAAATTTAAATTATGGGTTCATTAGACCACATGAAATTATGATGAATGTTGTATCAGTTGCCTATATAATGGACATGAATATAAGTTTATCACATGAACACATCAAATTTCAAGATTCAATGTTAAGGAAATATGACCCAAACTCATCTCATATTTTGAGCCTTGTACTATTTCTGTTAGAATTGATTCATCTTTATGAGGAAAAACCTATTAATATTTTTGACCATATATATATATTTTGGTAATAAATTGGTTCCTTAGGTTAGGGTTTTATTGAAAACCCATATGGGTGATGATTTAACATGGGAATATGAAAATGCTATGAGGGAGAGACATCCCCACCCATTTAATAATGGAGTAAAACTACAAGGAAATGATTTCAAAAAGACGGAAGAATGTAACAACCTAGGTAATTATAGTATAAACCATTTTAATGTTAATTTATATTTATGAATTACATAGTTAAAATTATTATAAAAATATTTCGTATTTTTTAAATAAAAAAGGTGATAGTTTTAATTAAACTTCTTTAATATCAGGTTTTGACATAAAATATTTATTTAAAAAATATATATTATAATTATTGTAAAATTAATTTCCTTTTAAAAAAATTATATCAAAATTAACATATAGTTATTTTTTTCATTTTCATGAAATATTGATTTCTCAGCTCATAGTGAAAATAATTTTTTCTAACTATCATTTCTTTTTAAAAAATTATGTAACTTCAAAGAAACATTGTTAATTTAATATTATTTAAAAATAAATAAATATTATATTTTTATTTATAATAAAAATAATTATTTTTGAATTGTGATTACAATAGATTTTAGTTGGGTATAAAAACGCATTGTTTGAAAAACTGTTTTAATGTACATAAATTTTCTCTATTTTAATTAATAAAAAACCCCTAATGATGAATGATTTAATTGAAATATAAATATTATGTGTCTAAAAATATTAATTTAATTTTATATAATGTTTATTACTATTCATAGAGTTAGTATAAAATAATCTTATTCTTGAAAATATATTTAGTAAAAGACCAAATTTCCATTGCATGTGTAGGTTTAATTTAAAATTAAGTCTAGCTATTTATATGATTTTAAATTTTTTCAAATTTATTAAAGAAATTAACAATAATAATTTATATGATATAATTAATTCACATAATTGTTTCCATAATAAATAATGAATACAGTCAAAACCTTTTACTATAGTAAAGGTTAAAATGGGTTTTCCAGGTGGTTGAACTAAAATGATATGTGTTTAAATGGCCTACACATTTTTTTAAAATCAATTTTATGGAAATTTTGGAACTTTTCTCATCTATGTATTGATTATGGTCCTTTTTTGTTACTTTTTCATTTTTAAAATGTGGGCATAACTTTTTGTTATAAAAAATTCCATGTGTATTATCTCCATCACTTATAAAAGGTGAACCATTGTCCACTCATATTCCTGGATTCAATGTCCTTATGGTTATAATATACCTATCCAAATATATTCACTAATTATATATAAATTTCTTAGTTTTATTTATTTTACCATAAATACAATCATGGAGGGATTTATATATAATACTAAAGAGGTGGTCTGAAGAAGACATATTGTTATTTACCAGGAATTATTGATTTGTTTCTTCTTTTATATCCGTAAAATTTTCTTCACTAATACTGATATAATAAAACTAATATAATAAATATAAAAGGATTTTGTTATGTAAATTTAATAACCTAAATTCATACCCTCTTCCATCAAATGAGAAATGAAACCATCATTCGGGTGTATAGAGGACTACCTCCTCATGAACCACGGTAATTCGTTTTCCATAATCACCTCTCAAAGGTGTTTATAATAACAAAATTATTATTTATATATTATAATCATGAAATATTCATCATTATTAAAAAGAATATAATATTTAATTTAATACCTTTCCACTCACTAAAAAATGATAATTTCATGTGTGTGTACATGTAGACTACCACCTCCACAAAGCAATGTGATTGTTTTTTATCAACTGGATGATATATATATTTATATTTAAATGAATGACATTCCATTTTATGAAATTATTATTATTATATATTTATTAAATAATTCTTACCTTTATTCCATAATGATAATTTAATAATTGAAATGTTACACATGTGTAAGTATGACCTATTTTCACCATGATTATATGTTGTCCATATTTCATAACCATATTTAATGGTTAGTTTATAAATTATAATTGATGTATAAATATAAAAAATATTTCATTATTATTAGGTATATCATATAAATATTAGCACTTTGAAAAAATTCAACCCACCGAATTCAAGTTTTACATATGGGATGAATATTGTCAAATCAATGGAAATGAACATAATTAACTATGTTATTGTATATATTGTGATAAAAAGTGAAATAGAAGGAATAATAAACATAAAAAGGTTATAATGAAATTATGTAATAAACATAATATTATTATCATGGAATTTAATGAACAAACACGACAATTTGGTCACATGCTACGATAAATTGTTTAAAAAAATAATATTTTAAAGAAACACTTTTCAACTATTTTCTTCCATATCAATTTCCTTCTAAATGTTTCATAAAAATTATTATTTATTCTCGATGGATGATAATGTAAAACCTTTACCATATTTAACATTATTCATAGTTTTTTCTAAAAAAGAATATTTTTATGGTTTTACATAAGGATTATTTATTATAAAATCCCCATTTTAAATGTCTAAAATATTATTTTCTAAATAATTTACTTCCATGTCCATATTCATAAAATTATTTTATGGATGTTTTTTTATTTACATAAAATAATTAAAAATAAAATTTATTGACCCTTTTTTCTACGCATCAAGGGTTTTCAAAAAGGAATTTTTTTACAGAATGTTTGACTTTCTCTACAAATTATAAAAGAAATGTTTTATTATAATGGATATGGTGAAAATGATTTTTTTGTCACCACAGACATTATTTAATGTTTGGATTACGTTATAATATTTCATGTTTTATTAAATGAAAAAACATATATCCCTTTTTTTGAGTATTTTGGTATTGAAAATTGGATTTTTGAAATAAAATGCTATTTTGATATCTGAATGTGTTTTTCTTACGAGCTTAAAATAGTTTTTCACGTATTGTATTATGAAAAGTAAAAAAATATAATTTTTTTCTTCACAATATTGTCATTATAAATTGTTTAAATGATGGGTTGAGCCCCATTATTTCTCATGGGTGATCTCTATAAAATTTATATGATTTGTGAACCAAGATAGTTCTCCAATGCATTGGGTAATTATTGTGTTCTTTAGAGAATTATAGTTTATGTCATTCATACAGTAGTTCCTATTTCTAAAGGATATGTAATAGTTCTATAAATATGATTTACCAAGGAACCTACATACCTTTTATATTACTACAAGTAATTGTTCAATAAATTATTTTAAAAGATAATAGAAATTATCTTTTTAAAAGAAATGTTATGTCCTTTCATGGTAAAAGGGAATGTTTTAACAAAATTTGTTTCATGGGATTTATAATTCTCACATGACTAATGAGTTTCATATGTTTTATGTCCCTTGTAGAGAATTTTTTCCCATCCAATATTTTTAATTGTTTTTCATTGTATTTAAATATGGGAAAAGGAACAGAACAATTCATGTTTATTATCATAAATAATTTTCATGAAAAGAAAACATGTTTTATTTTAAATTTATCTTATTACAAAAAAATGGATACTGATAGAATGTTTCCCTTTGTAATACATGATGTTGTATCTATGAGTTATGACAAAAATCTCTATATCTGTAATCTTATAAAGATCAAAAAATGTAATAAAATGAACTCTTAACTTAAAACTCATGATTATTTAATGCATATGATCATGTACTTATATTAAATATAGTTTCAGATGTTATCGAAATGGATTATAAGTAATGTGTGTCATTTCCTTATCAAAATAAATTTTGATAGTGAGGTGGTAGAGACCCCTCTTAATGGGAATTAGGACCTACTAATGAAAAAGATTGTGTGGATTTGAGGAAATAAGGATAATATTTTCATAGAGGGACTGCATACATGATCTCTAGAATTTGTATCAATGGGGGTGGTGTTGGCTTGAAACTGGGTAAATTCATATAGGGATATTTCTAGTACCAACATGAATGTATTTGGCCCCTTCATTTTCAGGGCTGCTAGAAGGATGTGCAACAATGTAGAAGATTAGGCCTAGGACATGTGGGTGGGACCCAAGTACCATATTGGGTGTAGGGGAGTTATAGTAATGGATTCCATGTCCTAAGTGTTCTCCCCAAATTTCACATCCATTTTAGAGTGAGGATTCATTAAGACCCCTTAGTGGGTAGCGAGCCCTGTAGAAGAATACAATAGTGATGCAATGTGGAAAAGTAGAAAATATTGTGATGTAGTAACTATATCATTATATTTTCTACATTGGATCATACCCACATAGTTTTTTTCTTCACTTTTGATCATTTACAATCATGGGATTACTTCTACCTAACTTTAAAAGTTATTGTAATAATATGAGAATTGATATGAATAATAATCCACCCCTAATATCACCCCACACATGATTTCAGTGTAGGGTTATGCCACTATGATCTGGGACTCACTGGCCACACTATGGCCCCTGAATCTTGAACCCCAAACACCTATGTCACACACTACTTTAAATTTGAGACTAATAATTTTCCCAACAGTGTTATCCCTATGGTGGATCCTTCCATACCTGATATTTATACCAATTTCAATTATCATAAATTAAGTCCCCCTATTATAGTTTTTCATTCATTGTATAACTTCCACGTAGTTTTTTCCCTCATTAGGGGTCACTTTCCACTGGGTGCTCACTTCCACTTCACTATGAAAAAGACTTATGATATTGGGAGAATGTATAACACCAATAATACTTTTTCTAACAATACCACATGACCAATGTGTGACTTGGGTTCAACCACCATTCCATAGGCCTTATTGGACATGTTGTGGGAACTAATCCCTGCAATCCAATACACCTAGGACACACAATGATTTAAGAATTTAACTAATAATATCCTCCTCAATGGTTTCCCAAGTGACAAACATTCCCCACGTGCCTCTAATTCCAATTATAAGGATCATGTTTGTAGTCCCATTATCAAAGTATTTTCCTCTTTACCTTACAACCTCAAGGTATTTTTCTTTAATTATGTTCACTTCCATTCCTAGGGATCACTACAAAATCACGTTGAAAACAAATTTTGATAGGAGAATTTGTAGGACTTATAATTGATGCCTAACACTACCATAAAGTATATATTGGACTTGGATTCCAACACCACACTCGAAGGACTTATAACTCATGCATAGCACTCCCCCAAACCCTATACAAACCTGAGTTCCACTACTACACCATATGCCTTATTGGCCACTCTATGGAATTATCATTGAGAAATACATGAAAACATTTTAACACACTAGGTTTAATTTAGTATTGAAAATATGTTTCAATTATTGTTCATATTGACCCTATATCATAATATATCCCTCTTTGTCTCACTTCCTTTCATTAATATTCCTTTAACATATTTATGAACATTCTCTTTCTAATATAGGTTCCTTGTAAACTATATTCACAGTTCTATATTACCTAAGGATTCCATTCCCTCCTTTTATAGATATATTACCCCATCAAAAACCATTGATTCTTTATAAAAAAAAAGTAATATCATTAAATAAAGCTACATATTAACTGCAATCCAATCCTAAACTTTACCATGATATTTATCACTATGATCTTCATGATTATTTTAAATTACCTTATTGTAAAGAAATATAATAAAATTCCTTAAAATTTAAAAATCAACCCTTTATATATTTTGAAAATATCCAATATTCGTAATTAAAAATATTTATTACCCATACTTATTTAGAATGGAATGAAATGGGATTATACTCTTCATTCAAGAATTAGGGAACACTATTTGAGGGTAAATATCCTCCATTTGATGGGGTTATATTCTTTTATTTTCAAACAATTCTAGCCGTTTTTTTGTGAATATAATCTCAAATATATCTCAAATCACAATTATTATTAAACATTCAAGAGGGGATTATCAATGTTTTCAACCCCACCTATGTGGATGGGAAATAATTACTCATTTTATGTCATCCCACCCCTTTCCTACAGCCTTTGACATAAATAAAATGTAGATTACCCAACAATGTTTAACGAATTGAAAACAACTTCTAGTTGGAATAACCAACTCTAGAATTTCCCCATAATCCAAACACATTAATTCTACATTTTATCTATACAATAATAGAGTAGTGTTACCACTTGGTGCCTGTAATGGTAATAAATCCCTCTAAGCCAAATGATCCTGATCATAGTGTTATAAACAAGATTTTTTATATACAATAACATGGATATCCATTTCATTCATGCATAATAATAAAAATACCATAGAAAATTTAACTCTTTTACTTCACAAAATGACCTATTTTCTCGATCACTTTCAGACTAGTTAGTTAGAAAAAAACATGAGATCACTTGGTAGTGAAGAACATTACACTTGATAAAAATAATACTAATTGTTAAAATAATTTATACTAATTAAAATATATTGTAATTCAATTCATCATTGGAATATTCAAAACTCGAGATAAGTCCATGCAGCCTTTGATGTTTTTTTCAAACCCCCCCTTATACTTTGCCTTTTGACAACAACTATTGATGCATTAATTTGGGTCACCAAATGCTATAGTTTTATCAAATCATATTTTACCTCCATAACATGTGCTTTTATAGATTACTAACCTCATGGATATTTTCACCCACTTAATTCGACACCTCTTCACACACAATTAGAAATAATAAATCATATGTGGATAGGTGTACCATATTGTTCTTTAAGTAGAGGAATAAGGTTTTTCAAGATGGACCAAACCATCATCTTCCATCTTTATATTGACCTTTTTTGTCTTTTAGGAAATGAATTTCATCCTCATTTAAATCCCATTATCATAAACATCACTATTAGTAGTAAACCTCATCCTCTTTCTAAAGTATCTCATTTTTTTGAATCCACTCACACATAGTATTCAGGACTGTTGTCACTCTAATCATTCCATGGATTGGGATTTTCTAGCATTATGGAATCAATCACAGCTGAACAAGTATTATATTGAGTTGCATCAGTAGTGGATCTCAACACATACTTTTAGAAATTACATCTTTGTATTTTTAATATTTTTTTGTCAGATTACATAGAAATTTTTTTTTCTAGACTTCCAAGACTAAAATCTTGGAATACTATTTATTCATTTGTAGATTCTATTATAGTTGTTCATACACAATTCTCATAGATAGTAATAATTTTTAATTTCTATTTGATATTTCATTTCTTCTCCTCTAATATTTTTTTAGTATTTCTATATCGGTGAATTATATAAACTTCTTCTAGGATTTTCTTAATTTTCTGAAACATCAAACATGATATTTTGAAATATGACCTCTTGTAAGGTAATATATCTCTATATAAATCATAGGAGTCGAGTTTCCATATATAAATTCATTAACTTAAAATTAATTCCTCAATATAAACCTCATTTACATTTGACTATAGTTAGAACAAATAAAAAATCTACCATGATAATTATACTTCATGTGCTCTTCCAATGAATGAAAATTGGTATATTAGGAGTTCTTCTATAATTATTTGGAATATTGGATTTGAAAAACCTACCCATGATGTGCTCAAGAATTCCATATGAGTATAAATTTGGTTTAAACATCCTTTTTGGATCTACACTTTCATTTATCTTCACACTTACTTCCATTTTCAAATATATAATGTTCTCTTATGTTGATCCTTTAATATAGGTGTTCATCTCCTTTTCATTTAAACCCATTATATTATCCTACAGCCCCATTATTTACTCATCATTACTAATTATTTTGGAAACCATATTATTTGTTAATCAATATTCATCAATTTTGATTTTATATTTTCTTACATGAAGGGTTTTGATTGTAATGTTTCATGCCTCCATTTCCTAATGAATGACAGTTTTCATGTATATATGTTTGTAAAGATTAGAAATCAAGTCACATTGTTTCTCCATCATTGTTCCTATTTTTATTATATTAAAATTGATGGATATTTTTCTTTCATGAAAATTTGTTCTCAATGTTAAGATATTTAATCATAACATAATAAATGACATGAATTACTTCCCATTATTATACCAACTTTTGTAGGGTTGGGATCTCCTCTTTAACATTATATGATTACCTATTTAATTGGAAACATGGAATTATTTCAACTTCTTCATAAAATTTTCATTTCATTTATAAAATAAAATCTACAATTCTATATTATTTTTCAAAAGAAATGTTAGAGTTAGAGGTGAAATTATATTTACTATTTTCTACCTTGGTAAGAGAATGATTTCTTACTGTATTATTCTTTTTAGTCATTCCATTGTATTTAAATCACTCTTTATTTTATTTTATTTAGAGTTATTATAATTTAATGCACATATATATAGAGAATATTACATGATCATCTTCCTTATAATTTTATTCCTTTTGATCAACATTTACTGCATTTTTTATTGAGGCATCCATTTCAATGTTTCATTAAACTGTTTCAAATCTAACATGGTGTAGCCTCATCAAAAAATTACTTCCTCAAAAACATTTCCTAGAATTATAAGTGAATATTTCATGAAGGAAATAAACTAAAATTTATATTTTGTGAAGTTCCCACCATTAATATTTTATACTTTAGTGTCAATTCCATTTATAATCACAAAAACTAAGGACAATTTAGAATAATAAAAAATCCAATAAAAATAATCTTATTCGTTTGACACAAATGGCAAGGATCATGGATACATTCTATCCTTCAAAATATTATCCTCTTTGTATAACATCCTTTCTTTAGGATTCCTTTATGATATTTTCTCCCATCTCATGACCATGTAGGATCCTTATAAAATACATTTGCATGTCTGAATTACCTATGGATTACATTCTAACATATGTGTGCATAATTTAACCAACAAAAAACCATTGATAAATTAAAAAAATCAAACATTACTTAATAAATCTCTTTTGTAATAATCCTACAAGAATCACCTTAAATTTTTTATTTTTCATCATGTTTAATATAAAAAATCCTTATTATTATTAAATAAAATATAATAATTTATGATTCCAAAAAATCATCCATTCTCATTGAATATTGAATTAATCATCTTCTATGATATATGTAAGGACTTGGGTTTTTCTATGTAAGAAATTAGAACATTTTTTAGAATGTTTCCAATGGTAGGTGTTGAGTCATTGTAGGATTCTGGGGCCTAGGTTTCCTCAATATAGTGATATATATATATATATATATATTCATGAACATGGATTTCTCTATAATAGAGGAATCATTCCCGATTAGAGTTTCAAATAGAAGATCTAAGACCATAGTAGAGTCTGTAATGTGGTGTTTACCAAAGGTTCAATATATTTTTTTGTCATCATTGGGTTCTCAATTGAGGCTGACATGGGAGATTGTTAAATGGGGAATTATTAATTTAATAATATTAAAATAATAACCCTTTCTCCTACTAACTTGTGTTTCTCACGCACTCTATAGTGGAAATAGGACCACCCTTGTGTGAAAGAAGGACTGAAGAGTAACCAAGTAGAGGAGGAACCACTGATTTCAGATCATGATGTTAATCACTCTAGGATCATAGTTTCATAGCTTCAGAGCATGGATTTTCACCTGAAGCTTCATCGTTTGTCCATGAGGTGGGTGGATTTATTAGTTTTACATCAAACTTGACTGTGATGCATTTATTTATGGTTTTAGGGTCTTAATATGACTACTAGTGATCTCATGGGAGGAGATCTATTCATTTTGGTGGAAATTGGAGAGTTTCAGATGGCCTGTAGGGAATTTCCAATTTGATTTCTGATCACACAGAGTGTAGTGCTAGAGAAAATGTAATGTGTTATACCACTAAAGGAAGATTATATTTGGCGACTATATATTGCGTAATGGGGGTATATTCTATGTAGTGAGCTCTGGACATGTATATGTGTGATATGGCTAGAGATTTCATGTCAAGGGATATAGTCAGGTGACATTACATGACCACTGTACAATACCACATGGTTCTAAACATAGGAATAGGATGAGGACACAAGCTAGTAGTTGGGTATCCAAGACATGTAACGTACCAGGGGTATACGCTCTGTTGCGTGACATGGATACCTATCTGTGTGTGGTAGAGGATATGACCAAGATATTAAATTGATTCACAAACTATATGACTTTGGTACACAGTGTATAATGAAAAAAATACATGTCGAGTACTGATATAGGGAATGTCTGGTGTTTGGTATCAATAAACAGTCCATTTATGATGGGTACACATTGTATACTCCACTTGGAGACTCTCCATATCACATCCCTAATTTTAGGACTCATATGGAGGCCCACAAGTAGCCTATCTTTGTTACTTCTCTATATTGGATGTAATGGTGGTCATGATCTTGGTGTGCAAGCTACGACATGAAGTGATGTTGTTGGATTAAATGATAGAGATGTATATACCATTATTGTTTGAGAGGGTTCCCTTGGTCTAACCCTATGAGTGTAAAATGTCGAATTATTTCCTCAACATAGGACTGTGATCCCCTTAACTTGATGATCTCAAATGTAGTTTGTGAATCCCTTTATGTTGTAGAGCTGGGATCATCTATCGTAAATACTTACATATATGTGGATTGTTGTATCGTTTTCTACATCATCTAGGGAAATTATCACATATTCATTATTCTATCAAAATAGGGTTTTTGGAATCATTTGTTACACAGTAACATATATTGCAGTTGGTTTTATTGGGTTATGAGATATTATCGAGAGAGCATACCTAAACATCAAATTTGGATATATATTTTGGTTTTAGGTATCTCTCATAGGTTATTTGTATGATCCCATATATCTATATTATGGAATTGAGACTCAGTTGGGTTTTTGGTGTCCCCCAGTGGTAGTGGATGTGACCCCATACGTGAGAGTTATGATATATGATGTTCTAGATTGGGATCTTGGTGTCCCCCATTTTGGATGGGTGTGATCATATTTCTATTAATGAGGTATTCTGGGTTTATATTTGGGTTATTGGAGTCCCCCATTGGGGATGACTGAGATAACCTATCTATGTATCGATATTCTCTAGGTTCCAACATGAATTTCTTTGTAGAGAGTTGTGATGGGAATTTTCTCATAGAGGTGTGCCTCTTTGGATGGAATGGAACGCCATTAGCTTAGAGATATATGGAAGAGCGTATCTATTGGATAAGATTTATCAGGGGTGTAAGTTCTATTATTGATGAATCATGCATTCTGTGTGTACCATTAGGGATGTTAGGGTAATACCCAATGTAGTGTTATCTCTCAAACTATTTGGATCTGTTATTGAAGAACACATATATTGTGTTCTCTTAGATGGATGCTACCTTTGTGCCATGAGTAGAATCATGTGTCTGGCTACGAATTTGGTACCTCATGAGGCATGGAGTCTATGATTAGTTTTTTTGTGTAATTTTAGGAATCATTGTGGTGAAAAATCATATATTAGTTGACATTACATATGGTTTTTATGGCATCCCACCTTTTTATTACATAAATTTTCATTAATTATTACAAATAGTGGATCTTTAATATCTCATGTCTTAGAAAAAAGGTGGATAATACATTAAAACATAAAAAAAAATATTTTAATCCACTTAAACTGATTATTTAAAGGTTCATCTTAATTACAATTAATGATTCTCATTACCTGAGTACATACATCAAAGGAAATGGTGAGCAGAAGGCCTAGTAAGGGTAAACATGGGTATCAGTTTACTTGTGATATCAATAAGAACATGATGAAATACATATAGACATGGGAAATGTAAAGAGGAGAATTACATAATAAAAATAACATGATTCATAACATTAAAATATGACACATCATTTAATTTATTCATTCATAGTCATATCACAAAGGTCCAACCCCAAGGTATCATAAAAATTACCAAGGTTATTCACCATGGTATCTTAAAGCTTGTCATCTCTAGAGATTAATTTAATTTCCCAATGCATAAGAGAATTATCAATGGTAAACCTTAATATGTATTTATTTTCATTTGATCCTCATAGATAATAATCAAACATTTCATAATTAACCCAAATAGAATTAAAAAATGGGTTTTATATAAAAATCGTGATGTTTTAGAAAGTTCATAAAAACATGACCATCATATCATTTTTAACCCATGAAAATGGAATGAGGGTTTTATATATGTAAATTAAAGAATAAAATATATATTTTTTATTTATTTATGAATACCTTGGAAAATTAAATAGGTTTGGGTATTCACATAATTAAAATAAGAGAATTTCCTGGGAAAAAGACAGAGATTTTGAGGTGAAAATTGTGCAGCATAACGACTATGAAACATGGTTTTAGAAAACATTAAAAAGAGAGGGTACATGGGTAAAATATTCATAAAAGACTCATAATATAGTATATTTACATAATAATATGTAAAAAAAATGTAATTGAATCATTAAAGACATACCACATAAAAGAAAACTTGAAAGGAAAAGAGAGGTTTGAGAATTCCCTTATGAAAATTTGGTAGCCTAACAGTGTATCATAAAATTTAATAAAATGAATTTATGGGAGAGAAAAGTGTCTCCCATTAATTTTAAATAAAATTTACATAAATAAGGATATATAATAAGAAACCCCAATATAAGAATAAGTGAATGTTAAAGACATAACATAAAAGAAGTCTCGACTAAAAGAGGAGGGTGAATGGTTCCCTTACCTTGAAGAGTTGCACAAAGAACACAATGGTTGGGACCTTGTGGGTTGAGACAACCTTGGGAGGAATCAGTAAGAGGTAAAAATACTATAGATTCACTTATGATGAATTTGGAATTAGAGGAGTGAAGGAATGAGATGGTATTTATATCAAAAAGTGATTGAATATTTTATTAATTTATAAGGGACAACACATTAGTGGTATTTGAAAAACCATGGTCTTTCCCATGGTATTTTCCCATGGTATTGGCCACTTGGGACACCTAATATTATATTTTAATCTAAATGAGTCTTCTGGAATTTTAAATTACATATTATATCATTATGATGCCCTAAAACACACTGAAAACTCAAAAAATGTATTTTTACTATTCACAAAAAATACAAAACATTTTATAAAAAACTCACAAATTCAACCTAATCTAATATCAATGTTATTAATTCAAAAATGAACTCAAATTTACGAAAATTATTTTCTATATATTAGAAATTAAATTTTTATGTAAAATCTATATGCACCCGAAAAAATACTAATACTTCACAAATAATTGCTAAAACTTTTATTTTGTTAAACTATTATATCATATTACCATTAAAGATGCATATATTAAATTTATTCTTTATTAATTGAGGTTATTATTCCACTGTTCATATTACTATTCATAAGGGTAATATTACTATAGATAATTTTCTATTCACCAAAAAATAAGTTGATCTTATCAAACTATAAATTTATTACTTATCACAACTCTATATTTCTTTTTTTTAAATCATTTCCCAGTATTAATTATTTAAATTATAAAAGAAATATTTAATTTGTTTTTCAATATTCATCAATAAAATGAAACTTCTAAAAAATCATCCTATATTTATTTTAACATTTGAAATTCAAAAAAATGATAGTTAATTTACCATAATAAGAAATAAAAATTTTATTTATAAAAATGGATTACACAAATTAAATAAGACCTCATTAGATATCCCTTTATAACACATTATTAGGACATAAGAGTAAGTATTGCAATGGTGATAAAGTCTTTTTACAGCATAGACAACATTTCTCGAGTGGTAATTTCTATCAGCATGAACTTTTCCCATATGTGATTCTATTCAAGATTAACATGTTGAAGCTTGGGTTAGTCTTGGTCTAGATAAGATCCCTGTGATGTTGCCTCCTTCCCAAGCTCTGGTAGATGGGATTCATATAGCCTGAGTATACTAGATAAATCCATCAACTCCTCATTCTGTATTAATTAACCATGATTATTTCTATTTATAAAAAATGATCATAACGTTAATAGTAGAGATTACAATGGTCATAATTAACCAATGGTTATATAACAATCAAATCCCAAAGGTCTCATTTCAATTATACTCAATTCATTAATAAAAGGATATAGTTTTATTGATTACAAAATAAAATAACACACAAATTCATGAAATAAAATATTATTCAGAAGTTCGGGTCCTTACATTCTTCCCCACTTACGAAATATCATCCCTAAAATTTCAACTCATACCCTCAGAAGATAAAAGGTTTGGGTACTTCTTACTCATAGACTCCTTTGGTTCCCACATGTCTTCTTCATATTTTTGCTTCCTCCACGAAACTTTAACAAGGTGGGTAGTCTTGTTCCGTTGAACCTTGTCTCTATGATCCATGATATCCACCGACTTCTCTTCATAAGAGAGGAGATGATCCAGTTGTACCACCTCTGGATTTATTACATGTGAAGGGTCATGTATGTACTTCTTCAAGGGGATACGTGGAAGACATCATGAACTTATGCAATATTTGGGGGAAGTGAAAACTGATAGGCTACTTCTCCTACACGATCAAGGATTTCATAGGGGTAATTGTAACTTGGGATAAGCTTCCCTTTCATCCTAAACCTCCCGACTCTCTTCCAAGGTGAAATTTGAAGAAATATATTGTCACCAACATCAAAATATAAGTCCCTTTGATGGTTGTAATGATAACTTTTGTGCTGACACTAAGAAACATTAATGTGTTACCAGATGGAATGAACCCTTCCTATAATCTCATGTACAAGATCAGTCCCATGAAGCTTTCTCTCATAAGATTCATCCCAACAAGTAGGAGTCTATATCGCTTACAATATAGAACTTCATAGGGTTCTATTTGAAACGTCTAGTGGAAGCTGTTGTTATTAGAGAACTCAAGAAATGGGAGATATTGATAGCATCCTCTCTTAAATTCCATTGATCATGTTCTCAACATGTCCTAAAGTGTTCCAATAGTTCATTAATATTTCACACAAGTTTAGGGGTGATTAGCCGTATTGAAATTCAATTTGGTGCCCATATCATGTTGAATACTTCTCCATAATTTTTATGTGAACATTGGATCATGATCAGATACAATAGAAAGTGGAACTCCATACAGCCTTATCACTTTTTTCATGTAAATCATGGGAAGTTGATCAATATAGAAGTCTTCATGAATAGGGATAAAATGGGAAGTCTTGGTGAGATGATCCACTGTAACTTGTATCACATTGTTTCCTTTGAAAGTTATTAGGAGACTTGTGACAATACACATAGAGATTTTGTCCCACATCCTTGTTAATATGGGTAGTGGTTGTAATTCACCTTTAGGAAGTTATTGCTCTTCCTTCACTTGATGACATACCAGGAACCTTGTAGTATTTTCAACAATATCCCTTTTCATATTATTCCATCAATAATGACAACGAAGTTCCATATACATTTTCATGATTCTAGGATGTATAGAGAAAGTAGAGCTATGAGATTAATCCATCAACTCTTTCTTTAATTCTAGAATAGATAAAACACACAGTCTTGTATGAAATTTCAGTACATCTTCTTGATTAATATTGAACTCAGGAAACTTCCCATCCATTACAGCTTGAAATTTCTTTTGTAACAAAATATCTTTTTTGAGCCTTCTTTATCTTCTCTAGTAAGGAGATTTGAGAAATAATTTAGGATAGGGTTGATGATGTCCCTTCCCCTAAAATTCCCATGTCCAGTTTCACCAGGTCTTGGATAAAGGGATATCTTTTAATCCTCATCATAGATAGAACAAAATGGTCTTTCTTACTTAATTCATTAGAGGCTTTTTTTCCTTTACATGATGATAATGAATTGAAAAATCATAGTCTTTATGAAGTTCAAAAAATCTCCTATATCTCATGTTCAATTCCTTTTGTGTGAAAATATACTTCAAACATTGATTGTATGTGTATATATCACACATCTCCCCATAAATATAGTTCCTCCATATCATTAGAGAAAAAACAACAATAGCCAGGTCCACATCATGCGTAGGATAGCTATGGTCATGAGTCTTCAACTATCGAGATGTATATGAAATCACCTTATCATTTTTTATGTGGACACACCCAAGACCTTTCAAAGATGTATCTCTAAAAATAACAAATCCTTCTCTGATTGAGGGATGAGTTAGCATGGGTGTAGTAACCAATCTATTCTTAAGCTCATGGAAACATTCCTCACACTCCTTTTTCTAGATGAACATATCCCCTTTTCGAGTTAACTTGGTTAGTGGATTATAAATTCATGAAATGTTTTTAAAAAACCTTATATAATATACCAGTAATCCAAGGAAACTATTAATGTTAGTTATTATTGTAAATTGAGGCCACTCCTCTAAAAACATTTTCTTTTAAGGGCCAACTGTGATTCCTTCATTGGTTATAATTTCCCCCAAGAATGAAACTTTTTTAAACAAAATTCACATTTAATGAACATTCCAAAAATACTCTCTTCCATAGAGTTTGAAAAATAACCCTTAGATGATCCTCATAATCCACACGACATTTAGAATATATCAGAATACCATCAATAAAAACTACCAAAAAATTATCAAGGTAGTCTATAAAGACTCTATTCATCATATCCATAAAAATAGTAAGTTCATTAGTCAGTCTGAAGGGCATAAAAACAAACTCATAATTCCCATATATTTATCAGAAGAAGGTTTTTGGAATATATTTCTTCTTCACCCTCAATTGATGATAACCAAATCAAATATCAATCTTGTAGAAGACTTGAGCCCCACTAATTTGGTCAAATAAGTCATCAATTCTTGGAAGTTGGTATTTTTTCATCATTGTGATCCCATTCAGTTCTCTATAATAATGCATATCCGCATTGATCCTTCCTTATTATTTACATAGATAATATGTGCTCCCCAAGAAGACAAAATTAGTTTGATAAACCCCTTATCCAAAAGATCATGGATTTATTTCTATTACTCTTCCAGTTCACATCTTCCATCCTATACGTGGCCTTCAATATTAGATGAGGTCCAGGTACAAGATCAATGGAGAACTCTACCTATATTTCTGGGGGAGGATAGAGTAACTCCTTAGGAAATACGTCAATGAATTCCTAGAATATGGGGACATTTTATATCCTTATACTCTCATTTCGTTCTTATTATTCACCAATAAAATCCATATATAAGTCTATTGGAGGTTTATATATAAAAAGAGCAGGTCAATAAATCATTCCTTGGAAGATAACTATAGGTTTCACATTCAAGACTTCTGAGATATCCTTTCTTCTGCATTTGACCATATAATTATACTTGGTGAGCCAGTAAATACCTATTATAAAATCTAATTCCAACATTGGAATGACTAATATAATTGTGATAATATTGTTCTCAATTAAGTAAAAACTGTAGTTTCTAAACACTGAAGATGTATGGATAATCCCACCCAAAGTATTGATTGATAACACTACTTTTATCAATTAAATGGTTGATTCTAAATTCTTTTCAAACATAGAAGAAATGAATGAATGTGTGGAACCATAATAAAAAAAGTACTTTCTTTATTTGATATAAAAAAATAGTTCCTTCCACCACATCATTTGGAGCTTCAACATCTGTTGTCATTATAGAAAAAGCATGACCTTTCACTCTTGGCCTTTACTAAGGATGATGGTCATTACCCTCCAGTTCCCTTGGATTTGAACAGTGATTTGAAACATTCACATTTTGACTATAATTGAAGCATTATAGTTCAGTTAGGGCCTCTACTATTATCCATTTCTCGTTAGTGTTGGGAAGTTGACGCTTCACCTCAATATGACGATTCCATACGATATGACCATCTCTTCCACATTTTTAGCACTTCCTGATTTTGAGAAGGCAGTTCCACGAATGATTCTTCCCACATTTATTACACATGGGACTAAAAAATTTCTTGCATCCTCTTCCTTGATCAAAACTCCTCCCTAATCTTGGCTCCATTAATATCTTATTGTCATTGGATTTATGAGACCACTAAATCTCACCAAACTTCAGTTTGACTTTCATAGAACTCCACACGATCTCTTCATAGCATTCATAGTATCAGTTGGAATGATTATTCTTCATATGAGGTCTTAGAAATGAAAGAAACTAACAACCGTCCATTTAGGATACATGAAAAATCGTGTGGTGTATTGGGAAATACTAGTGAATCTCATCTCATAGCTTCTAACAGATTCATTCTCCTTCTACTTTTGCTCAAGAAAATCCTCCAATTTTGTTCTCATTGAATGAGGGAAATACTTATTGAAGAAGATACCTCAAAACTCTTCCAACTCTATAGCTTTATCCTCCACTCTTGGTATCATATATTTAATTAGTTCCCACCACTTATCATCTTCTCCTCTAAGAGGTAAACATCTAGGGAAACCTTCTCTTGTTATGAACCGTAGAGCACAAAAATGATCTTCTTGATTGAGCTGATCCAATGCTCCTAAATCAATGGGTCTATAAATACTCTAGTGTTTGGTGTTCATTGATGCATAAATGACAGAACAAAAACTTGTTCCCTTCACAGTGAATTATTTCTCTCAGCTTGATTCAAGTTTATTCCTATAACTTAGGTCAGTTGGTTTATCATTCTCCTAAAGTTTTTCAATTCGAATTCCATCGGAGGGTCATTGGTACATGTTCTATTTCCGTCACCATTTTTACAGTTCCTCCAATTTGCTTCCATTTTCTAAAATAAAAAATCCTTATTGAGATGATTATTTCATTTATGAATCTTTTAATTATAGTGGAATTTTTTATTGAAAAGTCATGATTAAATATATTATTCTTTAACAACAATTACATTTCTCTATAAATCCTTCACAATTATTTATAAAAAGCTTACGATTAACGAAAAGATATCTTGGGAGTGTCAAACCAGGAGTGCAGCAAGACCCATTTTTGTGCACCAGTACCCATTAGATTCAAGTTCAAAGCACGATTTTTAGGTTTTACCTCTAAATACATCTGTGTGAGAGCCACATCCACTTATTCATATCCAAATAGGGATTTATTTGTTTAGAAACCACTTACATAATATTTCCTTAAAATAACATGAAGTTTTATTATATTTAATCTTTTCAATAGGGTTATTTTTAATGTATTCATATCCTAATTTCCACAAATAACTAAACTATCCTTTGATACCAACTATGTAATTCCGCCTTTTATTAAATAAATTTTCATTTAAATTTAATAAAATACGATCTTTAATGTTTAGTGTCTTGGAAAAAGGTACGTATTACATTAAAACATAAAAAATCATTTAATACACCTGAAAGGCTTCTTGAAATTTTTATCCTATATACAATTACTACATCTCATAACCTGAGGAAATACATCAATGGAATGTTTGAGAAGAAGGCCCATTAAGGGTAAACAGGGGAATCTATTTATCTGTGATATTAATAAGAACATAATGGAATACATAAACAATTGGAAAACGTAAATAGAGAAATATCAAAATAAAAAGAACATTAATTATAACTTGAAAATTTGGCTACCTCATTTAATTGAGACATTCATATGTAAATAACGAAGTTCCATCCTCAAGGTGTCTTAAAAATTACCACGGTTATTCCCCATGGTATCGTAAAACATGTCATCTCTAGAGATTACTTTCATTACCCAATGCATTGGAGTGATATTAGGGAGAACAATTAATATGTATTTATTTTCATGTGAGCCACATATATCATAATCAAATATTTCATAATTAACCCAACTAGAATAAATGAAATGGGTTTCATATAAAAATCGTGACATTTTTAAAAGTTCTTAAAAACATGATCATCATATCTTTTTAAACCCACAAAAAGAGAATTAGGGTTTTGTGTATGTAAAATACAGAATCAAATATCTCATTTTTATGTCTTGATAAATACCCTAGGAAATGAAATAGCTTTGGTTATTCATATTATAAAAAATATAATTTATTGAGACAAAAAAAAGAGACTTTGAGAAGAAAATTCTACAGCATAACGGCTATCCAACTTGGTTTTAGAAAACATCAAAAAGATATGGAACATGGGTGAACCCTTCATAAAAGACTCATAATACATTGGAGGGGAAAAATAAAATAGAAATAACAACATGGCATGGAAACGTGAAATACATACCACATAAAATTGAACATGAAAGGAAAAGAGAAGTTTGAGAATTCCCTTATGAAAATTTGACAGCCTAATGATGTCACATTAAAATTAATAAAATAAGTAGATGAGAGAGAAAAGGGTATATCATCTCATGGAAATAATATTTAAGTAAATAAGGATATATAATAACATACCCCAACATAAAAAACCTAAATTTTAAAAAACATAACATAAAAAGTGTCGACTAAAATAGGAGGGTGAAAGGTTCACTTACCTTGAAGAGTTACTTCAAAAAATCAATGGTTTGGACCTTGGGGGATTGAGGAAACCTTGGTAGGACTCATTAGGATGTAAAAATACCATATATTTTTTAATGAGGAATTTGGCAGGAATGTAATGATGTAATGGGTTGGTATTTATAGCAAATGTGAGGGAATATTTTATTAATTTTCAAGGGACACCTCAATAGTGGTATTTGAAAAAACATGGGCTTTCCCATGGTATTTTCGTTGGTTTTGGCCACACGGGACACCTCATATAATATTGTAATCCAAATGAGTCAACCATAATTTTAAATTACATGTTACATCATTATTATGTTATAAAATACACTAAAAACTCAAAAACTATATTTTTAACTATTCACTGGAAAAACAAAACAATTTTTAAAAATCTCATAAATTAACCCAAAACTAATATCGGTATTATGAATTCAAAAATGAACTAAATTTTATGAAAATAATTTTATAAATAGGATATATTAATTTTTTTAGTAAAATAACTATTTACTCGAAAATATACTAACACTTAACTAATAATTTCAAAAACATTTATTTAGTTATACTATTATAACACATTACCATTCAATATGCCTAAATTATATTAATACTTAATTAAATAATTTTATTATTTCATTGGTCATATTACTATTCATAAGTGAAGTATTAAAATTAATAATTTATTATTCACCAAAAATTAAGTTGATCTTATCAGACTCTAAATTTATTACTAATAGCAAATATATATATCTATATTTTGAAAATAGTTTCAAATTATTACTTATTTAACATATAAAAAATATTTTAAAATACTATTTTTTTCAATATTCATCAATAATATGAAACTTTGAAAAATTCAACCTATATTTATTTTTATATTTGAAATTCAAAAAAAATGATAGCTATATTACAATAATAAGAAATAATAATTTTATTTATAAAAATGGATTACAAAATGTATCTAATGCTTCATTACATTTCCCCTTATAAAACCTGCACATGACCTATGAGTAAGGTGTGAAATGGTGACAACATCTTGGGGTGGCTCGGACAACATTTCCGGAGTGGTGATTTCTATCAACTTGAACTTCTCCTGTAGGTGATTTTGTTCGAGGAAAACATATTAAAGCTCGGCATGGGATTGGTCTATAGAAAATACTAGTGATGTTACCTTGTTCACAAGCTCTTAATGATGGGATTCATACAGACCGAGTCTTCTGGATGAGGCCATCAACTCCCCTTTTTGTATTAATTAACCATAATTATTTCAATTTATAAACAATAATCATAACATTAAGATTATTGTTTCCAACTGGTATAATTAACCAATGGTTATATAACAGTCAAATCTAAAAGGTCTCATTTCAATTATAATCATTTCATTAATAAAATTATATAGTTTTATTGAGTACAAAATAAAATGACACACATACTCAGAAAACATAACATCGTTCAAAAGTTTGGGTCATTATAGTTTGATCTAACTACTCTTATATAAATGAGGTGTGGTTGAGATAGAGTTTATTGTTTTGTTTCTCTTAGGGTCCCTCTTCTTAGTTTGAGAAGACTATTTACTTAAGTTTCTCCCATTTAGTTTGGGTTGATGGGAATCCTAATGGGTTTTGTTATACACACCACCACATGGACGTTTCCTGAACATTTCATGTCAAGTGTAAATATTAGGCACTTCTTCAATGTACATAGAGTACCCCAAGACAAAAGAGCATAGTGATCTAGACATATCGAAGGGTATATTGGTTCTTGAATGAGGTGTGTCCTCGTGGTTAAATTTGATATAATTCCCCTACTTCTAAGTAGGATGGACACTTTTCAGTTTTTGGGGGGCTTCTATTTTCCATATTTTACATTTTTAGTATTTATTATATAACCTAATTTTGGGGTTTATGTATGCCTTCATTTTTTTATTTATATATTATTATCTTTGTATTATGACTAAGAGATGAATGTGTGTGTACTTTTAAATTTATCATAGGATATGGCATCTGATGTGTCTGATGTGCCTACATGGAGCTTATCGCCATCCCCAAGCCTATTGGAGGTGGGCCTGCTTGTTTCGTGGGCCCTAGTGGATCAGGTCATAAAAAAGTGGTATCAAAGTAGGTCCCTCATTAGGACTATAGTTTTTGATATTGGTTTGGGATTATGGTGATAATGTTAAAGTATCATGGGATTATTATTCATTCTACGGACTCTAGTACTGGGGCAGCATGTAATATATTTATTAACAATGACTCTCGCAACCTGATTTTTGTCTCATCACATTTAGACATTAGTTATAGGGAATCATTTGTATATTCATAGGTTGTGGGATCAATTTCATTTTTGAGTCATCTCCCCAAATATTTTCTTTCACCATAATGTGATTTTATACTATTTTAGGATGTGATTTATTTAATGATGGGATATATTTTTTTAATTTTAATTTTTACGCTGAATATTAATTGTTTGGGGTGGATTTTGGAGCTTGGTTGATGTTAATGTTTATTGTGTCTGTAATTTTCTATCCAGTCTTTGATGTCCCATTCAACCATAATGTTCTTTATTCAAAAAAAATGGAAAAAAGGATTTATGGTATCATGAAAATAGCCAGACAAGTATCTACTATGGGATTGTGATAATGATCCACCCAGGGATGATTATTTTGTTTAGAAAACTATGTAGGATGTGTTACCTATGGGTGGTCAGGTAGTTGAGCCACCGCTCATTTAGCAGAAGGTTGTTCCAAGTGTTTAGGCTGAGGATATATATAGTCTGAGTGTGCTGGAAGAGTTCCATAGGAATAGTCTTCCCATGTATCAAGGTGATTTACAACCCTAAGAAGATGATGACTAGATTGAGGTGGTCATCTATGTTTTAATCCTTTTGTGGACACCACACTATCATGTAATGGCCCCAATAGAAAGACATCAGTAGGGATCAGCCAGGAAATGGTAGATTCTAGTGATGTAGACCCATGATGAGTTGATGGTCACTTGGATAGAGTTTTAATTGATCTTCTAAGAATTGTTTTATCGCACCACATTGTGATTCGTGCATATCTAGGAGCTTCTAAATTAAAAGTGTAGCATGAACATGGTAGAGTATTAAGTGAGGTTCACAAACCTTTCTTTACACTCCTTAGATATGGTTTGAGATTTGTTTTTTAGATCATGGACCTTTGAATATGAATTACATCTAGATATTAGTGATTCAGTGTTATCACTATGCATTATCAACTTTTATAGGGTTCTTGAGTGAGCCTTCTTGTTGGAGAGTTTTATCATATAGAAGAATTTGGATATTGGTGTTGGGTAGACAAATGATGAAACCATTGTAGTGGGTATCTTATAGAAGGCTCAGAGATCTGGGAATGTGTGATGCCTCTAGAGGTGAACCTAGGTTGAAGGGACTATGACATATGGCTCCCAGACAAGATATAAACAGTGGAAAGAGGTGTGTTTTTTCTCTTGCGATTGATGGGAAAATCTCTCATGAGATTTTCCAACCCACCGTGATATTGAGAAGGTTATGGTGGATGAAATGATTCAACAGAGGAAATGGATGGAGATTGGAGTTCAACATGATGAAGGTTGTGGTAAAGGATAGGGGAGAGAAGTAATAGATGGGTGGAGGTTTGATATGTTTTCACCACCACCCTAGGTGGTCCACAATATTCAAAAGGAGATAGTGGATGAAGGTAATGACAACTCTATGCTGTAGAGGCCTATTAACTTGAGGCTCCACATATGATTATAGTCATGCTCATTTACCTTTCCACTTTTATAAAGTATTGATATACACTACTATGAGGTGTTTTATTCTTTCCACTTATTTCTTTTGTCTTATATAGGGTGATGTGGGGTTTCCTATTATTGTATTTTTTGACATAGATTTTTTCTCATGAGAAAGAGGGATTCTTTCCCCCACTAAGATTCTTTTTTTATGACGTGATAAAATACCATACAGGTGTGTTAGTACCACCCAAAGCATAGAATTTTGAGTTCTGGAGGATCAATTCCATTGTATTTTGTGTTTGACGAAGGGTTTTGTGTTGGAGTGTTGGATTAGGACCAGATGATACCAGTTGACCTCTTAAAATCAACCCTTATGTCGCAATCTCATACAAAGAGTATTAGGGGATACACACATTTGTTGATAGTGTGACCAAACACTAGGTTGTGATTACCTCACATTGAACGTTTCTTTAGTGATAGAGATAGGCAGTATTAATTGTCTAGAGTGTGGAATGGTTACCTACAATCCATGCTCAGATGGTATCCACCAGTGGGTGTGGTAGTGTTTCATAATTTTCGGGAAGATTATTCCTTCTTTTAAGAGTGATCCCATGAAAATAAAGACAGACACAAGTCTAGGAAGATACTTCTTAATTTTATCAGATGTATATTATGACCCATGGAGCAGTAATGCTATGATCTTTTTGCCTCTTGTTGTAGTGCGAATGTTGTGTACATCTTCTTAAGGATTTTTTAGATTTTCCTCCCCATAAATAGTTTTTTTCTTATTATATTTGTACCCATGGACTACCCTAATATTTGTTTCATCATTTCAACTGACTCCCATAGAGCATCATGAATTCAAGTGAAGTTGGTGGTTTCAAGACGGAGGGCCTGATAAGACGTAACATGTGTGCTTGGGATTCCCTATGTTGCTTGTTGGTACCCTTGTGATATTTTAATTAGAGTTACACATGAGACACTAGAATATGTCAATATATATCTCTATTTGGTGGTGGTTACCCCTTCACTTTTGTATCAAGGAGGAGAGGCACCACTAGGATATTCGGTTCCCAATGTCAGATGTGAATGAATTTACACAAAACATGTTCTTGATGGGTTTTCTGAAGGTGATGACTATATCGACCTTTCAAGGATTGATGGTGATGGTAGTCTTCTTGTTTGAATAGGTGTTGAGGAGGTTGTTTCCCTCTATATTACACCCATTATATGGGATGTTTTCTTAGTATAGTGAATCGCTCTAGTTATAGAGAACATGCTTCAGGTTTTCGTGTTGGCATAGTGATTTTTTGACCCCACCATCAGCATAGAACTTATTGTGGCCAATTTTGTGAGGGTCATCAGGTCACCAATATACTGGTAAGAGCCAGTGGCGATAGTTCTTATGAGATTTGAGTTAGATATAGTGATGTATTTTAAGGGTGCAGCCTATCCATGGGCCAATGAGGAAAGCTGAGTTATGCTATTGTCTACTTCGGGTTAGCAAGGTGGTGTTCTTCAAGACTCTTTAGCTGTAGTTGGACAAGGTTCATTATTCACTATACATTTCATAGGTGACAAGGAGTGTGAAAACATTGTTTCATGTTACTGAACTATTTTGATCTAGATTTTGGGAATGGTATTCCTTTTGTGGATCCCCTTAGGGTGTGTTTGTAGACCACATTAGAGCACTCCAATTAGCTCACTGTCGTGGTGTAGGAGAACCTGTTACAAGATGAGTTTCTTTCCCTTATTCCTAGGATTTCTAATTTCAAGGATGAAAATCATTATGGATGGGTGAATCTAGGGATGCATGTTTTTCAATGTAAGACTTTGGAATATTTATAGGAATTCTTCTGAAGACAGTCGCTAAGTCGGCGTGGGATTCCTGGGCCAGTGGGGCCTCAATTTGGTGAAATAAAAAATATTAATATATTCTATCAAACTCATACAATTTTTATGTAAAAGGTGAATAAATATTTATTATAAATTTAGATTGGAAATTTTAGACTAGAGTTATGTTCAGAACATGGTTTTTACTCAAGGAGAAACATAATGTTTTTCTATATTGGGTTCTCCATTAATGGTGTGTTGGAGTAGTGTAAAATGGGGCACTATTAATTTCATGAAATTAAATTAATAACCCTTTATCCACCCCCATTGGAATATCATTAATATCATAAGAGATGGAGGAACCCCTTGTATAAAATATAATAATGGCGGAAACAATGAGAGGAGGCACCACAGATCTTCAATTAGAACAATGATCATTTTTGAATCATGGTGTTGTGTCTTCATAGCAGGGATATACACCTAATGATTCTATGTTCCTCAATGAGGTAGGTGGATTTATGAGTTTTACATCCTAATCCACTTTGATGCATTGTTTTATGGTTTTATAAACCTATTCTAACTTATAGGGACCCCATTAGGGTATATTTGTGGGTTTTCTTGCATATTGGGGAGTTTTTGGTGACTTGAAGGGAACATACATTTGTAATTCTCGATCTCATGATGTGTAGTACAAGAGAACATTCCATATATTCTTCCCATTATTGGAAGATTAAATTTGGTGACTACAATCCATGTGTTGGTTGTACAAACCATGTAGAAATATTAATTCATGGGGAATATGGATATGGTCGGGGATTACATGTTATGGTACATGTCTATGTGATAGTACATGACCTGAGTACACAAGAAAGAGGTTCTAGAGATGGGCACGGGCTGAGGAAACATCCAAATAGATGGATAGCCAAGATAGACTATGTAAAGTGGGTACATGTTTTGTGGAATGAAATGTCCAACCAGCTATGTACGAGGAAGTACATGTCCATGAGATCAAATAGATTCAAACACCATGTAACATTGGTAAAAACCATGTCGACCACCAAATACATTCCGATTACATAGAGGGACATAAATAGGGATAGTTTCAGGATACATTCCATTTACTATGGGTAAATTCCATGTACTCCCCTTAGTGAATTATATTTCATGAATCTCTTACATTAGGGTTCAGATAGAGTCCAATGGTTATTCTATCATATGTAGTGTCCTGCATTGATGTGATGGTGGTCATGGGATTGGCATGTGATATGAAATGTGAGGTGTGGTTAGAAGGTCACATTCTAGATATGTATAGACTAGTATTGGTTGATATGGTTCCCTTGATGTATCCTTATGAGGTTATAATGTGTAATTACTTCCCCATTACAATATTTTGATACGTTTAATAAGATTATCTTAGATAGGGTTAGTGTGTCCTTCTAAAAGACTGATGTGGGATCCTCTTTCATATTGACTTCTTTATATGGGTTTCATGTTTCCTTTGTGAAAATAATTTAGGGAATATATCCCTTATATATTAGTCTATCTCAATAGATTTTTTGTAATCATTGGTTATATAATCCCCAACATAGAGGTTAGTTCTTGTGGGTTTGTGGTATCATCGAGAGTAAGATCCCCTATATGGTGTTTGGATCGAAATTTGGGTTGGAGTTATATTTCAGTTGTTCTAGGTACAATCCCCTATCTATGTATAATGGAATTGAGTCTCAGTATGGTTTACGATATCCCCCAATGATCTTGGGTGTTATCCCTTATAAGAGTTTTATGATATCCCGAGTTCCAGATTGGGTTTGTGGTATGTCCCATACTGCATGGGTGCGATCCTCCTACCGATTAATTTATTACTATTAGTTTATTTTAGGGTTAGTGAATTCTACAATCTTGGATATGTGAGACCCACTATCTAAGTATCATGATTTACTAGGTTCCCACATGACATTTTTTGTATTTATATGCGACTATCATGTTGTCTTGGAGGTATGCCCCATGGGATGTCATGGGACGTGCAATCAATTTAGTTCTACCCAATAGACCGTATCTCTTTGATGATTTCCATTATGGATGAAAGAGATATTTTTAATGGAGAAGGTGTATTTCATGTACAATCAGGGATAGTAGGGTTGTACATGATAGAGTGATATATGTTGGAAATGTTCCATCTAGGATTAAAAATCTTGTGGAGTGTGTTTTCCTAGATGAACGTTACCATTGCGCCTCGAGAAAAATCTTTTCTATAACTGTGAGTTTGGGACCCCGTGGGACATAGATTCAACTAATAATATATCTAGGTGATTCTTGGAGTCCTTGTGGTGATTTATCATATCTTGATCAACAGACAATGTGGTTTAAGCTTACTAGTCATGTATAAGTGAGGTGTAGTTGAGATGGAGTTTATTATTATCTTTTTCTTAGGATCCCTCTAGTATTGGTTGAGAGGATTATTTCCATTCAGTTTCTCCATTTTAGTTTGGATTTTTGGGGAACCTACTAGGTATTGTTATACTCACCCCTCTAAGGGAATCTCTTACACATGTCATGACTTTTGCAGACGATAGGTCATTCGATGGAGTCCCATGATGACCTAAAGTAGGCACACCATAGTGAAATAAATAGACCAAGGTGTATAACTATGCTTGAATGAGGTGTGCTCTGGTGTGTTCATTTGATAGAAATCCCCTCATTGTGAGTCAGTTGGAATCTTTTCAGTTTTTTGTGGGATTTTATTTTTCCATTTATACATTTTCAGAACATTTTTTGTACACTAATGTTTGGATAGTGTTATACATGAATTTTTGGTTTCAACTATTATTATCTCTACATAGATTCATGGAGAATAATATCGGTTCCTGTGTATAGGTACCATAGCCTAAGGCCTCTAATGTGTGTGACATGCCTACATGGTGCTAGTCACTATCCCCTAGCGTATTGATGGTGGGATTTGGGTACTCAATGTTCCGGACTTAGTGGGTCAGTCCAAGAAAATATAGAGACCTTAACCCATCCTAAATATAAGTAATATTGTTTTTAAAACATTTATAATTATTTTTTTTAATTAAATCTAAATATTAATTATACTTATAATCATAATAAAAAATTAAAACTTAGTAGAATCCCATGAGAAGTATTTAGATGGATTAAACATGACCCCAAATTCCATGGCTAGTGAAATATCATATTCTTTTATCCAGTTCGATAGTAAATTTATTCCTAATTTGTCAAATTCCAGGAGAAAAATCTCAAAGCGTGATTCTTCATATGAAAATAGAATGCAATCATATGAATTCATCACTCCTCCACATCTTCTATACATTTTACATGAAGGAACCAATATTTTGAATTGATTACATCATTCTTCAGTAAAAAAATTTGAATCCATAAATTCATTTGTATAGAATAAATAGAGTGGAAAGAGAAATAAGAGAGAATGAAAAAGGTGAGGGAATGTACCTTAATCAATGAAACAATTCCTCATAGATGCCATAAATTAGGGAAAGAATAAATAGAGAATGTAATGGCTTGGGATTTGACATATAATTTTTTTTAATATTCTTAAAAATATTTCTAAAAATATGTTCTTAGTCAGAATGAGATCTCAAGGCCTTGATATCCACATAGCTGTGAATTTAAAAATATTAATTTTTTTCATGCATATGCACTTTCACTTGGAAATTTGAATAAATCCTGACCAGAGTCTCAAATCTGAATTATGATACTCCAGTTGAGTTCATAACATCGTCTTTACCCTAGATGATACATAAAGCTATCCATGGATGGATTTTTGGTTGGAGGTGAGTTTGTGGCGTGTGATGAGGTGGAATTAATTAATTTAATTTAATTTAACTAATTAAAACCTAAACAAAATATTCCCCTCCCACTAATACATTTTAGAACCTAACACAAAGGGGAGATAATCCTCTCCTCCTATCCTCTCTTCAACTACCTTTGGGGATGATGAACCGCTTCCTAATCAATTAATCAACTTACTATTGATCTCTTTTTTTTTTGATGCAGATCATCATCAGATCGAGGAGTATCATGATGTTTGTGTCATTATTCATCTGATGCTTATTCATTTATCCCTTGAGGTATACATTTTATGATTTGGTCTTGATCCCTGTTCAATATACAATTTATTATTGTTCTGATCCCTTTATCAATTTCTATTGATCCGTCCTAGGTAGATCTATGGGTTTTGGGTCAAGCCGGGGTGAATCATGCATTTTTTTATGACTCCCAATTTTAATTACCATGTATATGATGTGTAGTCTAGAGAGACACACTGTGTAGACCTTCTAGTTTGGGGAAAATGAACATTGGGGACTACACATTGTGTACCATGGTTACATGCCATTTAGTGACCCAAACCATGTGACAATGGGACATAACTTTGGATAACCATGTAAGAACACATGGTCTTGTACTAAAACTTGACCAATGTACATGGACATGGGATCTAGTACATGAATAATGAAAAAATTCATGGGTAGGTGACTGTTTAGCTGGAAAACACTATGTAGTATGGGATACATTGACAATAAGGGACACATATTGGCCAGTTTGGGAAGAAGAGGATCACGAATAGGGGTTGGGTGAATAGGAACATGATATGTACCATCTATACATACCATGTACCCCTACATAGGTTGGTAAACCATGTAGAAAGGATACATTTCAAGGTTCTCAGGAGGGGTTACACGCCTTGTGTACCCTAATTCATGTTGTGTAATCATTAGGGATATTCTGGTGATCTTCTTCCTTCCATATAACCTTCTCTGGACCTCAAATTTAGGCTTGTGAGTAGCCTGTACTAATAATTTATATGTGTAGAACGTGATGGTGGTCAACATTTTGACCCACGAGATGTGGGGTGGCATGAATCAAGGACAACACTTGTGATGTGGTGCCTAACCGATGTGGTTGTTTGGTGAGGTTTGTTTAGATGGATGAAGGGACTGGTACTCCAATGTTTCATTAAAGACTATGTGTCCCTAACCTCTTTTCTTAGTAGAGATGGGACTCCCCAATTCCTGGGAGAAAGTTATTATGCCTTTATGTAGTTCATTAGGGGTTTCTACTCCCCTGATGGTTTAGGGTGTGGGTTCCCCGTGATGTTTTTATAGTTGGACAATGCTCCCCTATAGTGCTAGGGTGTGTCCCCTTCATACTCATTGTCGAGATAGATTCAATACTCCCCTATTGGACCATGGTGTAGGTTCCTCTATCCATTGAGTCCTTAATTCCCTATAGTGTCAGGTTGTGGGTCCTCTAGACATGACATAATAATAGAGTCAATAATCCCCTATTGTGTTAGGGTGTGGGTCCTCTATCCTTGGAGTCAAAACTCCCATATCATTGTTGGAAGCAAGTCCTCCGTACGTGTTTTTTACTTTATAGTTGGCACTCCCTTGTCATTCCAGGGAACATGTACTCTATCCCAAGCTCTATACTCCCCTATCATGAAGGGGTGTGGGTCCCCCATAGTAATCTAGATAGTTGATTAGTACTCCCTTGTTATACTAGGGTGAAAGTAATTTCACCACAAGGTGGTACTCCCATGTCAAACCAGGGTGAAGGTCCTATATCCTCTAAGTTTCACTCCATTGTTGTTCTACTGTGTATATCTTCATCTACGGAGTAGTACTCCCCCATATCCGAGTAGTAGTGGCGATCAGGTCCTCTATTGGAGTTGTTCTCTCTCATCTGATGAGTACAGTTGAAGAGTGGGCCCCTACAATAGTTACGTGTGATACTTGATTTGGATTTAGTGATCCCTAAATAGAATGAAGAGTGGGAAACTCTATATAGGAGAGACATAGGTTTCATGGGATGGTTTAAGGGATTGTACTCCCTCGACTGTAAGGTAGTGGCGAGGTGGGGGTCCCTCCATTCTCTCTCATTAGAGAGGTTTCATGATATGTATTGTTTGGAGTGGTTCTCCATCAACTATGTGCATTGGCGAGGAGAGGCATCTCTATGTGGGTTTAATTAACCCTTGATAGGGGAAAGGTTAGTGAGGGTAGGATCTCTGGAGTTGGGAAATAGTGTTGGACCAATTAGGTTGTTTTTGATAGAGCATGATCTCCCGGAACCTCCAATCAGAATTGTATTGTTTTTCCGGATGCATTGTATATCTCGGGCGGGTTCCATCTAGGATGGATGAGCTTGCGGAGTTTGTTTTCCTGTATTGTTGTAACCTATAGATCATTAAGTATAATCATATTACTGGATATGATGTTAGATCCTCATGAGACTTAGAGTCTGAGACGAGTATATCTGGGTGCTTCTGGGTTTCCTTTTGGTGTTAACACGTGTCAAGGTTCAAACCCCTTTGGGGATTAACTAACTTTCCTTGTATAGCCAAGGATGGTTCAAGATAGAGTTTTTATATCTATTAGGTTTCCTTTGGCCATGTCGAAAGGACTATTTCCTTTCAATTTATCTCTATTATTTTGGGTTTTTGGGGAACCTATTGAGTATTTTTATACTGACCCCTACATGGTATTTTCCCCCCATGTGTCGTGTCTTGTGTAGATTATAGGCCTTCCGACGGAGTCCTCGGAGGACCCGAGGGTGGTAGAGCTTAGAGATTTTTACTAATAGAGGTGTATAAAGGAAATGGGATGAGGATCATATCAGAAGTTAAATTGAAAATGATCCCCTACTTATGAACATGTCAGATTCTTTTAAAATTTTCATTTTGTTGGTGTGTGTTTCTACCTTTCATGAATTCAATACTCTATTGTACTTGGGTTTGGGATAGTTGTATGCATCCTTTTTTGTTTCTATATTTTTATATCTCTATACTATTTTGTTGAGGTATTTTTGGGTGTGTACATCTAGGTATATTAGGAAACTTACTCCCATCTATGTGCTATGCCTACTAGGTGCTAGTCACTAGCCTAACGCCAATTGGAGTTGGGATTGTGGAGTTGCAGCCCAAACCCCGTCAGGTCGGGTTGTAATAGAGTGGTATCAGAGAGGGTTCATCTTTTGGACTATAATGTTGTGAGTTTTTTGGTTGCATAGAAATAGTGTTAGGGTCTTTCGACTTCAGATTTCAATCTAGAGACTCTAGTGTTGGTGCAGTGGCTGATGTATCCATTCATGAGGACTCTAAAAACATTCCTTTAGACTCGGTACATTAGGGAACTGGATCCAGGGATATAGCGGTACATGCATCATATTTGATCATGTTTTGGTTTTTTCCTGTACTTATTGAATAAGATCTTAAGATATACTCTTTCATCATGGTGTGACTTGATCATGTTTTAGGATGCCTTTATGATGATATCTTGATAGGGTTATACAGCGTGATTGTGATGGAAATCATCCCAAGGAATAGGCATTGGTGTAGGGCACTGGATCTGATGCATTACCATTGGTTATTTATTTAGTTGATCCACCACCCACTATAGATATGGTAGTTTTAGAAGTCCATATTGAAGATGTGTATAGGTTGAGTTCATTGTACGATTTCCAAAGGCTGTAACCTATTAGGTAATGGGGTGATCCAGACCCCCAGGTGGCTGATGACTGGATGAGGTAGTCACTCATTTTTTCCTCCTGGAGAGAGCACCTCATGATAATGTGGTGTTCCAAGAAGTGAACCTCCTGTAGGGTTCATCCGGCGATGGTGGAGTTTAGTGATGCAGTCCCATGATTAGAATACACTCACATGGGTGGAGTTTGAGCAACTCATTAGGGAAGAGTTTTGTCCTAGCTATGTTATGATCAGTGGGTATATAGAATTATCTTCATATTCAATGTGGTATTATGGTTGTGGGGGATATTGTGTGAAGGTTATCAGATCCATCATGTTACTCCTTGGATATGGTATGAGACTCATTCTTTAGAGCACAATCCTTTGAGAATGGTCTCCAAAGAGACGTCATAAAAAGTGTGGTTTCGTTATTCCTTCCCACTTGTGCGGTGGTATTGGTGTGAGGTATAGTAGTAGAGAGCTTCATGTTGGAGGGGAAAAAATATGTAGTCCACAGTGGTGGTCATGAGGTTGATGTGTATGCAATAGATGGCAGAAAAAATATGACAGGATCATGATGCAGGAGGCATACCAATTCCCTGAATCAGGGTCATGTGCATGTAGCATATAAGTAGTGTCGTGGATTAGGTCAGGAGTAGTAGAGTCATGGTTATGCTTGCGATGACTCGGGGAATCTTATTAGAAATTATCTGACCCACTATACTACTGAGAGGGAGCCAACCAATGATCTTCCTTTTCATATGTAGTGTTTTGATAATGGTGTTCTACAAGAGGGTAGACAAGGTGGAGGAGCTAGTAGAGTAGCATGATGTGGAAGGAATTTTGGGGTATTTCTGTTACCACCCCTAGGTAGCCCATGACAGGATTAGGGAGCATGAGGACATGGGTTAGGATAGCTTCAGGCCATATAATCCTTTAACCCAGAATCTCCTATAATGAATAGAGGTAAACTTTGCGTCCTTCCTACTTTCTATAGTATAAATTATTTTACATGGTTTTCGGTATTCTTTTCATTCCACATCATACATGAGGTTTAACTAGAGAAATGCAGGGCATCGGTATAACCTTGAGTTGGTAATTGCTGATAGAGGGTCTGGTAATACCTAGTGTGCATGTGGGAAACACTTCTTGATTTATTAACCTCTTTCATTTGCAGTTATCTTTTTATGAAACATTGTTGAGAAGGATGTGGTGTGGTTTGGTGTTACTTTGGACCCATGAGGAAGAGGGAAACTTTCCACACTGAGAACATTTTTGGTTACATAATCAAAACCCTGTGGGCGAGTCAGTGTTGCGCAGAGTGTAAAATATCAAGGTGTGGTGGATGATTTCATTTGACTTTCATGTGCAGGGTGAAGTTGTATGATAGTGCGTCAAACTAGGTCACGGCCTTGCGAGTGGGGATTTTATTCTTGACCTTTTTGTTTGGCGACCTTTGTTAAAGGATATCCTTGCTTAATATCATTCTGCAGTGGCAGTGTTAAGCCCTAAAATATTTACACTGTCTGTCTTGGTTTCCTACAATCCATACTCTCCTAGGATGCGAGTAGTGGGTGTTGAAGTGTTCCTATTTCTGGGGAGCTATTTTCCATCTTGTGTTTCACGGACAATGAGACCCGATAAAACCCATCATTTACACTAAGGAAGACCTGATTTGTCCAAATTTACCCTTTAATTCTAGGAATCAATAATGAAGTATTCTTGATAAGTTTGTGAAATATTTTATCCAGGGATGATGTGAACTATGGGTTATGTTGGAATCAGTGTCAGGTGAGCAAGGTGACATACCTCTAGACGCCATGATTGTAGATGGACTATGGTGCTTGGTGCTTTTCCACCTTAAACAACTGAGGAGACATGTTCCTCTTATTGAAAATTATTAACCTATTAAGAGATGAAAATAAGAGTGGTTTCTCTCTTGTGGTTTCTATGTGTGTTCTAGGAGGCAGGATAGGAATCCTTGGTGACCTCACTAGCATGGGAGCCTCATAGTAGAGAATTAAAAAATATTAAATATATTTATTCACGTGTGCACAGTTTCTCTTTGAAACATTAACAACTCTGAAAAAGAGTCTTGGATTAGATTTATGATAACTTGGTTATGTTTAGAACATCATGCTTACCCTAGGCACAATTTGAAGTTGTTTGTGTTCGAAGTTTAGGTTGGAGCTGAGTTGGTGGGGTGTGATGAGGTGGATGTAAATAATTAAATGAAATTTAATTAATGAAGACCTAAACATAATAACCCCCTTCACTTTAATGTGTGGGTGAATTAAATAAATAAGATATAATCATTTCCTACCATCCCATTATTGATAATGATCCAATTCCAAATTGATAAAGCAAGGTTCTACCGATCTCTATTTCTGACGTATATTTTCATCAGATCGAGGAGAAACATGATTCAGGTGTCATTATTCACATTAAGTTTTGGCGTTTCTTCCTTGAGGTAGGTGGTTTGGTTTTGATTGTTATTTCCCATTCATTATGCATTTTTATATGGTTATAGAGCCTTTTTATAGTATATATTGGTCCTTAATAGGTAGTTCTGTGGGTTTTGGGTTATGTAGGGGTGAATCGAGTGTTTTTGTAGGTGATTCTTGACTGAAATTACCATCTAAACAGGGTTTAGTCCATAGAGTCATGTCCTGTAGCCCTTCCTATTTTTGGAACATGAAATTTGGGGACTAGACACCATGTATTAAGTTTACATTCTATGTAGTGACCCAAATTGTGTGACCATGGGACGTGGCTTGGGATAGCCATGTAAGAACACATGGTTGTGTACTAAAACACGACCAAAGTACAGAATAACGGGGTCTCTTACAAAGACATAAGAAAACTACATGGGTATGTGGTTGTTTAACATGAACACACAATCTAGTATTGGATAAATTCTGTGTAAGGCACACAGATTGGCTGGTCCATATAGAAGAGAAACACGAACAATGGCCGGGTGATGTGGAACATGTCATGTACCATCTCTACATGTCATGTACCCCTACACGGGTCAGTAAATTATGTATACCAGATAATAAAACTAGTTCCTAGGTGGGATCACATGCCATGTATACCCCAATGTGTGTTTTTTACTCCTTGAAGATATTCTTAAGATATTTTACATTCCATATCACCTTATCTAGAGCTCAGATTCACAGTTGTGGTTAGCCTATCCTAATAAACTATCTATGTATAATGTGATGGTGGCCCCTATTTAGGTCTATAAGATAATATGTGGTGTGAGTCAAGTAAAAATCTTTTGAATTAGTTCTTAAGTGATGCAGTAGTTCAATGTGGCTCGTTTAGAGATACACATGGACTTGTAGTACCCTATGGCATGAGGGTGCGTGTTTCCCTTACCTCTCTAATTTGTTAGATACAAGAATCTCCACATAATTGTTGTGGGTTCTTATACATTTGGTTAGTTCATCCAAGGTTTTTACTCCCCTGATGGTTTAGGGAGTGGGTTCCCTGTGATGTTCATATAGTTGTATAATGCTCCCCTTCCATGATAGGGAGTGGGATGCTGATTCTTGTTGTCCAGATAGAGTCGATACTCCCATATTAGACCAAGGAGGGGGTTACTCTATATGTGGATTTGGTACTCCCCATTTTGGTTATGGAGTGGGTCCTCCAGACTTGATATAACGATGGAATCCGTTCTTCCCTATTGTGTTATGGTGCATGTCCTCTATCCTTGGATCCAGAACTCCCTTGTCATTCTGGATCATCATTTCTTCATTATTGTTATCCTAGTAGAGTTGGAACACCTCTGTCATACTAGGGAGTGGATCCAATAGACCAGGTTCAGTTCTCCCCTATCGTGTTAGGGTGGGGTCCACCCACAGTAAATGTAAAACCCACAAATTCTAAAGTATGAACATTTTAATTTTCACATGCACCACCAAGAGCATAGGGGAATATAAGAAATTGAGACATTAAAATATATTTAATCTTTTAAATAAATTAAATCTATGATATATATTACAATGGATGTGATAATGAGTTAGCTTATATCACATGCAACAGTGATTTTATTCTTATGGTGTGTGTTACATACAAGAAGGGGTTTTACCGAGCAAATGATATATTATTAATATACTATTTAATATAATAATATATAAACAAGATGTTAAATTATTATTTATGAAAAGGGTTTACTAACTTATGAAAATATATTCATTACACAAATATAAAATCATTTCATTGGTTACAAATTCAATAAAAATTTATATGAAAATTGATTAGATTGAAAGGAAAATAATATTATTTTTATGCTCATAAAAAGGGTTTACAATAATAAGTTTAACTAATTATAATTTTTGAGTGACATTAATGTGTTATATATATATATATATATTATATTTCAATAAAATATCTTTGATATTAATCAAATACAATTGATAATCATATGGTAAGAACAAACCCAAATTTATTCATAAAATACTATATTTAAATTTTCACCACATTTTACTAGTTAACAAATTTTATATATTAATTTTGAGACATTTATTGATTAAATATGTCATAATAAACGTTTTTTAAATATAAACATAAAAATTTGGTTAGGCTCAATTTGTGGTAATTTTGTGTGAAGTTAAAATTTTTAGTGAATAGTTAAAAATACTGAATTTTAATTCAAAATTTATTTTTGTATAATTTATTAGTAAGGATAAATTAAAATTTTAATTTGGATTTAAAGTAAAATTATATAAAATATAAATCAATTAACCCAATTAATTTCATTTGGATCAATTTCAACATTAAATGGAATGTAAAAACTTATCAAACTGTTGGATGTTTTTCCATTAAAAACCTGTATTGTCGTCCCGCATGCGGGATGATTTTTAATTTAATTTCATCCAATTATGTGATTTTAATTTAGAAAAACGTATTCCTTATTTGGAATTGGAATAATATATAATTTCTAATTAGATTAACATTATTTAACATAAATATTATTGAAAGTGATTAAAATTAATTATAATTATTTAAGGTTAAATTATACTTATTAAGGGACTAAAACTTTTCCTTAAGTACCCAAATGACCTATACACTTGTCCAAGAACTATATCTATACATATTTTGACCATATATTCCCTTTTATCGAATTGGGTCCATTATTTTATCCTATTGCAACATTAAAAATGATGTAAGAATTCATTTTTCAAAATATTACAAGAGTGCCACTCCTCCACAATAAAAGGCCACCACTTCTCCCAATTCCCCACACCTCTAAAAACACTCAGGTTCAGCCAATATATTTCCAAATTTCTTCCCCAAAAAACACCCCTAATCCTTGATTAATCTTTTTGGTATGTAATCCTCCAAAGCAATCCATTTGGTATAAACCCAATGACGGTAACCATTTTTTAAGGTAACACATTCAAACAATCTCTTTTCTTTCATTTACTATTGCACCACCTCAAATATTATTATTCCATGTTCATAAAATAAAATAAGTATCCTAAATATACTAATATGTTTTTATATTAAGGGTTATACATACACTCACACATAATTCCTTCTAATGTGTAATGAATATACAGTTTATGTAAACATCGAACTACCGCCTCACAAAACGATGCTTGTTCGTTCTACCATTAACTCGAATCACGGTGGCCATTATGAAAAAAAAACTAAATATATATGATATATATGATATTTATAATATATTTATTCCTGTTTAATTATTTTATAACACATACCTCTATACACTCCATTTAGCGTAAATACAATAACATTGCTTGTGGAAGTGTTGACTACCTCCCCCTTAATGTGATGTGATTCATTAATGTTATACATAGAACCTATTAAGAATGATATTAATAATCATATATGGAATATATCACATAGATATGATATTGGAATTATTATATAGATTAGTATACATCTCATTTACATTCTATTATTTTAAAATACGATAATGAAAATAATGTACTATTCATGCATACATACGACCTACCATCTTTGGGAATGGTGTATTCCATTTCCTATCTACAATTATTATAGAGTAATATAAATATATACATAATGATTATATATGATAATTAATTAATTTCTTACATTAATGCGATGATGAAACCATGATCTAATTAATGAGAACTATAATTAACAAGTTGAATCTTACTCGAGAAATTGGGGAATTATCACCCAAAATAGTGAAATTAATGAAACTTGTTTAACAATAGGGTAGTAATATATTATAAGATGTAAATATATGGTATTATAACCATTATTACTGTTATTATATTATTTGGTAACATATTTAAAACTTTCATATATGAAGGGATTGTTTACACAACAAAATGGAAGGTTAAAGTTATGGAATTTCATCCCAATTAACATTCCATTGAAACATAATTGTTATTATACACCAATTCACTTTTAATTGGTGTATATATTTCCTTTTTATATTTATACCATAAATCCCATTATTCTCATGATATATTATGTTTCATTTAATTTCATACCTTTATATATAATATCCTTCAAATGGTTCAAAGTGACATGTGAAACTTTGGAATGATAAAAGACTATTCTCTTAAAAAAATGTTCTTAATTATTATCTTTGAAATCTCACTTCCTGTTGTGATTTTTATCAATATCTTAAAATAGTCACTTTATTTTAATAAATATTCATTGGAATTTTACTTTAATATCAATACTATCATACAATAGATATTAGTATCCCCTAAAAACATATCATTTTACATACAGTGCTCACTTTGATAGTTATTTGATTAATGGGGGAATTATCGATAAAACCATATTCCTTTTTCAATATGGATATTTTATATGGTATATTATTTATTTTATTATTTGATATGAGTAATGATAATGAATGTAAATGAATGGAGGGACCAAACTATATACAACCCTATGATGCATTGATAGGTTCTCATAAGACAAAAAAGTTGGACAAATTGAACAGAATTCCCTCTATGGGTGAAAACATTCTTGTGAATGGTCTTGACAGCATAGGTTTTCATGTGAATTAGACATTATGTACATTAAGAAATTTTTAACATCATTATGGTTTAGTTATTATTCATCCATGAGATTTTTTATCGACATATATATGGAAAATTTTCATTTCAGTGCATTGATTTAATGGAATGTGTTTCAGTTTCATACCTTTCTGTAATGATTACGCCTTATCCGGTTATTTAATGGAATGTGTTTTCAGTTAATCAAATTCCCATGTTAATTTATTATCATATATTAATAATTTATTTCTCTATTACATACCCTTATTGATCATTTGAGATCACTCTTATTAGGTTTCATTTCCCCAACTTATGATGAAAACATATTTGAATAATCTTTCTAGGATGCAGTGTATTTCATGTTTTTAATTTATATTTACCAATGTATTATGGGTATCATGTATGTAATCTATATTACCAAGACATCTATACTGACTAGTTTGTCCAAAATTTAACCTTGTAATCATGCCAATGTGATAAATTAATACACCGACTCCGAGCTTCTAGGATCGGGGCATTATTGTTTGAATCAAAGGAAGTTTAACAAACATAGAAACTAGATTTAGAATATGTATATTAGGGAGAACAACCATAATATAGAAATTGAGAATAAGTGTATAAGAACATCCTTCTAAAGACCAGTAAAATTCAAGGGAAAGTTTATCTTAATTTTCTTTGGGATTTTTCAAGAACGCAGTTTCTGACAGCACCTTATTCTGAGGCCCGGTGTGCCCAGAATCAATTTCCGAAGATAGGCTCGGGTACGTTTAGTGAACGAATGAGTGGGTTTTTCTAACTTTTGAACCGGTGCTCGGAATTGAAATCTAAGGGCACTGATGAACTCGCAGCACCAGTAATTTCTTAGGAACACCTTTTACAGAGTTGCGTTTTCTCGGGTGTGGCTATTTTATTTTGGGTTAAGTAGTTGAATAAAATAAAATGAGGCAACCATTTTATTTTTATTTTAAGTTTTTTAACATAATCTAAGTGGTTAAAGTGGGACCCATTATATCCTACCCCACTAGGATGAATATTTGTGGGGTGGGGCCCACACAGGTCCCACCTTTTCAACTTCCACTAAACCCCCACCTTTAATTAGGTAACGCACCCACACCCCCCCTTTTCTAAATGTAAGTCAACTCTTGTGTTTAAACTGAATAATAAACGCCTTATTAATTGGGCGGTTTAAACTCCTCAATTAATTCAATTAATTGATTGATTCGTTTTTGAATTTCAAAATATTTGGAATGAGAAATAAAATAAGACAAACACTTATTTTATTAGAGTTGTTGGGTTGTGAGAGGATTGGGGGAAAAGGATCTAAGGCTTGAAGTTCTTCTTCCTCGATGAAGAACGCGAAGAACGCTGACCTCCGACGAAGGTCGATAAGAATTCCATATCCTCAGAGATCAACGACGCGACGCCGACAAATATTTTCTCCATGATGCGACGATCCTCCTTCCACGACGCCTTCTTCCGTGACATCTTTGTCCCGCGATGAACCTCGATCGACGACGTCTTTGCGAGGTAGGGGTTTGGTTTAATTAAATTTGTGTGGATTATATCCTCGGCCCTTGATTAAATTGTTGATAGTCGTTGATCCGTCTGTTATTGTAAAAATGGGAGGAGGTTAGACCACACGAACATGATCGACCCTCATACCCCTTTTGTTGGTTATATTTGTTTCGGCACGAGCAAAGGTGGTGTGGTGCAATGACACCACACGGAAATAATGAAGAATGGGCGAAAAAGCACCACACCGTCACGCCGCGCTGCTATGGCATTTCGAAGGATCCAATGTTTGATTAATTTATGGCGGATCGACGAGCGATGACGAAGCAGGCCGTAATGGCGTTTTGAGGTCTTTCTAGTGAAGAGCCGGTCCCGGGAGGACTGCTGGAGAAGACGGAAGGAAAAACGGACCACCAGAACGCGTCCTATGGTCCGCAGAAGACCCCGCCTGTGCGCCACACCGGCACCGGCCGGCCGCCCGGAGGCGGCGGCGCCCGGCGTGTCGTCGGGAAGGACCACCACGGCTGAAGCCGTGCTGGCAGGCGGCTAGTCCCACGGCCACGCGTGACCAATGGAGATGCGGCGATGGCCGCCGAATCGCTGACAGGGAGCCGCCCTCATGTGGGGGCCACGGCTTCATTCACGGGGGGCAACTGCACCCCCTGTTCTGCTCAGCCGGACACCCGAGCGGCCACGCGGCCGCGCCAGCGTGGCTGGCCAACCGGTCGGGCCGCACCCACCGGACCGGGCCATGCCCACCGGATCGGGCTGCGCCCTATTGGGCCGGACCCGGACCCAGTTCGGGTCGACCCGGTTTGGGGTGACCCGGGGGGGGGGGTATCGGGTCGGGTCGTTCCTGGCCCGAACCCCCTATTTTCGGGCAGTTTTTGTACAAACACTCATATCATTGGCTACGGACCTCCGATCGACGCACCGTCAGCTGTGATGTGATCCTTGGATCGAGACGGGCGTTTCAGTATATTACACTCAAGGTTTCGGAGGACTTTGAGTATGGCCGGGTTAGTTCGGATACAAAACAAACTGGGCCCGCGGAGCGGAAACGCTTATATCTTGAGGTCTGGACGTCCGATTGACGTGCCATAGACATTGTTGGATTCCTTTTAATGAGACGGATCATTTTATATACTTTGACTGAGGTTTGGATGTAGTTGGATAGTGGTTGGGTTGGATTGAACATGAAATCCAACCAGGCCCCTAGAATGGAAAAGCTGATAACTTTCAGACCGGACGTCCTTTTGACGAACCGTCAGCAACGTTGGTGATCTTGTTGAGAAATGGTACCTATAAGTATACCCTATGAGAGTTCGGGGTATATTTGATATACAGGCGGGTTGTTTCACACATGAAACCAATCGGGCCCCGGGGACAAAAAGGCTAATAACTCACAGACCGGGCGTCCGATTGACGCGCCGTCTATTGTGTTGAGACTCCTGTGATGAGGTGGTCCTTTGAGATTCTTCTTCATGGGACTATGAGATATTTGGAGTATCGACCTGTAGCTGGTGGAGAAGACCCTCCCAGAGACGAGCGTACAGAGTACGAAGACCGTGTAGCTGGCTGAGACCTGACGACTGCTTGACCTACTCGACATGGAGTGAGATGACTAGCCCAGTGGACAGAGCAGTACTTTGTTTGGGTGCAGACCCATGGCGGATGGAGCAATACTGAGATTGGGTGCTGACCCGCGGTACTCGTCCGGAGAGTACCTCTACAGTCTATTAGGGGGGGTGCACTACTATGTTTGGGTGGCAGACCCCGGCGGAGAGCACTACTATGTTTGGGTGGCTGACCCACGGTACTCGACAGGAGGAGTACCTCAGCAGTCTTAGGTTAGTGAGCAGTACCTCGGATACGTGACAGTATCACTTTACTCTCCAGAGACGGGGCTCTTCAGCAGTTACGGTTTCGTTAATTAAAATCCTGGTTTGAGCTGAGTATATGACCTTTGTGTTTACTTCATGATTGAGATTGGTCACTTGAAAACTTAGGTATATGTATGGGCATATATCTAAGTAGTGGTTATTTGTTGATTTCATAGCCTCTATGTTTCCTAATGATTGGGATGGGTTACTTTATAACTTAGGTATAAGTATGGGCTTATACCTAAGTAAGGGTTATCTGTTGAGTTTCTGTTTTGTGGTTATCCTTGTTGGATTTAGAGATACCTTGAGGGTCTCGGGGTCCCTACTGAGTATCGTATACTCACCCCTTCACGGGCTATGCCCACACCTCGTTATGTTGGTTGCAGATGATGGGCAGCGCTGACAGAGGCTGAGTGTTCGAGGACTGGACGGTACTCGGTGATGGACTTCACTCGGAGGAGGTTGAGGGGTGAGAGTAGTGTTCGAGGACTGGATGGTACCTTGTGGTTGAATTCTCAATGAGAAGATACTCAGAGGTGGTTGACGGGTGAGAGCGTCGTGGCGGCTATATGTACCTACCCTTCAGGTAGGATCCATGGTGGATGATCCAAGAGCAGCGCTATCTATACCTACCCTTCAGGTAGGATCTGAGGTGGACGACCCAAGAGCTGCTTCTTTTCTTCCAGCTATTTGTTTTTTTCTATTGTACTTCCTTTCAGTTGTAGCTGTACTTTTCAGTTGGGTTTGTATTCTGGCCCATTTACCTTTTAGAACATTCTTTTGTACTTATTGTTTTTCTTCCTCTTTTACACTGTGGTGTTTTGTTTACTTTTATAAAGGAAATTTCTTCCTAGTTATCGAGATTTATGCCTTTGGTGCTAGTCGCCAGCCCCTGGCCTATGGAAGGCGGGCTTGGGGTAGTCATGGAATGGGCCCCGATGACGGGTCATGACAAATTGGTATCAAAGGAGTTGGTTCTACCACAGAACTTATAACTCTGATATTTTATTTCTGTAAAGAAATAGTGTTAAGGGTACCGAGTGTTGTTTTTAGTTCAGGGAGTCCAGTATTGGTGCGGACAGCCGACATATCCATACACCAGGAACCTGACAACTGATTTATGACTTCGTGCAGGAAAACACTAATTGCATGTGAGTTTTTGAAAGTTTTTCCCCTTAAAACATCTCAAACCAGGCCAACTCATCAGGCATAATCATTTGACCGTGTCACATATGTTTCTTTCAGGATGCCTTTCCATGGACGACCAGCTAGAGCTTAGAGGGATGTGCATACTGACAGCCTGTCGAGCGGCGGGGATTCGGTACAGGGACCTCTTACAGTACATGCATCAGCGGAGGCACCAACGGTTCTACCATATGCTGGTCCACCGATGCCACAAGCCCCAACAGTAGGTGATGCACGCCGCTTGAGCGCGTTGAACGTGTTCCAGCGCCAGAGACTACCTAGGTTCCGAGGAGAGACGGACCCACAGGTGGCTGAGGATTGGTTGGAGGATATGGTGAGAGTCTTCAGGCTAGTGGGGACACCAGCAGACTTCATGGTGATCTTTGCTGCTAGCCTTCTTCAGGCAGCAGCAGGCAGGTGGTGGAGCCACTTGTTCCAGTTTTGCAACGGGATGACCTTCACATGGGAAGACTTCAAGACCTTCTTCAGGGTGGAGTTTGTGCCAGTATCTCTACACCCCGAGCATGTACATGAGCTACTGCCTTTGCCGTAAGATTTTCGATCAGTAGCCAAGTCATATGTGGGTAGTAGATAGATGATGCAGAGGTCCAAGAGGACCAGTGCCAGTCGTACGAGGAGAAAGAAGTGATATGAATGCGATAGGAAGGGTAACCTGAAACGTGACTGTCTAACCCCCCACACAGTTGATCCGCAGGCTTTAGAGGAGCCACCGAGGCAGAAGCAGCGGTGGGTGCCTGACCAACAACCGAGTAGTGGACAAGGCAGTAAAGCTCCGGGAGCAGGTGGACAGGAGCGGAACTAGTGGATATGTACCTTGTACTTCTATTTCCATGTTGTTATTGTATTCATGTCTTTGTACTATGAGATGTAATAATAAAAATACACTTATCATTATGGTGTTTTCTTTCCTGTCCTTTTGTTTGGTTGATACTGAGAGGTCCCGGTTAAAACTGTTGACTTGACCCTCACTTTCGATATTTCTACTAGAGGAGACCTAGTGACCTCACACTGATGACGATAGTGTGACTCGACCCTTGGAGGCGATAGTGACAGTTGGATGTCTTGGTAGTAACGTCGAGGCCTTACGACGTCATCCATGGCATGAATACATCATTAATGTCAGGATTGACTGTATAAGGCAATGGGAATGGATCATCCAAGGGATTAGACTGAGTTTCTATTTTCAGAAAAGGAGAAATCTTTGGAGCTCTTACTGATCGTAGGCAAAGAAGGTGCAGATCATCCAGGAGCGGATGAAGACTGCACAGTGCAGTAAGAAACAGGAAACTAGTGCAAGTCATAGAGACTCGGGCGTGTTAAATTATTCAATAATAGGAAGCTTTAAGGAGAGATGAGTCTGCGAAGTAGCAGGCGTGGAGGCAGAGCTAGGATAGCATTATGAGGTGGTGTACATTTTAACATGCTATAACCACCCGCCTTAGTTGTCCCTGCCAGGCTTAGGGAGATGGAGGGTAGGGAAAGAGTGTGGCTACTTGCGGTCAATAAGTGTGACCCAATGGCTCTAAAAATGATTCAAGAGACAGTATATGTCCACTACTAGTTTCCGTAGTAACAGACATCGATATGAATCATTCATTCGTTACAAAAATCTTGTCCCAGAACTAGAGTTTCCGGTAAGCCGTTGACTTGACCCTCACGTTTGGAGATACCTTGGGAGAAGACTCGATAATCACACTTACACCGATAGTGTGGTCAGACCCTTGAGGCGAGAGTTTTGGTTGGAATCTCTTGGTGGTAGTATCGAGGCCTTACGATGTTGGTTTGAGTATGGACTGGGCAATAACAGTTCATACTCAAATTGACGGTTTTAGGCAAAAATTTTGTGGTTTAACTATAACTTCGGGATGGGTTTTCCTTGGTCAATGAAATGGAAACCCCAAGAAGAAATAGATAAACTCATGCATAGGAGGGTGTATCTGATCACTCTTGAGTCGGTCAACCTTACCCTCATGGCAGTAGGAGTTTTGAGTTTCAGTTCTAAACAAGAATTGGAGGCCTCTTGAGTTCCAGGATAATGATCATGTCCTTATACGAGTCTCAACATGACGGGGTTGATGGAGATGTGGCCATGGTGGCAAGTTATCTCCGAGGATCAGTGTACATTTTCAGGTCCTCAGCAGGGTAGGTGTGGTGGCTTACCATTTGACCCATCCACCTCAATTGCACCAGGTGCATGACGACTTCCATATATCTCAACTAAGGAGACATGAGAACGAACCTTCGCATATCATCGACCATGATGAGCTGGACAATGGCGATGAGGTGACTTTTGTAGGGTTCCAGTAGGAGTTGAGGATCGACAGGAGCGGTCCTACGAGGATTGTAGATTCCTCTTGTACGCTTTCATTGGCAGTACGGGAACCACCAGGTGAGCACATGGGAGCGAAAGGCTCAGATGCATGCTCAGTACCGCTTTTGTATCCAAAGTTTGTGTTAAAGCTTTATGAGGATGTAAAGCCCTAAGGTGGGAGTAATGTAAAGACTCGTAAAATTCAATGGAAATTTTTCCTTAATTTTCATTGGGATTTTACAAGAACGCTGTTTGTGACAGCACATGATTCTGAGGCCTGGTGTGCTTGGAATCAATTTTCGAAGTTAGGCTCGGGTACGTACAGTGAACGAACGAGCGGGTTTTTCTAACTTTTGAACCGGTGCTCAGAATTATATCTGAGGGAACCGATGAACTCGCAGCTCTGGTAATTGCTTATGAACTCCTTTTCCAGAGTTGTGTTTGCTTGGGTGTTGCTATTAAATTTTTGGTTAAGTAATTGAATAAAATAAAATTAGGCAACCATTTTATTTTTATTTTCAGTTGTTTAACCTATGCTAAATGGTTGAAGTGGGACCCACTATATCCTACCCCACTAGGTAGAATATTTTTGGGGTGGGTCCCACATGAGACCCACCTTTTCAACTTCCACGAAACCCACACCATTAATTAGGTAACGCACCTGCACCCCCCCCCTCCCCATTTTTAAATGTAAGTCAACTCTTGCGTTTAAACTGAATAATAAACACCTTATTAGTGGGCAGTTTAAACTCTTCAATTACTTCAATTAATTGATAGATTCGTTTTTTGAATTTCAAAACATTTGGCATGAGAAATAAAATAATACAAACACTTGTTTTATTAGAGTTGTTGGGTTGTGAGAGGATTGGGGGAAAAAGCTCTAAGGCATGAAGTTATTCTTCCTCGACGAAGAACGTGAAGATCGCCGACCTCCGATGAAGGTCGATAAGAACACCGAATCCTTGGAGATCGACAACGTGATGCCGAAAAATATTTTTCCGCGACGCGACGATCCTCCTTCCACGACGCCTTCTTCCGCGACGTCTTTTTCCCACGACAAACCTTGATCGACGACGTCTTTGCGAGGTAGGGGTTTGGTTTAATTAAATTTGTGGGGATTATATCCTCAGCCCTTCATTAAATTTTTGATAGTCATTGAGCCATCTGTTATCGTAATAATGGGAGGAGGTAGGACCGCATGAACATGGCCAACCCTCCTCCCCCTTTTGTTGGTTGGGATTGTTGTGGTACGAGGAAAGGTGACGCGGTGCAACGGCACAACACAGAAACAATGAAGAACGGGCGAAGAAGCGCCGCGACGTCGCGCCGCGCTGCTGTGGCGTTTCGAAGGCTCCGAAGTTTTATTAATTTATGGAAGATATACGGGCGATGAAGAAGTAGTCCGCAATGCTGTTTTGAGGTCTCTGTAGTTAAGAGACGGTCTTGAGAGGACCACTGGCAATGAAGGCAGGCAAAACGGACCACCGGAACGCGTCCGGTGGTCCGCGGAAGACCAAGCCGGTGCACCACCGGGAAGGGCCGCTGCGGCTGAAACTGCGGCAGTAGGAGGATGGACCTGTGGACGTGCAAGACCAAGGGAGACGCGGCGTTGGACGCCGAATCGCTGACAGGGAGTGTCCCCCACGCGGGGGCCGCTGCTTCATTCACGGGGGGCAACCGCACCCCCCTTTTTCCGCTCAGCCGGACAGTCGAGCGGCCACGCGGCAGGCCAACTGGTCGGGCCGCGCCCTATTGGGATGGACCCTAACCCGGTTCGGGTCATCCCGGTTCGGGCCGACACAAGGGGGGTCTCGGGCCAGGTCAGTCCGGGCCCGAACCCCATATTTTTGGGTAGTTTTCGTTCAAACACACATAGCTTAGGATATGGACCTCCGATCGACGCACCATCAGCTGCGATGCGATACTTGGATATAGATGGTCGTTTTGGTATATTACACTCAAGGTTTTTGAGGACTTTGAGTAAGGCTGGGTTGGTTCGGATAGGAAACTAATCGGGCCCTCTGAGCGGAAACACTTATATCATGAGCTCCGGATGTCAGATTGATGTGCCGTCGACTCAGCTGGATTCCTCTTGATGAGAGAGAACATTTGGAATACTTCTCCTGAGGTTTGGATGCAGTAGGATAGTGGGAGGGTTGGATTGAACCTGAAATCCAACCGGGCCCTTAGAACGGAAAAGCTGATAACTTTCAGAACGGACGCCCGTTTGACGAACCGTCAGCGACGTTGGTGATCTTGATGAGAAAAAGTCCCTATGAGTATACCCTATGAGACATCGGGGTATAGTTGAGATACGGCCGGGTTGGTTCGCACACGAAACCAACCGGGCCCTGGGGACGAAAAGGCTAATAACTCACAGACCGGGCGTCCGATTGACATGTCGTCTATTGTGTTGATACCCCTATGACGATGTGATTCTTCAAGATACTTCTTCGTGGGACTTTGATATACTTCGAGTATCGACCCATAGCTCTTGGAACGGACCCTCCTAGAGATGAGCGTATGGAGTACGAAGACCGTGTAGCTGGTTGAGACCTGACGACTACTTGACTGACTCAACTTGGAGTGAGTCAACTAGCCCAGTGGACGGAGCACTACTTTGTTTGGGTGCAGACCCATGGCGGACAGAGCACTACTGAGCTTGGGTGCAGACCTGTGGTACTCGTCCGGAGTGTACCTCTGCAGGCTATTAGGGGGGATTCACTATTGTGTTTAGGTGGAAGACCCCGACAGGGAGCACTACTGTGTTTGGGTGGCTGACCCGCGGTACTTGATAGGAAGAGTACCTCAGCAGTCTTAGGTTAGTGAGAAGTACCTCAGAGATGTTACAGGATCACTGTACTCTCCAAATATGGGGCTCCTCAGCAGTTACAGTTTGGTTAATGAAAATCCTGGTTTGAGCTAAGTCAATGACCATTGTGTTTACCTCATGATTTAGATGGGTCACTTGATAACTTTGGTATATGTATGGGCATATATCTAAGTAGTGGTTATCCGTTGATTTCATAACCCATGTGTTTCCTCATGATTGAGATGGTTTACTTGATAACTTAGGTATAAGTATGGGCTTATACCTAAGTAAGGGTTATCTGTTGAGTTTTTGTTTTGTGGTTATCCTTGTTGGATTTAGGGAGACCTTGAGGGTCTAGGAGTACCTACTAAGTATCGTATAATCACCACTACACGGGCTATTCCCACACCTCGTTGTGTTGGATGCAGACGATGGGTAGTGCTGACGAAGGCCGAGTGTTCGAGGACTGGACGGTACCAAGTGGTGGACTTCACTTGGAGGAGGTTGATGGGCGAGAGCAGTGTTCGAGGACTTGATGGTACCCTGTGGTGGACTTCTCGACGAGATGATACTCAGAGGAGGTTGACGGGCGAGAGCATCATGGAGGCTATCTGTACCTACCCTTTAGGTAAGATCCGTGGTGGATGATCCAGGAGCTGCTCTATCTGTACCTACCCTTCAGGTAGGATCCGAGGTGTATGACCCAACAGCTACTTCTTTTCTTCCAGCAGTTTGTTTTTTCTATTGTACTTCCTTTCAGTTGTAGCTGTACTTTTTAGTTGGGTTTGTTTTCTAGCCCTTTTACCATTCAGCACTTTCTTTTATAATTAGTATTTTTCTTCTTCTTGTAATCTATGGTGTTTTGTTTACTTTTATAAAGGAAATGCCATCCCAGTTATCGGTATTTATGCCTTTGGTGATAGTCACCAGCCCCTGGAATATGGAAGGCGGGCTTGGGGTAGTCACAACACGGGCCCCGAGGATGGGTCGTGATGATCCTAAAATATTAGTAAGGTAGATATTGTGTGGGTATTCATAAAAAAGAATCAATGTATGGATATTACAAGTGGGAATGGTTTTGGAATAGATAATCCTAAGAGTATCAACTCTGATAAGGTGTGTATGTATTGAATCAGTGTAACCTATTATATGACAATAAAACTTACTATACACCTAGTTTGACATGCTCAGGAAATATCTTTTGGATAAATCACATTTTGTTTACCTACCATTATGATTGATTTAAAAGTATGGATTTCCCCAAAGTAACCAAAGTTTATGATTCTAGGATTTACGCTGCAAAAATTAATTCAATGTGATATACCATATATTTATATATACAAATAGTTTCTAATTTTAGGAACTAACCCAGTATATCCTTTTTTTAGAAATGGTTCCTAAAATAAGGAATGAATGATCCACCAATGCACATGATCCAAAGGGTAAGAAGGTTCATATATTTTTTGGTCATAAGAAAAAATTTCCAAAGGAATTAGTTTCATAATCATTCTTATCATTTGAGTAAATAGTATCATGTGCTAACAAGATCGGTAAATTTTTTTCCAAGTCCTTTGGCTTTGAAGGGTGGTAAGAGAAGAAAATGATGGTAATGAAAAATATGGATAAAGGGAAGAAGGGAATGAATTTATTTCCCACATGTGATAATTGTGGAAGAAAACACATTGGTACTTGCATAAAAGGAATCCGAGTTTGATATTGGTGTGCAAAGAATATCCACAATTGTAACGACTGAAAATTTTATTAATGAAAATTATTTTGATCTAATTAAATGTCTTAGTATGTAAAATGGATATATAAAATATTCAATTCCTTGGTTTTATGTTTTTGGATTTCAAAATACCGTTAAGAAGTTTTACCATTGATAATATTTTCGTTGTACAGTGATAACATAATTAGTATAAATATAGGGTTTTAACAAATCAAATTTACTCAGAGAAAAGAAGATATGGCCTCATCTAGTAGAACTGCTCCATACAAAGCCCATTTTTCAGAGCTTAGAAAGTAGGTAACATCACTAGGATTTTATCTTGACAAATTCTCAGATGAGTTTTTACATGTTAATCTTGAACATAACTACCTACAGGAGAAGTTGAAGTTAATATTGATTACCACATGAGTGATGTTATTCAAGCTGCCCCAAGATTTTATCACCATCACACACCTTACCCTTAGGTATTATGTGATTTTTATAAGGGGTTATGTAATAAGACCCTAGAACTATGATTATGTGAATTATTTTTGTATAGAATAAATAATATACATTCATTTAATTATTGTTACATTGTAAATAAATTTTAAAGCACAAATAGTATTTTTGGATAATAATCAATTAAGAAATCTATTTTTATGAATTAATGGATTTTTTGAATTAAATAATATTTTAATAAAATATCATTACTAAATTAATTTTTATTCAAAATATATGATCATATAATTTTTATGAATAAAATCATAATATTTATTATGGTTGGGAATGTGTTTTTTTCAAAACCCATGAATATTTGATAAATGTTAGTTTTTATTTTAAATGTTAAAAATTAACATATTTAGAAAATTATATAGATTAAATGACTATTATTTTAGGATTCCAGACGTCAAAATTTTCTAAAAGTGAAATTTTCATAATTTTCTTAGACAGTCAAATATTTTGGTAAAAATTAAATACTGTTAAATATATAATATGTTTTCTGAAATCATAATGAACCTATTGTGATGTAATAAAATAAAATATATGGGATGTTTGGAAAATATATGTTTTAACTTTAAAATAATTTTATTTTATGTTTTTTGATATATTTTTAAATGGATTAGTGGACCCTCCAAGACTTAAAAAATAGTTTAACATTTTATAATGATTTCCTTGAGAGTGTGAGTCATCTCCACATAAGCAAGACTAATATTTTAAGAAATTTGTCCATTGGACTTATAAAATAATGTTTTCCACTACCCTTTAGAAAAAACCATGGGAAAATCCAGGGTTTGGTTTCAGGTTTTGATTAGTTTAATGTGTGGTGTCAAAACCCTAGATAATAAATAATTCCCTCTCCTTTTATATATAGACCCACTCAATCTACCATTACTATTCACTAAAACTATTTGGAGCTCAAAAAACTCATCCCTCCTCTATATATAATCCTTCCAAGGAACCCAAGCTACTAATAATCCTCTCTCAATCCTCTCACATGCCTTTGGGATCACACTACCATGTAAGGGATTTCTTCCTCTGATATTTATCCATGTTTTCTTATGTTGCTACACCCTTGTCTTTGCAATTACAAATGTTGGGGTATGATTTTTCACATATACTATACTACCGTCCTTATATTTTAATGATGAGATACTCCTTTCTTTCTCATTAATTCCTTCGATTTACACCTATTACCATGTCGAAATTTTATATGGGATTTCTATTTCCTCGTTTACATTCACGAAATCATTTTATATTATGAATATAAATTCCACTAAATATGTTGGTACATGTATCTATATGACCCCCATACTTTAAATTTCATTTACATATGATGAGATATATCTTTCTCTCTCATCAAACATTATTATTAATTCTTATGTCACAATGTTATGCTTTTGAAATTGCACCGCGATTTTCCAAGACAAAGTCATTGTGTAGTGAACACCATTCCCATTTTTCTATCAATGGTATTAACATTTATGCACATTTACTTATTTATTATATAGTTTCATGTTTGAATTCCACATTTATTTATTGTGGAATAAATTAATATGTTTGATGAATCAATGTTGTATGATCTATATGGAACACTTATGCATTCCATGAAATGATTAAGGAGGGTGCGCCCTAATAGCGCTCTAATGCATTGGGTAAAGATTAGTATCATGATACGTCAAGTACAATTAGGGTTTATTACTTCTAAATCATGTGAAATTAGGGTTTAATCATGCTTCATGTGCAATGATCCTTGGATCATGCTAATATCATGTTAAATGTTGTTTCCACATTTCCATGTTATGATAATCATGTTATATCATGCATTTATGTTCATGTTTCTCTTGTGCTCCATTGATATGACTGTTGTATAACATGTAATATATTCTTAATGTTATTCCATGTTTACTCACTTACTAGGCTTTATATCTCACACTTTTCTTATGCATGTCCTCAAGTTATCCCATGCAATGTTAAGTACGAAATAATATTGTTGTCATGTAAAATAAGTTGTCAATAAAGATATTTTGTTTTATGTTCTAAGTTGATAAGTAATGTTCCTAATTTCCCAAGAAGCTCGAACTATCGATCCTCATATTTGTATTAAGTGTAATTTTATATAATAAATAATGTTTAAGTGTGTAATAAAGAACATGATTGTTATAGTTGGTATCATAGGATAAGATTAGTTATTTTTGGGATTAGGATCATAAAACCATAGTGAAAGCCTCAGGGATAATACTAAGTATAATAAATACATCCCTAAATTTGGGTGAGTATAGAGTATGTGGTTTATCAATAAAATAAATCACTATCTTGATATGAACAAGTAGAGGGAGCTCTGGTCATAAGTATCTAGTGGTAAAACCTGAAAACACCACTTTGAGCTAGACTCAAAGGAGAACTGGTGCAAAACAATGAGACTTGATTCACTCTTGGTTATGACACACCCAGGGGATATGATTTGGTAAATTCATGATCTTAGTATGAATAATTGTTAAGGGAATAAAAAATTCCCCTAAGAGTATATGTTGGGAAGTATATCATGGATGACATAGATTTAAGCCTATAAATTCACAAGATAACGAAATAAAAGCAATTTATAAGTTATCCCTTTTTCTATTTGGATTACCCTTTATATGTTACCCCTAAAATTCCTTTTATACCAACCAACGTCCAGAAATAGGAGGGCTTAGGCTAACAACCGATGCAAAGATCAATGTCATGACTGCTCTAATGAGATTCCCAATCTGATGAGAGTGGGAATTGTGATCTTTTTCATGATACTCTCTCAGTTAAATCATGTTCTGATTAGAAACACAGGTCAAGAGGATCATCCAACCCCACCCCCCAATAAATAACAATTTGAAATCATGTTCTTCATGAGGCAATGTCCTCATACTTTTAATGGATCATCTGATCCCTCAATCACCGAACAATGGATCAACTCCACTGAGAAGATCTCCTCCACCCTTCAGTGCTCTGAACATAAGAAAGTACTTATGGCTGCTTATCCTATATTGGGTGAAGCTGGTCAATGGTAGACATTGATCAAAAATATGAATCCTAAGGATGATATAGAGGCATTGGAATGGAAATATTTCTAAAAAATGTTTTTTAATATATATTTTCCTCACACAATCAGACATAATATGGAAAGGGACTTCCTTACTATTATGAAAAAAGGCGACAAATCCATCATAGTGTGCAAATAAAACATCAAAAGGCTTGGACGATATGCCTCTATCTTTTTCATTACCCTTGAATGCATGGTTGAACACTTCTTTGGTGGGATAAAACTTGGCCTATGGAAAGCCCTAGCAATCTGTGTCTTCGAGAGCTGTGAGGAAATTTTCTGATGTGCCCACAAATTTGAAATGGACATTGGAGAATATAAGGGGTATCATGGGTATTTTAAGCATAAGTTGGACGTTAATTTTGTTAGTCTGATGGATAAATCCAATGGTACTAAGAAATTATAGAACCCCACTTGCCAAAGGTGTGGAAAGAAGTACCCCGAAAATTTCTCGAAGGGGATAATGAAATGATTGAGGTGTGGAAGAGAAGGTCACAAGACTATTAATTTTCGGCAAGAAAAACCACTACTAAAATAGTGGAGAGGAACTATCCATTCTACGTTTAGATCACTATTAATTGCTTTAACTACATAGAACCATGGCACTTTTCAATCTATTTCCCGAAGACAATTGTTTTTGGAGGCATCCAACAACCTCCAAGGTAGCAAGGGGGAGCTTTTTCCATCACTACTCCTGAAGTGAACCCCAAAAATGATGTTGTGGTAGGTGCACTAGTTATCCATTCAAGAATAGTGAACTTAATTTTTTATTCTTGTTCTATGCATTCTTTTATATCTCGAATGTTTATTAGAACAATCAAAAAAATACCACAAATCATGGAAGAAAATATTTCGATGAGAAAGGAAAATGGGGAAATCATTGCATCCCATGAATATAACTACTGCCATGTCATAATTTCTGGATTTAACATCCCAGTGAACCAATTCATACTCCCCTTAGTGAAGTTTGATGAAATTCTTAGCATGGGTTGGATTTCCTAATATAGATCCAACATAAATTTCTATGAGAGGGAAATCACTCTGCATATGGAGAATCGACCCCTGATTTTGTACAAGTGCAACGAGGCGAATGAATCTTCTTTAGCACCATCATCTTAAGAGTGAAAATTAATTCCCTATGAGCATGTGTATCTTGATGAGATGATTGTGTCTAAGGAAGAAACCAACATTGAAGACATGGCTATAGTGATGGAATTCACTGAAGTGTTTCCAAATGAATTTACTGATCTTCCTCCTAAAAGAGATGTTGAATTCTCAATTGATCTTATACATGGGTAATTTAAAATATCTAAGAATCTATATAGAATGGATGTTGTGTATCTTGAGAAGATAAGGAAACTACTACAGGAGAATCTAGAAAAAGTGTTTATACACCCAGGAGCTCCAACATGGGGTGCAGTAGTCCTCTTCTTTAAAAAGAATTATGGGTCAATGCATCTTTGTAATGATTATTGTGAGATAAAAAATCACGATAATGAACAAGTATCCTCTTCCCCGAATTGATGACTTTTTCGATCAGCTATGTAGAGCACAATACTTATCCAAGGTGGATTTGCATTCGGGATATTACCAAGTAAGGGTGAAGAATTAAGATATCCCCAAGATTGCTTTCCATACAAGGTATGAGAACTATAAATTCATATTAATGCCTATCAAAATCATTAATGCTCCAGAAATATTCATGGCCTTGATGAATAGAGTCATTCAAGATTACCTAAACAAATTTGTGGTAGTATTTATAGAAGAAATTCTAATATACTCCAAAACAAGGGAGTATCATGAGTAGAATCGAAGCACTATACTAGACACATTGTGAAAGGATAATCTATAATAAAAGTACAACAAGTGTGAGTTTTGGTTTATGGAAGTCTCATTCATGGGTCATATCATCACAAGCAATGGGTTATCTTTGGATCCCTCTAAGACTGCTACAATCGAGGGATGGATGAGGCCATCATCGGTGACAGATATCCATATATTGATGGGGTTAGCTCAATATTGTCACCGATTTAGAAAAAATTTCACACGATTTTTAAACCCTATTACAAATCTGACACAAAAGGGAGTCTTGTTTTCATGGAGTGATGAATTTGAAGAGAGAATCAAGGAGTTGAAAATGAAGCTTATGACAGTGCTCATTATCACATTACCAACAAGTGGAGAAATTTTGGTGGTATTCAACGATTCTTAGAAAAGGGAATGTGTTGTATTTTGATGTAAAATGAAAAATTAATTGCCTATGCTTCAAGGAAATTGAATGTTCATGAGATCAAATTTTCAACACATGATCTAGAGTTGGCTGCAGTAATCTTATCTTTAAAAAATTGGCGACATTAACTCTTTGGGGAGAAGTGTGAAATATACATGGATCAAAAATGCCTCAACTATATATTCACAATAAAATAGTTGAATACATGCCAATGAAGTTGTCTAGAGATAATCAATGTCTATGACTGCTTAATCCATTACCACACTAGGAAAGCGAACAAGGTGATAGATTATCTAAGTAGAATAGATCCAATGATTCTATCGTTGATGATAATTGAAATGGACACAATATTAATAGATTTGATAAAAATGGACATGGGAATCATAAATAAGAGAACATCACCAATCCTTTTAGAAATTATTTCTCCACCGTATCTTTTGTAAAGGTTAAATGATGCTCAAAAGGATGATGTGGGAATTCCGAAGAGAGTGGAAACTATAAAAAAATGGAAATCCTTAGATTTCAATGTCAATGAAGATGGAATTGTGAGACTTGGGTCAAGAATATGTGTTCTATAAAATCCTAAGTTAAAGAAATAAATTTTGGATGATGCACATAGTTCAAATTTCTCCATTCACCTAAGAAACACAATGATGTATCGAGATCTCCGAGAGATTTACTAGTGGGATAACATGAAGAAAAATATCGCTAAGTATACATCAAAGTGAATGGTATGTTAGGAATTGAAGGCTGAGAGGAAAAATTCAAGTGGATGATACAACCATTTCCCAGACCAACATGGAAGTGGGAAAACATCACCACAGACATTGTCCTTAGACTTCTGAAGAAATCCAAAGAAACAATGTTATCTAGGTTATTGTTGATCTTCTTAAAAAGAATGCAAACATCATTGCAATTAAAGGGTATATCTAATTGGATCAAATGTAATTGAAAAATATCATAGAATTGGTAAGGCTACATGGAGTAACACTATCTATTGTATCCAATCGAGATCCAAGATTCACCTCTATGTTCTAAATGAGTCTTGAACATGCTTTCAATGCTGAGCTAAACTTTGGTACATCTTATCATCCTCAAACTGATGGCCTATCTGAGTGGACTATATAAAAACGTGAGGAAATATTTAGAGCATTATTAATGGACATTAATGGTGGATGGGATCAACATCTTCCTTTGGTTGAGTTATCTTACAATAAAAGTTTTCACTCAAGCATCCAAAGGACTACATATGAATCCCTTTATTGGAAGAAATACATAACACTGAAATGTTGGGGTGAAGTTGGGGAATGAATACTCTTAGGTCCAAAAATGGTGAAATAAATGGCGGCAAAGGTTAATACTATCCAGAATCACATTATAGCTGCTCAGAGTCGATAAAATATCTATGATGATAATTATCGATGAGACCTAGAGTTTGATGTTAGAGACATGGTATTCCTCCATATATCACCATAGAAGAGAGATATGATATTTGGGAAGAAGTGAAAATTTAGTCTATCGTACATTTTCCCTTTTTAGATCCTTCATCGCATTGGAGTAGTGGCCTATCGACTAGCACTCCCACCAATCTTATCTCAAGAACATGATGTATTCCATGTATCACTCTTGAAGAAGTACATACCTGAACCATCACATGTACTCAATCCATATATGGAACCATTTGAGAATAACATATCCTGTGAAGAGAGGTCGGTTATGATCTTAGATCGTAGGGAAAACTTTCTACAGAATAAGACAATTCCCCTCATTAAGGTGTTGTGGTGAAACCACATGTTTGAAGATGTAGTGTGGGAATCAGAGGAGGCGATGAAGCAGTGTTACCCTCAACTGTTTTAGTGTGGTAAAAAAATTTCTAAGACAAGATTTCTTAAGGGGTGAAGATTGTGACGACCCAAAATTTTATTAATGAAAATTCATCTTGATATAATTAAATGGCTTAGAATGTAACATATTTCTATAAAATATTCACTTCCTTGGTTTTATGTTATTTAATTTCAAAATACCATTATGAATTGTTACCATTGATAATATATATGTTGAACAGTGATCACATGATTAGTATAAATATAGGGATTTAATAATTCTAATTTGCTCAGACAAAGGAAGTGATGAACTCATCTAGTATAATTGATCCATATAAATCCCATTTGTTAGAGATCACAAAGGATGTAACATCACTGGAATTTTCTCCGGACCAATCCCATGATGATCATCAACATGTTAATATTGAATGGAACCACCTACGAGAGAAGTGGAAGTTAATAGAGATTACCTATCTATTGATGTTCTCTGAGCTTCCCCAAGAGTCTGTCACCATCGCACACCTTTCCATTAGGTATTATATGGGTGTTATAAAGGGTTATGTAACAAGACCCTATAACTATGATTATGTACATTATTTCTTTTATAATAAATAATATACATTCATATTATTATTTTTTACTTTGTAAATAGTTTTTAAACGACAAATACTATTTTTAGTAAATATTCAATTAAGAAATATATTTTGATGAATAAATGGATTTTTGTAATTAAATAATATTTTAAAAAAAATTAGTACTAAATTAAGTTTTTATTAAATATAAATGATCATTTATTTTATATGAATACAATTGAAATTTTTATTATGGTTTGAGAACTTTTTTGGCAAAACCCATGAATTTTCGATAAATATTGGTTTTTATTTTAATAGTAAAAATTCAAATATTTAGAAAATTATTTGGATAATAATAATAAATTTTTTTATTTAGGATTTCAAAATTATATAACTGTGAATTTTTCATAATTTTATGAGACATCAGAATTTTTGGGTAATCATTAAATACCGTTAAATATATAATGTATTTTATGACATCATAATGACCCAATAGTATAGTAATAAAATACTATAACTGGGATTTTTGGAAAATATATGTTTTATCTTTAAAATAATGTGATTTTAGGTTTGTTTTATTTATTTTACAAATATTTAGTTGACCCTCCAAGACATATAAACCATTTTAACATTTTAAAATGTTTTTCTTGAGAGTGTGACTCACCTCTACATAAGGAAGCCTAATATTTTAAGAATTTCGGCCATTGGCCTTAAAAAAATAATTTTTTCCAATCCCCTTTGCAAAAAACCGTGGGAAAAAACCATGGGTTGGTTTGTGGTTTTGAATAGTTTAATATGTGGTTTCCAAAACCTAAATAATATAGAATTCTCTCTCATTTATTATATAAACCCAATCAATATCTCATTACTCTTTACGCAAACCATTTGATGCTCGAAAAACCTCTAATATACTCTTTCTATAATCTTCCCAAGTCACCCAAATCACTCACGAATCCTCTCTCAAGCCTCTCACATGCCTATGGGATAACACATCCAAGCAAAAGATTTATTCGTCCCTCATTTTTCTACAAGTTTCTTTATGTTTCAATTCCATTGTATTTTCAATTAAACGTGTTGGGTTATGATTTAAAACCTCCCCTATACTGCTCTAATTATGTTTGAATGATGAGATACCCCTTTATCTCTCATTAATGACTCCCATGTACACCCATTTCCATTCCCAAATTCTGTAAGGGATTCCTCTGTCCTCATTTACATTCAAGAAATTCATTTATATTATGAATCTAAATTCCATTAAATATGTTAGGACATGTATCTGTATGACCCTATTACTGTACATTCCATGTACATATGATGAGATACCCCTTTCTCTCTCATCAACCATTTTTATGAATTCTTATGTCATGCCGTTATGATTCCAAAATTTCACTGTGATTTTCCACACCAAACCCATTTTGTAGTGAATACCATGCCCCTTTATCTGTCAAGGGTATTCACTATTACAAACATTTAATTATTGATTATAGAGTTTTATGTATTAATTCCAAATTCATTTATTGTCGAATAAATGATGATGTTTAATGAATCAGTGTTTTATGATTATGTGGCACACTTATGGAAGAAATGAAATGATTAAGAAGGGTGTTCCTTGATATCGCTCCAATGTATTGGGTAAAGATTAGTATCCTGATACCTCAAGTTCAATGAGGTTTTAATCATTTTAATTCATGTGAAATGAGGTTTTACTCAAGATCCATGTTCAATGTGCCTTGGATCATGAAAATATCATGTTAAATGTTGTTTCCACATTTTTATGTTATGATAATAGTGATATATCATGCAGTTATGTTCATGTGTCTCTTGTGCTCGATTGATATTCCTATTTTAGAACATGTACTATATTCTTTATGTTAATCCTTTTTACTCCCTTACTGGGCTTTATATCTTACCCTTTTTTATGCATATCCTCATGTTATCCCATACAATGTTATATACAGAGGAATGTTGTGGTCATGTAAAAGAAGTTTTATATAAAGATGTTGTGTTTTATGTTATAAGTTGTCATGTAATGTTCTTAATTTACCAAGACACTAGACCTATATATCCTAAGAGTTGTCTTAAGTTCATGTTTATATAATAAATCATGTTTATGTGTGTAATAAATAGAAGGGTAGTTATAAAAATGCTTTTGATTGAAAGGGAAAGAAAAAGATTTCCAATGTACAAAGCTTTAACTACAAGGAGATGGGACACTATTAAAATCCATGTCTCATTGGTCAGAGAAATATACGCCAAATGATGCTATTGGAAAATGATAAAGTAAAAATACTTCCATAGATGAAGAGGAATGATTAATATTCCTACTCCATAATTATGTCATTTGAATATTTTGTCATCAATATACTAGTTCTAATAATTATAGAATAGACGAGGATTGTACTACAATACTTTTTCATTGAAAATTTGAGATCCTATGATTAATGGTACCATGAAAATGTATTATGTATAAATTTTAAACTTTTATAAAACACATGATTTTTGGGAATAAAACCCTTAATATCTTCCTAATTATTAGATAATGATAATGAAGCTATTTATTTGGAAAAGTTCTGACTACCTTGAAAATGATTAATGACTTGTCAATAAGTTTCCTATGATATCATTGATGGAGTTTACAAAACTATTGGATTTATGGAATATATCCAAAAACATGTATATTACTTAAGGAATAAGGAAGAATTGATGTTTCCAATAAGGTTTTATGGTAATTTGATTTATTACTATATTTCAAGAGGATATATGATGAAGTTATTCACATGTTTGGTATGTGAATATTTAGAGCTTCTTCATGTTGAATCAAGGTTAATGATATGTTCATTTTTTAAATTCACTGAAAATCATTCAAATGTTGTGGATCGAAATATTTTGGAAAGTTTCCCTATTTAAGACATGGTTGATCATTGGATAATATTTTAGTGGTTAATGTATTAATTCATCATATTATGAAATAAATGATAAGAGATGATGTAAAAATAGTTCAAGGAATAATCAGAAGAATATATTATATTATAGAAATGTATATTTTTTTATAGAGTTAATTAATTCCATAAATATAGAAAATAATTTTTTAAAATAAAAAATTCATCATAGTACCTTCCTTTGTGATAAATCAAATGGGCCCTTAGTTCATCGTTGACTTAGGCCTTATGATTGTTAAAATTATCCTAAATGTGTTCTGTAGTACTCTCCAATAGAACATGATTGTAATATTTTTCCTTTTTCTCCATATTTCCATTTCCCACCAATGTTATCCTACTAGGAACCTAATTACATTACCATTGTACTTCCCATTCACATTTATTAAAAATATGTGATATTAACCATTTTTATGATGTGCGTCTTTCAGAAATAATATATTTTAAATTATTAGCCCCTCTATTACATAGATCAAGCTTAAATTGGATGAATGTAATTTAATGAAGGTGGGTATAATGAAACACCTAAATTATAAAGTAGAATATTTATTTATCAAACACATCACCAAGATCATATGGGAATATAATGCATAGAGATTTTAAAATATATTTAATATTTAAAATAAATTAAATGTATGATATGTCTTGCAATGAATGTGAGACTGAGTTAGCATATGTCACACACAACGACATGTACCTTCAAATGGAATGAGTTAGATGCAAGACTAGGTTTTTATAAATAAATGATACATTGTTAAAATATTATTTAATTTAATAAGATATAACATAGATGATAAATTAGTAGTTATGAAAAGGTTAAAATAAATTAAGATATAACATAGCGGCAAAATTAATATTTTAGATTTATCTTGAAAATCTCCCATTGATAATAGAATCTTTTGACATATAATGAGAACAATATGTTCCAAACAGAGAAATTAAAGTGCATGGGGAGGAATCTATCATAGGGGAGAACCCTAGACATTATCATGCATACAAATCTAGAGGGATTTCATTCCTTGATGCTCTTAAAGGCCCGGATGTATAGAAACTAAACAAAATCTCCCCCATTATGAAATATGATGATATAGGATTCCTGGTGGAGGTTGATCCCAACACCATATAACAATGTGCGTAAATGAAAAAAATTCTCTATCATGGGGTGTATCTCCTATCTAAAAGGTGACCATCCTTGGCCTTTGCTTCAATTACAACCTCATAATGCACAATGTTGGGGTATCTCAGATTGGAAAATGATACAAATAGGTAGAAGCTATTTTCATATAAATTTTAAATCACAGGATGATATTGACAAGGTGTGGAAGACTAGAAATAATAATTTTAAATTGGGGTTCCTTAGATTATCCAAATGGGACTATGCCTTTAACCTACATATGCATAAGAACACCATGGAAAAAATGGGTTAAATTACATTCTATCAATTCATTTTTATATAACCCTAAAATATTGAATGATATAGTTTGTTGTATTGGATATTTGATAAAAATTGACCAATGAAATTTAAATTCTGAATTGGGTCAATATGTGAGAGTGATGGTTGATGTTAATTTGGATTCAATGATTTCCAATACAACTATCTTTAATGACAATGATTATAAAACTGAAATTATAATTGAGTATGAGAGAAACCCCCTCTATGTGAGCTTTGTAAGATTATTGGGAACTCAATATCTAATTTTAGGGTGGTTAGGAAACAATTTAATCAGCCAACAGAGAAGAAATAGAAGGAAATAATAAAAAATAAGAAATATAAGGGCCCCATGGTGGACATGCCTGAATCCTCTAAAAAGAAGACTGAAATTTGGGTTAAATAGCACAATGATTGACCACATTAGAAGAAAAATTAGGTAAATCCTTGGCGGATTTAGTTGAAGAAGAATATACTATCACTAAATAAAAATAACTCATATAATAAATAAAAATAATCTGGTTAGGGATACTATTATTCCGTCCCATCATGACCTTGAGGATGTAAAATCTGGTACCTACACGAATTTTATTAACCCTTCTGAGCAGGTGTCATGCTCTATTATCAAAAAATTCAATGAATCTGTTTGAAAAGCTAAATGAAATGTGATCCTCACTAGAAAACCCATAAGTGAGCCCACACCTTCGGTTCTAGGCACTGTCCGGATGCAAAAAATATCCAATATGAATGACCATGTTACACGAGATATGGAGGATAAAGTGAATCCATACATGAAAGTGTGATTCTCTATTATCAAAATATGAACTGAATCTGATTAAAAGGTTGAAATCCTTGTGATCATCACTAGAAAAACCATAGGTGAGTCCAAACCTTTATTTTAGGGGACTATCTAGATACAGAAAACCTAAAATATGAATACCCATGTTACACTAGGTGTGGAGGATCAAGAAAGTGCCAATATACCTTCAGAAACAGGAGCTGTCAAGCAACAGTGAAATCTTTCTATACCTATGAAATAACAAATGGGTTTGGAAGACATTTCAATGCCGCACATAGTTGATTCTGGGAAGAAATTTGGCCCAGGTCCGTCACGTATGAGAATTATCTTACAACAGGACAAGCCTACTATAAATGAATTTGGTAAACCTTCTCCTTCTTTTATGAGTCATTAAATTGGTGTTTCTCAATATATTAATTACAATGTTACTTCTACAAACTCTCAGAATCTATTTATTAGAAAAAATGTTGATTATACTGACATTACTAATAATAATTCTGTAGATTCAACTGTGAATGCCTCTTTGCATGTCTCTCCCAAGGATAATGCTAAGGCAGGTAATCCAAACACCCCTATTACTTCTAAAAGTAAGGAGTAGAATAATATACCAAACAATGATAAAAAGGTTAGAATATATTCTAGTAAAAAGGTCTTAGGGAACAAAAAAAGACAGTTCTAACTCCAAATCTAGGTTTAAATGATGATATTTTTGGAATTGTTATGGTATTTTTCACTTTGACACAGTTATAGTTTTAAAAAGAATCATTAACACTCATCATCTAATATTGTTTTCTATTCCTAATCCCAAAATTAATTTTTACACTTAGTACGCCCATTTGTACCAGTATGGCTATTCTTTTATAGGCGTAACCAAAAATTCCTCCTTTCATGAATCACTTAAGATCTTCTCACACTCTTCTTTATAGAATGATGATGTTTTTAATGTTTTCAAGAAAGCATTTACATGTGAATTTATTATTTATAACACTCTTTTATTCCCCTCAATTTTTATGCAAGGAATATATACCAATATAAAAGGCATCTTAGGAATGACCTTACCTATTTAGGTACTAATATTAATAAACCTTGGATTTTTATTGGGGACATTAATGCTATTCTAAAATCAAGTGATAATATTATACCATCTCATTCTATTATTTCTATGTGGTAATTTGAAACTTCTATTTAAAATAATAACCTTGTTGAAATTAATCTGACTAGTGATAAATATACATGGTATATAAGGAATCATAATAGTGTGGTTTTCTAGAAATTGGATAGTGAATTCATGAATGCACCTTCATTTGAAAAATGTTACACCTTCTCCAGCACCACCCTTCACAAGTTGCACTCTTACCACCACCCCACTCTGGTCAATGTCTCCATTAGAAATTACAAAACATCTCTACCTTTCAGGTTTAACAATGTGTGGTTTTCTAATGTTGAATGCACTGATATCATTAAAAATTTTAGGACATCTATGACACACTACAATGATTCCTTTTATTATTCTATCAAGTTAAAATACCTGAAATAGATTTTCAAAGGTTGGTGTAGTTCTAATGATAAAAAAATTAACAATGACATCCTTTTTCTTATGGATGAGCTTAATAAACTTAAAAACAATAACAATAGTTCTTATTTGAACATTTACTAGACTTGAGAAATCAACATTTTGGTAAACCTAAACTCTTTTCTCACCATTACAGAGAACATGAAGAAATCAGATTTTAAGGTAGAATGTTTATCAGATGGTGAAATTTTTTTTATGTAATATAACTCTCTTCAATGAGTTAAGAAATCTTAGAGACTGTTAAAATTATTAAAATATTGGGAAAATTTTTATACAATGATGATGATATTTCTAATAATAGTGTCTCTTACATTGAATCCATATTTAATGTCCCTCATAACAATAAAGACCTCTTACCTAATTTCATTCTGATGGTGGTCAGTGATGAGGATAAAAAATCTCTTTTAAGGATTCCTCTTGACCGTGAAATTAATGACACTATCTTTATTTTGAATCCTGATAGTTCTCTGGGTATTGATTGTTTTAATAATGGTTTCTTTCAACATTATAGGGATGTTATTCAATTTTATATTTGAATGCTTTTCAAATTATTCTTCTCCAATGGTGTCCTTCCTCATGGTCTAAATGATAAATTTCTTTACTGGATTCCAAAAGCGGTCAATAATTCTGAGATTTATTTGTTTAGTATCATTTCTCTCATTACAACCCTTTACAAAATCCTCACTAAAATCATTTCAAATATACATTGAACTATCATGGAAAAAATGCTTCATGGAACTAATTTGGAATTATTAAGGGTAGATCCATATAAGACTACATTTTTCATTCAATTGAGTGCATCAATAATTTAAACAATTTTAATAGATGAGGTAATATTTATATTAAAAATGACATAAAAAAAGATTTTGATACCATATACTGGAGCATTATCTTCATGGTTCTTCATGGTTTTGGTTTTAGGGATTCCTTTATCACTATAATCAAAACCCTATTCAATTCAGCCTCTATTTCCATCCTAGTCAATTTCGCTTCTAGGGGATATTTTAAAATCCCCAAAGGTGTTAGGAAATGTGACCCCCTCTCTCCCAGTCATTTTTCTATGGCATAAGAATATTTTAGTAACCTACTCACTCGTCTTGTGAAACAGCCCAAACTAAAACCCATTTATGTTCTAGGAAATTGAATTCTTCTACACACCCATTATATGATGATGATATCATCCTTTTATTATAAGATGATAAATGAAATATTCAGATCCTCAAAAACTCTCTCTATCACAATAAATAGGTTTCTTCTCAATATGTTAGTTGGAAATATCCTCTATTTTATTTGGGAAAAACATTCCATCTAGTTGAAAATGTAATATAATTAGTGACTTAGGCATAAAAGAAGGTTATTTTCCTTTTACATATCTTAGTGTTCCCATTTTTTGGGGTAGAACCATGTTCTTAATTAGGTATATTCATAGAAATATAAATCTCCCTCTATGGCAGGAAAAATAAGCCCGGTCAGATCTATCATTGTTTCTAAAATGGTTTACTCCGTGATGGATTATAAATGGCCCATTGGTATTATAAAAAAATTAATATCTCAATCAAAAAATTTACATGGATAGTTATCACTATGTAAAGAAACTTGTGACTGTCCGCTAGTTGACTTGTTGTAAACCTATTGATAAGATTCATATGGGCATCAAAAATTTTAATTACTTATTGAGGATCTTCAAGCCAGAATCACTTAGAACCTTATTTACAATAAATTAGTTTCTATTGCTTTTCTCAAAAATAGATTTCATTAAATAATTAAGGAAAAAAAATTTGAATATCCTCATCTCTTCTATATGGACATCCATTAAGAAATTATTTTCCAATATTATGAATAATTCCAGATGGATAGTTTATAGGGATTACTCCATGAATTTCTAGTTGGATAACTGGGATGTAACACACTTAATATCTTTGATTCCCCCTTATCAAACTTTTGAGAGTACCAACTGTTCATTTAGAAATATGTTAAATTCTCAAAATGATCATCTCCCTGAAATTACTATCAATGTCATTGAAAACTACCCATTATCAAACGTTGATGACTTTTTAATTTGGGCTCTTTCTCATAATTCTATGCTTAATTCAAATTTTTGTAAAATCATTATTTTTTAATTCTAAAAGTGAATTTGTTTATATAAATTTTTTATAAACCTTCGATAAATCCATCGTGATGCCCTCGGATTTTGTGCCTTTCTCACAATAGAGTTCCCACAGATAGGTGCCTTCAATCTTTTTGAATTCAACATTGCACTAAATGTAGACTCTGAAATCAACACAGAGAAGACACTAATCGTATCTTTCATTCTTTTGTCACGTATTCTACTCATTGGAACGATATTTTTAAATTTTTTACTATAGATGGTTGATTCTAAACTCTTTCAACTCCAAAATAATTATATATTTGTAAATTGAAAGTTATTAGCAAATTAATAACCATTTCCTCATTGTAGTTGCTGAGCTCCATCATGTGATCTAGTATGATAGAAATTATATTATTCATAAAAATTACTCATTCATCCATAATACTGGTCGGATGTGGATCCTCATTGACTTATGTTAAGCTACATTGATGAAAAATGGTCATTGCAACAACATTGTCAATGACTTTGGAAATCTACAACATCTTCAGTTTGATAGAAATTTCTGCCAACCTCATTGCACTTTTGATGTGTTCTAGTGAGATCCTTTTCCTTGCTTGATTAAAGTAAATGTTGATGGTTCCTCCAATGGAAATCCATGTCTCACGGGTTGTGGCGCTTTCTTCAGGAATCACATTATTCAGATCCTGGGATTCTTTATTGGTAACTGTAGAATTTCCTCATCCTTAGAGGCCGAAATGATGAGTATGATACATGCTATTTCATTCTAAAAGAACAATGGTTGGAACAATATATAGATTTAAAGTGATTTTATTACCATTGTGCATGCAATTTGGAATGGTGTTACACATCTTGCATGGATGATTACTACCCTCTAGATGGATTGCACCCATTCACTTCTCAACATCAACTACATTATCACTCATATTTACCATAATGAAAATATGGTTGTAGATGGACATTAAAACAAGGGAATAAACCAAGAAATTATCTGGATTAATGATATTACCACTGATCTGCACCCTCTTCATGAAAAATATTTTAATATGATTTTTCCTTTTAGACACATTTAACCTCATTCTTTTATAATAATTCTGCTTTAGTCATTTTTTCTAAGGAACAATGTTTCAAAAAAGGGTTTTTACCACAATAAATTAAATTTATTACAATTAGTGAGTGATATTAATGTGAAATATTTATATTATACATTCAAATAAATATCTTTTATATTAATCCAATTTATTTGATAAGCAGAAGATAAGAACAATCCCAATTTTATTCATAAAATACTATATTTTTATTATTACTACCTTTTACTAGAGAAACTATTTTAAATCTTCATTTTTAAAATTAAATTTATTTAATATGTCAAAATAAAATTCATTTTTTTAAATAGAAACAACAAAATTATGTTGGGGTGAATTTTTGGTAATTTTCTATCAAATTTTGTTTCATAGTGAATTGTTACAAATTCAGAATTTTAATTCAAAAATTCATTTCATCTAATATATTTATGGGGTTAAATTCCATATTTAATTTCTTTTAAAGTAATATAATATCAAATATATATCAATTAACCATATTTATGTCATTGGGATCATTTTCACATTGAAATTGAATGTAAAAAATTAACAGTATTTTGGATGTTTTACATTAAAAACTCGTACTGACATCCCACCCGCGAGATGAATTATAAATTAATTTAGACCATTTATAAGATTTTAATTTTGAAAAATTGATTATATATTTGGAAGCATAATAATATATAATTTCTAAAAATACTAACTTTATTTTTTTCCAAAAAACATTAGTGAATGTGATTATAATTAATTACAATGATTTAGGTTAAATTAAGATTAATAAACGACTAAACCTTAACCTTATGACCCAAAAAAACTATAATCATGTACAAGAGATATTGGCTGTCCATATTTCTACCATATACTCTCTTGGATAGAATTTGGTCCATTATTGGATCCACTTGAAACATGAAAAACATTTCTCAAATTCCTTTGTCAAAATGTTACAAGAGTGCCACTCCTCCTCCACTATAAAGGCCACCAATTCTCACCATTACTCACACCACTCAAAAAACTTTGTATTTTCCATGATCTTTGAAAATAGAATTACAACATCCCTACCGTCTACCATGAACCAACACTTTTGGACGTAACACTACTACAAATACGGCCTTTATCAGCACAAAAAATGGCCTTTATTAGCACTAGAAAAAGCGCTGATAAAGTCGGCGAAGACACGGGGGGGGGGGGGGGGGTCCCCTTTTTCAACTCTCCGACAAGCGCTGATAAATACCCGATACAATAGAGGTGGTAGAGCCAAGTGATAATCCACCTTGCCTATCCTGCTGAGAACCTAGATTGGTCCAATGATGCACGGAGATAACTTGCCACCCCATCCAAATCTCCGTAATCCACGTCGAGGTGAGACTTATAAGAAAACGTGGTCGCCATCCTCGAACTCTAGTGGTCTCTGCCTCCTATCAGCATAAGACTTCTGTCGGCTCTGATCTATCCTCATCTGCTCCTGGATGATCTGCACCTTCTCCAGAAAAGCCTGAACCATATCTGGTTCTACACGTACTCACTCCAACACTATCCACAAAAGATATCTGAAAACATGGCCAGCTTTTGTCTCACCACACCTAACAGCTGAATGCCCGATCTCCTACGAAGAGCATTCGCTGCAACGTTCCCCTTCCGAGTAGTATAAACTGTCTCGATGTCATAGTCCTAGAGGAACTCAAGCCATCGCCGCTATTTCTGGTTCATGTCCATCTGAGAAAATATACACCTAAGACTATTGAGTTGGTCAGAAACATAAACCGTTCGCTCGACGAACAATGGGAGAGACTATCCATTTTTAAGAACTTAACTCCACCCTTCTTCATCTACGATCTATAAGAGCTACTGAGATTCCTCCTATGCCGAAAAAAGAAATCTGGTATCATCCCCTGGATGAACCATGTATTTTTTATAATACATTCAATCCTGATATGAATGGTACTACTTCATGCCATGGACGATGTCGTAAGGCATTGACGCTACTACCATGAGATCCAACCGTTACACTCGCCTCCAAGGGTCGAGTCACACTGTCGGTAGCAGTGTGCGGTCACTAGGTCTCCTATAGTAGGAATCTCAAAAGTGAGGATCAAGTCAATGGTTTTAATCGTAACCTCTTAGTATCAATTACATTAAAAGGACACGGAAGAAAACGTCACAAGAATAAGTGTCTCTTATTACTGCAGCTCAAGGTACAAAGAAAAAAAGCATCAACAAACAAAACATCAAAAAAGCTAGAAGCAACATGAAGAAAAGTCTCCATGTATGGAGCTAGTCCCGCTCCTATCCATCTACTCCCAGAGCTCCATGGTCGTAAACCTCAGCTGCCAGAAGCTGAGCTCTCCCCTGTCCACCCGTTCCCTGCGGTCGGGGTGGTCTTCCTGGTGGAGGTGGTGGTAGGGCCTCAAAGCTTCACCCACCACCTGCTGCTCGGCCAGCTCCTCTACCTCGTCCGCCTCCTCCCGGTGGACTTCCACGGTCGAACCTCTACCTGGGAGGTCCCTCTACCACATGTTTCTCATCTGCAGGGTGGGTCGGGCAGTCTCGATCCATGTGACCCTACCCACCGCATTCATAGCACTGTCTGATCCTCATGTGGCTGGCTCTATTTCATGTTCCCCACACAACCGAACCTGTATCCTGAGATTGATCATCTGATGGTCTGGCCCGCTTGGTCCTCTACATCATCTGTCTACTTCCGGCTGTAGAAGACTCCACTACGGGTCGTCCTGTGGAGGGTCTCGCCGCTGGAGACTGCTCAGCGAGAAAACTCTCCACTATAAGGGTTCTCTCCAGCACCCCTGCCTGCATCGGGATGTTTATGGGGATCATCGAAGCCCTGATCTCATGACTCATTCCCTACTCAAAGGACTGGTCCCTGAAGAACGGGTCTCATACCATATCTGTGGAGTAGCGTGAGAGATTAGTAAACCTCGCCCAGTACTGAGCTATTGTCATGGTGCCCTACCACAACTGTAGTAGCTGCTGGATGCGCACCGCACGGAGGGTGGCTAGAACAAACTCCGAGTGGAATAGGCTCTCGAAGTCCATCCAAAGAAGTGATGCCTCGTCGTGCACCTCGAGCGTCAGGCTCCACCATATACCTGCTGCTGCGTGCAGGAGACTCGCCGCAAGGATCACCATGAGGTCAGCTGGTTTCCCTACTTATATGAAAACCCCAACAACATCCTCCAGCCAATCCTTGGCTTCCTGAGGGTCCATCTCTCTGCGGAACCTGGGCGGTCTCTGACCCTGAAACTCTTGCAGAGGACTAAGGTGACGTTCACTCTCAGCGGCTCGGACTGGTGGCATCAGTGGCTCGGAGGGTAGAGGTACTGTCGGTGCCTCTGCTATAATGGGGTCCTGCACCGAGGCCTCATCGCTTGGTGGGCTTCCATCTCATACAATGCTCAGAACCCTAGATGGCTTCCATCGTGGGGATATACTGAAAATAAACTGGTGCTCCACGGTCAATAAAATATACCTGGTGAGCTGACACAAATTAATCACAAAGAAAACATTGAAACACACATGCAATCAATGTTTTCATGCACTGAGTCAGAAATCAGATGTCAGGGTCCTGGTGTGTAGATACGTTGGCCACCGCACCAACACTGGACTCCTTGGACTGATAACCACACTCAATACCCTTAACACTATTTCTTCACATAGAAGAGAGATCAGAGTCCTGAGTTTTGTGGTAGAACCGAACTCCTCTGATACCATTTTGTCACGAACCGTCCTCGGGGCCCATGTCGTGACTACCCCAAGACCGCCTTCCATAGGCTCGGGGCTGGAGACTATCACCAAAGTTATAAATCCCGATAAAAGGGAATGCATAGCCTTTATAAAAGAAAACAAACACCACAGAGTACACAAACTGATGTAAACACTAAGTAAACTGTATACACAAGTAAGTGTTGTAAAGTAAATGGGCCAGTATACATACCCAACTGAAATGCAGTACAACTGAAAAGTATGGTACAACAATTGAAAGACTAGTAGAAACCACCAGGAAGACCTCTAGGAACACCCACATGAAGGGTGAGTACAGTCAGTCTCGTTGGATCCTCGAGTCCGGCCGTCCTCTCCTTGCATGTCCCTCCTGATAGTCCACATCTGGGTATCATCCGCTCCTCAAGCCGCAACCAAGATCACCATTGTCCGTCATCTGCAAGCAACACATCGTAGTGCGGGCGAAGACCATGTAGGGGTGAGTATACGATACTCAGTAGGGAACCCAAGACTCTCGAAGGTCTCCCAGAATCCACAAAGGATAAACCACAAAGGAATGATACGAAAACAAGTATCATCCAACATTACTTAGGCATATGCCCATACATATACCTAAGTCATCAATTCTAGTTCTGCTCTAACTTAGGAGCTCAAGTACAATCCAGTCCACATAGAAAAGTATAACACAATCTACATAAGAAGGTATGTCCCAATACACATAAGAAATCAAGTCAATCATTTTAAAGATAATGATTGAATGTCAAGACTCATCTCACACAGGTATACTCATCATGAAGAGGGGTAGAGATGATTGATGTAGCCTCTGAATCATCTCCTCTGCCGAACCCACGTAGGTTCCAAATACAGATGTCGTCGCTGCCGAACCCACGGAGGATCCATGTATAGAAATCATCGTAATTGAACCCACAGAGGATCCCATCACAGAAGTCATTGTTTTCGAACCCCCGGATGACACCAGCATGGTTGACATCGTCGTCGAACCCACGGAGGATCCCAGTACGGTAGTCATCCTCGTTGAACCCACGGAGGATCCCAGTACGGTAGTCCTCCACTCCAAACCCACTGAGGATCCTAGTATGGTAGTCCTCCTCGTCGAACCCACTGATGATCCTTATACGGAATTCATCATCTTCGCCGCAGCCAGCTCTAGGGTTTCCGCACACAACATGATTGATCCCGGGAGGGTCTACTCCATGAGCCAAGGGGGTTGATATAAGAACTGACACATAGTCCAGAGTTTCTGTATCGCAAAGTTCCGTCTCATCAATTGGAACTCAACACTACAGACGACATGTCAATCGGACGCCCGGTGTGAGAGTTATTGGCTTTTTCGTCATAGGGGCCCGGTTGGGTTTTAAGCTAAAACCAACCCAACTGTACTCCAACTGCGTCCAAACCATGAGTGAAGTAATCCCAAACAAACTTCTCACTATGAGGAATCCAACAATGTTGACGACACGTCAATCGGACATCCGGAGCTCAAGTTATATGTGTTTTCGTTCCGTGGGGGTGGTTGGTTTCGTGTTCGATCCAAACCGACCGTACACAAAGTTCTCCAAAACCCTGAGTGTAATATACCAAAACGACCAACTCGATCCAAGGATCTCTACTCGACTAGAAGTACATTGTTCGGAGGTCTATATCCCATTTTATGAGCATTTAAGCGGATTGGTCCAGAAACAGGGGGTTGGGCCCGGTCCGACCAGGCCTAAGACCCCCTGGGTCGGCCCAAACCGGGTTGACCCGACCCTACCTTGAAGAGGTTAGTAGAAGCTAGAGTCGCGACGGTTGTTTCGATGACGGTGTTGGCATGCGTCCAAGAAGGGAACGACTTCTCACACTAGCTGTAGAGAGGAGAAGGAAAGGCACGTCGTTGGAGAGTTTCCGCGTCGGGGCCTCCTCCTTTTTTGTGTAAGAAGAAGAGGACCTAAGATACCGGGTTTCCAAGTCGATGATCGTTGACAAAGTGTTTTCGTTCTTCATTGAGGATGAAGACGTTCTTCGTAGGAGAAGATGAAGTTCTTCAAGAGACTTATAGCTCTCTCTTCCAATCCTCATCACATCCAATCTAACCCAAAAAATAAAATAAGCTCTTCTTATTTTATTAATTCATGACATGAGTTCAAAAATCAAAAACATATTTCAACTAATTGAATTAGTGTGATGGCATGATTAAAAGTGAGGAGAGGGAGTGTAACCCAATTAATGTGATGTTTAAAAGTTAAGATGAGTTACACATCATAAGTGGGGGGTTTTTAGATGAGTTAGGGAATGTGAGGGACTGGGCTCATGTGGGCCCCACCCCACCTTTATTCTCTGAAGGGTAGTTATCAAGAATTGGGTCCCACCCAACTTCCACACATAGGTTATAACAACATAGAATATGAAATAATATTGTAACATAATTTTATTTAGTTCACATTTAAATCCTCTTTTTTTAACAACTCCTCCTGAGCAAATACATCTTCGGGATAGGTCACCCTAAGCAATTACTAGAACTGCGGTTTCATCGCTGCCCTCAGATTTCAATTCCGAGGACCGGTTAAAATGTTAGAAAAACCCGCTCATTCGTTCACTGAATGTACCCGAGCTAAACTTTCGAAATTGATTCCGGGCACACCGGGCCTCAGTATCAGGTGCCTTCTGAAACTGTGTTCTCGTAAAATCCAAAAGAATTAAAAAAAATTCCTTGAAATTTACGGGTCATTACATTATATATTTTGTATTTATAATTTTTCATGAAATAAAAGAGTATGATATTGTGTGTAACATACAAAAAAGTAATAATCATTTTATTTCATAACATAATATTAAATATTATAGAGGAAAACACTATATAAGACTACTAAAATTATAATTATACAATAAACACTAGTAAGTGACATTATTAAAAGTTGAATATTGGATGGATCTTGGTCACATTGAAATATCAGGATTATTTAAAATATTGTAATAAGAATGCATAATATTAGAAACAATATTAAAATCATATTATTCAAATAAAGAGAATCATATTAGAAAATTTAATAAATTAAAATATCATAAAATAAAATATATTTATTTAATTATAAGATTCATATGACAATCGAAATAATAACTTGATCATTTTATTAGTTACCTAACTATTAGAATATTAGAAAGACCATTAAACTAAAAACCATACCATTGGAATAGTAAAATGACAAATACATTGTGATTATAATGAATAAAATAATTATTATTATTATTAAATTATGATAAAATAATTACTCAATTAGTTGATTTTAACTTATGTATTTATTTAATAATAATAAAAATTTTAATATTTGAAGTAAATTATTGATTAACATAATTTAAGAATGTAGTTTATTATAATAAATTTTTTTATAATTATCATTTCAAAATTTTTTATGTGTCGAGTTCTACTAATTTTCATTAATAGTGATATACATATGTGAATAATGAAATATGATAAAATATGATATTTTGAATTATTATTTAAATAAAAGATTAATTATATAGTGAATAATGTATATAAAATTTGTTTCTTCCTCACATGAATTATTGTCTAAATTTAGAAACAAATTCAATACTATATGTATTCTTGAAAAAAATAATAAATTAATAAATAACTAAATCAAAACACCCCTTCCCTTCACTTATAAATACCACTGTCCTCCACTGATTTATCCTCACCACCAAAAAATATTCAGTTGATAAATAATTACAAAATTATCTTTGAAAAACCACCTAAAAACTTTAGAGAATATTTGTTTAGTCCATTAGATCATTCTCAGAAGAGTTAAGATATATAGCAAAGGAGGTGTCTCAAAGGGCGTGGTAAGCATTTTATGTCTAAATGTTTTCATTTTAGTTATCCACTTACCACATATATATAATTTATCATTCTAAAAATATTAAATTATTCATATAATTATAATCTAATGTAATTATGGAAAACACACACACACACATATATATATATATATATTTATATTCATTTATTTTTAATTTCTCTTAAAAACACCCATCACCCATGACATGTTTGTAATACATTTAAAAAAAATAATGTTTAACATTCACATGCACCATTCATGGATGGTTTGAAAAAATGAATTTAAAGTCTAATTATATTATTAATAACCCATTTAATCAATTTTTATAACTATACTATGATAATATATGTAGGATAATTTAATGTTAAAAATAAACCAACATAGTTGGTATAATCTCGTATGAAAAAGATCTTTGAAAAATCTTTCATGATTTGTAACTATTATAGATAATATTGTATAATATGGAACATTTATAAATATATAATTACATTAACCAATAAAATCCCACTTATGAAGCATCTAAGACCACTAGAAAATGGTCATAAACTATTTCCATTATGCATAAGAATCTTTGGAACTGTGGAAAATACAAACCCAAACCTTAAACTTAAACCAAATAAATTCACCAAATAAAAAAAATATGATACTAAATAGATGATAATGAATAAAATAAAATAAAATAATACTGTGGAATATAAATTTAACATATTTAATTTGGGTTTTCAAGATATTATATGAGTATACAATGTGAGTCATGGATCAAGGTAATTTGAACCTCCAACTTTCCTTCTTCATTTTAGATTATGCTCAGTTTCTCTTACAACATTCCAATTAGTATTATTCGCATTTTTTATGTTATATATATATATATCTACTTAATTAATTTTACTTTATTTTTCCTTTATTATCTAGGGATATTCTAATATTTTTTGTTATATCCTAATCATTTCTTTAAGACAATATTTACAAAGGGAATTTTTCCATCCCTTAGAATTTTTTATATATCACTCTTAAAAGGAATACAATCAAGTATAATTTCTAAACCAAATTATTTAAATATCATAAATTCTAGTTCTCCCCTTGTTCTGGAAAAATTATATTCTTTTATATCCTTTAAAATATGTCATACCCTTTTATATAAATTACGATAAAGTGGTTCATATCCAAAACATCATCAACATTATATATTATTAATAATTTTTAGTCACCTTATACTCTCGATTAATTAATTTTGATTTTTTATTCACCTTTGAATTTAAAATATTATTTATTCCTTTATTCTCATGGGAACCTTCATGAGACCCCATAACATTATGATTTGTGGCATTATTACATAACCCACACTGTTCTCATGGGATTCTCCTTATTATGATAGATGAATGATTTATTTTCTATATAACACAAATATACGTGAAATATTACATTGTGATAGGTATTAAAAAATTAATAAAATCATCTAATCGATTAGGTAAATTTTATATCTCATAAGAGTATTTTTGTGTTTTATGTGTAGTTATCCAACCACATTTTTATAAGGTATTATTTTCATGCCTTTTCTTATGTTTACAATGACATATTTATGATAATGAAGCATTCTTATGATTCTCATGATTAAATTTTTATTATGATATCATTTATCTATTCTGTTTTTCCATGTAATTATTTATAATTATCCTATTTTAGGATTCCCTGGAATTCCTATCTACTCATATTATTTATCTCACCGTAATACTTATTATTATTATATCCTTATAAGGATTTTAACTCACACATTATTTTATGTATGTCTCTAGGGTATCTAATTATGTTATGGGGGTTATAATGAGATATAAGGGGATATTATGATGATGGAAATAAAATATTATTTAGTTTTACTTTAATATTTTTTATCAGATAGCTAATTACCAAAATAAATTAAACCATTAGATTGTAGATGTGATTTATTATACAATCGTTAAGATTTTTTAATACTATGTTTATGATATTTATGTTGTTATAGGTGGTATCAGATTAATGTCTAATTATTTTTTGATGATTAGGTTATGGAATATAAAAAAGAAATATGTGATAAAAACCCTATGTTGAATAGGCAGAAGTCATAAGGTAGAGTAATCTATTGATTCATGTATTATTTTATATAACTGATATATTTTTCCTTAATGTAATTTTTTTCAATATTATCAAAACTAAAATTTATTTTTCCATAAATAATTCGAAATATGATGAACCATTCCAACAATTAATAGGATATGAAATGCAATTATTTCTCAAATTAGGTGTCTAATATTATAAGAGAATGAGTTAATAATATAATCGTAGTAACTTCTAACCTAATTATATTTAAATATAATAACATAAATTTTAGATAGTCAATAAATTCTAAAAATAAGGAACAAATTAAAACACTGTCATTAATGTGATAATGACCATCCTTTTTGGTTAATATTTTGATATATTAATGAGGTAATAATGGAAAAATTCCATTGAAAATTCATCTTATTTTCTAAAATGTTGTGATAAATGTAATGTAATCTTGGTCGTTTATCACTTAAGAAGATAATAAAATTACTGGAGGATACTAGTAAGAATACCAATCCCAAAGAATAGATTAACATAATTTTGTGAGATAAACTCAGGATTCATACAATATATTCCTTATACTCTACATTTTAAAATGGAGAGGTAAGACATAAGTAATGTGACGATTAATCAATTGAGTGTTTAGAAGAAAAACTTCTAAAGATTATAATGTATATATCAATCCTTTTTGTTGGCCTTGATAGAATGTTTTATTATTTATATACATGATTAAATTTTATTCTTTTAAAATATTTATCAATTGGTATTTTGAAAACTATAGAAAATTTTTTCAATATTCCCTTGATGTGGAAATAGATATTGGTGATTTTTAATACTGTTATGGGTTAAGTGAAAAGTGGATAATACTATATTTTAATTTTTTATATTTTACAAAAAATGGGATATAGATGTAATAAGATTCAAATAGACATATGTCAAAATTATAGAAATAATCTCCTAGGAAATTTTATAAATGTAACATGGAAATGTTTCATGTGTAAAAAAGGAAATAATAATGCTCAATATTGAGAAATGGGTATAAAGAATCTAATTAGTATGTCATATGTAAGGAAGGATCCAATCAATGTTCCACTAATGGTCCAATGTTTCAACTACAAGGGATTTTGAAATAATGGAATTTAACACACTATTCCAATATTTATTTAAGATACACAATGTTAATATCATCTATAGCTAATTGAAAAAATTTAATCATATGACCTTACATATAGTGTAGTGGATCATGAAAAAATGTATCGAAATCTACACTTATTATTTAGTCATGAATAGTGAATTTCCTAATTGATTATTGATTTATGAATTTATTCATATCATGAATGTTCTCTAGAAAGATTCAAACAGAACCAAAAGACATAATGATTTAGTTTTTGATAAAATAAAAAGTGGTGAAATTATTTTATCTCAAGTATATAACACTTCCGTAATTAATTTATTTTCAAATAATATCCTATAAAATAACATTGTTATCCATTTAGTATAATTCTATGCAATAATTAAAATGTATAGAATGCATTTATATAAGGATAATATAAACTTCCAAAATATGGAAATATCATTCCTTACTCAAAAACATCAAGTAATCTCCTTTGGAATCTAGTATAGTAGTATAAATATTATTACCTTGTGAGAATGTATATCCCATGAAAATGTCTGAGATAAATGAAATGAAATTCTATTAATATGTTGATTAATTCCTTGAAGATTTTCTCAATCTACAACCAAATTGATATGTTAAGTTCCCAATAATAATTATACAATGAACATTTTCAAAATCAATGTGTCCTAATAGAATGACTCCTACTGAACTATGATAATTGAATAAATAACTATATGATAGTTTGGGAAATTTTATTATATGTCATATTGCTACAAAAGTGGGTTCATAAATCTTATTTTTTTTAAAAGAATCATGGTAGAATGAGTGTCTTCACTGATTATCATGAGCTTACAAAGAACACTATTAGGAATATGTATTTTTTATAAATTAATGTCATATTAAATCAAATATATTGGGATTATTAATTATCATATATGGATATTCAATCATGATATCATCGATTGATGGTGATAATGGTGATATCCTAAATAATTTCCTTTATAAGATATGGAATATGTGAGTTCTTATTGTTTACAAATGATCAAATCTTACTTATAAAATTTATGAATAGAGTATTTATAGGTTACAATGAAAAATATATGGTGTCATTATTGATGATATTATAAAGTATTTTAAAAGAAAAAATATCATGAAATTAATTTAGAAATATGTTGAGGAAATTTTGAATGGTGATCTTATTTGAAACTTATAAAATATGTGATTCAAGATAAAAATATTTAACTTCATATAGAACATAATAACGTGAAATGGGATATCTTTTGATAAATCAAAGGTAAATGAGATTTACTAAGATACATAACGAATATATAACATGTTGGTATACCGGTTCATCATATTATTTTGGTAGTAATAATGTTTTGTGAATAATTTCTCCAAATTTTGAGGCCAACTGAATAGGTAAACTAAAAAATGAATATATATTTTTATAGATATATGAATGTGGATATAACCTCAATGAGTATAATAATAAGCTAATTAGATCACATTTACTCATAGTTCCCACAAGTGGGGATGGTTTTGTAGCATAAAATAATGATTCATAAAATTTATTGGGATGAGTACTAATGAAGAATGATAAAATGATATGCTTTGATTCAAGATTATTGATGATCCTTGAGAAAATTTACATGGTTCAAGATCTAGAGTTAGTTATGGTAATGTATTATTTCAATATTTTGATGTATTATCACTATTATGATAAGGGTAAAATATATAATAATATTAAATTATATATATATATATATGAAAATTAAAATACAATCAGATAAACTAATGGTGATGGTTATAGTTGACCAAAGAATTTGATCTATAAATTAAATAACATTCTAAAGGTTGAAAAAATTGGAAAATACACTAAGTAGAAATGATCTTCAAATCATATCCCTGACAAAAATTGAAATGGATCTAATCTTCATTGTAATTTAATGGATGGACGTGTGAATAATTAAAGAAAAGAAAATATCTTACCATTCTCAAATGGTTATTTAGCCCATATCTTTGTGAAAATTAACATTGCATAAATTGATGACGTGGAGGTTAAAAATATTATAAAAATATTAAAAATTGAATAATCATATATTTTAACATTGATAAAGATAAATTTATATGATTTGGGTTGTTATTATAAATACCATCAATGCAATGATATAGAAGTAGCTATTAAATGATTCGCATAGCTCATTTTCTGTATCGACAAATCAAGTAAAATGGTGTATATAGATCTGTAATAAATTTTATGGTGGATAATAAGAATAAAAATATTATTAAATATATATAAGTTCATTTTATTCCATATATAAAAGCAAAATGACATAATTACATGGTGATGATGTCATAATTTCTCATGACAACATCGAAATGAGCGAAAATCATAGTGTATTTTCTCTTTCATCTTTCAAAGAGCTATAAATGGAAATATTTACTATGAGTTATAGGGGTTTGGAAAATAAATATTTTTTACTTAACTACCATTGGTGACGCCTTATCACTTATTCAACATTATAAAATATATTTTAATGTCTTCATGTGGTTTCATAGATCTCCCTTATTGGTTATATTTGATCAATATTTTAGGATCACTTAAAAGTTATGAATTAATATCTAAAATTCATTAAATAAATGTTTGATCTTTAATATGATACATTACAATGATAGTTATATTCAACATTAAAGGGTAATTCAAATCCTAAATGATATTCTTATATTCATTTATTTTGATTTTAATGGAGGTGGGGATCAATAATTTCCTCCTATTAAGATCTAATGAAAAATAAATACTCAGTCAAGAATTCAGAGAAATCCACATAAATAATTCTATTGGAAGAAATATAAAACTCTAATATTTTATTATTTGGTTGGACATTGAAATTTATTTGGATAAAATACATGTTGTAGTAATGATAGAGATGAGATATTCCATTCAATAAAACCACAGAATCTTGATATAAATAGATGATCTATATCTACGGCCTAGTTTTTTAGGATGATGATAAATATTTAATTAGAATATATTTATTTAATAGTGTTATGATGTTTGGTAATAAGTAAAAACTATTCCTTTGTGTTAATTAATTGTAGTTAAATGAATAGTCTTTATAAGAATAATACGGATTATATAATTATTAAAATACTAGAAAGACCAATATAATAATAACTCGAATGATAATAAGGTAACCTAATTCTTATAATAGTAACATGAACATAATAATATTAAAATTACATATAATTGATATTTTCAAAGAAAAATATTAGTAAATTTTATTTTTAAATTTTCCTAAAACAAATACTAAATTTAGTTAATTTTCTCTAATTATAAGTATAATATTTTATTAAATCATGTTCAACATTATTCAATGGAATCCCCATTTTTTATAACATTATAAAATACTAAAATTCTAAAAGTGAGGGTATTGTTTTTGTAAAATGGTTGTTTTCATTGGAATTTACATTTGAAAATTTTCATTTTGTGGTGACTTGTTAATTTTCTTGAAGTTCAAAATTCCAAGGTGAATAGAGAAATTAGGTAAAATATGACATTGTGTATTATTATCTAAATAAATGATTAATTAAATAAATGTTAATGTAATAAATATTTTCTTTATTTTTATATTAACTAATCAATATATGTTTCTATAAGAATAATTTGTATTGATTGTATTGATAAAACATGACAAAATATTTAATATTTTATTCAAAAACACTCATTTCCGTATCCTATAAATATTAACTCTCTACATCCATTTTTCCTCATATCCACAACATATTATTTTTCTAGTAATTTATAAATATTATCACTGAACCATCATAAAAACTTTGGTGAAGGTCAGTTCTAACCTTAATATCATTCGAAGTCTCCTCAATTTGTATACAAAAGTAGGAATATAAAACAACAATGTATGTAAACCAAATCCTGATGTTTTCACTTTATTTCTACTCTTTATATTTCAATATATATATATTATAATTTTTGGAAATATTAAGTGTTAGTATAATTATCCTATAATTTAATTATGAAAATATTTACTGATTGGTATTCCCATATTTTTAATATTCTCCAAAATTGTTCACCAATGGTAAGATTATTTCACTAATGTAGATGATGATATATAATGTTCCAAAACACCTTTAATGGATGGTTTTAAATGTTTTTTAATATATAATTATTTTATTAATAATAAATTTACCATTTGTTTATGATTGTTTAATGATAAAATAGGGATCATAACATTAATTCTAAAAATTAACCATCTTGGTTGCCTTAATCATTTAAAAAAAGAAATATTAAAAAGTGTTTATTAATTTTGATATATTAAAGAGTTTTTTTTTGAACATTGGAAATTTTTACTACAGTAATGAGCTGTGCCTAATTCCATTACAAAAATGGAGCTTATGGAACCATTGAAAAAAATACATTCTACCATTACAATTATACAAATAAATATTTGAAACAGTGGTCTAAAAAAACCCAAAACATATATGTTAACATAATGAACTCAATAAATGAATAATTAATAGTAATTATTAGATTATAATTATTTAAATAAATATCATTATTTTCATATAATATAAAATTTACATTTATAGTTTTTTCATCCAAGATGTTTTAGGAGCATCCAAAGTGTTCCAAGACTCAAGATATAGAGACACCATCCCTTTCTATTTTAATTTTAGATTATGATTTCTCTCCCTTATTCATTTTTCTATGATTAATATATTTTTAATTTTTTTATATAAATAATTCTATATATAATTTTATATTTAATTATTTTTGGATATACATGAATTTTGAATTCCCTCCAAATAATTTCTTTAAGTCAAACCCTATTAATTGAAATCATTCTATATCATCATACCTTTTAAATAACACTATTCAAAATTCTATTTTAATCTATCATTTTTAATAATTATTTTCTAGAAATCATAAATACATACTATTATCTTGTTTTCAATAAATTATATTCTTTTATATCCATTAAATGATGTTTAACCCATATAACAATAATTTGATAAAAGTATGTATTACAATAACTTTATCCTCATCATCATTTTTTATGATATTCCCATAAAATTATTCCATACATCCATGAATTATAATTATTCATTCACTTATGTACATCCAATAAGGGATAATACCGTGTTCTCTTAGGAGCCTTCATGATACCTAATTTTTTTATTTCTTGCAACATTATTATATAACTCATTTTCCTTCCACTGTTTTTTTATATTTAAGCATGATGTATGATTTTTTTCTCTATGGAATATTTATAAATGAAAAATTTGATGTTATGGGTGGATTGGGATTTATATTTCCCAACAATTGAATGGGAAATTCTATCATTTCACAAGATACAACTTATGGTCCATGGGTAGTAAACACAACATAATATGTTATGATTTTTTGGTATTAATCATTGAATAGTAATTATGATGAAATTTTTTGTACTCATGTAAAATGACCTTTATTATCATGATTACATCATTCTTATGAAATTATTTTTATTATAAAATTTTTTAGGTAATGATTTTTTATTATCCTTGTTTATGATTCCATTTTTTTCTATTAAATAATATAATTTATGCCCTCATCAAATTTATTTTGATAGAACCGTTAATAATAATTTATATCACTTTTTATTTAGTTTTATCCCTAGGGTATCCCATGTAATAAAATGAGTTCATTGATATTTTAGGATTATATTAAAATGATAGGAAGAAATAATTTTTTTAAATGCTGTATTTTTTTTTCTAATATACAATTTTAAAAAATAAAGAGATTTTATTTGTGCTTTATGTAAAAAAAATTATATGAAAATGTTTATGATTTTGATGTTATTATTGGCCACCCTCAACCAGTTTCTAAAAATGAAGAACCCTCGAAGGGGATATATTTTTATGTAGTTAATTTATTAACATATAAAATTAGAAAAAGGCCATATTGAGTACCTTAGGTACTCAGTGGATGTATATTTGGTACATTATACTATCTTTTTGGTTTTACAACTCACTAGACCTATTTAAGGGTAAAACATAATCCACTACAAGTTACATAGTGTTATATGATATATCTAAATATTGAGAGAAAATAAAATTGGGTACCTAGTACATCACCAATGAGTACATATTGGCTTCCTTTTTATTCAACTACAATACTGCAAATAATTACTTTGAACTAAACATTTAATTTTTATAAAAAAATATAAAATACTTTAAAAAATATTTATTCAAATAATGAATCACTATGTATTACATATAAATGATTAATTTTAAAATCCACACATATATAATTACACAAGAGTTCAACTCTTTTATGATTCTTACAACAACCTATGGAATGGATCATTAAAGTAAAATCATCCTACTATTACCAATCTATAAGAATAATCTAGTTTTACCTCTAATGAGAAATGTTGTTTACAATGATCAGATTCACGTTTCACACCTCAGTGTCTCCAATGTTTAATTGATGTTCTATCCCCACCTCCAAAAATCTGAATTTATCAAGTCTATGTAATCCTATTACACTAGCCCATTATATACTATGGGTTTCCCTAGGATGACACGCCTCTGTAAAATTCAACATTATCACCACCGTTCACATGTTAATGGAATTGGTCAGAACTAGTCGATAATTCACTATATTAGCGGCCTTTAGAAATCCATCCTCTAAAAACCTATGTAGTCAAATAAAGACATAAATATATATAAAAACATCTCAATCCTAGTAAAATTTAAATATTAAATCATCACTATAATCATTTTCCAATGGTTGATTCCATTGGTTTCGATATTACCATTACTTAATCAATGTTAAACATGGGAGTTTCAAGAACATTTAAATTTGAAATCTATAGTTTTCTGTTTGATACTATGTTTACCCTATGAAAAAATTACCCTTTAAATATTTCATCACCATTCCTCTATGTATAAATAGTTCCCTAAACTGACAAAAACATTATTAAAATTTATGAATCTCACCATCATTAATAAGAAACAAAATGAATCTTACAAATTATCAAAATTTGAAAACCAAATCATAAAAACACTTAGTAACACATCATTTATTCCATCCTCACAAAAAATAATAGAGGTGAAGTATCAAACACTAAATATATTGTTTGGTTCTACCATAATATTTTCCTTATAATCCATTAATATTCACTAACTTACTTAGTTTAAATCATAAATCAAACACTATAATACATGATAAATCCTTTTTTATACTAAAATTATCATACTATAAACCCCACTATATGAATTATATATATCATGATTCAATGTGTTATTTTGACAACATTTAACCAATGATTTTTCACTACATCACATGATTTCTAACTGATGTTTATCATGTCTTCTAATACAACTCATTTCCATGGGAATATCACATTCCAATTTTCTATGAACTCTAAATTATTCTATTATAATTTTGTTATATTCTTTATTTCCAAAAATACAATGTTTAAGTTGGCTCTTTATTTATAAATAATCATTCTAAGTAATTTATCTCATTATGATTCTATGAAATCCTTCATTCATCTCACAATAACTAATATTCATTAGGAAGACATAGATCATAACCCATATGAGTTGAAAATATCAAATTAACCATTATTTTCATGACTACTTGGTCACTTCAATATAATACTATAAAAATTTAATTTTTCCTATTGGTTATACAATGGTCCAGTTGTTATATTTAATCAACCACAATCCGACATTCCCTAGGGAAAATTCTACTATATCTCATCCATGATATATCATCAAAGGAAAATAACCCTTTTATATTTATTGGTCAAGAATATGTGACTCACAACCATTCCTTGATTATATCATTCACATTTTATCATTCATCAAAACTGATAAAAATCCCCTAACATAGGTCCATGGAGTTGGTATATTTAAATATTATGGGAATCTATCTTAGTTAAACCATTATGATCATCTTTACCATTCTATCACAAATATGTCTCCCAAGTTACACTAGTACGATCATGCCTACTTGATCATAATCACATGGTTTTTATTATGTCATCTAAAACCATATACCATGTCAGTCATGAGAGGGTATACAAGTTAGATTTGGCAACAAAAAATAAACTAATTTATATTTTAGATACCTTTATATTCAATTACATGAATATTAAAAAAAGTTATTATCACATATTGAATTTTCATCTATAAATCATTAATTTGATAATGTAATATATTATATATCATATTGAAAAGGTTATAAAAATTCCCTACTATGATGAGAACCATTAATTTATAGGATGATATTCTTAAGATTATGTCTTGTGGATGGGATATAATTCAATGATGGGGTAGATTCTATCATTTAATTCTAGGTTTGTGATACTCATAAGAGGATGAGACTTTATCCCTATATTATCAGACATGGTAATCACTAAGATGATATATTATAATGGAATATATTTGAGAAGGGTTTCCATATGAAGGTGTGTAGTTGGATATTCCTATATCTAAACATTTTTATGATTCCATAGAAATGATATTTTAATTAATAAACATCATGAGTTGTGTACAATAATGTATTTTCAAAAATTGGGATGCCATATATTCATAGTGAAATAGGATATGTTGGGTGTGTCATGGGTGAATTTACATTAATAAATAATTCCAGAAAGGACATGTTCTTCCCAATAGTGTAGGATGCCATCTAATTACCTTTGATTAAAATAGAACTACCAAACTAAAATCTATGGGTAGGGGTACTGATGAGTTTATTTTAGGAAGTTATAGAAAACCATATCAAGAATATTGGATAATGACATGAGTACAAAATATACTTTACGGTATATCCTAAGAAATTGATTATTTTACATAAACGGTATTCATATGTTATTGTTTTTGTTGTTATATTGATCTCTTCCTCTTTATGTATCTAGGTGTGTCACTAAATTTTGATCTTAGACATTAGGAAATGATTAATAATTCCACAATGTAAGAGGCCTTTAGTTTCATATGCATATTGAATCCATCGATATCAGCTGAATTACATTTTAAAATAATAGTTACAATAAATATTCTTATAATGGACAAGAATTTATATTTATTTCGAATAATTTATATAACCCATCATGTTACTCTTATTATTTTTGTGTTATTAATTTTTTTTGATATGACATTTTAGTAATTAGTGTATATTTTTTTGAGAATTTCAATTTTTCTTGGTGTTACATAGTTTTCCACAATTATTATTTATAATCATATAATCGTGAGATAGTGCTTCATTTATTTAATGTGATATTTCTGATGTTTGGTGTATATTTTTCCAAGAAATACAAAGTCTTCTAGGGGAAAATGCGACCAATTTTTTTCATAGCGTTGACATACATCATAAGTGAATGGTTATACGTAACCACATGAACTAGCTATGTAGGTTCCCAATGCTTGGAAAGGGAAATCTATATGGTTGGAACATGTTTTTCCAACCATTTTGTCCAAACCATATGGATTTTCTAGTTTTAATATAAATGTTATATTAACCACCATTATTTTTATGGGTTTCTCCCCTCTTCCACTATAATTTTGTTTGCTATCCCTTCTTAGAGAATAAGTTGTTCCATATCCTCCTCCACCTTAATTTTAGACTCCATTCCAATTGGATTTAAATCATTATTCAACGAAATTGTGCTTTTTTAATCTCCATTCCCTTATTCTCTCTTATCTTTTCCTTTTTTTCTTTAGGTTTCGCCTTGTCCAAAAATATCTATCTTCATTTTCATGCTGTTTTAGGGATTTTTAGGTTGGTTATAACCGAGGGACACGATTTTGTAGTACCCATTGAGGGTGTTTCCTTGGTTTTCTTGGTGTTTATATTAGTTGGTGGAACTTTGAAATTTTATTTTCATCCAATTGTGGTAGATATTTCTATATTATTTATTTTGTATAAAATTCACAGAATACATGAGTGCATAAAATTTATTTGAAATTAATGTATATTATTATATGATTATTTTGATAAAATATCAATATTTTCTTTGGAATAGTATATCTTTCCATATAGTGTTTCTTATATTGATTTTAGTATCATTTTTGAAATAAGTTATTTCATGTTCCATGTTTCTTTGAAAAAATTGGGTGGGTTCATTATTTTTTTTAATGGAAAATATAGTTCTTAATTCCTTGTTTCTAATTTTAAAATGAAGATTCCATTATTTAAAAAAATTATTATCTGATAGGGGGGTTGTCTAGTTATTTAAAAATTTATTGAAATATAAATATATAAATAAAATGTAAATGGAGCCACACTGTACAACATATTTGTATTAAGGTCTGGTTTGGAACATTTAAAACGAATTCTTCCATTTTTATAATAAATCCATTGACCCCTGAATTATTCGTTACCACATTAGGGGTTGAGAATGATGATATTAAACTTATATGAAATGAAATATGGTATTTTATAGAAGATTCATGTGGTAAGGGAGAGTTATTACATATTCCTTTATTATTAATATTTAATTGAGTGTTTAATCAACTTGAAAATAGACTTCTCCTATGAACCCACAACTCTTGGTGGGAGCACAAGACTTATACTTCTATATTCTTTAAACACACTACTAGGGTTGTCGCAGTTGTGTTAAAGGGTATGACTAGAGGGGAGGTTCAATTCTGATGAGGTCTACATGGGATAATATTATACAGTTTGTTATGGTGGAACTCAATGTAAGACGTTTATTGGTTCATGTCATTGTAGTTTTACGGGGACCATATTCAACCATGTCAAATGCATTTTCCCATGAAACATATTAATTAATTAGTGGTTCATTTAAGTTAATTTACTTCTTTAAGGTTAATTCCATTATAATTTTTTTCTTCTGGAAACATACGTTTACTTTAGGTTATTTTCTATTCATATAATCGTTCATGTTCCAATTATTCATTATATATATGTATTGTTTTATTTCATTAAGTTTTTTCAACTAAGATGAAGAGATTTTAGAAAAATTTCATATTTTCAAAGGTTCTTCCTTCAAATTATATATATGTTTTCTGATTTATATAGAAAATATTTACCGTGGTTTTATAAAAAGAAGAACATTTTACCATCATTATGATCAAGAAAACATGTTTTGGTTTTCTTTACGTTTTTGGATATCTAAATCCTTATTATAAAATTTATTTCAATATATAATTTGTTGCTTATTTTGTTGAAGGAATCTCATAGAATTCATGGTGAGAATATACTAGGCATGTTTTTACACTCCTTGCATACATGAAATTCATTTTGTGTATATGATTATCTTTTTCTATATAGGTCCCACGTTTTGTTTTAGATTAGTTATCACTTATTTCTATACCGATTCATTTTTTCTGATGTGGTGAGAAACCATATATTATAAGAAAGTGTTGAGGTACTATGGTACAATTTGATCTTATTTTTTTATATAGAGAATAATGTATCAACCATATTATCCTTCCCTTATATGAATTTAATTTCTTATTTTTATATTTCACTATGTTTTTTGTTTGAGAATATGGATATCCAATATATTGATTGTCAATGAAATATTTTTAGTAAAATATCCATTAAGGTTCAAACACTTATTTTTGGGGAATTCCATTACAAAAAATATTCCCTTGGATCCCAAGAACTAATTTCCATCTAGTAGGGATCAGGAACGTCCTTATATCCAAGTGATGGGCCGTGTCGAGTGATGTTTTTGTTCAACCTATTCTTATTTGTTAAAAATATAATCAGATCCTAGGTTTATAAAATTCAGAGGTATAAAAAGATATCATATTTTATTAGGGTATTTAAGTAATTTTATTCTAGGGATTTTCTTTTTTGAACGGTATATATGAGGATTTCCAAGCTCACTCTTATTTCATTTAGAGCCTCAAGTTTCTATGTGTAGTCGGGATTGGAGTCATGGATTTTATTTTTTTCTTGATTGATTTGTTGAATTTTGATATCATTAAAAAGGTTTTTTCATGATATGTGATGTTGTGATATGTTGATTATTAATGCATTAAGGGTGTGCTTTGGGTGAAATGGGGATGTTCATAAAATATTAGTTTCTAATTAAATTTTTGTTTGTGGTTTGAAAAATAATTATGCTTTTTTATGAACGTCTTTATAAAGTTGTTTATTTCCTTTTGGTTTTTGGGGAAAATGTTTCAGTGTAGAGGTTCCCCCTTTTTTATTATTTTTTATGTCTCCCATCATGTTTAATAAATGATATAAACCATGTAAAATGACATAATTTAATTTTAAAGGTATATTGAGATTCTTTCTAAAGGTAAGATGTATTTTAAAATTTGATGATTTTAGTTAAGTGTATTCCTTGTTAATATATGGGTTCCACTTTTACAAAATAAATTGGTTATTTTAGTTGATATGATTACTATTATATGCCTTTTTTAATGTATTTAGGTTTTAATAATCATCCTTAGGTTTTAATAGGACCTTTTAGTTTTTTTCAGGTTTTTGTTTTAATTTTTATTTCATTGCTAGAGTTTATTTTATTTTTTTACTCTCTCGGAGATCACCAAGACTTGTCTAGTATGAAATTAAATTATTGGATCATTTTTAAAATGTTTTGATATGAATTTTTTTTAAAAATAAAGTGTTATTTTGGGATAAATACCTTAATGTGTCATCTCGGTATGTTTTAGGTGTGATTTTGTTTGTTAATAGATCTAGTTGACTATGAATGAGTATGATTGGTCTTTTCTAAAGAAGGTATTTAAGGTGCGGCAGTTTCCCAGGGGTTTCCAAATATTTTGGCCTCAAAATCAAGAGTTGGATTTTGGCAAAGGTTTTTTTTTCTACATAGGAGTAAATAGTATCCAGACATTGAAATACAGATCATGAACTGGAAAGGTAGTTCCTGGAATGAAGAAGGAATTCTGCAAAGGAAGATTTCCGCATAGTAGTAATATGTGGACTACGAATTTTGGTATATTAATAACCAATAAAAAATGGTTCGTGGGGAGGCTTGAAGTTTTCTAAAGGCCAAATGTTTGTGGGAGGTTTGTGGTATGTGTGATGGCTTGTCTGTGGTGAAAACAAGATGATGATTTGGGCCGCCGTGAAGGAAGAATGGCAGTACCACGACTACTAAGGGAAACATTTTGTGGAAGAAACGGTACACATTGAAGGCTACAACACATTTAAGATTATGGGGGATCAGATAATCAATATTTTAGGATATATTTTTTTATATAAGGAGAGTTAATACCTTAATTACTCTGTGAAATTTTTGTAAGAAAACATCTTTACTCTGGGAATTCGGTGAAGTCTGAAAGTGGTTCATGAGAGAGAATTCCATGAAGGTTATATTCGTTCATGAGGAGGATTCCACTAAAGTAGATGAAACGGTCCACAGAAGAATCCCTTCGTGGAAGAATCACTCCACTAAACAAGGAATTTTGTAGAAGCGGAGGCTATTTGTGGAAGCGGTACATAGAATATGTATGTGGAAGAAGTAGTCAGAAGTTGTACGCGGAGGTGGTACATACAGGAGGTGGTCTGTGAAGAATACATGTTATGTGGTGAAATGTAGTTTAAATAGGGTGTAGAATGTTCACTAAGGGAATTAAATAGTCTGAGAAAGTAATATATGATTAACAATAGTATATGGAAATGTGGATTTCATCTGTGGGTGAAAAAAGGACTTCAACAGATCATTTACCTATAGTTGAGGATAAATTATTTCATGCAAATAAAGGGACCTACGAGTCCATAAACTATGAGTAGATCCCTTTCAAGTGTAGTAATAAAAGGAATCAGATGATGGTGATCATTTCCATAGGAAGTGAGCTAGATAATGAGATATAGAGTGACCCTTGGGAATATAGTAAACAAACCCTAAATATTATAAATATATAGTGCCTAGGAATTGTAGTGATCTAGCCGTAACATTGTAATTTGGCAGTGAGCCTTAGTGGATTTGTTATATCGGATCAACATCATTGTATGGTCCTTGGACATAGCCCAATAAGGGTGAACCAAGTAATAAATATTGTGCCTCATTCATGATTTAATTTCTATTCATATATTTTTGTGGGAAGAATAGAGAAGAGAGTTTTGATTAACAATGAAACAGGATCTAAAGGGGCAGTTATTTAAATCTTTCATACACTGATTTACCCCCCTCTCTAGGTATTTGACTTAGTGAACCTAATAGAATTATTATCCTAAAGGGAAAATGTTGGTTTTCAATGATAGGATGGGTGTTTTAAAAATTCCATATTAAGGAGTGGGATTAAAAATTTCAAGAAAAAAGTTAAATTAATTTCTATTATATTTTCAATATATATACAAAATAAAGGGTAGGGTTAAAAAAGGGTTGGTCATTTTTTTGGAATAGTGTTCCCTGCATTATTCTATTTTTTTAGAATTTCCCTTTATTATATAAAAATCCAATTTTATTATAGTTATGCTGTATGGAAATGTTGATATAATTCTTTTTTTAATTGGTATATCCTCCAAAATAAGCCTTGATGATCCTAGAGAGCTAGTTTTAAGGGGTTATTTCTCTTGTGGTTTGCCTTATCTATTCTAGGATTTAAATTTACTCATAACCTTTGTGGGTATTAGATCCATAAACCTTATATAACCATAAAATCACTTCATTATGAGGTTTTACATTCAATTTATTACTAGGTTTTTCCATGGATATATTCATTTGGTTAATCTATAGTATTAAGAGAAAATGTTTTATCAGAAGAAGCATCAACTGTAATATTTATTGGGAATCTTTTTTTTTCTATGGGTTTACTTTTTCTGTTTTAGGAAGTGGTTAAATATTTTAATATTACAATGTATATTGTTTTGGATTTATTTTTTATAGTTTCATATAGATTTTTTGTCATTGTGTGGTTATGCTTACCCAAGATATGTGGAACATTGTTTTTTTAGATTTATATGTTTGTGGAATTTTAGTCACTAAGGTATGATTACTAAATGGTTTTAAAATGGGGGAAATTTGGGTACATAATCAGGTTTTATTTTGGTAAACATCCAAGGGTGATATTTTGATTTCATGGTTTCACTGTTTGATGGTGTTTTTTGGTGAAGGTCTTAGTTTACCCCTATGGAATGTGGGGACCTAGGTCCGAAAGACCATGTTGGTAATTGATCATCCTTTATTGTTGGATGTTTTTTACATCAATTTTTATATTATGTTGATGCTAGATCATGGTAGTTGATATTGTTTTTGGTTTTTTCATTTTTTAGGATGGTGTGTTTCTTGAGATGTTGGGAATCGGTATTTGGTAATGATCATTTGGGTCTTGTGAATATTTCCCTTCACTGGATGTTTTACTGAGGATGAGATGTACCTATGTTTTTAGTTTCCCTTTAAGAGTTATTTCCCTCTATATCATGACTTTAAATTAGATATTATTATTTTCGAGACATGTAATATGTTGTATTTCTCTTAATGCTCACTGTTCAGAAGTTATAAGTTAGTTTACATTTGGAGGTGATCAATAGTGTTTTAGAATACCAGTTTTTGTTTATGAGGTCTCTTTTGAATCTCTTTGTGTTATTATCTCATGGATATCTCTTGGATTTCCCATCACATCATTCATAATATTCCGAGTTGTGGAGTATTCCTTTTTTTGGTTTACTTCAACTATAATGAAGGAATTTTTATTAGGAAAGTGCCTTGGTGGGGGGATTGAATCTCATAGTATTACTATTATGATGTTTATATTATTCAGTTTAAGTTACATAGATATTTTTATCATTTATTATCATTTTATTGAAAATTTTCATGTTTCTATGAGTTTCATTGTTTGGTAGTGGTTATTATTAACTATATGGTAACCATGTAACACATCCATAATTCATGATAGTGTTATTTTGAATAGTTGGTGATTGGTTGTCCAAGACTTTTAGAGTATTACACATGCCCATTTGACTCATTTTATTTATGGGGTGACATGAATGTTAGTACCTTGTCAAGAGTTACCACACTACAAAATAATGTAGATGCATAGTTCTTATCTTTCTGAAGCCACATGGTTGGTACACAATTTTCCAAACCATGCATCAGACCCATTTTTACATACTAGGTTTAATTTAATGGTGAAATTACAGTTATTCTTCCAATGAATTTTAGGGGTCTCTACCATCATCAACTTTTATTAAATTTAGATAACCCTTAATAGTGCTTAGGATAAGCTCAATTCTCCTCTGTCATTAATTTTTTATTGCTTTATATTGGGTTTCCATCATTATTCAATGTAATCTACATCCATTCTTATCGTTTCTCAACACAACTCTTCACTTTTCTTTTCACCCTATTATTATATTTCTCTTGAGAATCCTATATCAATATGGATGGGATTTTATGGTTTTAATGTTGGTTTAAACATTATTATATGGTTATTTAGGACCAGTATATGTGTTTCCCTTCCTTGTTTCGATGTTCTCTGAGGAATGAGACACTTTGAATCCATATTTACATCCCGTTGAGGTATTGTTTTCTATACACGTCTATTACTATAAAATCAACTGATTTTTTGAATTTTAAAAATTCATTTAAAATTAAATTATAACTATATATGACTTTTTAGATTAAATTATTGTTTTTTTAATTTATGGAATGGAATAAATGTTTTTCCCAATGGATTTCAAACATAAATTTTTTAATTAAATGATTTTATATACCATGAAATTTAAAAAAAAGTTTATGTGAGTTCCTTTAAATTATATTTAAGGGAGATGTAGGCTTTGGGCCTATTACCAGGTTTTAATGGTAGTTTCCATGTTTTCAAGGGAACTATCTTTCATTAAAAAGGGTATTGTGTTGAGTTCATTCTAGATTGATTGAAATAGTGAGATTCACAAGATATGGAAATACCTTACTACTATGAGTTGGATTTATTTTAAATCCCATTTGGTTATTTATAATAATAAATTCTTCAATTCATATGTTACCATAATTAAACCCGCTTGTTTTTTTATTAAATATGGGATTTTTTATTAATGATGTGAAGAATGTATTCTGTGGAATGTGGTTTCTCTATATGAGGGTGATGGAGGTGAAAGAGATTTATTGCTTATTACATGGTTTTAGATCATATATTGATTAATTAGTCTCATCCACATTATATTGGTCTTGGGAACCTGGGATTCATAGTGGGAGATCTTTATTCATGCTACCCTAGTTGGTCTACATACTTTTAGGGCCCCTTAGTTATCCTATAGGCTAGGTCTATTAGAGAGTTTCCATTCTAATGTTTTCAGTGTGTCCTAATTAGGATGGATGTGTTATGGTGTGACTCATCGTAACCTAGTTGTTTAATTGTTTTTTAGTGCTAGTAGAAACCACTCACTTTAGGACCTAATGAGTTTCCCATGATTATTATTAATTTAATGGGGGTTCATATCAGGGATTTTACTTCTTTGATATTCATTCACATGCAGTTATTTTCTTATAGATCTATTTGTTAATTTTTTGTTTTTCTACCTTGATATAGTGATTATTGTAAACAATGTACATTATTTATATATGGTTGGGTTGGTTTCTCAAATGGGTTTTTAATTAGGAAGAGGTGTTTTTAGTTTAATTTCATCTTCTCGAAGGTTATCTCTTTGAAATTTATAAAAATTGTTTTTTTATAAAGCGTTGATTACATGTGGTTTGATAGGAAATTGAAAGAGTTTAATTCCCAATGATTGAGAGAATCTATATTGTTTTTCTTAGGGATTTAGGAAATATAAAAAATTATATTCTATTTTATTTTAACCATGTATTCAATATTTTTTATTTAAGGGAATTTCAATGATTCTGTGGTAGTACCATGATGGGTCTGTTAGATCACACCCTACATACACACTATTTTGTGGGTATGATAATATCAGGTTCTATATAAGTCCCCAATTCTATGTCATATTGACTATCAATTCTTGGTCGATCGATAGGTGAGTTGGGATATAACGATAAACCACTGGTCTCATGGAGGTGTTCACAAATTATGGTTAGGTTTTGGATTAGTTTTTTTTTGAGATCAATGTTTTATCCAATTTAGACATCATTAAATTTATTTAGTTTATTATTATTGTATTGAATTGTGTTTTTATTTTAGAATATGTATATATATACACATAAAAATCAGTTAGATTAGTTTCATTGATTATAATTTTTATGGTTTTTTATTTTTTGTATAATCTTAATAATAATTCATGCATGTCTAAAATGTGTAGATTGTTTGAAAAATATTCACTAAAAGATAAATGGTAGTGAAAACATAGATTTTTTGTTACAAAATTACAAAAGTATTTCATTGATGTAAAAAACTATTTTCACGTCCTTTGATATGAACAAAAACCTTCAGTAGTAGTGACATGATGGGTTGGGTGGTGTCTTGGTCCATCCTGGGTCAATTCGTAAAATAGTATTTGATCAAAAATATTTAGTCATAAGTTAATTTTAAGTTAGAATATAGACCTGAGTTGAATTATAATTTTTTTATTTTTATGAGTATTTAATAGAATTTTAAATTAATTTTTGTTTTTTTCAAAAGGAAATAAATAAAATTTATTATAAAATAAATTTTATTTAATATGATAATATTAAAAATGGTTTTTATTCATAGAATCATGAATATAATATTTATATATTTATCAAATGAATAATATGTATTATTCATGCTTTAATAAAAGATGAGGAGGGTAAACATGCCACGTTTGATATAACAACCCTGCTCTTTATTATACACTTAAACATGATTTATTACATAAAATGTAACACACCAAGCTTCCACGGTACATTTCCCTTTTAATAATGCAATAGCTTGTGTTGTACGCAACTTTGAGATTCTAACATATCGTGACCAATCAAACTAGATATTATGAATTGTAATACCAACCTTTTGAAATTTAATATATTTTATTTTTCAAAATGGAAATCATTTTTGAATTCAGAATATCGAAATTATCTTAGGGTGAATTTTTGGTATTTTTCTGAAAACATTAAATTTTTCATGAATAGTGAAAAACACGAAGTTATTGGTTAAAAAAACTTTTTATTTAAATAATTTTTTAGTTTATTTAAATTTATTTAAGGTCAAAATAGATACATAATACCTATATAAGTTCACTGGAATTCATTGGAGACATTTTATGTTAATCTTAGATATATATAAAATTTATTGAACTTTTTTCCGTCCTTTACCCTCCTCCTAGGAGCATTTGCAAATTTGCATAAAACATAATTTTACCGATTATGTGAAATGAATTTCAAAAATTCATGAAACACGGTTGATATCAAAAAGTGAAATGTGGTTCAACAAGATGAAAATATTTTTTGGTGAATAGTAAATTTTTACGTTTATTTGCCACGGTTAAAAGTAAATAGGGCAATTAAAGGTAAAAATGATATTTTTTATCCTAAAACATGTCGTAATTCTACTGGATAAATGTATATTGACCAAAAACAACCTACAGAATAAAATATGATCATTTAGATCCACTTTGATTAGATTAGCACATTTATTAATATTTAATTCAAAGAAGAGTTAAAAGTGTTAAATTCAAATTTTAATAGCTAAACCGTTTTTCATATAGGGTAACACATAATATAAATTTTGACTATAAATATTAATTAGAAATATAAAAAGATATAAAACATAAAAGTATTTTATTTATTATTTTTATACATTAAATAATTTAATTTATTTATGACAGAATGATGATGTAGTAATTACCTTAATAATGACGTATTAACATAATTGATATTATAAATATCCAAATAAATGTAATTTGAGACTTTTTATGAATTCCACTATTTTTATAGGTTAATATGACATGTTAGGGTTTATTAAATGAATTTTATTCTAAGTAATAATGATGTTAAAAATTTAGAAAAAACAAAATACCAAATAGTGTCAAAATTGACAGAAAAAAGTTTTTAAAAAAATTATATTATTAATTAATTTAATATTACTAAAAATCTAAGGTTCATAAAAATGACTTAGATAAAGTTATATATATTAATAATGAACCACTTTTAGTTCACTTGTCTTATTATAGTAAGTTTATTAACCATATAATATAAAAATATAAAGAGACAAGGTAAATGTCACACTATTTAACTAAGAGTTAAATATAGATGATAAGGTTAATATAGTGACCCAAACCTGTATAAAAACTATTGGATGAAAGGATTTAGAACTATCCCCCATTTATCTTCAAATAAATCAATTTTGATAAATTATAAACTGAATATAAAATTATTATAAAATAATATTTTATAATTTTTATAAGGAGCCCCACACCCCTCTTATAAAAGGGAACTTCCCCTTCTCTCAAATTCACACATTCAAATCCATTTGGCTTGGAAAAACCTGGCCCAAATATCCTCTAAACTTACCTTACTTCATCATATAGGCCATGATATAGTCAGAAAGCCAACCTAAAGAACCCTTTTGATCAAATCAAAAATAAGAACCTAAAGACGAGGTAAATATTTCATCACCTCATTCAAGTTCTTTTATTTTTTCCACTTCTTATTTCTTTGTTGATTCCATTATAATATTATTACTCCCGTAACTTCTATATACTATTTTGTTATTATAAAAATGGTAAAACCATATTAATTTTTCTATCCATCCAATAAATTACGAAGTCACCATGCGTGTGTGCATTCACCTTACTGTCTCCACTTTGTGGTGATGTTTTTTATTAAAACTATTCATCATTTGGATGGGTATAATAATGAGAATAAATTATGTAAATAATAAATATAAAATTATAATGATTATATACATATGATATACCGTCCAATTATATACGATTTTAATATGAAAAGAATGATATTGTCGCTCGTGCGTATGTACAGAATATCATCTCTACGAACACAATAAGATTCGGTTCCCCATCATATCCATTCAAGAATAATGTTTCTTTTAGGATTAAAAATAATTTTAAATACTTGATATCATTTTTAATATGAATAAGATACATCCCATGCATAACAAACAATACTCTCGTAACAAATTATATAAAGCAAAATGAATCAGTTAACACACGAAACGACGATAATACTAAAATATTGTTAACAAAGCATTATTAAAAGAACATATATGATATAATAATTATGTATATGGTTCTTTTATAATTTAATAACAATTATTTAACTATTATAAATGAGCCTAATGTACCCTCGACCAAGGAAAAGTACAAGGTAAGGGTTTATTTCACAATCTCTTCATTATCCAAGATTTTTTTACACGTGAGTATCTACTGGGACCTCTTTAACATCCACATCCATGTTTCTTAAAAATGTATTTCAAATCATTTTTACTATTTAATAGATAATGGGTTAAATTCATTTATACCCTTATTTGACCTTATATTTTATTAAAGGAATCTTTTCATCTTTTTCCAAAGAAGGTACTTTACGAACTTTTCAAAAAATCATGGAAATAATGTATTTTTTTAACTTATACGACGGGTGTGGTTATTCATCACCATTATAAGATCGAAAAAGCATCCCTTACATTATTATAAGAATATTATCAAAATAAATGTTTTCATTATAAATATTTAACTCTTAAATAATTTCAAAATAGAAAGACATATTTCTCTCATAGAGTTTTTGATTAAATCTATGTCAACACCTTTGATGGATTTTAAGGTTATTTGAAGTTGATTTATTATGATACAAATCTTCAATATTGAATTGAAGGTTTTTTGATATGTCTGACTGTGGATGGGTTATTTTTATACCATTCATGGTTTATGGATAATGTATTGACATTTTGTATGCTAGTTTTGATACGAATGTTTATGTTATGTTTAAACCTTTTCATATAAGGAATGGATTGGACTTAGTAAGTGACGGGTGGAGCCTACTATATCTCTTTGATGCATCGATAGGTATTATGAGTGAAACTAGTGTCTTGGCACAAGGCCTTGACAAAATATTATTTGTAGTCTTGGAACAAGGCCTTAACTATGTCGTTATGAAAGTATGGAATTATGTATTCCATCATTATGAAAGTGGCTATTTGATATTGCATGTGATTATTCGACTAGTAAAATATCCATGTGAATAGGTAAATGGAATAATTTTATTTTATCATTGCCATATTATTCTGATGTTCAAGTCTAAATAGATTTTGTTTTAGTCTTATACATTTCTTTAAATGATTATGCTTATTTATGAAAGTATCCGCTATATTTTTATCCTTACTAAGAATCTGACCTCACCCCTTTCTATGTTTTATTTTTCCTAGGATTTGAAGAAGTATTTTATGACTGACCTACATGGATAATCTGAGGGGATATGAGTGTGGTCTATTGAGAAAATGTTGTTGTAGTTTTTCATTTTATAATATAATGTAAAACATATTAATGAATCTAGTGTTTCCAAGGACACTAAACTAATTGGTCATTCGAGACTTAATATTTTGTGATCATGCCAATAAAATTTAATAATTCACTGAATCTAGGAAAATAGGGTCAGGGTGTTACAGTTTTTATTAGAGGATGTTTAGTAAAAACCATGGAAACTAGATTTAGATAAAGTCTAATTAGAGAACATTACCCAAAGATAGACATTGAGGATTAATATAGAATAACTTTCTAGAATTTTGGTAATGTTTTGATTTTGTAAGTTTTCTGAGAAATACATCCTTATCTGGATATGATCAGATAGAGGTGGCTCTGGGAAAGATGTACCTAGGGATAAAACCTGAAACAACACTTTGAGATAGACTTAAATGGGAACTGGTGCTCGACAACGGGCCTTTCTGCACTATTGGATATGACACTCTATGGGGATATTCTTAGGATAATTATCATTTTTATTACATACCATTATGAAGGGTTTATGAGTATATACTTCCTCAAAGAAAACATTTTTATGATTATGGATTATATCCATAAAATGTTCAATTTATGTTAAGTGTTTTACAAGTTTGGAATAATGTATTGCGATTCATAAACTAATCTAGTGTATTCTATTGTTTAGAAATGGAACCTAGTGGAAGGAATGGAAACCGTATCAATGGACCAAATCTATGTAGGGATTTCCCTCCTACTCAAGATAATTATAGTGGAGATGGTGATACAGCTGGTGCTGATCAGCTAATCACCATACTGGGAAAAATCACTATGGTTATGAATAATAACCTTACCCGTATGGAGCACCTTTATCCACAACACGGAGGGTAAATGTTAGAATTCTTAATGAGGCAACAACCATCAACATTAAATGGGATGAAAATTCCATTGGTAGTTGAGAAATGGATAAATTCCTTAACAAAAATATTCCATACTTTAGGGACTAGCGAAAAGGAAAAAGTTGTCATGGAAGATTATCGCCTCATTGGAGATGCTGATCAATGGTGGTCATTGATTCAAAACACAAAGGAAGATAAAGAAGTATCAAACATATAATGGAGAGAGTTTAAAGAACTTTTCTTAGAAAAATACTTTCCTCATGACCATCAACCATATATGGAAAGGTAATTTCTTAGTCTGAGGCAAAAAGAGAATGATAATGTCACAATGTATGAAGCTAACTTTAAAATGTTTTCAAGGCATGTTTCAGATTGTATACGCAACCCAAGAAGTAAGATTGATCATTTATTTGATGTGTTACCAACATTTCTCCATCGAGCATTAGTATCACAATCCTTTTCATCGTACGGAGATATTATCTCATGTCATATCGAGACAGAAAAGGAATTCTCTATGTCTTACGACTTTAAAGAAAAGCAAGAGAAGAAGAGATCTACTGATCACTCTAAAAATGGAAATAAGGGGATGAAGGGATAAGTTGAATATCAATATTACAGTAAATGTGGGAAGAAATACGCTGGTACTTTCCTGAAGGGAATGGGACTCTATTACAAGTGTGGTGAAAAAGGACACCAAGCCTGTGATTGTAAGGGGAATAAATAGGTTGTAAATGTTTAATGCAACTATTGTAATGAAATGGTGAATTGTGAAAATAAATGTACTAAGCACCAAGGAAACTTACCTCAAAAAATTACAAGGGATCAAGGTCAATCTTATGCGATCACTACTGCTGAGGTTGAAGCTCCAAAAGATGTGGTGGCAGGTAATATAATGGTTTCCTCAAGTTTATAAAATGCTTTATTTGATTTTGGATCATCACGTTGTTTCATATTATCCTAGTTTACTATGAAAATTAGATATTTCCAATTTGATTTAATGAGGTAGTTGTCAGTCAATACTCTTAAGGGAAGTATCATTGAATTTTTTTTTTGTGAATCAGTCCCGATTAAGGAATAGAAACATTATTTATCTGCAGATCTCATCATCATACCCATGATTAAATTTGATAGAATCCTCAGTATGGATTGGCATTAAGACCATGATGCTAAAATTTATTGTAAGAAGAAGGTGGTTACAATTTTTGATGATGATAAGGAGTACCTTATATTTATAGCGGAAATGTCTCCATCTGATTCTTATGTAGATCCACCCCCAGTAGCTCAACTAAATTCAATTATTGGGGAGGAAGAGAATAAAATAATTGTGGGTGAGGAAATGAATGTTAAAATAAAGGACACACCTTTTGTAAAAGAATATATGGATGTGTTTCCATGAATATTTACCTGGACATCCTCCAAAATAAGAAATTGTGTTTTCCATTTATTTAATTCTTGGTCCAAGGCCCATATCGAAGACCCCTTATAGAATTTCCATTGTGGAATTAGTTGAACCGAAGAAACAACTAGAGGAATTCAGTAATAAAGGATTTATTCACCCTAGTGTTTCTCTATGTGGATCCCCTGTTTTTTTTGTTAAGAATAAATATAAATCTATGAGGTTATGCATTGACTATAGGGAGATCAATGCTATAACAATAATGAACAATTATCCCCTACCTCGCATCGATGATTTATTTGATTAAATTCATGGATCTCAATATTTTTCAAAGATAGACCTTCGATTTGGATATAACCAGTTGTGTGTGAAGAAGTAAGACATTCTAAAAATAAAATTTCGAACCAGGTATGGGCATTATGAGTTTACAATAATACCTTTTGGGATGATGAATTCACCCTCTGTTTTCAGGGATCTAATGAACATAGTTTTCATGGAATATCTTGATGACTTTGTAGTGGTATTTATTGATGATATCTTGGTATACTCCAAAAACAAGGAAGATCATAAAAATCCCTTGTGTATTATACTAAATCCTCTTCGAAGAAATTAATTTTACTGGAAGTTTATCATGTGTGATTTCTGGCTTCATGAGATTTCTTTTCATGGCCATATTGTCTCTAAGGATGAAATCTCCATTGATCCTTCTAAGACAAGAGCAATCCAAGAATGTCCAGCACCAATGAGTATAACCGAGGTATACATTTTTATTGGTTTATAATGTTATTATCGAAGTTTTTTCCAGAACTTTTCCCGATTGGCTAACCCATTAACCATGCTCACACATAAAGGGGATAAATTTGTTTGGAAAAAAGAGTGTGAATAATGTTTTGAAGAACTGAAAGAATATTAGTCAATGATTTTATCTTGAATCTAACTTCAGGGAATGATGGGTTTGTTATTTATAGTGCTGCTTCAAATATATTATTTGGTTGTGTCCTTATACAGAATGATAGAGTTATTGCCTATGCATCAAGAAAAATAAAAATTATTGAACAAAACTATCCTACTCAAGATCTTGAGTTAGTATATGTAATGTTTTCTTTGAATATTTATACATACAATATCTATGGTGAAAAATGTGAGATATATACTTATCACAAGAGCCTGAAGTATATTTTCTCATAGAAGGAACTCAATATGAGGCATAGGCAATGGCTTGAACTACTCGGGGATTATTATTACACTATACAATACCACCCAGGGAATGCAAATATGGTGGAAGATTCTTTGAAAAGAAAGGATCGTGGAGTTTTGAACAAGATGAGAGTTGAAAGGGATCCTATTTTCATGGATCTATTGAAAATGGATACAAGAATAATAATGGAAGGTGAAACATCAATACTTTTTAAAATGGTTTACAAACCATCTTTACTATAAATGATAAAAATTTCTTAGGATAATGATTAGGAGTTTAAAAATAAGATTGAAGTTTTGAATGACGGGAGATTTAGTGACTTCATATACAAAGATGAAATTTATAAATTTGGGAAAAGAATTTGTGTACATGATGTACCTGATCTAAAAAGGGGATTGTTGGACGATGACCACAGCTCCAATATATCTATACACCCCAGTATCACTAAGATGTAAAGAGATTTGAACATTATTTGTGTGACAACATGAAGAAGGATATTGTGAATTTTGTGTCAATATATATGTTTTGTCAATAAGTGAAAGCTGGAATACAACATCTTAGAGGATTTATGAAAACTCTTCCTATACCGGAGTGGAAATGTGATGATATTACAATGGACTTTGTCATGGGGCTACCAAAAACTCTTAGATGGAATGATGCAATATGGGTTATTGTTGATCGTCTTACCAAGTCAACAAATTTTCTTTCTATAAGAGAAGATTTACCACTTGAGAATTTAGCAAAAATATATATTAATGATGTCGTAAGACTTCATGGAGTACCACTATCGATTGTATTTGATCGTGATCCCTGCTTTACATCATGATTCTGGAAAAGTCTTCAGAAAGCCATGGATATTAAACTTCGTTTGAGTACTACCTACCACCCTCAAAATGATGGAAAATCAGAAAGGACTACTAAAACATTATAAGAGATGTTGATATCATGATCACTTAATTTTCAAGGTATGTGGGATCAATATTTACCTCTGGAAGAATTTTCCTATAATAATAGATTCTATTTAAGTATTCAGATGGCACCGTATAAAGCGTTATACAGAAAGAGATGTTGTACAACGACATGTTGGGATGATGTTGGTGAAATAAAACTCGTAGGCCCAGAACATTTTTAGGAAATGATGTAAAAGGTGAAGGTTATCCAAACCCACATCATGTAGCTCAAAGTAGGCAGAAGAGCTATACCGATAACCTAAGAATGGATTTGGAATTTCATGTAGGAGATCCAGTTTTCTTGAAGGTATCTCCATGGAAAGGAATTATAAGATTCGGTAAGAAGTGTATATTGAGTACCAGGTACATAGGAACTTCGAAATTCTAGAATGAATTGGTGTATATATTATAGTTTGGAAATTCTTCCAAGTCTCTCTAGAGTTCATGATGTGTTCCAGATATCACTTTTGAGAAAGTACATGCCTCACCCAATGCATGTACTCACCTATGAGGAATTAGAAGTAGAACCCGATATGTATTATTGAGAAGATCCCATCAGGATTCTTGATACTAGAGAACAAGTGTTGAGAAACCGGACGACTCGTCTGGTAAAAGATCTATGGAGGAACCATAAGATGGAATAGGCAACATGGGAACCTGATGAACTTATGATGAAGAACCACACGAATCTTTTTATGAGGTATTATTCTAGAAATTTCTCGGAAAAAATTATTTTAATGAGGTGAGAATGTAACACCCCTATCTTCCATGGTACGTTTCCCTTTGAATAACGCAATAGAATGTGTTGTACGCAACTTTGATATTCTAACACATCGTGTCCAATCAAACTAGTTGTTATGGATAATAATACCCACTTTTTGACATTTTATAAATTTTATTTTTCAAAATGGACATCATTTTTGAATTCGGAATGTCAAAATTTTCTTAGGGTGAATTTTGGGTATTTTTCTCTAAACATTCAATTTTTGAGGAATAGTGAAAAACACTGACTTATTAGTTAAAACCAAATTTTTATTTAAATAATTATTTATTTTATTTAAATTTATTTAAGGTCAAAATATATACATAATACATATATAAGTTCAATTTAATTCATTGAAATCATTTTATATTAATTTTAGATATATAAACATTTTATTGAACTTTTTTTCCGTCTTTTACCCACCTCCTAGGAGTATTCGCAAATTTGCAGAAAACATAATTTTACATCTTCTGTGAAATGAATTTCAGAAATCTGAGAGACATGGTTGATTTCAATAAGTAAAATGTGGTTCAATGAGATGAAAATAATTTTTGTTGAATAATAACTTTTTACTTTTATTTACCATGGATAAAAGTAAATAGGGTGATTAAAGGTAAAAATGATATTATTTTTACCATAAAAATTTACTAATTTTATATGATAAGTGTATCTCGAGCAAAAAAACCTTAGGAATAAAATATGATCATTTAGGTCCACTTGGATTGTCACGAACCGAATCTGGTCACCATTAAACCGGCACCAAACCCGGCTCGTGCCAATGCCCAAAGGGCATTCTCGATCCCCACGTGCTGGCACAAGAGCCCGAGTTTCATAAGATGATGTTTGGGAATGATTTACCCAAGTTTATAAACATTAATCAACAAAAAAAACTCAATAAAATGAATCTATATTTTTTAACTAAAACCATCTTTTACAAAATTCAGAACAGATTTACATCTTTTAAATCATCCCAACAAGACTATAAAAAAGGTAAAAAATCAAAATTAAACATCCCATGAACCCTCATGGTAAGGGGCACCGCCCTCAAGCCATCTCCACAAAACATCACCACCAAGGACATGCTAGAAACCCAAACCACTGGAACTAAAAACTATATCCAAACCTAAGACAAAAAAATAACCAAATCTACTTACGCCCAAGGGTGTAAGTAGGGTGTGAGACAATGCCTAGTAGGATACCACTACTAAGAGATTCCATGTGATAAACATTCAAAGACAAAAAGCTTTCAAGTTTTCATAAACAGAAAATGGTAGTTACAATTTCTAAAAGATGAAACTAAAAAGTAGTTTTCAAGTGGGATATCATTAAGAATTAACACTTTCAAAAATAATCTCAACACTAATGAAGTTTCCAGACAACTATATTGTATGCCAACAGTAAGTACAAAGTAAATAATGAGAACAAGCAATAGGAAATAACCCCTAGGCAGTAGCTCATTCTGGATCCCAGGTACCTCGTATCTCGGTGACAGTAAGCATCACAATATTCATTCTCATGCATGATCCACTAGTAGGGAACATACCCATAACCTAGTGGTCATCAATCATCATCATAGTATATTTAGAGTTGTAATATTCAATCATTCTAAGTGATACTGAGGCCAAACCCCACGGTTTCACTAGCATACTAGTACACGTCCACCCACCTGGATACCTGGGTTTTCCCCTTGTGCTCAGACAAGTTCAACAAGTCAATAAATATACAATACACATAAAAATATTATTTTCACATCACAAGTTCAACAAACATCCAACATGTATTCCACACATGTCTAAAAATCTACTTTTTCATTCATATAAATTTTGAAATCATACTCACACCAAAAATATCCCACAACACATTTTGCACATCTTTCACAATTCAACAAATCTGTTAATAATTTTAAAAAATAATTTCCAAGATTCTAAAGAACACATAACAGCCTAATCACATGTTACATAATACCCTTTTCATAAACAAAGTCCATTTTTCACATCACACTCATGAAAAACAGCCCAAAAACAAGTTTCACACCAACATCACAATTTCATAAATCACCTTGAAAATTTACAAAACTTTACCAAACTTTTTTACAACATAAATAACCACATTATGTTTAAAAAATTCATTTTAGGAACATACTATCACCTAAAAAGTACATAAGTAACCATTTCACACTTTGTGTAACTCATTAAATCATTTATAATTTTCATAAAACCAACCCAAGAGGTGCAACCATGGTATGCATACAAAACCCATTTCAAAAACCTAATTCAAGACCAAAACAATGCCAATAAAAATATAAATCAAAATTTGCAGCCCTACAAACATTTATTAAACCACCACCAAGTTTTATACAAATACCTCATACAATACCACAAAAGGTACACATGAAAAACACATGTTTTCACAATAAACGTTCAAGAAGTACAACATGGTTTCACATATTAAAACCAATCAAAACCCCAATTAAAAGGCCAATATGACATTAAGGCAGTAACAAACCATAATTTAAGCCCCTTTAAACACTAATAAATCACTTTCACATTTTATAAAATACACCCAAATATTTCCCCAAGAGCCATGCAATAAAAGAACCCAATTCCAAGTAAAAATTAAACTAGAAAATTAAACACTTATCTCAATCCATCACAAAAACAGTATTCTCACAACACAAAACAGATTTTAAACACACTAAATAAATAATCCATGCAAGCTAACTCATCATAAAAAGGTTATACATGGAATCACCTACGTTTTGAGTCAAAACCATTGAATCTTGGTGCGAAACCTCAACCGCACCTCCTCCGCACCACAAGGATGTGAAAATAAACCCTAAACCATTATAGTTCACCAATAATACCCCAAATCAAACTCTAGGTATGAACCCTAACTTTTGGACACTCTATAAATTTATTAACGTGGGAGGAAACCCTAAAGAGAAGGAAGGAATTAAAGAGAGGAACACATACCCACAATAATCTTGAAGAAAACGACCCAAAATACACAAGCATTTGAATTTGAAAACATCCAACCATGTATGGTAGGTTCGAAAAATGATTAAGAGATCCTGGAGGAACTAGAATGGGGGAAATAGAGTAAAAATAGAAGGAGTTATGAAAGGATCTATTTACCCCTCAAAATCTGGACGATTTCTGAAATCTAGAAAAGCTTCGACCAATTTCGGGATTCTATCTAGCTCCAAATTTTGGGAGGATGGAATGGGGCCGTGCCTTTGGTATTTGGGCTCGGGTGAGAGTTGGAATCACCAAAAAACTCAAATAGTGAAGGAGATATTAAAGAATTAAAATTTATTTTTAATGTAGAAAATGGGCTTTTGGGTAGGCCCAATTCCCTTAATAAATACCCATATCTACCATGATTATGGATTTGTAAATGGCCCAAATTAATATATTGGTGTTAATATGTCAAGGGATGACAATTAAGAATTGGAACGGATGAAAATTTTTGAAAAATGAAGAAGTTATAAAGGAATCATATTTATTTTTAAATCTGGAATTGGGCTCACAATTTGGCCCAATTCATAAAAACTCACATATTCCTCCACAAATGCTTGGGAACCCCTCAAAACTAAGCATGAATGGAAATTAAATGGAATTTAACTTTATAATAAGTCATGTATGTGACAATTCTCCCCACTATGAAAACTTTCCACCCCGGAAAGTCACATCAAGGACAAAGCAACAACAAAACCCAACTAAGAAACCAAGAGGTACTCTTTTGCCAGGTTTCACCCCCAAAGGCCAACACACCTCCAGTGATCAGTTAAGGATTAATCTCAAAACAAAAACATATACCACATTCCTAAAATGATTAATCACTTTCATACTTTATCCCAAAAAAACTCCCCAAACATTATCAGAACAAGAATCAAGAAATTCACCCAAACGAACAATAACATTGAACACAACTACACTTACCTTTCTTTAACTAATCCATTGGGTACTCTCCAATCACAATGTTTACCCAAGGAAGATGTTGGTAGCTAGATAGCTCCAAAAAAGACACTCTAAACCAATCCAAGACCATGGATAAATGTAATTTACTGGTACGGGGGGAGACAAATACGATCCCCACCTTAAGAGACAACAAATAATTTTTTTTCGAGACAAAATCAGGACACTAATAGGTTGAGGCCTGAAAGGACTCCCAGGTACATAGGGTAGACTTCCATTCAAAATTTCCAATGGAATATACATGAGAATCATAGTGGTTCTCCCCACTATAGGAACCAACCATCTTAACCTACTAGCATGGGATGGTACAAAAAACCCAAAAAATTCAAGATATGAGATGGTCTCACTGTTAGTCCGAACAGTTTGTCAAACAGTGAACTAACTGTGCTGATCAATATTTCTACATGGCTTCCAGGCACATAGTCTCTCTTAATCGTTCACAAACCATGTGCTCAGCCTGTCTAGCCAAATTTCCAACCATTCTCCAAATACTCAATGGAACCCAAAGGGGGAGGTAATGACATTGGGCGATATCATGGGTACAAGGCCCTCCACTTATTTCCACCAAACGTGAAAAATAGAAGAAAGATAATGAAACTATAGGTTTAAACACTTCATATCATTCATATTTAGGATAGGACTTTGTACAAGGGTTTAAATGACCCTGGGATTTCCTCTAACTATGAGCCAGCTTCTCTCCGAGACCTATGGATGGAGATAAAATTATTGAAGCATCTATGGCCTCGCAGTTTGTCTTTAGAAACCCACTGAATGAGAATAATTCTTTCGGTGCCACCAACAACTACACCGCAATCCCAAATAAGTTTTCCAGATATAACAAATTCCAAACTCACTTTACCGAATCCCGATATTTCACTGAAATAAGGGCTATGAATATGCATGCACATCACACCTTCAACGAATCAGGAATCATAAGAAAAAAAGGTCTCTTTCAACCTTCCACGAGCACTCTCCCATTACAAGAGGATCTAAAAACCCAGGAAAGGAAATGGTGTAGACTCAATCTAAAAATCACAAGAAAAATATTCCTTATATTGATCAACTGGAGGGTCTTCAAACGGAGAAACAATCTGGGTTGTACTTCAGTTGTGCACTAACCCTTAATGGGGTGCACCTTATCTAACGATCGAACACAAGGACCCAACCAAGATGGTTCATTGGTCAAGATATACCACAAACCAGATCCAAACACATTACGGGAACCACCGTAATGGTGTCCCAAAACATTTTTCAAAAGAGACCACTAACCGTCCCTATAACACAACTTACCGACCAAACTCAAACCCAAAACATAGTTCAAAATGGAGGGGTTCTTGAACTCAAATCATCACACAACATCAAATTTTTTAAAAAACACATAATACACACCATCCCAAACTATTTATCAAGACATCATGTTTTTCATTAAAACAATTTCTTTGAAAACAAACAGTTTAGTGGTAAGTGTATCCACTATTGGTACCCCATAGGCCTCACACATGCATGTTTTGGTGCCACACCGAGCACCCACCTCATATCTGTTTCGGCACTCATCCAGTCATGCCGTTAACCATCCATCAACCCATATAACCACATGCATGTGGTCGCTCATGAAAATACCAAAGGGTAAAACAAAGATTCTTTCCACTTTTAAAAACCAAAATGGTCAACTAACACATCATTTTCACAAAACCACTAACCAGAAGATAAAAATTCCAATTCAAATCTTACTAAACATCTCAGAAAGGCACAATAATTTAGACAAGAACTCACTTCCATGTTATTCACATCAATTTAATATCATCTTATCCCATTAAAACACCCTTTTATTTTTTAGAATACTCTATTGGAAACAATTTTTCAAAACCAGCTTCAGTATAGTTTCTACTTTTAAAAAGAGGTGTAAGCACACCAGTTTCCATTTGAATATAATTCTGAAAATTCAGTTCCACCATTTCATAAATAAAACCATTCCATATCTATTTGAAAATAATTTCAAAAAAACTTTACACTTCTTAAAACTAATTCACTTTAAAACCAAAGTTCCAAGATTTCAAAATTAAGGAACACAAGACAATGCGAGAGGAAACTAGTTTCAGTAGGTGACATGGACATATGGTCGGCAGCCATATTCCAATCACTTCACTATCACAGAGAGTGTTCTAGGGAATATCCCTAGCTCTACATGGCTTTCCAGGCCCAGCGAGCACACTGAGACCATTAACCCAACTCTCTTTTCATTTACCCTAATCATCATTAAACCATGAAAACCAAAGAACTATGAAAGGACCCGACTTCCCTTGGAGACCTAAATCCCATCATGAGGTGTGGTGATTAGCCACACTACTCATAATCGAAATTCCAAGTCCCCAAATTCCTAACTCCAGACTATCCCGACTATTCCCCAAATAACATGACTCAAAGAGAGCGAACCTCCACTAATACCATTTTGTCACGAACAAGATCTGGTCACCATCAAACCTGCACCAAACCCAGCCCGTTACAAGGCCCGAAGGGCGTTCCTAATCCCCACGGGCTAGAACAAGTGCCCGGGTATCATAAGATGATGTTTGGGAATGATTTACCCAAGTTTATAAATATTAAACAACAATCAAAACTCAATAAAATGAATCTGGATTTTTCAACTAAAACCATCTTTTACCCAATTCAGAACTGATTTACATATTTTAAAACAACTCAAAAAGACTATAAAAAAGGTAAAAAATCAAAATTAAACATCCCAAGAACCCTCATGGCAAGGGGCACCGCCCTCAAGCTATCTCCACAAGACTTCACCACCAAGGACATGCTAGAAACCCGAACCACTGGAACTAAAAATTGTATCCAAAACTGAAACAACAAAATAATCAAATCTACATACACCAAAGGGTGTAATTAGGGTGTGAGACAAAGCCCAGTAGGATACCACCAGAAAGAGATTCCATGTGATAAACATTCAAAGACAAAAAGGTTGTAAGTTTTGATAAACATAAAATGCTAGTTACAATTTCTAAAAGATGAAACTAAAAAACAGTTTTCAAGTGAAATATCATTAAGAATAAACACTTCTAAAAATAATTTCAACACTACTGGATTTTCCAGCCAACTATACCATATGCCGATGGTAAGTACAAAGTAAATAATGAGCACAAGCTATAGGAAATAAACCATGGGCACTAGCTCGTTCTGGTTCCGAGGTACCTCGTATCTCGGTGAGAGTAACCATCAAAATATCTGTTCTTATGCACGATCCACTAGTAGGGAACATACACATAACCTAGTGGTCCTCAATAGTCATCTTCATAGTTTAGTTGGAGTTGTATGTGTCAATATTTCTAAGTGAAACTGAGGCCAAACCCCACAGATTCACTAGTATACTAGTACACGTGCACCCACCTAGATACCTGGGTTTTCCCTTTGTGATCAGAAAAGTTCAACATGTCTATAAATATAAACTACACATAAAAATATCATTTTCACATCCAAGTTAAACAAAAAGCTAACATGTATTCTACACATGTCTAAAAATTCTCTTTTTTATTCAAATGAATTTTGAAATCATACTCACACCAAAAATATCCCACAACACATTTTTCCCATCTTTCACAATTCAGCAAATCTGTTAAATTTTTTATAAAATCATTACCAAGATTCTAAACAACACATAACATTCCAATCACATGTTACATAATACCCTTTTCATATGCAAAGTCCGTTTTGCACATCACTCTCATGCAAAACAGCCCGAAAACACGTTTCACACCCACATCCCAATTTCATAAATCACCTTGAAAATTTACAAAACATTACCAAACTGTTTTACAACATAAATGACCACATTATGTTTCAAAAAATCATTTTACAAACATACTATCACCAAAAAATTACATAAGAAACCATTTCACACTTTGTATAACTCATTAAATCATTTATAATTTTCATAAAACCAACCCAAGTGGTGCAACCATGGTTTGCATACAAAACCCATTTCAAAAAACCTAATTCAAGACCAAAACAATGCCAATAAAAATAGAAATCAGAATTAGCAGCCCTAAAAACATTTATTAAACCACCCCCATGTTTTATAAAAATACCTCAAACAATACCACAAAAGGTACACATGAAAAACACATGTTTTCACAATTCACGTTCAAGAAGTACAACATGGTTTCACACATTATAACCATTCAAAACACCCACTAAAAAGGCAAATATGACATTAAGGAATTAACAAACCAGAATTTTCTGCCCATTTAAACACTAATAAATCACTTTCACATGTTATAAAATAAACCCAAATATTTCCCCAAGAGCCACGCATGAAAAGAACCCAATTCTAAGAAAAAAATGCAACTCTAAAATTAAACAATTAACTCAATCCATCACAAAAACAGTTTTTGCACCAAAAAAAATAGATTTGAAACATAATAAATTAATAATCCAAGCAAGATAACTCTTCATAAAATGGTTATACATGGAATCCCTTAACTTTTGAGTCAAAACCATTGAATCTTGGTGCGAAACCTCAACCGCACCTCCACCGCACCACAAGGATGTTAAAATTAACCCTAAACCATAATATTTCACCAAACATACGCCAAATAAAACTCTAGATATGAACCCTAACTTCTGGAGACTCTATAAATTGATGAATGTGGGAGGAAACCCTAAAGAGAAGGAAGGAATTGAAGAGAGGAACACATACCCACAATAATCTTGAAGAAAACGTCCCAAATCCACCTGCATATGAATTTGAAAACATCCAAGCATTCATGGGAGGTTTGAACAAATATGAGGAGATCATGGAGGAACTAGAATGGGGGAAAAGTGTAAAAATAGAAGGACTTATGAAAGGATCAATTTACCTCTCCAAATCTGGACGATTTCTGAAATCCAGAGGAGTTTCAACCATTTCGCGATTTTATAGAATCCAAATTGTGGGAGGAGGGAATAGGGGCGCGCCTTAGGTAAGTGGTATTGGGTGAGAGTTGGAATCACTGAAAAAAACTCAAATATTGATGGAGATATTAAATAATTAAAATTTATTTTTAATGTAGAAAATGGGCTTTTGGGCAGGCCCAATTCCTTAACTAAAAACCCATATCCACCATTATTATGGATTTATAAATGGTCCAAATTAATATGGTGGTGTTAATATGTCATAGGATGTCAATTATAAAATGAAATGGATGAAAAATGAAGAAGTTATAAAGGAATAAAAAATTATTTTTAAATTTGGAATTGGGCTCACTATTTGGCCCAATTCATAAAAACTCACCTATTCATCCATAAATGCTTGGGAAACCCTAAAAACAAAGCATGAATGGAAATTAAATGGAATTTAAATTTAAAATAATTCATTTCTGTGAGATGGATTATATTAGAAAATTTATTATTATTTAATTCAAAAAAGAGTTAAAAGTGTTAAATTCAATGTTTAATAACTAAACCATTTTTAATATAGGGTTACAAATAAGATAAATTCAACAATAAATATTAATTAGAAATATAAAAAATTTTCCTTCAAAATTTTATTTTATATATAATTTTTGGACATTAAGTAATTTAATTTATTTATGACACAATGATGATGCATTAGTTACATTAATAATTAAATATTAAAATAACTGATATTATAAATACCCAAATAAATGTTGTTTGAGACTTCTTATGAATTAAACTAATTTAAAAGTCACTATTAAATTTTAGGGTTGATTAAATGTATTTTATTTCTATGTAATAATTCAATTATGAATTTAGAAAAAACAAAATACCAAATAGTGTGAAAATTGGCATGAAAATGTTTTTAAAACAAATATTATATTATTAATTTATTTAATATTCCTAAAAATCTAAGGATCAGAAAAATGACATAGACAAGGTTATATATATTAATAATGAACTACTTGTGGTTCTCTTGTCTTGTTATAGAATGTTTATTGACCATATAATATTAAAATACAAAGAGACATGGTAAATGTCAAACTATTTAACTAAGAGTAAAATATAGATGGTAAGGTTAATATAATGACCCAAACCTATCTAAAACCTATTTATTGAGATATTTTAGACCCATACCCACCTTATACTCTAAATAAATAAATTTGGAGCCTTTATAAACCGAAAATGAATTTATTATAAAATAATATTTTATGGTTTTCCTAAGGCGCCCCTCACCCCTCTTATAAAAGGGAAAATCCTCTTCTCTCAAATTCACCACATCAAAGCCAATTTTGTCAGCCAAAACCTACAAAATATCCTTTCAACTTCCCTAAATTAATCTAAGAGGCCATACTTTATTCATAAATCCATCTTATGGATCCCTTTTGATCAAATCAAAAGGAAGAACCCGAAGAAGAGGTAAATATTTGATCACCCTTTTCAAGTTCTTTTCTTTTTTCCACTTCCTCTTTATATGTAGTATCCATTATAAAATAATAACTCCTACATCTTATATATAATATGTTGTTATTATAAAAATGGTAAAACCATAATCATTGTTCTATCCATCCTATAAATGAAAAAGTCACCATATGTGCATACGCACGACTTACAATCTCCACGCCGTGGTGATGTTAGTTATTCAAAAACTTCATAATTTAAATGGGTATAAAAATGAGTATAAATGATTTAAATAATAAATATAACATTATAATTATTTTTTATATATGATATACCATCAAATTATATACTATTTTAATATCAAAAGAATGATATTGTCGCTCGTGCGTACGTACAGAATACTGCCTCCACAAACGCAATAAGATTCGTTTCCCCATCGCTTCCATTCAAGAATAATTTTTATTTGAGGATTAAAAATAATTTTTAAAGAATTTATATCATTATTATGATCAATAAGATACATCCCATCCATAATAAACATGACTCACGTAACAAAGCATATAAAGAAAAATGAATCAGTTAGCACCCGAAATGACGATAATACTAAAATATTATTAACAAAACATTATTAAAAGATCCAATATGATATCATAATTATGTATCTGGTTCATGTAAAATTTAATAACAATTATTTAACTATTATACAGGAGGATAATGTACCCTCGACCAAGGAAAAGTACAAGGTAAGTGTTTATTTTGCAATCTCTTCATTATCCGAGAATGTTTTATATATGAGTATCTAGTGTGACCTCTTTATCATCTACATCCATGTTTCTTAAAAATGCATTTCAAATCCTTTTTACTATTTAATATATAATGGGTTAAATTAATTTATTCCCTTATTTTACCTTATATGTTTTTTAATGGAATCTTTCCATCATTTTCCAAATAAGGTACTTTACGACGTTTTCGACCGAATTAAGGTAAGAATGTCTTTTTTTAACTTATACAGTGTGTGTGGTTATTCGTCATGGTTATAACATCGATAGAGATTCCCTTACAAGATTATAAGAATATTTTCAAAATAATTTTTTTTATAATTATGTAACTCTTAAATTATTTCAAAATATAAATAGATATTTCTCTCAAATTGTTTTTATTTCATCTATATAAACATCCATTGATGGATTTTATGTTTATTTGAATTTGATTTATTATGATACAAAACATCCATATTTTATTGAAGGTTTTGTGATATTTTTGAGTTTGGATGTATTATTTTTAAACCACTCATAGTTTATGGATAATTTATTAACATTTCGTATGCTAGTTTTGATACGAATATTTATGTTATGTTTAAACCTTTTCATATGAGGAATGCATTCGACATAGTAAGTGACAGGTGGAGTCCGCTATAGCTCCTCGATACATCGGTAGGTCTCATGAGACAAACTACTGTCTTGGCACAAGGCCTTGTCAAAATATTATTTGTAGTCATGGTAAAAGGCCTTGAATATGTGGTTATGAAAGTCCGACATTATGAATTCCATCATTATGAAAGTGGCTATTTGATATTGAATTTGATTATTCGACTAGTAGAATATCCATGTGAATTAGTAAATGGAAGTATTTGATTTTATATTTTCAATATTATACAGAATTTCAAGTATAAAAGGCTTTTGTTTTAGTCTTATACATTGCCTTAAATGGTAATGCTTGTTTATGAATGTTTCTACTATATTGTTATCCGTACTGAGCATCTGAGATCACACCTTTATATGTTTTATTTTTTCCAGGATGGGAAGAAGTATTTTATGAATTACTTATAGGGATAATATGAGGGGATATGAGTGTGGTATATGGAGAGAATGTTGTTTTAGTATTTCATTTTAAAATGTAATGTAAAACTTATGAATGTATCTAGTGTTTCCAAGGCTATTAAACTAATTGGTCTTTAGAGACATGGTCTTTGGTGATCATGCCAATGTTATGTAATAATGCCCCGACTCTGGGTGACTAGGGTCTAGGTGTTAAATTAAACTATTCACTTAGTACAACATAGAATATTGAGAGGTCTATTTTATTTTTGGATTAGGAACCCTACATAAAAACTTAGAACATAAAACACAACATCTTTATTGAAAACATCCTTTACATGGCCACTATATTCCTTCGTACATAGCATTTCATGGGATAACCTAAGGACATTCATAAGAAAAGGGTGAGATATAAAGCCCAATAAGGGAGTAAACAAGGCATATCATGAGGAATATAAAACATGTTAGGCAATAGGCATATCAATAGAGCATAAGAGAAACATGAACATAAAGCATGATATAACATGATTAACATAACATGGAAATGTAGAAACAACTCATAACAAGATATTTTCATGGTCCAAGGATCATTGCACATGTATCATGAGTAAACCCTCATTTCACTTGACATATCATGATACTAATATTTACCCAATGAATTTAATTGCTATCAGGGTGCACGCTTATTAAACATTTAATTTCATGCATAAGTGTTCCACATAGATCATACAACATGGATTCATTAAACATCTTCACTTATTTCACAATAAAGTAATATGGAATTCATACATGAAACTCCATAATAAAGAAGTAAATGTTCATATATGTGAATACCCTTGATATAGATATAGGCATGGTATTCACTACCCAATGACTTTGTCTTAGAAAATCGCGGTGCAATTTCGGCAGCATAACAGCTTCACATAAGAATTCATAAAAATGGTTGGTGAAAGAGAAGGAGGTGTCTAGTCATATTTACATGAAATTGACAGTAATTATGTCATATAGATACATGTTCTAAAATTTTTTGTTGAATTTATATTCATAATACAAATGAATTTCTTGAATGTAAATGAGGGGAGAGAAATTTCTAACAGAATTTTGGTATGCTAACAGGTGTACATGGGAGGAATCAATGAGAGAGAAAGGGCTCTCTCACCATTCAAGAATAAAGAGGTCATTATAATGGAGGTTCTAAATCATACCCTAACATTTATAATTGAAATAAAATGGGAAGAACAATATTAAGAAACTTGGATAAAATGAGGAAGGAAGGAATCCCTTACATGGAAGTGCGATCCCAGAGGCTTGGGAGGGGCTTGAGAGAGGCTTATTGGGAGCTTGGGAAACCATGGAAGGAATCTAGAGAGAGGAGGGATTATTTTGGACGAAATACAAACGATTTTATTGAAGATTAAGTGTGATATTGGGTGGGTTTATATAGGAAAGGAGAGAGAATTCTTTATTATTTAGGTTTGGGACACCACACATTAAACTAATAAAAAACAAAAACCATCCCATGGTTTTGGCCAATGGTTTTTACCAAAGGTGATTGTGAAAAAATATTTTATATGTTCAATTCCAAAACATATTAAAATAATATGGTTGCTTATGTGGAGGTGAGTCACACTATCAAGGAAAACAATTTAAAAAGCTAAAATGTTTTATAAGTCCTAAAGGGTCCACTAAGGCTTTGTAAAATAAATAATACAAACCTAAAATCACATTATTTTAATGGTAAAACATATATTGTCCAAACATAATGTTTATATTATTTTATTACATCACTATTGGGTCATTATGATGTCGTAGAACACATTATATATTTAAACAGTATTAAATTTTTATCCAAAAATTCGACTGTCTTAGAAAATTATGACAAATTTACCATTACATAATTTTGATGTCATGATTCCAAAAATAATATTCATTTCATCTAAATAATTTCCAAAATATGTTAATTTTTTCTATTATAATAAAAACCGACATTTTTAAGAAATTCACGGGTTTTGACAAAAACAGCTTTCAAACATTAATAAAAATTACAATTATTTTCATAAACATTATATGATAATTTATATTTAATAACATGATTTTAATAATAATAATATTTTATCAATAAATTACTTAATGAAAAAATCAATTAATTTATAAAAATATATATCATAGTAGAATATTTACTAAAGATACTATTTGAGCTTTTAAAAACTATTTATAATGTAACAATAATAAAAATGAATATATATTCTTTATTCTATACAAAATTAATTCAAATAATAATATTCCTATGGATTTTTTACACAACCCCTTAAAATATACGCATAAGACCTAAGGGTATGGTGTGCGATGGTGACAGACTCTTGGAGTGTCTCGGATGACATTTCACATGTGGTAATCTCTATCAACTTCCACTTCTACCATAAACGGTTCTATTCGAGCTTAATGTGCTGAAGATATGCTTGGTCTTGGTCAAGAGAAAAGACAAATGACACCACCTCCTATCCAAGATATGACCAATAGTCTTCTAATGGAGCAATTCTACTAGATGTGGAAATCGCTGCCTTTTTCTTGGTAAATTGGATTTGTTAAATACCTATAAATATACTAATCATGTGATCCCTATTCATTGGCTATATTAGTAATGATCATATTTCTTAATGGTACATTAAAATCCAAAAATCATAAATCCAAGGAAGTTCATATGTTTTATATGATCATTTCACATAATAAGATATTTAATTATATCAAGAGGACTTTTCATTAATTAAAGTTTGGGTCATTAAAATCTTTTCCCCATAATAAATTTCACCCTTAAAATTTAATTTTCCCACACTAAAACAGTTGTGGGTAACTCTTCTTCATCACTTCCTCTGTTTCCCATGTCGGTTCTTCAAACTTTTGGTTTCGCCACAACACCTTGATGAGGGAGGGGGGATTGTCTTATTTTGTAGAAAATTTTCTCTACCATGTAAGATCATCACTAAATTATCTTCATAAGAGAGGTAATTATCTAATGGAACTAGCTCTGGATTGAGTACATGTGATGGATTAGGTATGTACTTCCTCAAGAGTGATACATGTAATACATCATGTACTTGTGACATGTTCGGTGGGAGTGCTAGTCGGCAGGCCCCTACTCTAATGCGATCAAGGATATCAAAATGGCAGATGTACCTTTGACTAAGATTTCTCTTCTTCCCTAATCTCAAAACTCGCATCCACGGTGATATGATGAGGAATACCATATCTTCGATATAAAACTCTAGGTCTCATCGACGATTATCAACATAACTCTTTTGTTGACTCTGAGATGCTTTACGGTGATGCTGGATGGTCTTAACATTCTCCACCATTTATTTGAACATATTTGGACCTAATAGTTTTCTCTCCCAACATCATCCCGACATGTTGGTGTTCTGAACCTCTTCCTATATATGGATTCATAAAGATCCACTTGGATGCTCGAGTGGAAACTGTTATTGTAGGAGAATTAAACCAATGCAAGATGTTGGTCCCATCCTCCTTTGGAGTCCATAGAACATGATCTTCACATATCTTCTAATGTTTGAATAGTTTTCTCAGATTGGATATCAGTTTGAGGATGATTGTTCGAACTGAAGTTCAGTTCAGTTCTTAGATCATGTTGGATAATTCTCCAGAATTTCGAGGTGAATCTCAGATCACGATCAGACACAATAGATAGTGGTACATCATACATCCTTACCACATCTCTAATTTATATCTGTTCCTGTTTATCCATTGTGAAATACTCCTGAATTGCAATGAATTGTGCAGTCATTGTAAGATGATCCACAATAACCCAGATAGCATTGTTTCCTTTGGATGTCTTCACAAGTCTGGTGTAAAAGTACATGGTGATGTTCTCCCATTTCCATGTTGGTATGGGAGACAGTTGCATCACCCTGTTAGACATATTCCTCTAAGCCTTAACTTGCTAAAACACCAGAAACATTGATGTATACTCAGTGATCTCCTTCTTCATGTTATACCACCATTAATGCTCTCAATGGTCTCAATATATCTTTGTGTTTTCAGGGTGGATGGAGAAATTTGAATTATGTGCATCATCCAAAAGTTATTTCATTAACTCTATATTTTATGGAAGCCATAATATTAATTCAAATTTCACAATTCCTTCTTCATTGACATTGAACTCTGAGGATTTCCATTTTTTGATAGTTTCCACCTTTTTTTGAATTTCCACATCATCCCTTTGATCATTTTTTAACCTTTCCAAAAGAGATGGTTGAGAAATAATTTGTGAAAGGATTGATTAGCTTCCCTTATTTATGATTTCCATGTCCATCTTCATAAAATTTAAGAAGATCATATCCTTTTCAATTCTCATCAATGATATAATTGATGGGTCCTATATGCTTAGAGAATCTGCCACCTTGTCTGCTTTCCCAGGGTGGTAATGGTTTAAGAAGTCATAGTATTGGATTAGCTCTAACCATAATCATTGGCGCATGTTCATCTATTTCTATGTGAATATATACTTAAGGATTTTTTGGTCTGTATATATTTCACACTTCTCACCAAAGAGGTAATGCTGCCAAATTTTCAAAGGGAAGATTCTTGTAGCCAACTCCAGATCATGTGTTGGATAGTCCAACTCAATAACATTCAATTTCCTTGAAGCATATGCAATGACATTGTCATTTTTTGCCAACACACAACCTAGGACATTCTATGAAGCATCACTAAATACAACAAAATTTTCTTCACTTGTGGGTAGTGTGAGCATTGGTGTAGGGATACGACGTCTTTTCAACTCCTTAAAGATCTCTTTTCATACATGAATCCAATCGAATTTTAATCCATTTTGAGTTATCTTGGTAAGATGTGTGTACAATCATAATAAATTTCTCACAAATTGTCCATAATATCCAGCTAACCCAAAGAATCTATAGATATCGATTATTGATTTAGGCCTCATCCATCCCCAAATCGATGTTTTCTTTGAGGGATCCAAAGATATCCCATTACTTGTGATGATATGAATAAATAATGAGACATCATTTAACTAGAACTCACACTTGATGTACTTCGTAGAGAGATTATCCTTTCGAATGGTCTCTCGTACAGTTCTTAGATGCTCCTCATGCTCCTCCTTGGTTTTGGAGTATATTAGAATATCATATATAAAGGATACAATTTTTATTCGATTTTTAACTCTAAAGACTATATTCATCAATTATATGATGATTAATTGATCATTAGTGAGTCCAAAATGCATTACTATGAATTCATAGTGCCCTTATCTTGTACAAAAAGTAGTTTTGGGGATATCTTCCTTCTTCATCCTGACTTGGTAATATCCTGACCACAGACCCACATTGAGATGTATTATGCCGCACATATCTAATAAAATAAGTCTCTAATTCATGGAAGAGGGTAATTGTTCTTTACCATGATTTTGTTGAGCTTGTGATGATCAATGAAAAGGAACATTGACCCATCCTTCTTCTTGATGAAAAGGACTGGTGCACCCCATGGTGAAGCACTTGGGTGTGTTAAACCTTTATCTAGATTCTTCTGTAGTTGTTTATTCAGCACCTCAAGCTCCAAAAAATACATTATATATGGTGTCATTGGTAATGGAAAATCCCTAGGTATACTATCAATTAGGAATCCATCATCTCTTCTAGGAGGAAGACCAGTCAATTACTCAGGAAACACTTCTATGAATTCCCTCACAATAGGCATGTCTTCAAGGATGGTTTCTTCCTTGGACTCAATCATCTGAGCAGTATAAACATGCTCATAGAGTAGTAATATCCATTCTTGAGATGATAAAGCTAAATTAGATTCTTCCTCTTACATGCACTTTTATAGAATCGGTGGCTGATTCATTATATGGAGAGTGATATCCCTCTCATGGCTATTTTATATTGGCTCTATATAAGGAAATCCAATCCATGCCAAGAATTTAATTTTTTACAAGAGAGAGTGTGACGAGGTTTTCCGAGAAGTTCAATCCACAAATTACGACAGGGTAGGGGTTATATTCATGAGATAAAATGATTTCCCCATATTCCGTACTCCCTGACATCTTTAATTCCATGATTTTGGGGGTGTTGGGATTTCTATACTAACCTTTCAGGATATAAAATAATGTGTAGAATTTGAATAAAAAAGTACGTTCACTATTCTTGAATTAATAACTTCTGTACCTGTCACCACTTCATTGTTGGGGTTCACTTCTGTGGTAGTGATGGAAAAAGCTCACCATTTCATCCTTGGAAGTTGTTGGTTTCCTCTGAAAACACTTGTCTTAGGGCACTAATTTAAAAATTTCTTCTGTTCTTTGCAGTTGAAGCAATGAACAATGCGTTGAAGGGTGAGTGGAGAATTCCTCTCCTCTATCGAAGTCAAGTATTTTTCTTGATGACAGTTTATATCTAGGTTCTCTTCTCTCCCACAACTAAATAATTTCCTCGTCCCATTAAATAAATTTTCGGTGTTCTTCGTTCTTCACCTTTGGCAACTGGGGTGTTGGATTTTATTATCATTATTGGATTTATCCGTCAGACCACTAGAATTGAAGTACACCATACACTTCTTATCCCCATGACACCCCTGAGATCCACCGATCTCCATTTCGACGTTGAGGGAACGTTAAAAAAATTTACACATAGATCTTGAAGTCATGGATCACTAAAGATTTCTGTAGGCTAGGTTTTATCACACCAAAGAAGCTATCAACCTTTCATTCAGGGGTGATGAAAAAACTGGAGGCATATCGTGAATTCATTGTGATGTTTTTCTCAAACACTCCAATGAATTATTTATCTTTTTTATTGACGGAAAACAAGTCCGTCTCCATATTCAGTAAGGGGGTACATCGAAAATATTTATTGAAAAAAATCTTCTGAGATTCCTTCCATTCTAACACATAGATCTCCTCCTAATTCTTCGTATATTTGATCAATGTCCACCATTGAACATCTTCAACCCACATACAATAAACATCCAGAAGAACCTTCTCTTTTTTGGAACATTAAAGGACATAGAAGATCTTTTCAATGGAGTTGATTCATTGTTCTGTGATTGAGGGATCATATGATCCATCAATTGTAGGAGGCCTCTGTCTCATGAAGCTTTCAATAGCGACTTGTTCATTCATGGGGGGGGGTTGAATTTTACTCTTGACCCGTGTTTCTATTCAAATATTTTTTTAACTAAGTGATAATTGTGAAAACTTTTGTGATTCTCATGCCCATCAGATTGGGAATCTCATTAGAACAATCAACACACTGATCTTCGCATCAGTTATCAGCCCGAGTCCTCATATTACCAGCCATTGGCTGGAATAAAATGAAAGTTAGTGGTAACACATAAAATGTAATCCAAATACAATAATGGATTACTTATAAATTACTTTTATTTCCTTAACTTATAAATTTATAGGCTTCAATATATGTAAACCATGATCTACTTCCCAACATATAGTTTTAAAAGATTTTTTTATTTCCCTTAATAAAGGATCATACTAAGATTGTTAATTTACTGAAGCATATCCCTAGAGAGTGTCGTAAACAAGATTTCATCAAGGCTCGTTGCAGTGTACCAAGATACCCCAGGTCAAGCCTGAATCACGTTGATAGAGTTTTCACTCCTAGGTACATCTGTGCCAGAGCCGCCTCTACCTACTTATATCCAGAAAGAGATGTATTTTTGTGATAAAAAACATATTCAAAACTAACCAAAAAATAAAGATATTTTTATTATACTTAGTCTTATCCCTAAGTCTTTCACTAGGGTTTTCTAATCCTAATCCAAAAAATAACTAAAGTAATTCTCTAATACAAACTATAAAAACTCTTATCTTTGTTACACACATAAATATGATTTATTACATAAATACATTCACTTAATACAATATAGAAGATCAAGAGTTCTAGTGTCTTTGGGGATTAGAAACATTACAAAACAACTTAGAACATAAAACACAATATCTTTATTGAAAACTTCCTTCACATGACCACTACATTCCTTCATACTTAGCATTGCATGGTATAACCTGAGGACATGAATAAGAAAAGGGTGAGCTATAAATCCTATTAAGGGAGTAAAAAATGAATAACATAAAGAAAAAAATACACATTTGGAAATAGGCATATCAATAGAGTATAAGAGAAACAATACATAAAGGTATGATATAACATGATTAACATAACATATAAATATGATAACATCACTTAACATGCTATTAGCATGAGATAAGGCTCATTGCACATGGAGAATGAGTAAAACCTCATTTAACTTGACGTATCATGATAATAATCTTTACCCAATGAATTGGAGCACTATCCGGGCACACCCTTCTTATATATTTCATTTCATGCATAAGTGTGCAACATAGATCATACAACATGGATTCATTAAACATCATAATTTATTCCATGATAAAGGAATGTAGAATTCATACATGAAACTCCAGAATAAAAAAGTAAATTTGAATAAAGGTGATTACTATTGATAGAGAAATGGTAATGGTATTCACTGCACAATGACTTTTTCTTGGAAAATCGCAGTGCAATTTCTGCAGCATAATGACGTTAAATATGAATTCATGAAAATGTTTGATGAGAGATAAAGGGGTGTTTCATCATATTTATATAAAATGGACAATAAGGGGTAATATAGATACATTTACCAATATAAGTAATTTAATTTAGATTCATAATACAAAATAATTTCTTGAATGTAAATGAGGAGAGAGAATTTCCTTATTGAATATCGGCATGGAAACAGGTGTACATGAGAGGAATAGATGAGAGAGAAAGGAATATCTAACCATTAAAACATAAATATGGAAGTATGGGGAGGTGGAAAATCGTACCCCATATTTTATAATTTAAATTAAAAGGGTATAACAATATTAAGAAACTTGGATTAAATGAGGAAGGAATGAATCCCTTACTTGGATGTGTGATCCCAAAGGATTGGGAGGGGCTTGAGAGAGGATTCTTGGGATCTTGGGGAGCCTTTGGAGGATTCTAGATAGAGGATGGAAAAGTTTGTATGAACTCCAAAGGCTTTGAGTGAAGATGAAGTGGATCTTGGGTGGGTTTTTATAGGAAAAAGAGGGAATTCTTTATTATTTAGGTTTGGGACACCACACATTAAACTAATCAAAACCACAAACCATCCCATGTTTTTTCCCATGATTATTTCCAATGGGGGGTGTAAAAAAATATTTTATAAGGCCAATGGACTATATTATTAAAATAATAGGGTTTGTTAAGTGGAGGTGAGTCACGCTCTGAAGGAAGTCAATTTAAAAAGCTAAAATGTTTTATAAGTCTTGTAGGGTCCACTAAGGATTTGTATTATAAATAAAACAAACCTAAAATCACATTATTTTAATGTTAAAACATATATTGGCCTAAAATAATGTTTATATTATTTTATTACATCACTACTGGGTCATTATGATGTCATAAAACACATTATATATTTAAACGATAATTAATTTTTGCCCAAAAATTCGACTCTCTTAGAAAATGATAAAATTTTTACAGTAGGATAATTTCGACTTCTTGATTCCAAAAATAATATTTATTTTATGTAAATAATTTTCTGAATATGTTATTATTCACTTTAAAAATAAAAATTGACATTTATAAATAATTCTCGGGTTTTGACAAAAACAACTTTCAAACATTTATAAAAATTACAATTATACTCATAAAAATTATACGATCATTTTTATTTAATAAAATTAATTTTATGATAATAGAAACTTATTAATATATTATTTAATTCATAAATACATTATTTAATTGAAATACATTTCTTAGTTGAATATTAACTATAAATATTATTTGTGATTTTAAATAATCTTTACAACATACCAATAATGAAAATGAATGTCAATTATTTATTCTATAAAAAAGAAATTCAAATAATAATAATGTTAGGGATTTGTTACATAACCTATTAAAAACCGCATAAGACCTCAGGTTAAGGTGCGAGATGGTGACAGACTCTTGGGGTGTCTTGGATAACATTACGCGTGTGGTAATCTCTATTAACTTATACTTCTCCAATAGACGGTTCCATTTGAGCTTAACGTGTTGAATCTTGGCTTGGTATTGGTCAAGAGAGAAGCCCATTGACGCCACCTTCTTTCTGAGCTCCGAAAAATGGGATTTTTATGGAGCAATTCTACTGGATGAGGCCATCACCTCCTTTTTTGAGTAAATTGGATTTGGTAAAGCCCTATATTTATAATAATCATGTGATCAATGTTTAACAACTATATTATCAATGTTCATTATTCTTAATGGTACTTTAACATCAATAAACATAAATCCAAGGAAGTTCATATGTTTTATATAGTCATTTCACATAATAAGATATTTAATTAGATAAAGAGGAATTTTTATTAATGAATGTCTGGGTCGTTACATTAGACACCCATGGATGATAAATGATAAATTATTAAATGTAATTTAAATTAATAAGAAATTTTCTATTTTAATTATATTTATTTTCACAACATTTCTTGTACTATAGGATAATAATAATAGAAATAATGTCAAAAAAATAATATACTTAGCCTAATATTTAATTATGTTCCTTTGTGAAATTATAGATATTAAAACCACATCCTTATATATTCCCACTTATGTCGTTTTAGAGAATGGATGAAAATTATTTACATTACACATAATAGGATTAATCCATAGATAATTATTTGAATGATGAACATCTGTGGGGTTTTTCTATATATTTCTGGAATTACTCAACCTATATTCACCCTCTCATCAATGAATGAAAAAGTAATATAATCCTATTAATTTATAAAGGTTTTTGTTATGATCAACACATACATCATAAGATAATTGAATCATATATTCATGAAACCATTGTTCCATCAGTTTGGTTCAACGATCATGGATGATATTTGGAAATATCTAGATGGATACTAATTTGGATCCTCTAAATGAAATAATGCCACAATTCGAATGATATTTTACCGATCAATAGATAAAATAAAAACAATCACCTAATAGTGTTTTCATCATGTTATTGAATTAATTATAAATTTGATGTGATAGATCCTCTCTTATAGATTTTGAGAAACGTTTTCATGTTTTTCAAAATGTATTCAATAAATATGATAACTCTTCATTATCTTATTGTGAATAATTGATTGAATTTGACAAAATCCAAGATTAGAATGGGATTGACCAATGCTTCTACAGTTCTTAGACACTTATAGTTGAATCATATTAATAAAATTAATAGATATAAATATTTAATTTTTGGATCTATATCTCCATTATTATGTCATATTTTACTTTCAATTTTTTTCTTAATCAAGTAATTCTAGAATAAATTTTAATTCAATATTATATCACAAGGAACATGCTATGAACAAGGGAAGAATACATGATTATTTTATTGATGTTTTTACAAATTATGATGACATGACCAAATTAAACACCATGTAACCAAATTAGATATCATGTAGCCTTATCCAATCATAAACTTGTACGGTTTCTCTATTAGTAGCCAGTTATGTGGGGAATCATTACACAATGTCTAATTACACTGTTTATTGACAACCAAAGTGGAACACCATTTTAAAGACATTTATACAGGCCTTGTAACATGAAATTACCTTTTGTTCATGGGGTCAACATACATTGAGTGTAATTAATTTACACACAACATCTTGAGTTCTACAACGAAAAAAGCCTAACTCTATTTACATGTTGTGTAACTACCTTATATTATTCATAACATGGTTTTATCTATTATAGATGTCCCAAATATTCCCATGTTGTGAAATATAAGATGGTAAAAAGGATTACATGTAATGTAGTGTGGTTTACACAACACATATTTTTACCATGTTCACATGGATTTCAGATCAATCCATTGTGTAACTTTGTAAAATAATTTTGTGGAATAAAAATTAATTACATCATTCACACTTAGTTAACTACCTATCTTGACACACCAAATTATAATACATGTCAAAAAAAACATTTAAATTTTTATAAATGTATTTTAAGTAAAAAGTACACAACAAGGACCGTACAAGATACCAGTTAGATCAGAGAGGGGAACACTATGTTTCCTATAACCACATGTCATGTACTTGAGTGTTTTCAATAGAAATAATTAATTAATTTTATTTAAAAATATATTTTATAGGAAACTTAATTATATTTATGAAATCTTGGATTGGTTTTTAACATAATAAATTAAATAATGTCATCATTAATTATTTATTCCGTATAAATTTAACATTATATATGAAAAAAATGAAATTTATACTTGCATATATTAATGTGATTTCATTTTATGTTTGTGACTGATAATTATGTTGATTAAAAAATTTATTTTTTATGTTTTAATTTAAATTTTTATTCAAAAAACCATGGGGTCAATACACAGTTGTATTTCATAGGATTTTTTATGGGATAATTATTTTTTGAAATTAAATAATATGGGCTATGTTTTTCCCTTACAATGTTATTATATAGGACCTATGTATCCATAATTTATTTTATATATCAAATACCCATGGTTCCTTTAACTTGTACGTGATTTAAAAACCATGTAAATTATAGGTCTACAAGGAGATGAGGTGGTCCAGAACTTCTGTTGAGGTGAAACCAACTATGAAGATAACACGGTCTAAGGAAGAATGCCATAACTTGTTCCTACATGAACTCAAGTAGTTTCTCCCCTAGGTTAATAGGTTTATATATAATCTCATCGAGAAGATAATAGATATAAAGTTAAATATCAAGTCAATTTATTTATTTTATTTTATGAAAGTGCATGGTTATTTATTTTTATGTGGATAAATTTTTTAATGATGAATTTATGAGATCACATAAATTAAATAGGATAATAAATTTTTATATAAACTGAAATTTTTTGATTATGTTTAAAATACTTTATCAATAAATGGTCAATTATATATTTAAATTCTACATAATATTAACAGGGAATGCATATGATAAAAAGATATGCGTAATAAACAAAATCCCTCAAGGAAATGTTATTGCAGAAAATAAATCTATTGTCTGAGTTAATGTGGAACCCTAATTAAAGTGTTCATTAGACTATTGTTGGTGTGAATTTTAATTATTTTTTATTCTAATTAAATATGAATAGTTAAAATGAAAAAAATTTATTTAATATAACCGACATGGCTTGTTCAAAGATAATATTGAGGTAGGTGTTGGGGAAATATGAGATAGGATTTCATGATTATGAAGTTAACTCAATGGATTATAATTCATACCTAAATACCTTTATAATGTTTTCATATAAATTGTTGGGTTATGAGATGAATAATATGGTTCCATTACAGTAGACGTTATATATGACAACACATTCTTAGTCTAATGGTGAGGGATACTAAGACTTGAGAAAAATGTGGGATACTAATAAGATAGTTACAATTATTTAACCTCACCTATTTTTTGTAATAATGATAATATAGGTAAATTTTCATTTACATTTTCATATAAAAACATAACAATCTTACACCTTGATATCCCTATAATATATACTATAAAAATACAACATGCCGATTAAAAGTGACATCCATTGAGGGGTATTAGAAAATTTTCATTATACGATGTAATTAGTGGAATCATTAAATGATATAGTTTCTAATTTATAGTCCTCTTGATAAGGAGGAATTTGAAGAAGTTATCATTTTCAACTTGAAACATTTGGATGATTTGAAAATACGTGTTGTGTTTGATATTATCATCCATGCCAAGTAAACTCTAATAGTTCAATGAAAAAGGATACATACTCCATATTTAAGAATCATCATGATCTTTTTCAAGAGATTGTAATAATAGAGTTGTATAAGATCACCAAGTCACACTTTACATTAATGTGTTGATAATATTTCATACCAACCCACATGTATATAAGATGTCTGTAAATATTGATCATCTAGACATTATAAGATTTATGTTTCCTGATGAATTGTAAAAATATCTCACAATATCCTCACTCCCTAAGAACATCAATGTTTTTTTGAATTTTAATATGAATATAATTGATAAATCTCTCAGAAATATTCTTACTCGACTTATCGATGTAATGAACTTCATGAATCATAATAAGACTTTTATAATTACTAGGATTAAGAGGTAGGGTAACTAGAAGGCCCAAAGAAAAATTCTATATCCAATGAAGCATTGAAATTCCCAATAAAGAGGAGGATTATTAAAGGTTCATACAAGGGATTATGATTTTTCAACATTCGTATATGGCTTCAAGTAACACTAGAAGTAGAACTATACCATATTAATGAAGAATGGTAAAGTTTTATGTGTGTTAATTATGTAGTGAATTAATTTTATCATGTTTATTAGGTTTTATATACAACTATCGGTGCTCATATTTATATAATAATATAGGGATACTAGATTTAGTAGAGTTACATGAGGTAATGTGGATGTATGAGATTCAACTAATTTTAGACTCGCTATAGTGGCTACTAAATACTCCAACCTCACATTACCTACATGGTTGATATTGGTTTTAAATAATTGTTATTATGTGCTAAGAATAAAAAAACCTTATTTCTAAATTAAATCTTCATATGGATTTTTTAATTTTTAAATTTAGAAATAAATTTTTCTACTATTACAAAGATAACAAATAATATAGTATGAAACATCATAATAATGATACTTATGTGTTGGATTAAGAAAATCAAGTATTATCAAACGATAAAGGAAATTTTTACTTTCCTCATATGAAAGAAAACTATGATAGCGCTGGATTGGTCATGTAAACCAAAATATTTCAAAACAATTATATCAAGATAGGTATTTAGATTCGATGAAACTAAAAAAATGGGGAATATGTCATGCTTGTTGACATGAATAAACGACCAAATATCTATGTATATGAAAGGGTGATAGTGTAAAGACATAATGTTTTGATATAAATTTCCCTCCAATTAATTCAAAGCGTTCAATAGATTTCTCCACATGAAACACCAAACATATATGAAACTATTACATATTTCTATCAAATATAAATATTTAAGTATAACCATTAATACCATTTCATAGAAGTATAAGTAATGAATAGGAGAAACTATTTTATGAAATTTTTATTTAAAGATAATTAGTTGTACTTTTGACCTTAATGAAACTCAATTAGTTCATGTAAAATGAAAAAGACGACCATTTATTATTTACTAAATTATTTTTTCTAAAGAGGAAATTTAATGCAATATTATATTGTAATCCATGTAATGTTTTAAAAAATGATGATAAATTATGCACGATGTTAATAATTTCTTTCACCAATTTAGTTGGTAAATGGTATGAAATAAGAATAATAATATCTGTTATTTGAAAATCCCACTTTACAATACAAATGGTTTTTTGTCATTATTTTTTTTCATATTGAAAAACTTAATTTATAAATATTAGAATTTAGAATTTAGAAAATGAACATAATTTTGGTATTTCACATTTATATATTAACTTGAGATTAATTTTGTATATTTTTTAGATATAATCAATTTTCAGGTGAATAGGAAAAATAAAGATTTTTCTAAAACTAAAACATTATAATACAAGAATGACATAAAATATTATTAAATTATTTCAATATTTAAAATATATATTAAATATAAAATATAAATAATTTTTAAATTCTATGTGAAATTTATGAAATAGATGTTTAACATTTTTGAAACTTATTTATAATTTCACACAAAAAATAGTATTTAAGAACTTTTATAATAAATTTGACTATATCAATTTTAGGAATTAAATATAAAGAAATATATTTTCAATTTTAGTTCAAAATATCAATATTAGTTTACATATTTAATATTACTTTTTGGAATAATGTTAACGTTAGTAACAATAATATTAATTACTATAATAATGGTAAAATGGGTTTTGCAGATAATAATTTTCCTAATATTGAGTAATTTTTCTTTTAATAAATAAAAATTATTTAATTTCAATCATGTCTCTTATATAAGTATAATAAAAATAACTCAATAGGTAATCAATATATAATAAAATAAAATAACACATAATGGTTAAATAAAAATTTTCTATAAAAATATTAATTATATAATACAAATATTAATATGAAATTTGATTTTATAATATTTTTATATTAAATTAAATTAAATGGAGTTTAAATATTAGGTTAAAAATAAATTTTATTAAATTTATGTTACCATATATTTTTTAATTAAAATATAAATGACTAAGTTAAAAATTAAATATCAAGGTAAAAATCAAAATAGAAAAATATAAAAACCAATGGTAAATGAATTGAAGAATATTTAAAAAAATTGTAAAGTATTTTTTAAGAAATTATAGACAATGTATAACCAACCAATACATTGTTGAAAACATTAGATGCATTTACCATGGAATAGTGTTTTGAGTTCCTGGAAGAGTAAATGGTATTCGCAAAAGTGAACTTACCATCACTTATAAAATGGGATAACTTCCACCCATCCATGGTTAAATTTTACATTATATATTATCATGAAATTATGAGAAATATACACTTATGAAATGTTATTTTATCATATATAACCCTCTAAACTCTATATTTTACCTTAAGCAATTCACTTTGAGGGAAATCTCTAAGAAAATATCATGTATTCAGCTTAAGTGTTTCCTTCATTAAAAAATTTACTTATTAATATTTTTCATAAAAATAAAATATATCCATAATAACATATTAACATCAATATCACTATTATACACATATTATATTATTTTAATGTATTAACCATTATTCATTTCCCTTATTCCATTATGAAAAACAAAATTATTATTAATATGATGTGTGAGCGACCTTCTCCACAAAGATACATCATCCATTTTCATAACTGTAATTCATGGATGTTAAAATGGAAATAATGTCTGCATAAATATTATATATATATATATATAACGATTCTGAATTGTGAAATTATAATTTACCTTCTTTCCTATTCATTCATTGAGAAATAGAAACAATAATCATGAAAGAAAGAAGAATATAACCTCTTTGAGAAACGAATTTCATTTTTCATCACCACGCATCATGGGTTTCCATAAAAAATATTTACATTTTGAAAATTAATTTAATAACACTAATAATATTTTGGATATTATGAATCTATTTTAAAATTCATTCTAGCATGGTCAACATACATAATAAATTATGGTAAAATTTTTCGAACAACATCGATTAATTGACATAGATAAGAAAACTCTATAATAAATATATAGAATAAGATTGTAAATAGACCATATTAAATTTAATATTTAAAAATAATGTTCCTAAAATATTATATAATATAATTATTTTAATTATTTATGATTTTTGGTGTCTTCACCTAACGAATCTGGAACATGGTAGATGATTTCATTTAAATTGCTCTTTATTTAGAAATGTCTTATTGTAATGAACCAAATTACAATTTATATGGTGTATATACTAAAAAATAATTTATTTAAGAATAATTAATTATTTAATTAAATGTATTTATAGAACCATATTATTTTGAATATTCTAATTACTTTTGATTCAAAAATAACATTATATATAAGCGTTACATATAAGAATTTTTATATTTGGGACACGTTTTATTCTATGAACCTAATTTATTTTAAATTTTATGTATAAAATAAATGTTATTTTTAATATCATGTATTAAATTAATTCTTTTTATATTAGCATCTAGTTTAGGATCTCTATATCTCTATGAAAGGGTTTTTATTAGACTTTTTCATAACGAGTAAGGATTTCCTGTATCAATTTTCAACCATTAAGTCATATTTTTTCATTTGACATCATGATTTATTTTGAATGGTGTATTAATTAATAATTTATTTTTTTGAATCATGAATATATTATATTTCAGGATAGTAAATGGTGTATCCATTTTTTCTCTCATGGGGTTTTGACTAAAAACATCGGAAGGCATAAAAGGGTTTTTTCCTCAAATTCCACACTTTGAGACATGTTGAATTTTATTCACCCTAATTCAATTTATATAATTTAGCATTAATTTTTATCCCTTGAATGATTTATAATTTATTTAATTTTAATTCATGGGATATACTAATCAAAATTATTTTTTTCCTTCTAATGGACATCGACTCATGTGTGAGCATGGTTATAATGTATCATTCATTCCACATTTATCACATGTCGATTACAATTTATTTTTATTTTTAAGACATTAAAACACTATTATTATTATTTAACTATTATATATTTGATATACACACCGAAAATAAATAACTAGTTGTATATCACATTCATTTTTAGGATTATACATGTTTTTAGTTCCATCAAAATTATAACATTTAAGTAAGGATAGTTTAAGGGAACTTCAATATTTATTATCTCAAAAAGAGAATGACACACATGAGTTATTTGCAATCAATCGATATATTATAAAATAATCATTATTTTAAAGATAAATTTCTTAATTAAATTCAATATTTACCAAAATAATAAGGTATTTCCTTCTTTTAAAATACCCTCTCATTATTTCATAAAGCTTAACCCAAGTGATATGTTTTAATTATTTTGTCACATTCAAATTTATAATTAAATATATATATTGGAACTTAATAATAAAGACCACTATTTCATTTTCAATTATGAAAACAAAAAATATTTAATTCATTATTCACTTGGTCACCCTTATTATTTATACCTAGGTTATGCCTTGAATCATAATTATGAAACCCGCTTCCTTGTCATGGTTTTGTTATTAATATTATTTATGTATGGTAACTTTTCCTCATCTGTCATGAATATAAATTATTTTCATTTATTTGAAGGTATTTCCATGAAAATTATAGTCCTCCAATGCATTTTGTATGTATTTATATCTCTTGATATGTTATGTAAGGGATTAGAGAGTGAACTTAATCTACTTTCGGTCTTTTTCAACTTTATGATGATGGTATTGGAAGTGACCCATGACTTATGTCTTCGATATTGTGGATTAGGCTATTTACATATGTTTATGATCATATGATATCTGTAACTTATGACTTGTTTCCATGTTTGAGATCATCATATTTATGATATCTTTTAGTGCATCTTAAATTGTTGGTTATGCTTTATTGTCAATATTTCTAATATACTAGGGTTTAAAACTAACCCTTTCCTATTTTATTTTACACTATATATCCTATATAGATTTATAATATCTATGAAATATATCTGAAAATTATTGAGTTTTAAATAAATATTATTATTTTAAATTTATGTTGCTCTCTTTGAATATATAATCATCCAAAGACACAATACCTATCAATACATGACATGTATTTTTTGGAAATGAATTCTATTAATCATGATGTATTTTGTGTTTAATTTGTGGTTGTCCATGGATGGTATCCATTGAATTTTTATCTATATTTAAATATACTATTGAAAAAACCATAGTATAAACCGTTGAGAGAAGTCTAAGGTATAATCCTGAGAATCAAAGAATATCGAAAAAACTTTAGTAAAGTGGGGATTGTATAGTTTTCATAGAAAATATCTATTTGTAGATACTAGAAAGTGGATATGGATGTGGAATAGATACATATTTTGGTAGTCACTATGAAAATAGTTGGATGAACATTTAATTGTTTATCACTCTAGGCTGAGAAGTATATGATAAACAATATAAATTTAACCAATATTAAACATAAATAGTTATAGCTTGAAGAAAATAAATTATGAGATAACGTGATGATTAAAAGGGTGAATGGTTTTAATGTAAAATCCATTTTATGTTATTTATTATGATAATACCCCTCTGATGTTAACTGTTAATCACTCATATTATCCATTTTTTTTGTGATGTTTTCAACTAGAATAAACTAAGTAAATGTTTGGTACAATGGTCAATTCGACGATTACCTCAATGATCAACCTTTTAATATGGGAGATGTGGTAAGAAATATTATGATTATGCTAACCTAGAAATATTTTTTTTTGATTATTGGACATAATTCATCCACTAAATAACTAAAAATATTTTATTTTTATCTTGTTCTACTCAATAATTTGTACCAAGAATGTTTTCAAAGAACACCAAATCATTAACTCATTGTCTAGATGTTTAATTATTAATGAAAAATTCATGTTATATTATTATTTTATCATAATTGTTTTTATATGAAAACTATATTAAATAAATATTATTATCCTTCCTTGATAAATTATACGATATTTTAGAAATTTATTGGTTCTCTTTACTTAGAGGGGAAAAATTATTTTCAATAAGTTGATGACAATTTATATCAACCAGTGAATGTATATGTAATGAGGATTATAATGAACCATTATGAAATTATACATTGTGTGTCTCAAAACTAAAAAATTATTTTCTTTTGTTTGAAATGGTTAGATAAAACTATATATTATGAATAATCTTATGCTAAGGTAAAAGACAAGTTTCTAGATTTTGTAAGGTTTATATCACGCATGAAATTATATCTCTAGCCACCTATATATACAAAACACCCATAGATATTTTCATTAACAATTTGGAAGAAATTTATTTGGGGGGGGGTGGACTAAATTACCCTATATTTTAATATATGTTTTCAAATAATTAATTTAATATGATCAATAGATTTATCTAAATGAAACAACAAGCTTATATGAAACTATGATATATTCATATAGTATATAAATATTTAGGAATGAAATTAAAATCATAGACATTGAATTAGTATTAATTAATAGGAGTAACCCTTTTATTAAATATTTATATAAATAATATAATGTTTACTTTTATTTTGAATGAAATTCAATTAGGTTGTGGAAAATAAAAAATAAGGTCATTTCTTATTTAAGAAAGGTATTGGTTCAAAAAAAAATTCATTTTTATGTGATTTTATATTGTATTCCAAAATATTATTTATTAATGATTATAAATTATGTTTGATATTAATTATTGGATAAAACAAATTTTGTTATTAAATCGTATGATATGAGAATTATTATCATTAGTGTTTGAAAATGGAATTTTCCAAAAAAAAATTCTTACCATTATAATTTATGACCTTTTTGAACAATTAAATTTATAAATTTTTTAATTTTAAAATTAACAAATGAATATTGTTTTGAGATGTGGAATAAAACTATTATAATAAGACTAATTTTTCATATTTTTATTAATCAATCAAATTTTAGATAAATAGTAAACAAACTTATATTTCCATAAACAATCACTTTTATAATATAATAATGACTTAAGTGATTATGAAACCCCTTTGATATATATATATATATATATTTAATAATTTATAAAATATTTTTAGAATAATATTTGGAATTTATGAAACACATGTTTAAAAGTATTCAATGTAAATAAATATTTCAAACTAAAAACTATTTTACATGAGTATATTAGAATTTAAAAACTATCCCTTTTATAAATTATATATAAACAAATATTTTCAATTTGAGTCAGAAATTTTAATTTTAGTTAACATGTTCAATTTCAGTTTTTGGAAGAAAGCTAATATTTTTATGACTAGTCTTAATTACCTCGATAATAATAAAAATGTTTTATTGATGAAATATTTTTTTTTAAATCATGTAATTTTTTCTTTAATCAATAAATATTTCCCAATATAAATTATGAATAAAATATAATTTTTAAAACTACATATTTAATAGACAATCAATACTAAATAAAATTAAAGAAAATATTATATTTTAAAGACGTTTTCTTATTAAAAATATATTTTTCATATTATATTTTTTATTTCAAAGTTTATTTTAAGAAATTTATTAATTTAATTAATTAATTTGAGATTAAATTTAGGTTAAAAACATTATAAATTGGTTATTGGGGTTACATTATATTTTAAAAAATTAAAAATCCATGAGTTAAAAACTCTTTACCAAGGTAAAAATCAAAATGTAAAAATGTAAATCTATTGGGTAAATGAAATGAAAAATCATTAAAAATGCATGTAAAGTGTTAGAAAAGGATTTATCAATCTAGGATAATCCCAAACTCCATTATTAATAATTTTTAGAGGCATTGGACATTAAATATTTTTATAACATCCTGGAATGGTAGAGGGTAATCCTAGAAGTTGTGTTTTCTTCACTTAAAAAATGGGCTAACTTCCTCCGTTATATGGTTATACATTGCACAAGAATTTTTCTTAAAAATATACCCAATATAACCCTTATAGATTTATTTATCTCATATATAATAACCTTGTACTCAAGAATTTATCTTAAAGATTTTATAAATAAAGGGTTTCTATTTATCATCATTCACATTCAAAGATAATAAATAGGATTTAATGGTTTAATAAATATGATAACATTAGAATAAATATGATTCTAAGATGTAAAATCATAATTTAAAATATTACACTCAAATGTTTTTATAATGAGAACCATCGAATGTGCATTTGTGAGAATTATCACCTCCACGAGAAATGAGTTTCATTTTTCATTACCACCCATGAGGAATGTCGTTAAAAATATGTTTAATATATATAAATTATTTCAATAGAATTATTAATATGATCGGTATTATGTAACTATTTTATAATAATTTAATCCTGGTTAACATACAAAATAATTTATAAGGAAATTGATTGAATAACTGCATGTAACCAACATAGGTTAGAAAACTATAAAATAAATATATAGAATAAGAAAATTAATAGTCCAAATTAAATTAAATAATGAAAAATAATGTTACGTAGAGGGTATTTAATTCACATAGTTTAGTTATTACAAATTTTATGTATCACTCACATACCCAAAGCACCAAACCCGAGTTGGAGAGTCACAAGAACTTATTTGAACCTCCCTTTTTGCAAGAGGCTACAGACTAGAAGTGAGAGTCCCAACACCATTAGTGAGGATACTATACCATCAGTATCATATCCTTTCCCCAATAATAAAAAATGTAATAAAGTAGAATAAAATTATAAAAATGAAACACATGTTATAAATTTTTAAATAAATGGGAACCCTATGTAGAAATCCCAAACAATGTAATAATGAAAGTATAATAATAAACAAAAACTATGTGGAGTCCTTGGATTTATATCCTTATCCAAAAATATTATTCATGATCCTAGGATACACCAGCATACTTGGTTCCCTTTTCCTTACCATTAGCTCTATACACAAATTCAGCATGAGCTTTGAAATGACCATATTTGGTTTGAGTAAAAAAATCAGTAGGACAACACCAATGCATCCATAATAAATGTGAAATTGTTTAACATGTTAATTGAATGATTATATTAAAATTTTAAGAATGATTTACATTCATATTACAAACACGCATGTCTTAAAAAATTAACCACAATACCTAACAATTCCTAATTTGGATCTATGTTGGACGAATGGTCAATGTTTCTAGAAATAATCAAGAAATTTCCACAAGGTTGTCGACATGCTACTCGATATCATCAAGAAATCGAGTCTCAACTCAGGACATATGTCCGACTAGGGATCATGTACTCAATATAAAAAAGAAACTAAGTGTTGTAATGTATAATTAGTATCTACATGGAATCAGGGATTCGGTCCATGAAAAAATTAAATCATGCTCATATCCTATCTATTGCCCCACCTTTGTCATAGATTCACATCTTGCGCACTCCCCCTAAAAGGGGTAATCATACCACACCATCCACTTATAATGAATACCAAGAAAAACAAAACATTACATGGTATAACATCTAAAAAGTAGAGGATAACTTGATAAATATATAATTAGATCATGAGTATATATTAGTTACATATAACAATATGTGATCAACATCAAACATAATAGCAAGATACACTAACAGTACTCATGAAAACAAGGTTCATATATGGGTATCATGGAAATTTAAAAACCTAAAATAAATCACTATGAATTGAGAAGAATAATATATTCCAACACATAATGATTCATGTAAAAAAATTTATACATGGGCATCAATATTGTTAGGAACATCACACCTAAAGGTTGCTAATGAATAACTCTAAAGTTCATCAATGGATCAAAAACTGAACATGTATCACATTGAAACATCCCATGTAAATAAAGGATATTTTATTTTCATATTTATTAATATTTATGAATTAAATATTAATCTTAATTTAAAGGTGATTATATTTCTAGTAGCGTACTAACCACACAACAACGAGTATCTTTTAAAGCTTACAATGCACAAAACATTGAGCTGTATCGAAAAAAATTATATAATATTATCTTTATTTTAAATAGTAGTTAATGCCTAAGTGTTGTATTAGCAGGAATGTACAGAACTAACCATATTATGATTAAACATGTTATTTAAATGTTTTTACATTTATCGAATAAATTTTATAGGCTTAAAATAATATTGAATCCAATATTAAGAATTAATACTCTAATATTTTTAAAATGTAGTTTTACCTCCTTTTGTTGGAAAACCCTTTTTAAATCCAGTTTTTATTACCTTTTTATGTTTTATTTGACAACATGAAATTCTTATTTAATATTGGGACATCAAAATTTACTATTTATGATATTTCAGTATTTTTCTGATGATGTTCATTTTTTAATGAATAGTGAAAATAATATATTTTAATTAAAAACTGCCTTTTAATCTAATATATTTATATAGTTATATTATCCATAAAATTGGTTTAAAAGTGTATTTAAATTATATATTCAACATATAATCCAATTTTGGTCATTCTATGTAAGTTAACTTTAAATTGGACACACACAAGTGTAAATATTTTGATAGTTATTATTTCATAAAAACACGCTTTTGGTTCTGACAACGGGGATTTATTTTAAATTAATTTATGAAAATTTTGTGTTTTTAATTTGAAAAAATTGATTCCATATTTATATTTAGGGTTCCCAAATTATATAAATGGGTAAATTTTATTTCCAGACATTATGAATATTTATTTCAGTAAATATTTTATTTACCATGGTTAAACGGTATATCTGGTAAATAAGGGTAACAAATAATATTATAATAATATTATATTCATCTTAAACATTTACTAGAACTATTGGATGATAAATATCCATCCATTTGAATCCTTGGGTCGATTTTGGGACCCCAATGAGCCACATGGGAGTGATAATGAAATTTTAGATTTATTAATTTAAAGTGAGGACAAAAATAACATAAACATATATCTTTTAGTAAAACAATTGCTTATGGTGTTATATAAGTGATATCTTAGAATATATATTAATTATATATATAAAAATATTTAACACATCATTTTATTTTATTTATTATTTTTATACATTAAATAAATATTCTTAATTACGACACAATGGTTATGTAGTAATTAGTTCATTAATAAAGGATTGAAATAAATGATATTACAAATATTAAAATAAATTTATTTTGAAACTTTTTATTCCATCCACAAATTTTACGGATAATAATTACTAGTTATATATTTATTAATGATTTTTTTTTGAAATAATCATGTTGTTATAGATTTTTTTTAAATTCAGGATATGGATACCTTAGAATTTGACATAAATGTGTTTTTAAAAAAAATAATATTTTATTAAGTGATAAAATAATCCTAAAAATCTAATATTCTTCCAAATGACATAAATAATATTAAAATTTTCAGAAATGATCCCATTTTTGTATCTTTGAATTTTATAGTAAATATATTCACCATATAGTATGAATATATAAGAGGACGTTGTAAAAGTTTAATAAGTTAATAAAAAGTTAAACAAAAAACATAAGGATTAAAAATATCCAAAACCTATCCAATTCATATTGGATGATTCTATTTATTCTTTTATGAACCTTATATTTTAAATAAATATGTTTTTGACCTTATGAAACCGAAAATAATTTTATAATAAATTAATACATTCAAACTTTCCAAAAGAGCCCCTCCTCCCACTTATAAAAGGCCATCACCTCTAACCCATTACTCAAACCACTCAAGCCCCTTGGATTATTGAAAATCTACCCAAATAATATACCAATATCCCTCTATTAATCCTATAAGCCTTAATTTGGGCATAAAGAACTTCAAGAAATCCTTTTGGTTCAAACCATAGGGAGTTACCTGATTTAAAGGTAACGTCTTCCCTCAAGTTTTCTTCTTTTATTTTACTTCACCAATCTCGATGATATTTTAATTATTTATTTATATAAAAAATCTGGTATCCACAATATAATAGGTTTTTATGATATATATTCTAACTACACTTACTCACACCTCTATCTAAAGGATACAAACATACAGTTTCTGTGTACGACGAACTACTGCCTCACAAAACGATGATTGTTCAATATTCTCCTACCACCTCTTATGGTGTCCATTAAGATAGAACTGTATTTATATTTGATATATATTATATTTATATTGTCTCTATATTTATATATTTTTAATTTATATCATACCTTTATGATTTACACAATGGTTAAATATGATAATTTCATTTGAGGAAGTGTGGACTACTGCCCCATCAAAGTGATATGACTAGTTCATGCCACATGAGGGACATATAAATGATGGATTTAATGAAATTATATATTATATTATAATTTAATTATAATATAACTATGTATAATTATGTTTTCATTCCATTAAAATATGACATAGAAATGAAATTAGTGTTCATGTGTACATACGGCTTACCGTCTCCATGAATGGTGCATTTCAATTCGTATCTCTATACTTTATGTACTATTATAAATACATAAATATAATGGATATATATATATGATATATATGACATCTAAATAATAAATATAATTTTGGATATAATGGATATTTTACCACATGGACAATTTGTAATTATAACAAGTTCAATTTTGACTCTTGTATCAAATATCGACAAAATGATCGTTATTAACTTAAATGATTATATAATGTTTATAACATAGTAATAAGTGATATAAAAGTAACAATAAAACTAAAATAGTTTCTTAAGAAAGTAAAAATTAAAATTATTTTATTATTAAGGTGATTAAAGAATGAACGGGTCAAGTCAGGCACAATGTAAGGGGTTTTCTGTAACACCCGAGGTAAATAAAGAATATGAAATTTTCATATTTATCCATATTTGTTAATAAAATATTAATATGACTTTAATGGGGACGCTATACTCGATGGCATACCCAACACGAAACAATGAGTTTCATGGGAATTCTACGTTGCACTCTAATAATAAAATAATATTATTTTAAATGGTAGTTAACATGTAGTCGTTGTATTGGCGGGAATGGATAGAAATAACTAAAATATGATTATATATGTTTTTAAATGTTTTTAAATTTATACAATAAAAGATAAAGGCTTAAAATACGGAAAGAATTAAATTTTAGGCGTATATGCCCTAATTTTCACTAAAGGTTCACTTATTGCCTTTTGATGGCGAACCGTCAATAAATATAGTTTTGTTCACTCTTATAAATTCTATTGGACCAAATAAAACTCTTCTTAAGAATTGGGACATCAAAATTTACTTAGTGTAAATTTTTGGTTTCTTTCCGATAAAGTTCATTTTTTTATGAATAGTGTAAAATGTTGTATTTTAATTCAAAACCTCTTTTTAATCTAATTTATTTATATGATTAGATTATCTTTTGAATTGGTTTTAAAGTTAAATTAGAATATATTTTAACCATTAAATCCAATAGTGGTCATTGGAATTAATTTCACTTTGAAATTAGACTTAAACTAGTGTCAATCTTTTGATACTTATTGTTTCATAAAAACACGCTATTTGCTCTGACAGCGGGAATTAATTATTAAATTAATTAATGTGACTTATATGTTTTGAATTTTTTAAAATATACTTCATTTTTGAATTGGGAATATAAAAAATATCTTAGGGTGATTTTTTGGAATTTTTCTGAAAAACATCAATTTTTGATGAATAGTGAAACCACTAAGTGGTACTTATAAAAACTGATTTTTCCATTTAAATGAAATTTTGCCATCTTTGTGTATTGAATTTCAAAAATATGACATACATGGTTGTCATTAAGATGTAAAATGTGGCTCAATGGGATAAAATTTTTATTTGGTGAATAGTAACTTATTAAGTTTTTAATCGCGATTAGGGGTAATTAGTGTAGTTTATGGTAAGAATAATGTTTTAATAAAATTAAATGACCTAGACACATGTACTACCCTCATTGGATGTGTCATGTGCGACCAATACAATCCATGGGTCAACATGGGGACCCCATGGAGCCACTTTGGTTGGAAAATGACATAAATATCTTTTTATTTAATGTTAAAGTAAAAATGACACAAAAATGAGATGTTTTACTAAAATAATTTTTACATGGGGTTATACAAGTCATATTTTTGACTATATAAAGTCATTGGAAAGATAAAAATATTTCCTATATCATAGTATTTTTTTATAATTGTTAGACATTAAATATATGAAATTATTTATGACATCATGATGACGCAGCGATGACCTCATTATTTAACGATATAAATAAAATGGAAAGATAATGTAATATCCAAGAACTACACATGTCCAAAACCTATTGGATGAGTGGATTTCGAACCCTTATCACCATATCCTCGAAAAAAATCAATGTGGGGCCTTTAAAATCCGAAACTCTTTTGAAAATAAAGTAACATTTTGTAACATTACAAGAGTGCCCCTCCTCTCCTATTATAAAAGGCCCCCATCTCTACATCCTTACACACACTCCCAAAGCCTTTGGCTCGGACAACCCCTGACAATTTTGTCTCTACACTTCCCACTCTTACTCCTTGAAGCCTCACATTGGGCAGAAGTCTTCCCAAGGAAGCCTTTGAGCTCAAACCAAAGGGAGTTACCCTATTTTAAGGTAATGTCTTCACTTGTGTCCTTTTGTTTTATTTTGCTTCTCCAACCCCCTAAACTCTTTTTATTCATTTATTTTGTAACATATACAGTATCTTCAATATACTAGGATGTTTTTATAAGAAGGTTTCGAGCTACACTTACACACACCTACATATAATGGTTAAAGAACTTACTGTTCCTGTTGATTGGTAGAATGAATACTTTCTTTTATGTAACCACTTTGTTTAAATGTGGAATGTAATGCAAGTTTACTGATCTAATTCTCTAAAACTCTAAACCTGAAAAGATCCTCAATGTTTATTCTTTTAATAACTCAATATTAAGTAAGGTTTAAGGCTGGGGCCTTATAGTTGGTATCAGAGGTCGGTTTAGATAACTTTAGAGGTTAGGGTATTCATTAAGCATAAGTGGCATTACCATAATGGTTAGGATTTCATAAAGAGTCCTAGTTTTAGATAAAGTTAATGAGTATGTATATCTTAGTGTTTATCTTCCTCATTAGTACATGATGGTTTTTTTATATACTCACACTGACCTTTTTGGTTTTAGTAAATGGATGGATCAAGCAGGCACCAAAGTAACAGTGGATGTGAAGGAAACTATGACAGTTTTTTGAGAAAGCAACTGAATGATATGGGAGCTGCAATGAGAACTCTTGTGATTATCCTCAACCAACTATCTGGGGTCATGATTGACCACCTAAAACTTGGTGATTTCTCTAAGGCATCATATATGCAAGAAACAAATCCCTACGAAAGTACATGTAATAATCATAAAGGTATGTGTGTTCAAAAACCTATGTGTCAAAGATGTGGAAAGAAACACCTAGGAAAATGTTTCAAAGGGACAGAAATATGCTATTGATGTGGAAATTAAGGTCATAAAGCAAGAACCTGCCATGGAAAAAGGAAGCATCCAGTTGACTCAAGGAAATGGAAAGAAGTTCTTTCTGAGGGATCAATTGAATGTTTTAAATGTGGTGTGCATGGTCATTATGAAAACACATGTCCTATGAAGATGTTTTGTGAATGGGATCACCAAGAGCGTAAAAATGTTCATTTACCAATTCCTAATTCCATTCCGATTGAGGATGAATAAATTGACAATGACCAATCAATGGTATGTATTATATCATGACTATTGTTTTCCTATTTTGGAATCTTAGGATATGATTCATGATTTTGTTTATAGAAAAGAGGTATTTCAGAATAAGTTGGAAAGGAATGGTTAATTCATCATGAATAATGTTGAATGAGTAAGATGTCAACATATAAGGGCTTCAAGAGTTATGGTGAAATTCTTAAGAGTATTAAGTCTCTTTTGATGATGGGGTTACGTTAGAATAATTTTTATATTATGTGTAACCCTGATGTTTAATATATGAAAATTTTATTCAAGGAATAGTTATCTTTTCTTTTGTGGACATTGTTATAAAGAACCATTTGGGTTTATATGATCCTTACTTTTGAGGTAATTATGGGTTACTATATGTTATTATTGAAGTCAAATTCATGAGATAAAATTGAGGTTAAATTATGTTATGGTTATTTTTGATGATTTTATCCCTTTTTGGGGAATTATTTGAGATTTATATAGTTTTGGAAAAAGGACAACATGCAGACCATGTGACTACTCGTCGTGTCAGACCAAGCTGCGGGAATCGAACCCACAACCAAAGTGCGACGGGTATTTATCGCCTACCACTGGACTACGTGAAGTCCTTGGTTAGTTTGACTGATTCTTTTTAGTTATATGATTTTATGAATTAAGAGTAAGTTTATTTTGGGTTATTTATGAAAATAATTAACCTATCATGGAGGATATGTGATTAGGTTAATTACTTTTCAATACGAGACTTTAGGAGCAACTGATGTTGTTTGGAGATAAATGTTACGATTTAACTTGGAAGACTATGTGACTAAATCCTTCAAATATTTGGGTTTCAATCTTAGATTGGTTTACTTTGAAGAATTTTATGGAAAAATTGTTTATCGGATGGTCCTCTTTGAACTTTGGGTTTTGTTGGACAAATTTTGGAGATTAAGAATAGATTTTCTTTTAAAAGGGTTATCCTTTTCTGGATTATCTAACCTTGTACTAAACTTTTTGGTTTTGGTTTTGGTTAAATCCTAAAGACATGGAAAGTATATAGTTATCTTTGGTGGATTAGGTGATTCTCTAGAAGTTGATTATAGTACTCTTAATGCGAACAAGTCTCCCTAAATACTCGTTTTTTGGAAATAATATGAGTTTGATTAAGGAATCTATTAAAAGTTTAAAGTCAACATGATAAGTGATTATGTTCCCTTATGAATAAATTCCTCAATAAAAATTAACTTAAAACAAAAATGTTGTCTATTAAATTTTCCTACTGGGGAATCGAATACCGTTTAACCCATCACAAGTTTGTGATTTTCTTATGGTTAACTTTCTCCTAGGCATGTTTACTATCACTCTCCCTCAAGAACATGACCCTTTGCTTTTTATTCCATGTCCATGTTTTTCTACATGGAATCCTAATATGGGTTAACTCGGGTGACCTCTGTACTTATCTTCCTTTATTTTAAAGTGATTGTTTTACCGACTCTTGTTCCGATGTGGGACTTTCAAGGATGTTTCCAAGCTGAATTTTAAAAATTGTGAGGATGCAATTCCCAAAAGGGGGGAAGGATGTACCACCCTAGGTAAATAAAGAATATGACATTTTCATATTTATCCATATTTTTGAATAAAATATTAATATGACTTTAATGGGGACGCTATGCTCGAGGGCGTACCCAACACGCAACAACGAGTTTCATGGGAATCTTACGTTGCACTCTAATAATAAAATAATATTAATTTAAATGGTAGTTAACATGTAGCAGTTGTATTGGTGGGAATGGATAGAAATAACTAAAATATGATTATATATGTTTTAAATGTTTTTAAATTTATCCAATAAAAGATAAAGGCTTAAAATACGGAAAGAATTCAATTTTAGGCGTATATGCCCTAGTTTTCACTAAAGGTTCACTTATCGCCTTTTGATGGCGAACCGTCATTAAATATAGTTTTTTTCACTCTTATAAATTCTATTGGACCAAATAAAACTCTTCTTAAGAATTGGGACATCAAAATTTACTTTGTGTAATTTTTTGGTATCTTTCCGATAAAGATCATTTTTTAATGAATAGTGTAAAATCTTGTATTTTAATTCAAAACCTCTTTTTAATATAATTTATTTATACGATTATATTATCTTTTGAATTGGGTTTAAAGTAAAATTAGAATATATTTTTACCATTAAATCCAATTTTGGACATTGGAATTAATTTCACATTGAAATCAGACTTAAACTAGTGTCAATCTTTTGATACTTATTGTTTCATAAAAACACGATATTTGCTCTGACAGCGGGAATTAATTATTAAATTAATTAATGTGATTTATATTTTTTGAATTATGTAAAATAGACTTCATTTTTTAATTCGGAATATCAAATATAGCTTAGGGTGAATTTTTGGGATTTTTCTGAAAAACTTCAATTTTTGATAAATAATTAAACCACTAAGTGGTACTTATAAAAATAGATTTTTCCGTTTAAATGAAATTTTGAAATCTTTGTGTTTTGAATTTCAAAAATCCAACATACATGGTTGTCATTAAAAAGTAAAATGTGGTTCAATGGGAAATTTTTTTTTTTGGTGAATAGTAACTTATTAAGTTTTTAATCGCGATTAGAGATAATTAGTGTAGTTTATGGTAGGAATAATGTTGTAATAAAATTAAATGACCTAGAAACATGTCCTACCATCATTGGATGTGTCATTACCACCAAGACAATCCATGGGTCAACTTGGGGACCCCATGGAGCCACTTTGGTTGAAAATGACATAAATATCTTTTTATTTAATGTTAAAGTAAAAATGACAAAAACATGAGATGTTTTACTAAAACAATTTTCACATGGGGTTATACAAGTCATATTTTTTACTATAAAAAGTCATTGGAAATCTAAAAAGATTTCCTACATCATAGTATTTTTTTTATAATTGTTAGACATTAAATATATTAAATTATTTATGACATCATGATTATGCAGCGATGACCTCATTATTTAACGACTTAAATAAAATGGAAAGATAATGTAATATATAAGACCTACACATGTCCAAAACCTATTGGATGAGTGTATTTCGAACCATTACCACCTTATCCTCGAAATAACTCAATGTGGTGCCTTTAAAATCCGAAACTGTTTTGAAAATAAAGTAACATTTTGTAACATTACAAGAGTGCCCCACCTCTCCTATTATAAAAGGCCCCCACCTCTACCTCCTTACACACACTCCCAAAGCCTTTGGCTTGGACAACCCCTGACCATTTTGTCTCTCCACTTCCCACTCTTACTCCTTGAAGCCTCACTTTTGGCAGAAGTCTTCCCAAGGAAGCCTTTGAGCTCAATCCAAAGGGAGTTACCTGATTTTAAGGTAATGTCTTCACTTGTGTCCTATTGTTTTATTTGGCTTCTCCAACCCCCTAAACTCTTTTTATTCATTTATTTTGTAACATATCCAGTATCTTCAATATACTAGGATGTTGTTATACGAAGGTTTTTAGCTACACTTACACACACCTACATCTAATGGTTATAGAACTTACAGTTTCCATTGATGGGAAGAATGAATACTGTGTTTTATGTAACCACTTTGTTTAAATGTGGAATGTAATGCAAGTTTCATGATCTAATTTTCTAAAAATCTAAACCTGAAAAGATCCTAAATGTGTATTCTTGTAATAACTCAATATTAAGTACGGTTTAAGGCTGGGGCCTTATAGTTGGTATCAGAGGTCGGTTTAGATAACTTTAGAGGTTAGGGTATTCTTTAAGCATAAGTGGCATTACCATAATGGTTAGGATTTCAGAAAGAGTCCTAGTTTTAGATAAAGTGAATGAGTAAGTATATCTTAGTGTTTATCTTCCTCATTAGTACATGATGGTTTTTTGATATACTCACACTAACCTTTTTGGTTTTAGAAAATGGATGGATCTAGCAGGCACCAATGTAACAGTGGATGTGAAGGAAATTGTGACAGTTTTTTGAGAAAGCAACTGAATGATATGGGAGCTGCAATGAGAACTCTTGTGATTATCCTCAACCAAATATCTGGAGTCATTATTGACCACCTAAACCTTGGTCATTTCTCTAAGTCATCATATATGCAAGAAAAAAATCCATACGAAAGTACAGGTAATAATCATAAAGGTAAGTGTGTTCAAAAACCTATGTGTCAAAGATGTGGAAAGAAACACCTAAGAAAATGTTTCAAAGGGACAGAAATATGCTATTGATTTGGAAATTAAGGTCATAAAGCAAGAACCTTCCATGGAAAAAGGAAGCATCCAGTTGACTCGAGGAAATGGAAAGAAGTTCTTTCTGAGGGATTAATTGAATGTTTTAAATGTGGCGTGCATGGTCATTATGCAAACACATGTCCGATGAAGAAGTTTTGTGAATGGGATCACCAAGAGCGTAAAAATGTTCATTTACCAATACCTAATGCCATTCTGATTGGGGATGAATAAAATGACAATGACCAATCGAAGGTATGTATTATTTCATGACTATTGTTTTCCTATTTTGGAATCTTAGGATATGATTCATGATTTTGTTTGTAGGAAAGAGGTATTTCGGAATAAGTTGGAAAGGAATGGTTAATGGATCATGAAGAATGTTGAATGAGTAATATGTCAACATATAAGGGCTTCAAGAGTTATGGTGAAATTCTTAAGAGTATTAAGTCTCTTTTGATGATGGGGTTACATTAGAAGACTTTTTATATTATGTGTAACCCTGATGTTTAATATATGAAAATTTTATTCAAGGAATAGTTATCTTTTCTTTTGTGGACATAGTTATAAATAACCATTTGGGTTTATATGATCCTTACTTTTGAGGTAATTATGGGTTACTATATGTTATTATTGAAGTGAAAGTCATGAGATAAAATTGAGGTTAAATTATGTTATGTTTATTTTTGATGATTTTATCCCTTTTTGGGGAATTATTTGAGAATTATATAGTTTTGGAAACAGGACAACATGCAGACCGTGTGACTACCCGTCGTGTCGGACAAAGCTGCGGGAATCGAACCCACAACCGAAGTGCGACTGGTATTTATCGCCTACTACTGGACTACATGAAGTCCTTGGTTAGTTTGACTGATTCTTTTTAGTTATATGATGTTATGAATTAAGAGTAAGTTTATTTTGGGTTATTTATGAAAATAATTAACCTATCATGGAGGATATGTGATTAAGTTAATTACTTTTCAATACGAGACTTTAGGAGAAACTAATGTTGTTTGGAGATAAATGTTACGATTTAACTTGGAAGACTATGTGACTAAATCTTTCAAATATTTGGGTTTCAATCTTATATTGGTTTACTTTGAAGAATTTTATGGAAAAATTGTTTATCGGATGGTCCTCTTTGAACTTTGGGTTTTGTTGGACAAATTTTGGAGATTAAGCATAGATTTTCTTTTTAAAGGGTTATCCTTTTCTGGATTATCTAACCTTGTACTAACCTTTTTGGTTTTGGTTTTGGTTAAAGCCTAAAGACATGGAAAGTATATAGTTATATTTGGTGGATTAGGTGATTCTCTAGAAGTTGATTATAGTACTCTTAATGCGAACAAGTCTCCCTAAATACTCGTCTTTTGGAGAAAATATGAGTTTGATTAAGGAATCTAGTAAAAGTTTAAAGTCAACATGATAAGTGATTATGTTCCCTTATGAATAAATTCCCCAATAAAAATTAACAGAAAACAAAAATGTTTTCTATTAACTTTTCCTACTGGGGAATCGAATACCGTTTAACCCATCACAAGTTTGTGATTTTCTTATGGTTAACTTTCTCCTAGACATGTTTACTATCACTCTCCCTCAAGAACATGACCCTTTGCTTTTTCTTCCATGTCCATGTTTTTCTACATGTAATCCTAGAATGGGTTAACTCGGGTGACCTCTGTACTTATCTTCCTTTATTTTAAAGTGATTGTTTTACCGACTCTTGTTCCGATGTGGGACTTCAAGGATGTTTCCAAGCTCAATTTTAAAAATTGTGAGGACGCAATTCCCAAAAGGGGGGAAGGATGTACCACCCCAGGTAAATAAAGAATATGACATTTTCATATTTATCCATATTTGTGAATAAAATATTAATATGACTTTAATGGGGACGCTATGCTCGAGGGCGTACCCAACACGCAACAACGAGTTTCATGGGTATCTTACATTGCACTCTAATAATAAAATAATATTATTTTAAATGGTAGTTAACTTGTAGCCATTGTATTGGTGGGAATGGATAGAAATAATTAAAATATGATTATATATGTTTTTAAATGTTTTTAAATGTATCCAAAAAAAGATAAAGGCTTAAAATACGGAAAGAATTCAATTTTTGGCGTATATTCCCTAGTTTACACTAAAGGTTCACTTATCGCCTTTTGATGCTGAATCGTCATTAAATATAGTTTTGTTCACTTTTATACATTCTATTGGACCAAATAAAACTCTTTTTAAGAATTGGGACATCAAAATTTACTTTGTGTAAATTTTTGGTATCTTTCCGATAAAGTTCATTTTTTTAATGAATAGTCTAAAATGTTGTATTTTAATTCAAAACCTCTTTTTAATCTAATTTATTTATACGATTAGATTATCTTTTGGATTGGTTTTAAAGTAATATTAGAATATATTTTTACCATTAAATCCAATTTTGGTCGTTGGAATTAATTTCACATTGAAATCAGACTTAAACTACTGTCAATCTTTTGATACTTATTGTTTCATAAAAACACGATATTTGCTCTGACAGCGGGAATTAATTATTAAATTAATTAATGTGACTTATATGTTTTGAATTTTGTAAAATAGACTTAATTTTTGAATTCATAATATCAAATATATCTTAGAGTGAATTTTTGGGATTTTTCTGAAAAATATCAATTTTTGATGAATAGTGAAACCACTAAGTGGTACTTATAAAAACTGATTTTTCCGTTTAAATGAAATTTTGACATCTTTGTGTTTTGAATTTGAAAAATCCAACATACATGGTTGTCATTAAGAAGTAAAATGTGGTTCAATGGGATAAATTTTTTTTGGTGAATAGTAACTTATTAAGTTTTTAATCGCGATTAGAGGTAATTAGTGTAGTTTATGGTAAGAAAAATGTTTTAATAAAATTAAATGACCTAGGCACATGACCTACCATCATTGGATGTGCCATGTCCGACCAAGACAATCCATGGGTCAACTTGGGGACCCTAGGGAGCCACTTTGGTTGGAAAATGACATAAACATCTTTTTATTTAATGTTAAAGTAAAAATGTCACAAACATGAAATGTTTTACTAATCCAATTTTTACGTGGGGTTATACAAGTCATATTTTTAACTATAAATATTCATTGGAAAGATAAAAATATTTCCTACATCAAATTATTTTTTTATAATTTTTAGACATTAAATAAATTAAATTATTTATGACATCAGTATGATGTAGCGATGACCTCATTATTTAACGATTTTAATAAAATGGAATGATAATGTAATATCTAAGAACTAAACATGTCCAAAACCTATTGGATGAGTGGATTTAGAACCCTTATCACCTTATCCTAGATATAAATCAATGTGGTACCTTTAAAATCCGAAAAATATTTTGAAAATAATGTAACATTTTGTAACTTTACAAGAGTGCCCCTCCTCTCCTCTTATAAAAGGCCCCCACCTCTACCTCCTAACCCACACTCCCAAAGCCTTTTTCTGGGCCAAACCCTGCCCATTTTGTCTCTCCACTTCCCTCTCTTACTCCTTGTACCCTCACTTTGGGCAGAAGGCTTCCCAAGGATGCCTTTGAGCTCAAACCAAAGGGAGTTATCCGATTTTAAGGTAATGTCTTCACTTGTGTCCTTTTGTTTTATTTTTCTTCTCCAACCCCCTAAACTCTTTTTATTCATTTATTTTGTAACAAATACAGTATTTTCAATATACTAGGATGTTGTTACACGAAGGAATAGATATGCACTTACACACACCTACATCTAATGGTTAAATAACATACTGTTTCCGTGGATGGTGAATTTCTACCTCCCGAAGCGATGATTGTTCAACATTCTTCTAAAACCTTCAAAGGTGACCATTATGATGACACTATATTTTTATATGATATCTAATATGTTTATGTTTTACTTAAGATTATGTATTTTTCATTTAATGTGTACCTTTATGGTTTCCATTATGGGTAAACGCGATATCTTCATTTAAGGTAGAGCGGACTACCGCCCCCTCAAAGTGATTTGATTCGTTAATACCATATGTGGTACGTATAAAGGATATATTTAACGATATTATATATGAAACCATACTGGAATTAAAATACTATTTTGTATCATTATTTTCTAATTCCATTAAATATGAAATAGAAATGGAAATAGCGTTAATGCTTACGTACGGCTTACCGTCTCCATGAACGGTACATTTCATTTCTTATCTCAAAATGTTATGTAATATTATAAGTACATATATATAATGGATATATATGTAAAATATTACATCTAAATTATGGATATCATTCTAGAATTATGAAATATATATATCTCTCTCATTTTGTTTTAATTCCATTAATATGACAAAAAATGAAAGTAGCGTTCATGCGTGTGTACGGCCTACCGTCTCCATGAACGATGCTTTTTTTTATCTCCAAATTATATGGAATAGTATAAAATGAATATTTACTGGATATATAAGATATTTTAATCATTATTACTATTCATGAAATTTTTTACTTATAACTACATGGGAAATCTTTTTTCAAACAAGTTCATTTTTGACTCATGTACCAAACATCGACAAAAACGTCTGATATGAACTAACAATATTAAACAATTATTATAACATTATAATATGTGATATGAACTGAATAATAATCTCTAAAGGAGGTACTTAGGCAATTATTAATTGACCAAAGATTATTATTCAGGAATATAAAGAAACGAACAAGACAAGTTGGACTTGAGGTAAGGGATCCTACTCCACTCTTTCTTTTTAAGTACACTCTTTTATGTCATTCCGTTAAAAGATCATATTTATTGTTATTGAGATGTTCTTTTATATTAATATTACTGTAATTTTTTTGTTCATGTGATGAGAGACCATATTCTCTCTCATCAATCCATTTTGGATGTTTTGAGTGGCGTCGTTAGGCTGCCAAATTTTTGTAAGAGATCTAATCTATCTCTTTCTTTTTAAGTACTCTCCTTTATGTCACTTCTTTTAAGATACTCTTTTTTATGTTGGGGGATGTTCTTTTATATTCCTCTTTATATAAACTTTAAGTTAATATGATGAGATACCCTATTCGATCTCATCAATCCATTTTTGTAAGTTTTATGTGGCGTCGTTAGGCTGCCGAGTTTTCGTAAGTGATTTTTCATCTCACTTTTATTCCCGTGAGATTTATGCTACATTTGACATAATTTCCTTTGAGTGGTGTATGTACTGCCCATTATTTTACTCATTGTGCAATATAATTTCTTTTATAAGTATTTACATCAATGTTGTATTGTCCTTCTTTGACGAGGTGTATGTTTAGAAAGATACCCATGTCGGTAAGGGAACCTTTCACCCTCCTGTTTTTAAAATGCTTCTTTTGTTGGGTATTTTAATTTACATATTGGTATGTTAAGATATGTTTTCATATATCCTTATTGATGTACATTTTTTGTCCAAGTGATGAGATATCCTTTTTTTATCTCTCATCAACTCATTTTGATGTGACGTTGTTAGGCTGTCAAGGGAACTTCTTAACCCAATTTCGTTTTCTTTGGGTTCAACATGTAGTTATTTAATATGTCATCCTTTAAATATGTGTGAATGACCTTTGATTATTTTACACTTAATATCTAGTTATATTTAGTGTATTCGTTTGTCACACATAATTATGTAATTGATTTATCCATAATCCAAGGATACCGTCTTTATAAGGGACTTTGTCTCAATCTCCTTTCATTGAGGCATATTCTGTTTTATACACAACCTTCTTTTATACGGTGTATAAACCCCTTTGACTTTTACATTTATTCAAAAGGAATCTTTTTTATATAAAGTGTTTATTAAATGACATAAGGGAATGTTTTTGTCGTACGTATGCGGCGACAACGACTTCTCCACCATCGTGACCATTATTTGAGTTTCGGTATCCTCTACAAGCCATACCTTCTTTTCAAAAGAAAAATAAATACCATGTTTTACTTTTATTTTATTTTGGTATTGAAAATGGTTTTCATAATGTTTTTATATCAATGTGGTGTATTGATATCTTGTGATTGAAAGGTGGAAATGTTATGTTTCCTTTATGCATGTTTTATGTGATACGATTATGTTGAGGTTCTTGGGAATTATTATGAATACAGTTGGTTCCGTGATAATCTAAGGGTTGGTGAGCCAGATATAGCTCTCCAATGCATTGGGTAACGCGAAGGAGTGAAATGTTAACGTTTCTCTAAAGAGATTTAGGGAATATACTATGTTGGGTATTCCAAACGTAACCAAGAGGGTTACTCCCTACGTAAGAATGTTATGAATGCCTCAAGTTACCTTTTATGTCTTATGATTTCTATTATTTATTCATGATTTTATGAGGTATGTTAAAGTGCCTATGTTTTATGGGTAATTTATGATTTCATTATTATGTATATATGAACTCATGTTTCCTTTCCATATTTTTATAACCCTTACTGAGCTTCTTATGCTCATCCCAAGTTTTTGAAATGTTTTTCACAGGTCAAGGGAAAGGTACATGATGTGATGATAGTGTCAAGGATGTGTCAAGAATGAATCCATGTTTTATTTTAAATATGTTTCCATTGATGTGAAGAATGAATACTGTCTTTTATGTAACCACTTTGTTTAAATGTGGAATGTAATGCAAGTTTCATGATCTAATTTTCTAAAACTCTAAACCTGAAAAGATCCTCAATGTGTATTCTTGAAATAACTCAAGATTAAGTAAGGTTTAAGGCTGGGGCCTTATATTTTCACCTCACTTTTTATTCTCATGAGATTCATGCTATATTTTACACTATTTAATTTTGTGTTGTGTATGCACTACCCATGATTTTTTTACTTGTATTATATAATTTAATTTAGGGGTATTTACATCTTCATTTTATTACCCTTCGTTCATAGAATGTATGTTTCTTAAGTTACCAAATCAGTAATGGATTTTCAAACATCAATTTCCACTCATTGTGTTTTATGCATAATTCATTGACTAATTTAATCCATGATTATGTGAGGAATCACTATTTATTTATTTATGTTGTAATTTTCACTTCCCTTTGTGTAGATATACTTTTGATACACATGACCACTCCATTTATAAATTCTCTAGTAATTGATATGAACTTGAGGAGGGTAATCTTAACTCAATTTCCATTCATTGAGATAAACATCCAAGTGATTGGTTTTGTTTTTTAAATAAAATGTGTTAATATATTCTGATTGATTTAAAATTAATATCTTATCATATTGAGTGCATTTATATTTTTACACATAATTATGTAGTTGATTTATCCTTAATCTAAGGATATAGTCTTTGTAGTGGATTTCTTCTCAATTTACATTTCATTGAGGATTCATTGTTGTTATGCACCAATTTACTTTTACATGGTGTATATATTATCCTTTGGAATATTATATCATTAATCCCATTATTATAAAGATATTATAAAGTTTTGATTAAATTTTATTCCTCAATTATTTTTATTCAAGCATATCTCATTTGGTTAAGAACTCCTTACCTAAAATATTGTTTAAACGATTTGTTCTTCTAAATCTTTCTCATTAAGGCCCATGTTTTAAAAATGGTTTTAAGGATTTATTTATATGGACATGAATGTTTGAAATTAGAATTTCTTTCAGAAGTTTCGATGTGGTATTGGATACTTTGATTCGAAAATATCTTTATTAAATTATTTTAAAAATGTATTGATAAAGAATTGATTATGTCAATATATTGAAATGATACATTGTGACTGAAATGTGGAAATGTTATCTTTCCTTTATTCTTGTTTTATGTTTTATGATTATGGATCTTGGGAATTGTTTACATATATGGTTGGTTTTGTGAGAAACCTAGGGTGGTTGAGCCCAAGATATTTCTCCAATTAATTGGGTAACATGATGGAGGTAAACGTTAATGTTTCTTTTAAGAGATATAGGGAATATAGTGTGATGGGTACTCCAACGTAACTCCCTATGTAGCTTTGATAACTACAATTTAAGTACGTTTTGGATTCCACAAGTTACCTTTATGATTTATAATTTCTATGTGTTATTTATAAATATTATTATTTTGTGAGATATGATAGAAAAGTACAATTTCATTGATTTTTATGTATTCATAGAGTAATGTTTTCTTTCATTATTTGATATCACTTAATGATCTTTTTAGTCTCATCCCATGTTATTTAAATGTTTTTCATAGGACTTATAGGTGAATAGGATCAACGATGGGATCATGGAATATTCATGATGTTTAAAACAAAGCTCTAAACATGTTTCTTTAAGAGTTTTTTATTTTATGAAAAAATGGATACTGAGTAGAAGTGTTTACTTTGTAATATTTGATATGTAATGTAATAGTTATGACCTAATTATCTAAAGCTAAAAACCTTAAAAGATACAAAATATGAATGATTAACATAATTCAAGATTATGTAAAGTTTATGGTTGGGTCTTTACAGTTGGTATCAGAGGTTGGTTTTGATAACTTTAGAGGTTAGGGTGTTATTTAAGAATAAGTGACATAACCATAATGGTTAGAATATTAGAAAAATCCATAGTTGAATGAGTTTAAGATAACATTATATAGTATATATTATTGTTTACCCTACTCATAAGATATTATATGATGAATTTACTGATATAATCACACTGACCGTTTTGGTATTAGTAAATTCTTGTATCTAGTAGGCACCCAACTAACAATGGATGAGAAGAAAACTATGACGATTTTAGGAATAAGGAATAGAATGAAATGGGAGCTACAATGATAACTCCTGTGGTTATTCACATCCAACTATCTGGATTCATGATTTACCAACTGAACCTTGGTGATTTTTATAAGGCATCATATATGTTAGAAACAAATCCCTACAGAAGTTCAGGTAATAATCATAAAGGTATGTATATTCAAAAACCTATATGTTAAGGATGTAGAAAGAAACAACTTGGAAATTCATCAAAGGGACATGGAGATGATATAGATGTGGCAATGATGGTAATAAAGAAAGAAACATCCATGAATAAAGGAAGCATCCAGTTGAATCTTGGAAAGGGGAAGAAGTTCTTTCCGAAGGATAAATTGAATGTTTTAAATTTGATGTGCATATTAATTATAAAAATAGATGTCCTATAAATAAGGATCAGGAATGGGATTAACATGATCATATAAATATATTTTTACCAATTCCTAATTCCATTCCAATTAATGATGAGGAAACTCATAATGATGGATCAAAGGTATGTATTATCTCTAAGCTGATATTTTTGACATTATTGAATCTTAGGATATGATTCCTAATTTTGTTTGTAGGAAAGAAGTATTACAGAATAAGTTAGAAAATAATGGTTAATGGATCATGAATAATGTTGAATGAGTAAAAATTCTACATATAAGGGATTCAAGCGTTATGGTAGATTTTAGGATACTAAAATGATTAAAAATATTAAGGCTATTTTGATGATGGTATTACTTTGGAAGACATTTTCAAGTTTGTGTAAAACTAAAGATTGATATGTGAAAATTTTAATCAAGGAATAATTATCTTTTATTTTGTGGAAATATTTATAAAGAACCATTTGGGTTTATATGATCATTAAATTTGAGGCAATTGCAGGTTATTACATTTTGGGATGAAAATGAAAAGTATGAGGTAACATTTGTGGTTAAAATATGTTATGGTTATTTTTGAGGAATATATCTCATTTTTTCTAATGTTAAAAAAATTATATAGTTTTTGAAAATGTACAACACACAGACCGTGTGACAACCCGTCTCATTGGACAAAACTACATGAATCAAACCCACAACCAAAGTGAGACTCAAATTTATTTCCTACCCCTGGCCTATAAGAATTCCCTGATTAGTATGACTTATTATTTTTATTTAAATGATTTTATGGATGAAGAATAAGTTGATTTTGGTAACATATATTTTATCAAATTGATATCCTTAGTATAGGAAAATGATTTAGTGATTATGTGATAAAGGTTATTTTGGAAGACATTCTCTCTTTTGAGAACACTATATACCTTTGGAAAATAGAATACTTTGGGATCAAAATTCAGGAGTATTGGTGGAATATTATTTTGGAAGAATATATGTTTTTATTGTGTACATATGGTGATTTGGGTTATTTATAGAAATGATAAATCTATCATAGAGAATACTTTATTAGGATAATTACTTTTCAGTATGATAGTTTAAGAGTAGTCAATGTCATTTGGAGATAAATGTTATGATTTTTTGTGGAATACTATGTGATCAAATTTTATTGAGTTTTGGGTTTGAATCATAGTTTGGATTATATTGATGAACATTAAGGACAATTATTTATTGTATGGTCTTTATTGAACTTTGAGTTTTTTGTCGAATTTTAGATATTAAGAGTAACATTTATTTTTATAAGAGAATATATTTTTTTGGGATTATCTGATCTTGTACTAACCATTTTTTGTTTTGGTTAATGTCTAAAGATTGGGGAAATATATAGTTCTTCTTTTTTGGATTATGTGATTTTCAAGAAGATTATTCTATTGCTTTATATGTTACCAAGTCATCTTTAATACTCATCATTTGGGGAAAATATGAGTTTGTGGTAGAAATTTAGTATAATAAGATCATCTACATGACACGTAAGTATGTTTCCTTTTGTTCTTAGTCAACATCAAAAATAAATTACTCAAATTTATGAAAAAGAAATTAGAACAAAAAATTTTTCCTTTTACTTTTCTTACTGGGGAATCAAGTATTGTTTAACCCATCACAAGTTTATGGTTTTCATATTGTTAACTTTCTCCTGATCATTTTTTCTATCATCGGAACTTGATGGTTAGTTTCTCTTCCATATAATTGTTTTCCTACATGAAATAGTAGTATGTGTTATCCTAGGTGGCCTTTTTTGATTCAATTTATTTATTTTAAAGTGATAGTTTTATTGACTCTTTTTCCAATGTGGGACTTTTAATGAAGTTTTAGAGCCCAATTTTAAAATTGCATGGATGCAATTTCTAAAAGGGGAAATAATGTAACATCCCAGGTAAATAAAGGATATGATATTTTCATATTTATTAATATTTTTTATTAAATATTAATATTAGTTTAATTGGGATGTTATTTCTGATAGCGTACTCAACACACAATAATGGGTTTCTTTGATATCTTATGTTGCACACAACTTTCAGTTATACCGAAAAAAGTAAAATAATAATATTATTATTTTAAATTGTAGTTAACGACTAGCTATTGTATAAGTGGGAATAGAAAAAACATAACATACTATGATTAAACATGTTTGTGAAATGTTTTTACATTTATCCAATAAATTTTAGAGGCTTAAAATAAGATTGAATCCAAATTTAAGTAAAAAAACACAAATATTTTTAAAATGTTGTTTTACCACCTTTTGATGGAGAACCCTTTTTAAATATAATTTTTTTCACTTTTATATGTTCTCATTGACAAAATTATGTTCCTATTTAATATAATGAAATCAAAATTTACTTTAAATGAAATTTAGGTATTTTTTGGATGATGTTGATTTTTTAATGAATAGTGAAAGATACTGTATTTTAATTAAAAACTACCTTTTAATCTAATTTATTTATATAGTTATATTGTACATATAATTTGTTTTAATGTGAAATTATATTATATTTTTACAATTTAATCCAAATTTGGTCATTGGATGTAATTTCACTTTCAATTGGACATAAACAAGTTTCAATCTTTTGATAGTTATTATTTCTTAAAAACACATTTTTGGTTTTGACAGCAGGAAATAATTTTAAATTAATTTATGAAACTTTTGTGTTTTGAATTTGGAAAAATTGATTCCATATTTTGAATCAGGAGTTCTAAATTATTTAAATCGATAACTTTTATTTTTACACATTATGAATATTTACTTCAATAAATATTTTATTTACCATGGTTAAAGGGTAAATATGGTAAATAAGGATAAAAATAATATTTTAATAATATTAAATTACCCATATACTTTTCATAATCCTATTGGATGATACATATCCGACCATGGGAATCCTTGGGTGGATTTTGGGACCCCATGGAGCCACATGGGAGAGATAATGACATTTTATATTAATTAATTTAATGTAAGGACACAAATAACATAAACATATTTCTTTTAGTAAAATAATTGTCTATTTGGTTATATAAGTGATCTCTTGGAATATAAATATTAATTTTAAATATAAAAATATTTCCTACATTATGGTATTTTATTTATAATATTTAGACATTAAATAAATAAACTTAAATATGACACAGTGGTGATGTAGTAATTGCTTCATTGATAAAGGATTCAAATAAATGATATTATAAATATTAAAAAAAATTATTTTGAAAATTTTTATTCCATAAACGAATTTTGGGGATAATAATGACTTTTTAAATTTAAATTAATGATTTTTTTTAAAGAATAATGTTGTTATAGATTTTGTAAAAGTCTTGATATGAATAATTTAGAATTTGACATAAATGAGTTTTGAAAACAATTAATAATTTATTAAATTTTAAAATAATCCTAAAAATATAATATTCTTCAAAATTACTTAAATAATTCTATAAATGTCATAAATTATACATTTTGGGTCCCTTATAATTTTATTGTAAATATATTATCAATATAGTATGAATATATAAGAGGACATGGTAAAAGATAAATAAGTTAACAAAGTGTTAAATAAAAAAGATAAGGATTATTAAATATCCAAAACCATTCCAATTATTATTTTATGACTTTATTTAGTCTTATAATCACTTTATATTATAATTAAATAAGTTTTTGTCCTTTTGAAACTGAAAATAATTTTATAATAAATTAATACTTTCAAACATTCCTAAAGAGCCCCTCCTCCCCCTTATAAAAGTCCCTCACCTATAACCCATTAATGACACCAATCAAGCTCATAGGATAATCAAATATCTGCCCATGTAAGCTTCCAAGATCTCTATATTAATTCTAGAAGCCTTAACTTAGGTATAATACACTTCAAGAAAGCCTTTTGGTTCAAACCAAAGGGAGTTACCCGATTTAAAGGTAACCTCTTCCCTCAAGTTCGCTTCTTTTATTTTACTTCTCCACTCTATATGATCTTATTGTTATTTGTTTACATAAAAAAACAGTCATCAATATACTAGGTTATTTTTTATAATAAGTATTTGAACTAATGTTACAAACACCTACATCTAATGGATACTAACATACAATTTCTATGTACAGTGAACTACTGCCTCACGAAACGATGATTGTTAAATCTTCTAATACCACATATTGTGGTGGACATTAGTATGGAACTATATTTATATGTGATAAATATTATATTTATTTTGTCTCTATACTTCTCAATTTTTAATTTATAGCATACTGGACGGTTTCCATAATGGAAATATACGCTAATTTCGTTGAGGAAGTGTGGACTACCGCCCCCTCAAATTGATATGACTCATTCATGCCATATGTGGGACGTATAAATGATGGATTTAATGAAATTATAATGAAATTATACTATAATTATAATATACCTACGTATCATTATGTTTTAATTCCATTAAAATAAAAAATAGAAATGAAAGTAGCATTCATACATATGTACGGCTTACCGTCTCCATGAACGGTGCATTTCATTTCTTACATTGAAATGTAATGTGCTGTTATAACTACAAATATATACTGGATATATATGATATATATGATATATAAATCATGGATATCATTCTATAGATAATTTACATTTGACCACATGGACAATGTGTAATTATAACAAGTTCTTTTTTGACTCAAGGACCAAAAATCGACAAAACGATCGTTATTAACTTAAATGATTATATAATATTTATCACATAGTAATTGGTGATATGAAATGAATAATAAACCATAAAAAGGTTCTTAAGTGGGTATAAATTAACTTCATTTTATTATTCCAAATATTAAAGAATGAATGGGTCAAGTCGGATATGAGGTAATGGCTTTCCATCTCACTTTTTATTCCTGTGAGATTCATGCTATATTTTCCACTATTTCCTTTTGTGTGGTGTATATACTTCACATGATTGTATTATTTTTATAATATTTTTTAATTTATGTTTATTTACATCTTCATTTTTTGATCCTCCTTTCATGGGGTGTATGTTTCCTATGTTACCAAATCAGTAAGTGAATTTTACACATCAATTTTCACTCATTGGGTTTTACGCATACATAATTGACTAATTCAGTCCAAGGTTATGTGTGGAATCCCAATTTAATTATTTATGTAGTAATTTAAACTCCCCTTTGTGTGGATATTCTTTATATACACATAATAACTCCATTGAAAAATTCTCATGTCATTGATATGAACTTGATGAGGGTAACCTTAACTCAATTTCTATTCATTGAGATAAACATCCAAGTCATTCAATTTTTTTAAAAGAACATGTGTGAATGTCCATTGATTTATTTACACTGAATATCCAATTATATTTAGTGTATTTATATTTTTCATACATAATTTTTTATTTTATTTATTCTTAATCTAAAGATACAGTCTTTGTAAGCGATTTCATCTCAATTTACATTCCATTGAGGATTCATTATTAGTATGCACCAATTCACTTTCATATGGTGTATATAATGTCCTTTGGAATATTATATCATGAATCCATTTATTCTCATGATATTATAATGTTTTGATTAAATTTTATTCCTCAATTATTTTTATTCAAGCATATCTCATTTGGTTGAGAACTCCTTAACTAAAACATTGTTTTAATGATTTATTCTTCTAAATATTTCTCATTAATGTCGATGTTTTAAAAATGGTTTTAAGGATTTATTTATATGGAAATTAATGTTCTAAAATAATATACCTTTTATAACATTCAATGTGGTATAGGACACTTTGTTTCATAAATCAATTTATTAAATTGTTTTGAAAATGGTTTGATAGACAATTGATTATGTCAATATCAAAAAAATTTATATTGTGAGTGCAATGTGAAAATGTTAACTTTCCTTTATGATTGGATAATGTGTTATGATTATGGTTCATCATCATTTTTTACATATATGGGTTGTTCCATGATAAACCTAGAGCGGGTGAGCCTGAGATAGATCTCGAATGCATTGGGTAACTCAATGGAGGTACACATTATTGTTTCTTCTATGAGATTTAGGGAATATACTATGATTGGTATTCCAATGTAACTTTCTATGTAGCTATTATAGCTAAAATGTATGTATGATATGGATTCCACAAGTTACATTTTTGATTTATGATTTCTATATGTTATTCATAAATCTTATGATTTTGTGAGGTATGACAGAAAAGTAAGATTACTTTGATTTGTATGTATTCATGAACTAATGTTTCTGTTCCTTATTTTATATCCCTTACAGAGTTTTTTATGATCACTTTATGTTTTTGAATTGTTTTCCACATGACTTAAAGACGAATAGGGTTAAGGATGTGATCAAGGAAAAGTCATTCTGTTTAAAACATGGATCTATTCATGTTTCTTTAAGATATTTTTATTTTATGAAAAAAATGGATATTGAGTAGAAGTGTCTAATATGTAATATTTTAGATGTAATGTAATAGTTATGAACTAATTCTCTAAAGCTCTAAACCTTAATTGATCCTAAATGTGAATTATTAACTTAATTCAAGAATATTTAATGTTTAAGGTTTGGGCCTTACACACACCCATAGAAAATAAGACCACATATCAAGGTTACCTAGATCAGGTTTTGATTATTCAATAAATTAGCCTTGAATGGGGAATTAAGAATATCCCATGTTGATAATTTTTTTTTGAATCACGTACCTTAAGGAGTTCCTCAAAATAAATTATTCATAGGTTTTTTGAAGGAGTGATCAACAATTCACCAAATCTATTTTTGATTCTACAAATGACCATGAATTCCTTTACAAAATTGTAATTATGCATTAGGTCGATCAAATGATCATCAATTCAACCTCAATAAATCAATAAAAAAAGAGATTCAATATTAGAACCAATATGAAGATTGTATCAAGATAATGAGTTTGTGATTAATAACCCTTGAAACATAAACAATAATTAATAGTAATATCTCTATTAAATTGGTTTTCATTTAAACCATGATACATAATATAATATTCCCATTAATCAATAAAATATTAAGGATCTATCATCAGTCGTCCATCAAGAATTGGTCTTGGAAATGATTCATAAAACATACCTGAGAATGTTTATATTCAATGAAATATGTTTATTTTATCAGGGGAAAATTTTAAATCATAAGATCCCCCATTGATCAATAATGAAAGGTTGAAATTTTCATCAGGTCATAAAAACAATAGATCCATCAAAAAAATCTTCAATTCTCTCAATAAAGAAAAAGGATTTGGTATATATCAAGAGAGAACTCATTGTTCTTGGGCCACCAGATTGGAAAATGATTGAAGATAAAAGGGGGTAAGAATTGGAGAATCAAGATACAACGAGATAGGTATAAAAATCAAATTAGTTCTAATGAGGATGTAATTTTATATTAATTTAGTTGGGAAATAGTGTGAAATTAAAACCAATGGGGTGTAATGAATGAACCTTCAGACTAGATGTACTAGTTAGAGAATGTGCATGGAGGAACCAACCTGGTTCTTTCAATACCACCAGTTCATTGGAAGGACCGTGTAATCTATATTACAGAACACTAATTTCTTGCTGGTGGGGTCAATAGAAACTTGTAGACCTACTTGAATCACACTAGTTGGTTATTGGGTTACACCAACAAGACGGTGGAATCCTTCTAGTCAACACATAAACTAGCCCTTCATCCACTCTTCCACCTTCAAAACCTATACTTTTATCCACTAAAAACATCCGATATCAAAAAAAATAAATGAAAGAGGTGAAACATATAATGATGAAATATCACATACATTGAATAAAATGAGGATTTTACACTTATCCCCTCTAAAGACTTCTCATCCACGAGATGTACCTTCATAGTTTCTACTGAAAAAATATAGTCTATAGAACCAAAAAATTAGCCAATCTCTCCCATGCCTCCTCCAAGATCCATCCATGATTCCATAGATTCATGAATAATGGCACTATATTTCCCCAATTGACTTTATAAATCTGGTCTGTAGTATGAAATATGTGCTCCAACTATGATCATCATGATCTAGATCAATATCCCCACAATCTTTTCCCTATGTAAGATTTGGAATATAACATAATAGGAGAGAGACCTGAAACATGCCATAAATACCTCATTATTTAGAAGGAAAATCAAGGCCATAATGAACAAATCCCAACTCATGCGGTGGTATCAAAGGGTCCAATATCAATATTAGAGAACCCCAAGGATCTTCATAAATGATCTATTAGATCATTGATCATTTTAAAGGGTTATCTTTCTTACCAATAAACTCGTTCATCTTTATATAATTTTATATAGTTGAATACTTCCATATACCTTCATGGTGATTAAAATAGGTTCACCCATGGTGAATTACTCGACATAATAATTCACTTTTGATCCTTGTACATGATTTATACCATTTAATCCTTTAACTCACATGGGTATATATGATACATTGGTATCAATATGTGCTTCACACAATACATGAGATATATATCAATGTTAACACCACAATCAAGATGATGTCTAATAAAGTCATCAGGGAAACCATCCAGATAGTGTTCTTCAAATAAAGTAAATGATGAGAATGATACCACTAATCCAATATTTTATTATCTTCCAAGTTCATGCCAAGATGAATGATGTATGGATCAACTCTGCTCTATCATAGTTCCTAATATCCAGTAATCTCATACTTCTCTCTCATAGGTGATGTGAACAATACCTATCATTGATAGAAATAAATGTGTTATCAGTAGATGATCAAACAATCCATGATAAGAATCATAATTTAGCTCATATTATCCTGAATCATTATGTCCCAAAAACTTCCATAACAATAAATGACTATAGGAAACATAGAAAATCATGGAATATTGTCCACTTTCATTCCCAAGAGTGTATTCAGGTAAATTAACTCAGAAGTAAATTTTACTGGTAAATAAATTACAATAATTACATATTCCAAGATAAAAAATTGGAAGAACTTGTGTCAAACCATGTGGTAGAAAATATATATTTTTTCAAGACCTTATATAAAATTGTACAGATTCTACCCCCAATATATTCTGCAGTCTGATTCCCTACAAAAATTTATCCTTCCACATATTTGGGACCATATCCCTGGGATGCATGACCATTCTACGTCATCATCATCTGAACCTAATTTTAAAGAACCAATCCAAATCCCTCAATTATATATCACATCTATCCTCATACCATATAGAACATTATCCTAAAATATATATAAAAAAATATGGAAGATTCCCCATATTCAAATTTATAGACAAGTTATATGAGGGGATGTGATGAACATGCGATAATGTATATCCCTCCAATATTTCATGAATTATGGAACTCCAACTGATTGAGATAATGAAGTTATACACTACTCCACCAGTATATCACTATAATTATTTATGTTCCCAGTCATCATCTTTTGGTACCCAAAGAGGAACTCATCGTAAAACATTAGAGGACAAAACATCTGAGAATTGAAGGATGAATGGAAACAAATATATTTATCCTCCTCCAGGATGTTCTTGATAGTAAGTGAATTATATATAATCTTAGGTTATGTCATTAGATCAACAGTCAGATCTGGTCACTAGATGTCCAGATGTAGACTAATCTCAAACTTCTTAGCCTTCTATGCATCATTTTCTTCCAATCAGGGGGGAATGAAAAATAACATAGCGAAATAAGTATAGTATGAAGATATAATCATGGAACCCTTCTATATCTCAATGAAACACTTTAATCAGTCTAAAATTAGTGTACTAAAAATTAATTCATTAAAAACAAGTCCTTGAAGGTAACCTAGGTGAGATCCTTGTGTATTATAATCCATCCCATCATGCCCCACCATTTTTTATGGGTCCCTCTAACATGAACACCTCCAAGTTCTCCATCATGTCCTCAGGTGTATCAACATGGTAAGAGACTCCCCAATTATACCAATATGTTACTTTATATCTTATGTTACTATAGTTCCCTAAAAGGATGGTGTATTTTGGAACTAGATACCTTTTTCATATTCAACCATAAACCTTGGTTCCCCTCTTCCCTAGGTAGGAAAAATATTAAATACTCCTTTCTGTGGTGGTATCACTGCCTAGAACACTATAGGAGGTGTGGTAGCAGGCTTTATTTCACCCTCACATATAGTAGGTGGTGGAATAGGAGAATCATTCCTAGTGGGAACATTATGACACATGTTAGTATGTAGTCACATAAATCCCTTTTTAAAACATTATATAGAAGCAAAAATTAAATATCTATAAAATATAGGAGCCTTTAAGATAAATCCAAATTCTTCTATGGGATATTAAAAGGTTTTCTTATAATTCTACCCATAAACCATGTTATAACCCTCATAGAAATAACGGAGGTATCCATCCATATACTATAGTTACATTAATATATATATATATATATCTCTGTGTGTGTGTGTGTATATATATATATAGAACTATTAGGTATAACTAATTGATGACAATATAGATATATCACAACAGAATGGGAAACCAAATATATCACACATCAAAAAACAAATCACTGTTATGAAGAGATAGCTCAAATAATGGAATTGTATTAAATCCCTATTATGAGGTATACATTAGATATCTATATATGGAATTTGATCCTACATGTCTAATGATGATTCATAGAAAAAATCAAATCCATATAAAAATTTGACACAAATCCCATCAACCATAACTCATAGGTGAATTAATCTCGTACTGGCTAAGAACATATAAACTACCCAAATTAAGTCAATCACATCTAATCTGATTTCTAAAATGTCCAAGGATAGTCTAAAAGAAAAGTAATAAAAGTGTGCTCTGATGAAATTTTTTAATGCCCAACCCGGAACCATCAGATCATAGATAGAAATCCACATGAACTCAGAAATAAGGGGAGGTATGTGCGAGGTTATGAGAATATATTGATCAGGATTTGTATTTTTGTTAAGGTTGTTAAATTAGGTGTGTTCTCAGAATTAATTTGGAATATTGCAAGGGTTTCCATCACAATTCATTTTCATTGAGACATGTTTTAATATTATACACAAATTACTTATTTCTATATTGTATATACTAACCCTGATTTTATTTTGGAATACTTCATGAAATAATTAAATGGTTCTATAGAACCCTATGATTTTAATGGTTACAATTAATTTTTATTAAATAATTTCTAAAGTAAAAAATTTTTGCACTAAAAATTACATTTCATTGATGAAAATTTTATTTTATACACACAATTAATATTAAATGATTTATATACTTTTACTTGGATGTTATATTTTATGTATTATCTTTATCCATGGTATTTTAACATCATTTTCATGATATATCTCTATTTATCACACTTGAATGGGGTTTTTAATATAAGTCTTCTAAATATGTAAGGGTTTATTGTGTCAATTTTCACCAATTGAGACATATTTCTTTTTATATCATGATTTATTGGGAATGGTGTATCTTATACCCCTTACTATTTATGATTCATTATTCCATCATATTTTATGATATTTAATGTTCTATTAATGTTTATTTCTAAAAAAAGTATTTCATTAAAAAAATTCCAAATATGTAAGGGGTTCATCTCAAATTCTGTTCTTTATGCTAGGTTATGTTTTATATATAATGATTCATTTTGTATGGTGTTGATTTTTCTTACTAAATAATGATTTTTTTATACATTATCTCTTTTTAATTAAAGGAATATAATAATTAAAATCAACTGATTTTCTTTAAATTTACTTTGACACATGTGTTAGCTTGGTTGTAAGGGATATTTTGTACCTGCTTCCTAACTTGTTGGTGACAAGTTTTATTTTGTTTTCTCCATTTTATGAAATATTCAACTCATCTAACTATTATATATTTCTTAAATTTGTCTCTTACATTAATACATATTTAAATATTGGTTTCATTGATAGGATTATACATGTTTTGAGTTTACTTACAAATTTCCACGTTTAATAAATCATGTTTATTAGAAAATTCCTATTTCTTATCAAATTCCATGAACCCAACCCATTGATATTTTTAGGAATGAATGGGTTTTAAAATTCATAATTAATTTATGGATAACCCTATTGGTTCAACAATGGGTTTATAGAAATAAATATTGTATTTCCTTCTTTGAAAAGATCATTTTCTAATTTCATAAATCATCACCCAAGTGGTCTGTTTTTTATTCATTCTTCTCTGATATATTTCCCATGAAATATCCACATTGGAATTAAATGATTAAGAATACAATTTTATTTAATAATATGAACATAAAATATATTTAATTCCCTTTTCTCTTTTAAATATTTATGTTTTATCCCTAGGTTATTCCTTGAATTATAATTATGAATACCTCTTCTTTCTTATGGGGTTGATAATTATTATGATTTATATATAGTTTATTTTCCTAATGGGGAAAAATATATATATATAACATTAATTTATGTCGTTGGTAAGACTAGAGTTATATACCCCTTCAATGTATTATTTAATGTATTATATATTATAAGATTTTATGTAAGGTATTATAGAGTGAACCTAATATCCCACAACTAAAAATGTCACATATACCCACAGTTGGAAACATAGTGGTAGGCCAGAAACCTTGGAAAAAGGATATATCCATAGTTTCCCTAACAATGTTTCTTCAAAAAATTTAAATAGGTGTTTTCAAATTCCATGTATTATTCGTTCTAAGTTTGACATGTATAGCCACAGTTAAACCCGTGGTTGTAGTCCATGATTATCCATTATCTAGCCGTGGAAATTATAGTATAATACTATTATTGAAGTTGTCTAAATTAGAGAATAAAACTATAGTAAAACTATGGTAATTGGTCCCTAATACCATGGTTAAATATATTTATATTAGGCCATGTATTAATCATTAAAAATATTGAAATGTAATTCAATAACCATGATTTTATCCATGGAAAATCGTAGCTACAATGATAGTTTAACCATGGAAATTAGACCCAACATCCATGTATAGAACCATAGAAATTATAATCTATAAATATAGAGTAAATAATGTATCTATCTTCCACATACCATATAAAAAATATCTAACCATCTTCATCTAAACCCCACTAGCTTCTAGCTATCGCTTCCTACAACATCACTCACATCCTCCAAGATCCATTAAAAAAAATCTGACCTTATAACTTATAATACCACTCAAATAGAATTCAATATAAAAATCGAGATTTTAATCACTCTCAAAGAAAAACCATATAAAATTTAACTTTCATTATCATTAGAATACAATAATACTATATGAAAAAATTTATTTTATAAACCATGAATAAAATTTATATCTCAAATGTACCTCAACATAAGTATCGTTAGAACCAACATGACCAGTGATATCATAATGTAAAGTTCTACTTAAGAAGTACCTGACATTGACTGGCATGGGTCAAGGGTAAAATATAATGTTCAGACATTTTAAGGAAAACAAAATAAATTTAAATATTTTATTTTATTAATAATTCTTTCACTACAACGCAGTGATGAGCAGACTGTTTCATTCCATAAATAAAACTGTGCAACGAGAATGTAATGAAAAGTAACAGAAACACTATTTCATAAATGCAATAGTGTAACAGTGTGACTCTGTGTAACAGATATTTTGTGACATTTTTCCCCATTTAAAGGGATAACAATAATTTGAGGTCAGATCTAGATCTTGAAAATTACTCTAAATATCTCGAAGATTGGTATTGACGAACGATGAACGATGATCGCTAACAACATTGAGCAATCCTCATGTTCTTCGAGATATATCTCCCTTGATTATGGATCGAAGAATTTTTTGGATGGATTGTCTTCAACGATGTATCCTTCCTCGACCAATCTCATTTTCCCATGTAGGGGATTATTTTTCTATTTATTACATTCCCCCTATTCTTCTTCCTAAAGGACAAACATGGGATAAATATACTAAAATATTTACCCGCAGATCTGTCGTCATTGTGGGACAAGGTAATTTTCATGCAGGAATTTATGGAAAGTGGATTCTTGTTTTGATTCTGCTTTTTTGAACCTCATAATAAAGGGAAAACCACAATGACATGAACAACGTTCGTGGCCTGTCATTTATGTGTTCATTGTATGTTCTTATACTCCATATTTTTAGTTGTTCTTCATGACATGATGAAAACCACAATATATGAAAGACTACAGTAGTGTGTCAACCCGGGATGGAGGCTGAGGGAGATGGTGGTGTCAGTTGAATGATTACTGGCATAGAGGCAAGCATTGGAGGAGGGGGATTCGTGGCCAATCGTTCCATGATGGTGATGGAAGTCCATAGTAAGTATGGTTTCATCGATGGTATGTGCCTCTGACTAAAATGTTGGTAGCAGCTATGGGTGGGAGGCAGCACACCCCAGCGATCCCCTGAGGTTGCAGAGGTTGCATCCACCGACACTCGTGGTAGTGCAGGGGTAACCACATCCAAGGGAGCGACTAGCAGAGAGGGTAGTGGTGTGCACTAGAATGTAGTCCGAAAGGGATGTCGTGTTGAGGATTGAAGCTTTCTATAGTTGGTCATGTTGTTGCAAGAACCTGGATGCCAGTGTCAGTCCAAGTTGGACCAAACCCAGCCCACTGATGATGGCTGGGACAGTGCGGCAAACTGGGCTACTGGGTGTCCCGGGTGGGAGTAGCTCCGACCTGCCGATGTGGTCTGGAAGGAAATAAACCAATATGACTAAGTCATACCAGGTAGGAGAATATGGACCTAGTCGCTGGGAAATATGGAGGGTTGCACCCACGGCTGAACCGAGTAGAGACCAGCATGGTCCATTGTGCCTGGCCAGTAGGCCTGGCCTGACCGTGTCAGCCCACAACCAAGATGGTCTGGTCTGGTCAGCAGAAATGGGTCAGGTCATGCGGGACCCCTGGACCGGGTTGGTTGGGTCGGTCCAGCCAAGTCAGACTAGGCTCAGATGCAATCGACCCCTATTTACTAAAGCAATAATATATTTTAGACCAGGAATCTGATTGATGCGCCATCTGCGACATTGGGACCCCTGCGAAAAGATCTCCATTTGGGTATACTCTAGGTGAGGTTTTGTGGAAGTTGAGATATGACTTATGGATTGTGGTGTAGATTCTCCATAAATCAAGCAGACTAGAGTATGGGGATCCTACAGATGGCAGTGACATGAAGGGTATGAAAAGATTACCTCAATGTCCTAGTAGCATAGTAGACCATAGTGTTCCAGTAGCTGAGCAAACCTCAGTAGTCTGGTAGCTGAGTGGACCTTAGTGTTCTAGTAGCTGAATGAACCAGAGTGGTCTAACATCCAAACGGACCTTAATGGTCTAAGATCTGAGTATACATCAGTGGTCCAGTAGCCGAGTATACTACATTAATCCATTAGCCGAGTGTCCCTCAATGATACAAAATCCAAACAGACATTAGTGGTCTAGTATCTGAATAGACCTCTGAAGTCCAGTAGATGAGCAGAACTCAGTGGTCTAGTATCTGAGCCAACCATAGTGGTGCGGTAGCCGATCAGACCATAGTGGTTTTGAAGTACAACAGACCTCAGTGATCCATTAGCTGAGCTAACCTCAGTGGTCCACTAGCCGAGCGAGCCTTAGTGGTCTACTAGATAAGAAAACCTCAGTGACTCGTCAATGATGTGTCCCTCAATAGTACAAGATGATTCGGCTTTACGACAGATAATCTTACTTTCTATACCTTTAATTATTCCTGAGTATTGTGTTACTCACTCATACATGGGCTTCACCCACACGTTTCATGTGTCGTTCAGGTGATCAAAACATTGACGAATGGTTTGGTGTTCCGGGAGCAGGTATTGTTTAGTGAGATGATACATACATGCGTACTTCTACGACTACATGTAGATACCCTTCACCAACCTTTCAAGTAGGGTATCGACTAGACAGACCCTGGTAATTGTACATTCTTTTTTGGTTTTGGGCTTGTATTCTGGCCCCATTATAGTATCATATTGTGTTGTATGCTCAATAGTTAACTCGGTGAAATTTGTGTTTCACTTTGTGTTTACCTTCTTCAGTTTGAGCATTGTGTGTGTGCACCGATTTAAAGGAAAAACCATTCCCTTTTTGGGATATACCTACTCAGTTCTAGTCACCAGCCCCTGGCCTATGGAAGGCAGGCTTGGGGTAGACATGACATGGGCCCCAAGGGATGGGTCACAATATAGTTGTATCAGAGTGAGGTTGGATCTACCAGAACAACTAAGAGTTTGAATTTTTTTTATGGGGAAACAATGTTAAGTTTCATTAGTTTGTCTTTTAGGTGAGGGTGTCTAGATTTTGTGCGACAGAAAATGTATCTACACACCAGTACCCTACATTCTAATTTATGACTCAGTACATGAAAACACTAGATTCATGTTTCTTTGAATGATTTCCCCTGATCTTTATGAGTCAGAGTTAGCGCACCAGGTATACTACATTGACCCAGGTACATCATGTTTTTTTTCAAGGTGCTTCCATAAAGGCAACCAGTTAGGTTTTCACTTCGTGATAATGAGTATGATCTGTGGGGTGAAAACATGGGTACGTTGGTTCTTACTAGAGACAACACCATAAGGTGGTTTACAAGATGTACCACCACTTGTGGAGTAGCACATGGTACTCATAGTACCAGTGGGTGAGATACGTGGGCTGAGAGCACTTCACTTGTTTTAGTAACAGATACCCCTAAGGTTTAGAGGTGTGCCTAATGCATAGGTGGATAAGGACTGACTTTAGGTGGTGACCAATTTTTCTCTAAATTCATGGTACCATTAGATCAAATGGTAGTCCTTGAAGTGAGCCTTCTACGTGTCTTAATAGGTTGATAATGAGTTTTAGATAACTTGATCTTACGACGAGGTGACTTTTACATGGAAAAATGTTGAGAACCTATCTCATTGAAGGGTATATTTCTATAAAAGCTAATATCTATTCTTTCCCAAGATCTTCTGAATCATTGGAGGGATGACATTTCGATAACTGAGTATTCATGGAGGTATACCAACCCTTCAAGGAAATAAATGAATAAGATACGACTAGTGATTTAGGGCTTAGACCGAAGAGCGATATGTGTTTAGAGAGATCTAAGCCATCACTATTCCTTAGTGAATTGGTACTTATGCTAGGGTTCTAGAGAGAACCTTTATGATTGAGTGTTCGTTGGATGAGAAGATACAGCCTGTGGAAGTCAGTAGTGGGAAATAAGGAAACTGACATCCGTCTCAGAGACATGGACATGTGATATATTCTAGTAATATGTCCTTTGATAGGGGATCTATAGATTAAGGCTCATTGGGTGAGTCCAGTCGGCGTAGAAAGTGGTAATTCTTTTCAAAAGACTGTAGGGGACATCTCAATAGAGATTTTCCATCCAATCATGCTGATAGTAATATGGTGGATGGGCCACCAGGGTAGAGACAGTGATAGGAATATATTAATATGCAGGGCAGAAGACATGGTAGAGGAGGTGGCTGAGCAGTAGGAGATGGTATACATTTCGACATGTTAAAACCACCACCCTAATGTGGTCCACACCAGGCTTAGGAGATGGAGTATAAGGGAAGGGGGTAGCTTTATGCAGCCAAGGATTATGACCCAAGGGATACATAAATTATTTGAGGCATGATATGTGTCTACTCCTAACTATTGTATTAATAGACACAAGTTATAATATTTCCTTCTTATCACAGACCTTGTTCAAGACCTTGAGTTTCTAGTTAAACCATGGAAATTACCCTTATGTCATGAGATACCTATGGGAGGAGACTCGGTAATCACGCATGTGATGACAGTATGATCTTGCCCTTAGGGTGAGGGTTTCAGTTGGAACCTCTGGGTGGAAGCGTCACAACCATACAATGTTTGTTTGTAGTTGGAGTGGTCATCCACAGTTCAAGCTCAGATTGACTATTTTAGGAAAAAGGATGTGGTATGTCTGCAACATTGGAATGTGATTTTCCTTGGTTAGAAAAGAAGAAAACCCTTGAATCAAAGAATAATCTCATGCATAGGAGGGTGCAGCTGATCACATTTTAGTCAGCCATCCTTACCCACATGGCAGTATATGTTTAGATTTTTTTAGTTCGCAGCATTAGTGACAATGTACAGGGATGTATTTCAAGAAGATGTTTCTGGGTTTACCTCATAATAAAGAGATGGAATTATGCATCATTCTTCATCCCGAGATGGAACTGATATCAACATCTGTATATCAGTTTGATTTCACATAGCATTGCAAGCTGAGGGTGTAGGAAGGGCTTAGTATGACCCAGTTTTTGCGGTTATGTGTGGATTACCTGCCCTTTTACCAAGTGTAAGTGGAGAAAGAGTACCCATTACCAATGGGATGATGAACCCATCGATAAGTTGGAAATGGGTGGCCTTTCATGTGGATGGAAATGTACATGTAGGATTTTCAGAAATTAATATAGAGTTTTACAAGCACCCCAATCATGGGATATTAGTGGTAGTCTTCACATTGATGATTTGGTGACACTACCTCCGTGGTTGAACGATTAATCATATACTCTAAACACAAGATTCTCAAGAATATCTTTTTTCAAAAGGATCTGAATCTAAGACATCAATGTTGGAATGATTTCTTCCAGTACTATGACTTCGATACAGTTTGTACTCCTTGGAAGGGGAAAATGGTGTAAAATACTATCAGTAGGAGATTGAGTTCATGACTGCTGAATAATGCAATAGAGCAGTTTTTTGGGCTTCATATATCCTTCATGGATAGAGAGAAGAAAAATTTTCTTCAGTCAATGGTAGTTTACCCTCTACTATTATAATTAGTCGCAAACGACCGACTTAGATATTCTATATGTGAATCTAATTGTGCCTAGATCTTCATAGGGTATACCACTGATGGATATTCAAAAGGTGGGGAGAATATCCTCATTTTCAGAAGATTCACCATATAACCTATGGTGTTTTGGGAGTAGGTGTTGATGGAGTTCCATATATCCCCTTTGGAGGTACATCCAAGTGTGGGGAAGATCTACTAGGACCTCTGACTTCAGTACTAGTGTCCAGGGATGAAGAAGGAAATAAACGTGTTTGTCTCGAGATTCCTCGCTTGTTAGCAAGTGAAGGATGAGCACCAGATTCCAATATGATTGATAGAAACCCTCACGAAATCACAGTGGAAGTGGTATGGAATATCAATGAATTTCATGACAGGGTTACCGAATACATCTAGGAGGCATGATACCATATGTGTGGTCATAGACTGACTCACCAAGTCATCCCACTTCCAACACATTTGAGAGCAGGGTTCAATAGAGAGCATTGAACACCTATACATACTAGATATAGTTTGACTCCATGGGGTCCCATATACAATAAGCATAGATAATGTTGCACTCTATACATCCCAATTGTGGAAGGGATTACAGGAGATATTTGGGACTTATCGGTGTTTGAGCACATCCTTTCACAAACAGACGAATGGCCAGATAGAGCGGACCATATAGACCATGGAGGACATGCTTCGTTCTTGCATTCCGGATTTGGGTCAAAGTTAGGAGGATCACCTACCATAGTTGGAGTCTGCATAAAAAATAACTACCACTCCACCATCAGAATTTCACCATTCGAGTCACTATACAAACAACCATGCAGGTCACTGCTGTGCTGGACAGACCTTTGGGAGTCAGCATTCATGGGTCCAGAGATGGTACAAGCTGCCACTAAGAAGGTGTAGGTTGTTTGAGAGTCAATAAAGCCTACACAGAACCGATATAATTCCAATTCTGACATGATAAAGAGACCTCTGGAGTTTGAGGTGGGGGCCATGTATTCCTATGGGTCTCTCCTCGATGAGGGATACAGAGAGTTGGTTGGGGTGACAAGTTATCTATAAGGTTCATCGAACCTTTCATGATACTATGTGGAGTGGTAGAGGTGGTGTACCACTTGTATCTAACAATATAGTTAGAGAGGGTTCATGATGTCCTCCACATATCCGAGCTGATGAGATACGTGCACGACCCATCTCACGTCGATGACAATGGGGAACTAGAGATTCACAATGAGGAGACAATCACGGAGTACCTGGTGGAGATAGTGGATCAATAGGATATGATCCTTCATGGATGGTTAATTACTCTAGTTCATGTTTGCATGTGAAACTTTAGGAAAGCATGTGGGAGTGGGAGTCCCAGATTCGTGCTCCGTACCCAATTTGGTTAAATAAACTTTGTTTTGTCTTATGAGGGCATAAATCCCTAATGGTTGGGGTAATGTAATATCTCATAATTCCATGTAATTTTTTTTAAATTATATGGGATTATTTCGAGACCAAGAGATGAGACCGTGTGCGATGCCGAGGTCCGGAGTGCCCAGAATGGACTGTCAAAAAATGTTTTGTTTTAAATAGCACGCATGAGAGGTTTTAAAAAAAATTAGACTAAATAATAAATGGGTTCACATTTTAGAAATCTGAGGGAACCATTGAATTCAGAGTAGTGGGTCATCCCTAGGTGTGACTTCTGTTTAGTCAGTGCGGGTCTCTAGTGAGAAACCCGAAAATGGAATAACTATAAATAAAATAATAAAATAAAATGATTTTATTTTTCAAATCCTTATAACTCATGAACAGTGACTCAGATTGAAAATATTAGATAGATATTGAACTCATGGGGTTGTTATTTCCTTAGAAATATCAAAACAATGTCTGGTGTGGGATAACAGTGGAATGTAGTTTTTATCCCTAAATAAAATAATAAAATAATGTTATTTTATTATTAAATCCTTATATGTAATGAATGGTCCCTCGGATTGAAAATTTGATACCACAGTTGAGCTCATAAGGGCATGGTTTCATTAGGAGGATCCTAACATTAGTCGACGTGGGCCAACTGTGAAAATTGAATTTTGTGATGTAACCACAAAAAAAATAATTTATATAAAAGAAATTATTTTATTTCTGAATTCTCATAACTCAAAAATGGAAACTTGGATTGAAAATATGAGATAACCATTGAGTTTGTAATTATACATTCTCCTTAATTAGAACATAACCTTGAATGGAATGGCTCGAGGGTAAAAGTTAATTTTTATAAGTTTTATGGAAAATAAAATAATGTTAAATTTTTTTATTTTATTTGAAATTGGTGCGCTGAAACATAGCAACGAGATGAATATTTCATTCTATAAATGGAACTGTTTAACGATGCTGTAGTGAAAAGTAATAGAAACACCGATTCATAAATGAAAATGCACAACAATGGAGACTCATTGTAACAGAAATGATGTGACACTTTTTTCACATTTAATTGGATAATAGGAATTGGAGAGAAGATCTGAATCATTCAAATCACTCTGAATCTATGGATTATCATTGTTGATGAACAACAAATGATGATTTCTAACAACTTCCAGCACTCCCTAACTCTTCGAGAGATCTCAACCATGAATATGGATCGAGGAATTGCGGGGATAGATCGCCTTCAATGATGAATCCTTCATCGAGAAATCACTTTTCCCCAGGTAGGGGTTTATTTTTATAAGGGATTACTTCCCGATTTATCTTCCTATATGAAAAATGTGGGATAAATCCACTAATGTATTTACCCGCAGATCGGTTTTATTTTTGGGACTTAGGAATTTGCATGTGTTAATTTATGGGAAGTGTATTCATGTTTTGATTATCCTTTGTTAAATATCTTAACATGGGAAAACCAAAATGACACAAACAGTGGTTTTGTCTCATCCTTTATGTGTTCTTTGTTTGTTGTTCTACATAGTATTGTTGTATGTTCTTTGTGACGTGATGGAAACAGCGGTCCAAGAATGACAATCGAAGTGGATCATCCCAGGAAGTAGGACGAGGGAGATGACAATATTGGGTGAATGAATGTTAGCATGGATTCCAATGTCAGTAGAGGGAGAGTCGCATCCAAGGAGGCAGTGGCAGAAATAGGAGGTTGCATCTAGGAGGACCACTGACTCGATAGCCAGTGGTGCGGGCCCACAGTGGTAGCTGTGGATGGTAGGTGGCATGCCCTGGCCAAGAAATGAGGAATCCTAGGCTACAACTGTGACGATGTAGGGGGGAGTTCCATTCAGGCCTTAAATCAAATGGAGAGGCATGTGGGGTGGGTTGTTGTATGCGCTGGCACGCTGTCCACAATGGACCGCGTGCGGAGGAAGGTAACCCACTTCAGTAAGCTACATTTCTGCATGAACATGTATGAAAATGTGCATCCGGGCAGGACCCAAGATTCTCCATTATTGTGGCATGGTCTGAAGTAGTAAACCAGGCCATTGGGCGGCCTGAGCGGGTGAAGTGTCGGCCCGCCGATGCGAGCTTGTCAGATAGAAAACTAGGCTTGGTTCATCAAGGACCATCGGGCCTGGACACTGGGCCAAGAATGAGCAGGGATAGTACAGTCCAAAGTGGGTTAGGATGAGTCGGTCGAAATGGGTTGGGTCATGTGGGACCCCCCGGGCTGGGTTGGTCGGGTTAGTTTGACCAAGTCGGACTAGTCCCAGACGCAACTGGCCCCTATTCACTAAAATGCCAATATCTTTTAGACTGGAATTCCGATTGATGTGTCTTATATAGCGTTGGGACACTTGAGACAAGAAATTCCTTTAGGTATAATCTAAATGAGTTTTATTGATAGTCCAGATATGACCAATGGAATGAAGAATAGATTCTCCCGGAATCAAGCGCACTAGAGAGCGTCAATCATACGGCTGGCTATGACATAATGGATATGACGAGCTGACCTTAGTGTTTCTATAGCCAAGAGAACCTCAATAGTCTAGTAGCCGAGTGGACCTCAGTGGTCTTGTAGATGAGTGGACCTCAGTGGTCCTGTAGTGGAATAGACCTTAGTGTTCGAGTAGCTGAACTGACCTCAGTGGTCTAGTTACTGAGTGGACCTCAGTGGTCCAGTAGCCGATTGGACCTCAGTGGTCGAGTATCCGAGCAGAACTTAGTGGTCCAGTAGGTCACCTAACCACTCCGATCTAGTATCTTATTAATCCTTAGTGTTCTAGTATCCAATCTAACCTTAATTAATCATTAAAGAGGAGTCCCTTTGTAGTACAAGATGTTTCAGCTTTATGAATCATAATATTACCTTATATACCTTGAATTATACCTAGTGTGATCTATCTTTTCATTTTGGTCTTTCTTTGTGGTCCTGTTTTGTGGTCAAGATTTGTTGTCTTTCATTTGTGATTTGGTGTCCGTGCTGAGTATTGTGTTATTCAACCATGTATGGGGTTTGCCCACACATATCATGTCTCGTGTAGGTGATTGACACTTCAATGGAGAACATGGTGGTCTAGGGCCAATTTGTGTTCAATGAGATGGGAAAGAAGAGAATACTTCTATAGCTACGAGATGTTACCCTTATCTTACCCTTCATGTAGCAACAAACAGCCAACATTCTCCTACCCTTCAGGTAGGGTCTCGAGTAGATGGAAAATTGTACTTTTACATTCCCTTTTGGGTATGTGCCTATATTCTAGACCCTTTTTCTTTCAATTTGTAATATACTCTTAGTACTTTTCTCAAGTACACTTGTGTTTTACTTTGTGTTTACATTCCACATTTTTATCTTTGTACATGTGTATAGGTTTAATGGAAAATGAATTCCCTTTTTAGGAAATTCCTACTCAGTGCTAATCATCGGCCCCTGACCCATTGAATGTGGGCTTAGGTTAGTCACGATGCGGACCCTAGTGGAGGGATCGTGACATTAATGGTGTATCTAACTTAATGGTATGAAGAAGACAACGTTTCCATGTTCTATAATATTCCTCACATGTCATGAAATGGTGATTTATAAGAAACACCACTATATTTGGTGATGTGGTGGTGAGAATCTCTCTTTGAGAGTTGGCCATATATCCTATATTATTCATAAGGAAATTGAATATTTACCATGTCATTTAATTTAATGCTAACATCATCATATCACATTGATTTTTACTTATAAGATAATATTATTATTGTAGATTCATCATCAATATGAAAAACATATGAAATATATTTATAATTCTTAAGAATTATGGTGTTATCTTAATGAATTCATTAATTTAGTATTCAAACTCCACTTCTATAATAAATTATTGAAAATACATGGTTTTGAGACATAGTTTACTACTTTTAAATGTCTTTAATTGAAAAGGAACTATATTTGGTGAACATATTCATGATATGACTTAATGAATATGAAGTTGCTGGTTGGAAGATTAAAATACATCATCACATGAAAATTATATATTTGAATATATTTCTATAATAGGGAGATTATTAGTGTTTATCTCAGGATAACATGAAACAATATAGGTTAATAAGAGGTGTTTATTTAATTATGATTGAATTTGAGATTTGACTGTGTTATTCACTCCATAACATATCATGGAAATTATATAAGTGGATTACACATCATTTCAAGGGGATTTCAGAAGCATATAGAGTTAAACATATGATTCTATGAGGTTAAGAGTCTATTCCATTTGTGAAGACACTATTTATGGGAAAGGATAGTTGGTTTGAGTCGATGCATAATGTTCTTGTGTTGAATGGCATGAAAATATTGATTTAAGAGGAAAAATTTATTGGGTTAGTACATATTATTATGGATGAATATGTAAAGGTAGAAGAAGATTATTTTTAGAACCTAAGATAGAATGTGAACTTAGTTTCAAGGAGTTTTAAATAGATTAGTCTTACATTAATGATGAAATATTACATCATCTTAAGGTGTTATGAGTTTAACATGATGAAAATGAAATCCTTATTCGAATGATCATAGAGGATGATGATCAACATTCATTTTGGGTGCCTAATATATATTGATGGTATATAGTTTTCTATGGAACTTATATGGAGATTTTTAGAGCTGAAATGAATAAGGATGTTTCAATAATTCATATGCACCATAGAAGTATTTTGAAATTATTGTGCAATGATTAAATTTTTGGGGAATCATGGAGATAAATCTAAATTTTATTTATATGCATTGAAATGTATAACAAGGATATATCTTTCCAATGAATCAATATATGTATAATTTCATGTGTTTAGTATAACTTATATCAATTTTACCCATTCATTAAATGGAGAATTTTGTTACACAGGTCATAACTAGTACCAATTTAAAACCTCATGGGTACCAGGTAAGATATATACTATTTTCCCAAAAATATCATCCCACATGGAATATGCTAATAGGGATTTAATATTTTATTTCTAATATTTAAATAAAATTCATAGATTATGATTAAACTATTTTTTTATATCCATTTGGATGCCTCACAAAAAATCATATATTCATACATAAGAAGCATATAGAGTTGTTTTGATAGTTAATTGGAGAAAAAAAATCATAAAACTGAATACCCATTTTATGAAATACAGTTAAAATGGAATGGGGTAGGTTTTATTATAAACTACCAAAAACAATGTAAAAAATCATATAAGTAATATAGTAACAATTTAGAGGGAAAAAACTATGAAAAGTATATAAATAAAACATGGAGAAAGAACAATATTCAATGTAAGAAATATAAAAATGTAATGTGGTTTCTATTATGTTATACAATATTTTTTTATTAAAAGATATTAATGTTCCCATTATCAATACTTATTTTCTTTTAACCATTATATTCGAATGGAATTATGCCATAATCTTGAATCAATAATTTCATAGATCGAAACACATTTGATCTAAGAGTTTAAAATAAAAAGCACCCAAAATATGGTTTCTTTAATAAAAAGATTATAAGATGAATCTCGTATCCCTAATAATTCATTGGTATATTACTTAAATCATAATCTCATACCCTTAAAATTAAATGATCGTATGAAATTGGATGTAATAAAGATGATTAGAATAGAAAGATAATTGTTATTTTATTAAAATATAACTGATATAGAAGTAGTAAGGACATACTGAATAATTAATCAAATTAAATCACTCTTTTTCACATAGACCATGATAAAAAAAATCATCAATCCATTAACACTCTAACTATGAGTTCTTTCATCTATTTATAGATTTTTGTTGTAATTAAAATTCCTAAAATATTTGTATATCAATTTTTACAAATAAAGGAATTTACAAAAAATAAGGGACTCATATAATAGTAAAACATTTTACTAGTGACTATCCTCACAAAATACACACAATAATTATAACTAAGACATTAATATAGGTGAAACCCATAAATATGGTAACTAACTAGACTGGATCCTTCGATTTTGATTTTTTCATCAAAATTAATGTTTCATCCGATTAATTACTCAATGAAAAAAAGTTAACATAGATTCAACAATCATAAGAAATTAAATAGGAGTTATTTTAAAATTTCATCTATTTAAAATCAATAATATTTATTAATATTCTATTATAATAAATTTATCTAGTGAATTGAAATTTTGATAAAAGTTGATTCACCTATTTTTGTAGGGAAATACAATTTCAAAACATCTTATAACACTTATATTATTGTTTCCAAAAACAATTTATATCACAATAAAGGCCACTGTAATTTTATAAATAGAAAAAACCGTTTTATCTAAAAGAAAACAACTTTATTGAATAATAAAAACCTCAAACCCATTAAATTGATATAAAAGGAATATTGCAAAAAAAAAAATACATGATGTTGGTCTGGATCATCAACCTATCATTTCCATCACAATACTCAAACAAAATGAATAAGGGATCAGAACATGGAAATTGGACACAATTAAATGAACATGAAAAAATGTATTTGAATTTCATTAGAAAACATTTTATACACTTCACTAGTCATATTATATTCAGTACCAATAAAAATCAAACATAGACAGTGTTAAAATAAAATATATACAACAAAATTAAGTTTCATGTAATAATATAATGTAGGGAAAATAAGAGATCTCTTTTATAGGAGCGAGCATGAGTATTTTTATTATTTGGGGTAAATATATTACATTTTTAAATAAAGTATTTTTAAGAATAATAACAACCAGTGTAGCATCTACTTGGGATTTTTGAAGTTGTGTTTTTAAATTATTATATAGGAAGTGAAGAAAAAAACACCCAGTGGTTGGTAATAATTATAAAATAATTTAATTTAAGAGGGAGCACATATAGGTGTTTGTTAATAATCATCCAATTATGTAAAAATCTTATATTTTAGTAAAATTATGAGAGAAAGGGCCTTCTTGTGTGTGAAGTAATCTATAGTTAATAAAAGGTATATCATTAACTAGTATCTCACTATACATTTCAACGGTACACAATAGCTTCTGAAATAAAAAAAATGTACATTTGTAAATAATTTATAATATAACTGTATAATAGAGTAATGTAACAGTAGGTTTAAATTTATATATTCAATATATATATATATATATATTTACATGTTTACATAATAAGTATAAAAATATAAATATTCACACAATATATATTCATAAATATATATATTAAAAAAAATTAGAAAATATATTTTATGATGAATAGTCAGAATATATATTTCACATAGTTTATACATAAAATCCTGTAAGGTTAATTGGGAGTATCAATCATTTTCTTATCAACCAAAACTGATTCAACCCTCATTTAACTCTAGTATTTGTCAAATTTTCAAGGCCCTATTTCTTTTCTAATCCTAAAAATTAAACAATAAAAAATGAGAGCATTGATGGTTAAGTATGATGATATTTTTGATGACAATTACTGTGAACTAGTTGTAACACTTATAACTTGAGTTCTCCATTTTAAATATATCCATATTTCTTAATGAAAATAAACTTTTCTTAAAATTTTTTTATAAGTATTTCATTAAAAATATATTTTCAAATGTAGACCTAAAAAAGTGTAAATCACAGTGAGAGACAAGAATTCTCAACCTTAGGTGTAGTGTTAGAGCATTACATATTATGAAAAAAATCCACCAACAAAATTGAAATAAATTAGAAATATAGTACTTATCACTGAAACACTAACATGATAAACAATACACATTGTTTGGCTATTGAGACATGTATATTTTAATGTATGATGATGATATTACATATCATGGAATATGAATAGTGTTTTTAATCTCATGCCCTAATGTTTTTTTATATAATAAGAAAAGGGAAAGGATTTAATGGGTTTTGTTGATGCAATAAATTTATAAGGGAATATTTTACCAAAATGTGAATAATATATCAAGCACACAACACAAGAAATGAAATATAAAAATATAAAAGTTAATTTTTCAATTATTGACTAAACACATATATTTAGGCTATGTTTGAAAAAAATTATTGGAAAGTATTAGGGATTCTCCAACATATATGTGTGCGAGTATTATTAAGAACATAAAAGTATGAATGACTAAAAAATAGAAGTATTTCAATTAAATATATTGGGATAATAACATATACACCCTATTGAATACATACCTTTTCAGAAATATTGTATTATTTTATCTGGAAAACATCTAAATGAATATATAAATAATATAAAAATATTATTTTTGAAACAAGATATAAACCGTTTTTCATTTATCATTATACATTATCGAGAACATACCAGCCTAATTATATAAATATAATAAAATCGTGGTTTTTAAACATGTTTTATTTATGAAGTACGTACCTTCTTGAAAAATATTAGTAATGTAAGGAAAAATATTGAGTAATAATAGATGAACACACTTGAATATATACCTTCTTGAATCAATCACAGTACGTTATCAAGAACATGCCTACATGAATATGAAAAAAATTAAAATATTAGTTTCAAAAGAAAATATATACCTTATTTCATTTCTCAAAATGATTTATCAGGAACATACCTTCTAGAATATATAAATAACATAAAAAATTTGTTCTGCAACATGGATTCTTTAAATAAGCGGCATAAAATGATTAATTTCAATATGATACATTTATATAAAATCACGTATCATATGTGATATGTGTTATAGAAATTTTTAAATGATTTTTGTCAAATAGTACACGAATTTATGGAAATACTGCAATAGTTTCCATAATTTTTAGTATACATGTAAAATATAGGTAATATCTAAACTATTGGTAGGTGGGAATGATCAGAATGTAAAAGTGAATATCAAAAAATTGGTATCTACATCTACAAAGTTATATAAATATAAAAATGGGGGGATAAAAAATACAATCAATTCTTAGGGAATAAATTATCATTATAATAAAAAAATATCATTTAATAACATTTTCTATATAATATAAACAGATAGAAAAAAATAATTAAATTCACTGACCACCATGATAAGGGTAAATTTAAAATTAAACCAACACTAAAATAAAATGAAATTTCACATACATAAATTCTTTAACTACTAGTTTATATTAAAATATCTTTACATTAATCTATAATAAAATATTATTTTATAAGAAAATTCCTTGTAAAATGGATAATAAATAACGAAAATATAAAATATAAAATAATGTATCCGCTGAAAGCAGCTATCATCAACACATAAAAAGTCTAAACAATATTAATATGTTTTGTGCAGTTATTTTAGTTAGTGTAATTAAATAAAAACTGATGATATACAAATAATTTATTAATTCATGGAATCATTATTATACAAGCAATATCCATATAATATTGACACTATTGAAATTTGTGTGTGATTAGATTGTAAAAGGGAATAAAAAACATGTTCTATATTCACCACTATAATCATATATTAATTTAAACATAGAATAATATAAAATATAAGCAGGTCATACTAAAAATACTGTATAGGAATATATATATATGTGGAATAATCATATTTTTCAAATATAATATAATTTGATCCATATAAGACCATATTGTAGGGAGAAAGGAATGAAATTGTAGGTTCATGGATGAATTATGGTAAAATTCCTAACAAATAAAATATTCTAATAGAATATAAAATATTTTATAAGTTTAATTAGGGGAAATCTAATATTATAAATAGAAATGCATTTATCATGGATGATGTGGGGGAACAAAAAATAAGAAAAAGAATGTTATCTACAATCATGGTCGTCCATATTCCCAAAAACATTCACTATGATGGGAACTATAACCAGTTATGTAGATGTAATTATATATAAGTGAATGAGGTTGGGATTTCCCATGAGAAATCATGGAAGGGAGGATTTGAATATGTTCATCTGAATAGGGTTAGTAATAAATAATGGGTGGTGAAAGATCTTGAGGGTATGTCTTGGTTAGAGCTAGAAATAATGGATATAGGGTGGTGGTGTTAGTGTATAAGGATTGGGGAGGCCATGATGGATGAGGATCATCCCTTGAGGTGGTGCGGCCATAGTAGATACACATCATTGTAGGAGAATTGTGAGGTGGTGGAGTGGATGTATTGGAGCATCATTGGAGGAGGTGGTGGGGATGTCACATCAGAGCAGAGATGATGGGTAGGTGTAGTGGTTTCATTGGAGGGGTAAGATCATGGGTAGGATGGGTGGTCACATTTGAGGAGGAATATAATGGGAGGTTTGGAAGAAACAACATAAGAGGAGGGTTATAGTGAGGCGGAAGATCGCATTAGTAGGGTGTTTCAAGGGATAAATTGGGGGTGGCTACTATAATGGGCCATAAAATACTCCTCGATATATTATATCTAGAGCCACAGTCTTTATAGTCAGGGATATAAGTCCATGGATATAGCCTCAATTTCTAGTAGTAACCCTTGCGACATTATCCAATTTATAATGATTGACATGGGAGTTACCCTTGAATTATGTTTATAATATCAAGTTTTATGTTGTTTCCATATGTTTATGAACTGATGATATCATTTAATTATTCCTCATTTCCATTCTTATGATCTCCCTCTTAATTTTATCATGTTATACCTCTTGACATTAAAGTTATTCATTATTTTCGTGTTTAATCACTCAATTGGAATTCAAGCTCATCCTTTTACCTATGTATTTTCCACAGGATATCCTATGGAGTTTCAGAAGTTCAATTGGAGATAATATAACTACAATTGGATTTAAATAAATATGGTGTTTTTATTTTTAAGATGATTTATTTGTATGTATAATTATTCAATGATATTGTAGATCTCAATCCTCAGTTTGTATTTATTTTAAGGTAATACTAATTATTATGAAATATTATGTGTTTAATACATAGGTCCATATAGAAAGGGCCATAAATATTTTTGAATCAATTGAAAAAATTTCTATGGAAAATTATAAATTACGAAAGTGGTGGATTATTAGACATCATTGATTTTACTAATGATTTTAGTAGATATTTATTTGTCTACTTAATGTTTTATAATTCATATTCCTTTATGTAATTTAATGATTAAATGAATAATGTTGAGAACCATCTTGTTAGAAAGATCCATAGACTCCTGTTATATTGGGCTTGAATATATTTTAAAAAATAGTTCATTTACTATCTATGGGTTTTTGGGATAACATTCAAACTCACTCTTACATATACACCACAATTGAATGGTGTAAGTGGAGGATCCACACATTGGTGGACATAGTGAGATCAATGTTGAAACATAAAATCCACCCATTATCATGTTGCTGATATTAATTATATACATCATCACATAAAATATACTAGCTTCCATCTAATGTAAAAAAATGTATTATCTATATACAATGGAATTAGTGAAAACATATTTAGTTTCATTTAATAGTGAGGGGATGGGTCCCATATATGTTGTTTTTTGGAGATAATATTTTATTTTTTTGGTATTAGATTTATTCCTGGGATCTCAAATAAAATTTTGGTGAAATAGAGATTTTTGGAAGTTGTTGAAGGTGGATCACGGTAGGCGTTTGATTAAGGAAAACCGTTTTCCCTTTCCCCTAAAACCATGTGGACAATTTTCATTTTGGACAGTGGAGAATGCATGGTTGTCGCACATTTTGGAAAACCGTGTGGGGTAAACATATAGCCTTTTCCTCTTAGGCAGTGGGGGGTGAATAGTTTCTACATGGTTTTTTATTAATGAGGGAAAACCAGCCAACTTCTCTATGTCATAAAAAAGTGAAATTTTCCTTCTTAATATCTTCAATTTTAGCCATATTTACTCTGCTTTCCACCCCATTAATGATTCATCACCCAAGGCACCTCCTCCCCTCCTCCATGATCCCTTGGATATTTAATTCTTGGGTGTTCTGGCATGATTTCTTCCATAATCTTCAATTATGTTCCTTTCTCCCGTGGTTTCTCCTTCTTTATAAGGTTCTCCTTCCCTCGTTATTGAGTTCTTATTTAATAGTGGGTGATTTTAACTAAATAGGGTTTGATATTGTGTTTTTTGGTTAAATATTGATTTTTGTTACTTATTCTTTCTTTTATAGGGCCTTATGGGGGAGTGGTTGTTGTTGCACAACAGCTTCCAAAACATTGAAATTGTGAGGTAGGTATTTTCATGCTTTTAAATTATTATATGAGTTTGGATTTGTTTATTTATTTTTAACGAATCCCTATGGATTATTTGTGTTGTGTGAAATATGTATCAAAAATATTTTTAGACTCACATTTGATAAAAATTAGTTTTTTAAGGATAGTGGGTATGTTTTTTTGTGTTCTTCATTATGGTGTTTCTTAAATATGCTTTATGCCTCGTGTAAATGGTGAAAAATACGTTTTCAAAGATATTAAAAGGTGAGAATGTGTTTAAAGTGGATTTTAAAAGATAAATAATTTTTTGTTACATGTTGGATTCCACGTTCTTCAGATTAAAGGTCTTTCTAAATTATGAAGGTAATGTGAACCTTGTTATAAAATGGATTTTTTATCAGTATGAATTTTAAAGGGGGTTTTCCCATGGAAATTGTTAGATTCCATATGTATTATTCTCGTTTTTTCCGATTTGGTTTTTTAAATTGTGAAAGTTGTTAAAAATGTTTTCCAAAATGGACTTGGCATGAATGGGAAAAGAAAAGTGGGTTTCTATGGAAGAAGGTTGTTTCTATGAATGTTTTGATCATTGGATCTATGTGAAAATGTTAATGTAATTATTTCTATGCATTCTTATAATTCATGGAATGTGTATGTGGAAGTGGTGATTTATGTGACATGTGGAATGGAATTTCAGCACAAAGGTAATCCCATGAATCTAGGTAGGTGGACTATAACTAGTTCACTAGTTGATTTGGAAGATTCTAATGCCCATACTCATCTAGAATGATTGCCTATTACAACACTAACTGAACATGTGTTATGACCAGAGACCAATAGATCTTTTGGATGTAATCCCCATTAGTGGGTCATTCACGAAAACGTTTCTGGTACATCTTTATTATTCTGAGACCACTAGAATTTTGGGAGACATTACGCTCTAGTAGATCATGCATGGGAACACTATTGGTAGTAGAGTAGGAAGATTGTGATCGCTAAGGTATGAGGTTTAGAGTGTCCCACTTGTTCTAGATACCAATATGGATTTTTTTTTAAATTCTATATTCTGACATGACACTTATGTGATGTGGTAATAACCATCAACCTATGGTCCAACTAGTTTATATTTTTATTTCAAGAACGATTATTTATGAATAAGGGTTTTTATTAAAACCATATCCTTGAAAATGGTTTCCTTAAATTGTTTTCTTGAAAATTTATTTAAATTTTTTTATGAAAACGTTCATGTTTATTTTTATAATAATGTTATAACATGAAATCATTTTATTGAGTTTAATCCTTCTGTGATTTGGCTCACACCCTACATACACCATTGGGCGTATGTATACATTTTATGTATAACCTAGGAAAAGGAAAATTGATTCATAGTGGCAATGGTGGATCTGGTTTCTAGAGTTCTACTTCTTGTAGGTGTTAGTGGTGGTGGCTTGAGGGTAAAGTCCCTCTTATTTTGTGGAGTTTTTTGGGATAGTTATGTGTTCCCATTAAATTGTAGTACTTTTGGTTTGGTTAAAGTTGTAAACATTTGATTCTTAAAATTGTTGTACCCTATTTGGTTATGATTGTTTGATATTGTGATTCTTATTATTTTTTGTTGTTCATTATTGTATAAATGGTTGAAATAATTCCAAAGGTGTATTATTGATACCCATGCACTAATTTACAGCCCGTGGGGATAATGAACTACCTTGGGGCCATGTCATAGTCAAGGTCCTGTGTCAGTTTTTACAGAATACAATCTTGGTTTTCTGAAAAAATGGTATCAAAGAATGCCACACTTTATTTGGGTCATGTTATCTAGGAAGTGTCTGGATTGATTGGAGATATGATGTTATGGGGTGGCTATTCTGGTTGTGAGTAGGGTTCTTTTCCGTCACACCATGTATCTAGACCCATGTCACCAGGGGATATTGGGAAATTTTGTTTGAAATCTTCCTTAGGTGAAATGTACTAGCTAAGGAGTATATATGGACACTGGGTTGGGGTGGAGTGGTTTTATTGACTTTATATTATGATGGATTTGGTTATTTTTTTTATTTATGCGAGTGTTAGTAATTTTAATTAATTCTAGAAAATTTAATAATGGTGGTGTTGATGGTTTTACTTATTCATGTTGTATTTGTTCAAGATGCCTCCTTGTAGAATTCCTCTAAAACAATGGGAAGAGGCTAGAGAGAGTTCACCTTCACCAATATTTCATAGAATGGTAGTAGTAGTGTTGTGAGATATTAAATCTTTGGGTCAAGGAGTAGGATTAGGTTTTTCTCAGGTTATAGAAGATGAACTAGGTCCTAGAGGGTATAAAGCTCAATATTTCATGAAGAACATGCCTCCTTATTTCTGAGGAAGCATGAAAACTTATGACGAAGATTAATTTATTTATAAGGTAAATGTGATATTCAATTTTCATGAGACTCTTGAGGAAGTTAGCATGAAATGTTCTTCTTTTATGTTAGAAGGTCACTATAAAAAGTGGTGGGACTCAGTGGTGCATGCTAGAAAGCACGAGCAGATGTGTTAGAGGGATGTTACATCCATCTACAATGAGAAGTATTTTCTGATGATTTTGTATTATTATTGGTCAGTGGAGTTTTTGGAGATTATCCAAGGATAATGTACCATTATGTAATTTTCCAACCACTTTGAAATGATAATTTGGTATGTTCCCAAGATCATTTCCAATGTGAAGATGATCTCTCTGAAGTTCGTGATGGGGTAGCATACAGAAATATGATATCAAGTCTTCTTGATCAAGATAATAATGTATGATGTGGTGGTTGATCATACCATGATATTATAAATTGATGGTAAGGGAATTTTTTGTTTCTATGGTGTTGTGTCAGTAGTGGGTAGTTGTAGTTAATCTGAGAAGAAGAGGAATCAGGATGAGAAGAGGAATAATTTAGGTTGTAGTTTAGGCCATCCTTCCTGCTTATCTTCATCTGTGGAGGTATGGGGGCACACAAAGATTTTACATAGTGAAATTCCCATGTCAAAGTGGTGTAGTATCATTATCTTTCTAAGGTATTTCAGCTCCGTATGAACTATACAGGATAGTGGGATCTCATTTTAGAGGTCCTGGTGGAAGGGATATATCATATTTTACAAAGATTCAATTCAAATAAGATCCACAAGACATCGATTGTTCTCATGATCAGGTTGAGATAAGGAAACTTCATGTGGTAGATTGAGTTTCTAGTGAATGGGATATAGGGCGTACACCAGTTCAAGTTATCATTATAATGGAATTGTCATTTTCTATTTTTAATTTTGATATTGGTTCCTCTATTTCAATTACTTCTCCCCATATTATTGAAGTATTAGTGTTACCAATTTACCTTATTCTGTATTCAATGGAGTTAGAAATGCCGCTCACTATGAAGTGAGAGTATGGTTTCCAGTGTCTTTCTATTTCACTCACCATGTTAAGGGTTGAGTTGGAATTGGATTTTTTCTTTTTAGAGATGGACCACATTGAAATAACTCTTGGTATGGACTGGATGGTGAGTTTTTAGGTGCACATCAATTTCTATCGATGAAGAGTGAGTTTTAAAGAGCCTGATTGTAGAACCCATGTTTTTTAGGGATAATAGGATCTGCAGTTGGGATATGTTTGGCCTCCACTTCCTATGTTGGGAAATATTGTTTATTAGATCTCATCACTTTAGTAGTAGGAAAATGATGGTGCTCCTAATAGAAGATTACCAAAGGTGGTGGATGAGTTCCTATAGGTTTATTTCAAGTATTTTATAGGTTTTCCTCAAGAATGGGATGTCAAGTTCACTATTGACCTGGAATCAAGAACACATCCTATATCTCCTCCCCCATACCATATGTTACCACATAGTTTATGGATTTAAAGGTATCGTTGGATGATTTGGAATACAGTAGATTCATTCACCCGAGTGTCTCACCTTAGGCTGACCTGATTCTTTTGGTGAATAAGTCCAATGGATCTCTCCCATTTTGAATTTATTACCAGATGTTAAATAAGGTAATGATCACGAACAAGTACCTTTCCCCCCATATTAATAGACTCTTCAATAAGCTTGATGTGGAGAGGTGGTTCTCTATGATTTATTTTCCTTTCAAGTATCATCCTGTCCGATTCCGAGAGGGGTATTTTTTGAAAACATCCTTTAGAATAGATAAAACTAGTTTGAGTATTTAGCCATGCCTAAAATTAAAGAATGATCTAGTGGTCATTATTGTTCTTATGATCATGGTGTTTTACCAATATCTTGACTCATTTATTGTGATTTTCATGGATGTAATCCAACTCTATTCCAGGACTAAGGATGATCCTGAATGACATTTGAAGATTGTCTATGACACCATTCATGATCATCGCCACTATGCTATGTTTTCTAATATCACCTTCTAGATAAATTAAGTGAAGTTTCTAGGACATGTGATCTCATAATAAGGGGTTTTAGTGGATCTCGAGATGATTAGTGTAGTAATTTCATTAGAATATCTGAAAATGTTTTTTTAGATAAGGATATTCTTAGGCCTGGATGTATATTATTGGTGGTTTGTTGAATATTTCTCTCATCTAGATTCATCTATGATTTCTCTTACCTAGAACGAGTAAATGTTTTAATATTTCCCTAAGTGTCAATAATCATTTGAGGAACATAATGTGTGGTAGAAAATATCCCCTATTTTGACCTTTCTAGAATCTAAAAATGGATATATGGTCAATTTGGATGCCTCATGTGTGGGTCTTGGATGTGTATTGAAGCTGGATAACCATGTGGTGGCTTACAGTTTACTCTGTATCCAACCATGTGAAAACAATTAGCCAAACCATGACTTGGATTTTGTAGTGGTGTTGCAAGCCTTAGAGACGTGACACCATTATCTTTTTGGGGTGTAATTTTTTGTCTATTAAAATCATAGTAGCTTAACCTACATATTATTCCAGAATGATATGAATCTGAGGAACCTTCATTGGGTTGTATATCTTTAGGGGTTTTATTTTGATATAGTATATTCCATAGGGAAGGGAAATATGGTGGCATATGGTTTGAGAATAAATATGCATGTGCAATATTTAAGAGAGTCCAATGATGAATGGACTTTGATGGTTATTTTCAATCAAATTCACCTGGAGACCAAGGAACACATTGAAGGTGTGCCCTTGGCTAGTGTTCTACTGACACCTTCCCATTTTGGAATTTACATAGCTATATAATCTTGGTGATGAGTTATGTCAGTGTTCATTGTAAATCCTTAATGGTGGGGAAGTCAGTGTCTCATGAGGGAGATTTTTTCTTTAGGGTTAATTTAGTGATGTGGTTGTTGTTGAGGAATGTGGGGATGTCGGATAGCCACCATTCTTTGTGGCTCACTCATCCGGGTACTACCAAGATGTTTTATGATGTGTGTCGTAATCTTTGGTGGAATGGTATGATGCGAGATATAGAATACTTTGTATCACGGTGTTATACATGTCAGTATGTTAAAGGAGAGCACCAAGGGCCCTCTAGTTTGCTTCGTCCACTACCTATCACTACTCGAAAGTGGGATGAGGTCACCCTGATTTTATGTTTTCATACTTCATACACCCTAGGGGATGAATTTAATTTGACTAGTGATTGTTCTTATGACCAAAAGAGCTCGATTCATTACAATGAAGGATCTGGCCAAATTTAATGAGTTGGGTCGACTGTTTGTTCAAGTGGTTGTGAGGATTCATGGTGTGACATTGGAAATTGATTCTAACAGGGACCCCAATATTACATCAATGTTTTTTGATGTCCTTTAATTGATTATGGGGTTCTAGATCATATTGAGTATGATAGAATTTCCTCAAAACAAATTGTTCGACAGAGACGGTGAATCAGATCTTGTAAAACATTATCTAATCATGTCTGTTGGAATTTAGAGAATTATGGGATAAAAATTTAATGTTTTTTTGAGATTTCTTATGATAATAGATTCCAATATAAAATTTAAATCATTCCATTTGAGGCACATTATGGTAAGATTTGTCATCCTCCTTTGTGTTGGACTAAGGGGGACAATACCTCATTGTTGGGACTGATCCTTGTGAAGAAACATTTGATAAATTTACATTGATCTTGTAGTGTTTGTTAACATCATAGATCCATAAAAATTCATATGATGACTAGAGGTGCTGATATTTTTAGTTTTCTATTGATAATCTGGGGTTTCTGAAAATGGAACCTCGCTTGAGTCATCATAGTCTGGGTATGCAAGAGAAGATAACACAATGGTTTCTCATACATTTTGAGATTACAGACTAGATTGGTAAGAAAGAATACATGCTATCTTTCCCTACATAGTTGACATCAATTCATGATGTGTTCGAAGTATCTTAAATAAAATATTATAATCTGAATCCATCCCATGTGTTGAATTGGGAAGAGTTAGAGTATAAGATTTATTTTTCAGTGTTTGAGTGGCAAGTGTAGATTTTCTATTCTCAAGAGATTGTGAATCATGTGAAGTCTATTCCATTGGATTGAGATCATTGGTAACATGGTTGTTATGTGCATGATACATGGTATTGGACCTCTTGGTTTGAGGTGGAGTATCAATTTTTTTCTTTGATCAAGCTTTGAGTTGAATTTTTGAGGGAGGAAATTTTTCATGGTGGGGAGAGTTGTCACATACATGTTATGGTTTTTAGGGAATATTTTATTTATTTCCTGTCTTTCTCTTATTCATTGGTATATAAATGTTTTTTGGTGAAAAATTGATATTATGGGATTGATAGAAGGTAGCTCATCATTGGAAATTGGTTTTGGGAAACTGTGCACCCTCACCATGAAACTGTGCATAAAATGATCATTTTGGTTAGTGGTTACCACATAATTTGGATAACCATGGAGGTTAACCATGTGGATTTTTCCTCTGGGAAATTGATTTACTCATGATTGTTTTACAGTTTGGTAAAACATATAGGAACCCTGTAAGACTTTTCCTGGTCATTATATATATCATAAATTTACCTTATTACCCTCTTTAATTTTAACCATATTTCTCCTTCCTTCTTCCTCATTCGTGATTCCTCACCCTAGTTTCCTCCTCCCCTCCTTTTTAATCCCTTTAAGAATAAATTTTAGGGTGTATTTTGGGTGGATAAAGTAAATATTTTTATGTTTGTGCCTTTCTCCCTTGGTTTCCCACTCTTTCAATAGTTCTTCTCCCCCCCCCATCTTGAGTTTTTATTTTCTAGTGTCTGATTTGACCCAAAAAACGAGCAATATTTTTTTATTGTGGAAAGTATTGATGTTTTTTTCTTGATATTTACTTTATAGGGTCTTGTGGGGGTATCCTTGGGGTTTTACATAAGATTTTGGAACTTTCCATGTGTTAGGTATGTGGTTCCATGCTTCTACATAATTAGATGAGGTAGGATTTCATTCACGATAGATTAAATGTGATCTAAAGATTATTTATGTGGAGGGAAATATGTTTTGGAATGATGTCTGTTTCACATTTGAAAAAATGAGTTTTCTATAAGAAAGTGGTTATGTTTCATGTGTGTTTCATTTTGGAGTTTCTTAAATATGCTTTATTTCATTTGTGAAAGGTGAAAAATATGTTTTCAAAGAGATTTAACTGTAAAAATGTGTTTAAAGTGGATTTTACAAGTAAAGTGTGTTTCTGTTACAGGCTGGATTCCTATTTATGCACCTTAAATGTGTATATAAATTAAGAAAGTGATGTGAAGGATGTTAACAAATGGATTTTTTGTGAGTATAAATTGAAAGAGCCTTTTCCCATGTAAATGGTTTGATTCCATATGCATTCTTCTTGTTTTGATTCCTATTGAGATTCATAAATTGTGAAAGTGGTGATAAATGTATTTCAAAATGGTTTTTTAATTTTTGGGAAATGGAAAGTGGTATTGTTTATGGAAAATGGAAATTTATATTTTATTTTTTATCATTCGATCAATGTGAAAAAGTAAAAGTGGTGATTTCTTTATGGTATTATACCTCTCGAGGTGTGTACATGTATGTGGTGATTTATGTGGTATGTATAATTGAGTTTGAGAACAAATTGGATTTTTAGTATCTTGGTGGTAGGTCTAGAAATAGGATATTATTTGATTCAGAAGAGACTAATTCACTGATTCATCAAGAAGGATTAACGACTACGAAACTAACAAGACATGTGATATGACTAGAGACCACTAGATAATTGGATTGGGATCCTATATAGTGTCTCATTCACGAGAACCATATTGGTATATTCTTATAAATTGGAGACTACTATAATTTTTGGAGAAGTTACCGCCTTGTGGCCCATGCTTGGGAATGTTTTTGGCAGTTGATTTGGAGGATTTTAATCCCTGAGGTATGAGTTTCATAGTGCCTCATTTTTTCAAGATACATATAGGGATTTTAACATAGTTCTCTATTTTGACATGACACTTATGTGATGCGGTGCTACCTACAATCATATGGTAGACCCAGTGTAAATTTTTATATCAAGAAATCATATTTGTGCAAAGGGGTTTTTTATAAAAGTGTATCTATGGAAATGGTTTCCAATTTTTTTTTTTTTAATATTCCTTTGAAAATGTATATGTTATTTTTCTTATTATGTTATAACATGGAATCTTTTATTTTGGGTGGAATCCTACAGGGATTTTCCTAACACCCTATTTACACCTTTGTTTGTTTATAGACCTTGTTATATATGACTGATGTAATGGGAACGTTTATCATGGTGATGTTGGTGGATCCGGTTTATAGTGTTCTACTTATTGCATATGTTGGTGGTGATGTCTTGAGGTTGAATTATCTCCACTCAGATGGAGTTTTTGGGACATTTTTTCCCATTATTCTTTTGTGATTTTGGTTTTGGTTCAGTTTTTAAAAATCTGAATCTAGAAATTGTTGTACCTTTGTTGGTAATGTTTTTATGATATTATGATACTCATTATTATTGGTTCTTTATGATTTTATAAATGTGTGAAATTATTCATAACATGTATTGTTGATACCCAAACACTTGTTGCAAGCCCATGGGGACAGTGAAGGCCCTTAAAAACATTCCACGGGCAAGGAAGGGTGTCGGTGGGATAGCATTACTATTTGGTTCCTGACCAACTGTGAATCATTTTTTAGAGATGTCACTGACAAAAAAATATTCCCTCTAAGGAATTATGTGTATCATGATATGTTATCCTAATAAAATCAATTTATATTAGCAATACCACCCTATAGATACAATTACATGAGCTAACATACAACCAACATTTCTTTAGGGTGAAATCATAATAAATTTGATTGTAAAAAATAGATTTTTTTTTAATTTGAGGATCAAGATACATATTTATAAATAAATGAACTAATTCAGAAAAGTCATAGAGAATAAATTTTTTAAAGAGAAAAAGCACTGATTATGGCCATTAGATTGGTTAGAGATCAAAATATATATGTTTTTGTAATCATCAATGATTGTGAATCATTAATAGTTTATAATAATGAACCTATATCATATAAGGAAACAAGAAGTGGATCATAATACGCTAAATATAAGGAACCCAAAAATTATAAATTGGATTCTATGTCCTAGAAAAAATTATATAGTTTAGTTGATCCTCCAGTTGATGTAAATATAATTGGATCCAAATAAGTATACATGAGTAAACCTATGATATAAAGAATAGTGATTACCTATAAACCTATATTAGCTTCTAAAGAGTTTAAATAGTTTTATGGAATTGATAATTACTAATTCTTGTCACTAGTTTCTATGATTAATTATATTAGAAAAAAATCCATAGAATATTGGAATGATTATGGGATTAGTAAAATGGATTTCAAAACATCCTCCCTTTTTTATAATCCTTTTCAATGATGCCTTTGTGAAAAAACCATAAGGATTTGTGACTCAAATGTATACCAATTAAGAATTCAAGTTAAGTGGTTCTATTTATGTGTTGAAAAAAGCATCAAAATTATAGAACATTCTCTTTGATGAAGCTATATGGTAATTTATCTCCATAAATAATGAATTAGGTCTTATTTCATGAATATTTTTACTGGGTGTGGAATCATTATCTTAATATTATATTTTGATAAAATATTTTTGATAGAAAAATAGATACCTGTCACAAAGTTTATTAAGACATAGTTGTAAAAATAAATCACAATGTAGACATTGGTGAAGTAGTATAAATTCATTAGATCAAGATCTATTGTAATAAATTAATGTGTCTAGTGGGACTATGTAAAGGTATATATAATGTAAAGGAACTTAATTGATCAAATATAGAAAAATCCATGAGGATATTTTTTCCATTGACACATGAAAGAAAAATCACCCAGAAAATATTTCCTCACATATAAGAGGAAGGAAAAGGATAACTAGGATCGTATACACAAAAGTGATAGGATTTGTAATTTATTATATAATATAGACCATATTTTATATTTCATATACATTGAGCATAGCAGTCTAATATAAACCAGCCATAAGAGACCACCAATATGTGGCAGTTAAGACTATCATATAGTATTTGATTCGTATAAATTATATTTTCCTATTTTATAGAGGTTATTATGGTTATGAAATTATATTATATATAGGTGAAACATTCCAAATAAATTATAACGCTTTTAAATCCCAACATGCATATTTATTTATGCTCAATTATGGATACATGAGCTGGAAGATCTCAATGAATGTATTGGTCATCTATTTTTTTGTAGATTCCAAGTTCATTATAGATTCCGACAGAACTAATGATGTATTGTTGATAATAAACCACATATAGGAGCTTAATATGGTGTATATCAGAAAAAGATACTATGTAACTATAATATAAAAATATTTCATAGATGGATCCTCCCAATGGACATGTTCACAACAGGGGATGAAACACATACGTTGGACTTAATATATTCCGATGGTTTTTTATCAGAGAGGTGAAGTTCAAGTAAGAATAGTTTTTAGGTAAGATAATTTGGGATTATTATTAATTATATCCTTATCCTAGTAGATGTATAAATTCTATGTCAGTATTATCAGACTAAATGTTGTTAGCATTTGGATCTAGTGAAGGTGGGAGTCTAGTGGAGTTAATTCCCTACCACCAACTACTTTGTAAGTCATATTTCCCATATATCTTCTAAATAAAGACATTAATAAATATATTATAACATACTTTTTTAATTTATTATAAAATTAATGTCATAATGACTATAATTATCTATTTCATTGAAAATATCCTAATAGTTCCATTTTATAATGAGAACCATGATCTTATGTCCTATAACTAGGATATCATTCTATGATGGAGCACATATTATGAATTATTATTAGGTGTATGATTATTTTAAGGGAATGCGATTTTATTTCATTATGTTATCACTTTAATATTATTTATATGGGAGACTATAAAGATAAATCCAACATAATGAGTTTCACATGTTTTTATGTCATTAGATATCATTATATATGGACATGTGCATTGGACTATAGACATAAAATTATAATTAATATATATAATGAGTCATGTTATTAGATATATTTATGAAATCTATGGTATCATATCTTTATGGAAGCACAGGACACAACATGTTCATCATGGATGATATAGTGTTAATAAATAATTCATGCAAATATTTTTTCTTTTCAATCATTGGATGATGATATCTCAATCCCCTTGATTTAAATGGAAATGTAAGACTAAAATCCTTGGACATGGTGATTGAAATTTTCATTTCTTTAATTAGAAAAATCATATCTGTTAATGAAAGGACTATAAAAATTTGATAATGAGATATCATGATATCGAAATTATATTCATTGTGATAAATTGTATGTGGTTTTTCCATTATGATATTAACATTTTACCCTATAGAAGCATTGATGTTGCTCGAAAAACTGATCTTGGACTTCAGACAATCCCACATAATTCCATAGAGGAAGAGTCCTAAAGTGTTAGATAGTTAGTGTATCCACCAATAAAAGTTGAAATATATTTTAATTTAATAGTAATATTAAATATTATTATCAAGACAGAGAAATAATATTTATTCTAGATATTTTATTTATTAATAAAAATTCCGTCACTAGTAAAATTTGAATTATAATATATATATATATATATATATGAGTTGAATATGAATTCAATATTTATTTGCATGGATGTTAAATATAATATTTATTTATCACTTTTTCAAATTTGATAATAAAAAATAGTCTTTACTAATAAATAAATATAAATATTGTTACCTAAAAAATAAAAACAATTACTTATTCACCAAAATAAGATTATAATATTTATTTTCATAAAAATAAATTGAATTTATTATTTTTGATTTTGTAAATTATTAGTAGGGTGGATGAGATATGATAAATTCCCAGTGAGAAAATTTGATAAATTTTTTAATGTCGTTTAAATAAATAAGGAAATATTTATTTTATTATATTTATTGGGAAAGATAACGTTAGTTGCAAAATATTATTAGTTTTGTTATTATAACAATAATAGGGAGTATACTGAGTTTTATATTTTATTAAGGGAATTTGGTTAATTTTAAATATTGTAATGCTCTACCTATATATTTAATTTTATATAATTTTATATAAGTGGTTAAAATAATTTTCCTTTAGCACTATAGATTTCCTTTCTAGAGAATTCACTCAATGAGTATCATCTCAAGGGTTTCTCCAATGACTGAGAGAATACATAAACCTATTTTAACCTTATCATAATTGGGATAATAAGTTATATAATCCTTTCAATCTGGTATTATTTTGTTTTTAACACTATAATAAAAATGAATGGTGATCAGATCATATATACAAGAATGAAAAGATCTATTAACATCATTATGTGATCAAGGAGATTTTGTAGATTCATATGAAAGGATCCCAATTTGTATTTGATCGATTTGAAAATGAAACAACTTGAACAAGATTCAATCAATCATGAAATATAATGATAAAAGATATAAATATATATTTATTTCTATATTATTAAATTTAAGATAAATTTAACATGGAAGATCATCCCTTATTATTTTTGGGATTAATTATTATGTTTATTTTAATATATTCACTAGACATGACGAATTGTCATTAAGGCCTTAAATATTATTAATTTAATAAGAAAATAAATCTAATTTTGTATGATACTAACCGATTCTTCTATATTTCCCATAATCATCAAGTTGTATCTGAGTAGTCACATTCAAATTTATAAGTATATAAATTTCTTATCTATAGAGAAATGCTATATTGGACTTTAATCATTTCCATTATTAATACAGTATGTATTGATAATGAATTAATAAACTATAATATAACCAATAATAAGGAAAAATACGTGAAAATTCATGGATATTTCATCTAGAGGTGCATTATATTAAGCATGTATGACCAAATTACATGTCGTGTAGGGAATTTATATGGACTGTACTATAAGATAAGAAAAAACATAAATGATTTCTCTATTTTTTTTGGTCATTTGGGGATTTATTACCAATCATGTAATTACACCATGAATTAACAACAATAGTGGAACATGATTTTCATTGTTATATGAAGAGTTTCATGCATACATTACATAAACCCCATTTTTCCTAGAGGTCGAGCCGTAAGTATATATGGAGTGTAATTAATTTTTATGTTTCATGTTGAATGTTGGATGATCAAAATAATAAATCTATGTTTATAAGGTGTGAAACAAATGTAAAAACCATATAGTCTGGAATTATTCAACATATATTAAACAATGACTCCCTATATGTGTAATGTAGAATTTGTGTAATGGATTAAATTCCATGTAGTGTGGTGAACACAATGTGTAATTATATCCATTTACATGGACTATACATGGATCCTATTTATAAAAGTTAGAATTAATAATATGTAATGAAAGATAATTATAATATTAAATCATACCACACTACATGTTTAATTATATGTTCCACATGATGGGGTTCACCAAAATATTAAATAATTAATTAATTTTCCAAGTTAATTTAAAAAATAAACACCACGTATGGTTTTCGTACAAATAGTTTACTTCACATGAGAACTAAAAGTAATAAACACCACATATACTAATGTCTTTCATGTGTCATACATGCTGATTTGACTACATGGATTAAAACATGGAACTACACAATGTGTAATATACAATATGTCAAATATTCTATATATAATTTAATAGAAAAATAGAAGGAAATAACTATATAGGATTCATGGTATTTAATAGGGCTGTATGTTGTGTTTCATCATGGTATAGTTTGGGTACATGATTATTTTCAATAATACTATTTTATTTTATTTATTTAATAATACAAAGGATTAGAATATCATGTATCTTTAGCAGTTCATTCATTAATAATTAATAAAAATAATTACCTAATTATTAAGTTGGTTAATTAATAATTCAATAGATATTTATATTAACTAAATGATCAATTAGATATGTATTCAATTATGTGTGAATTTTATGCTATTTAATGTATGTGAAATTTTATGAGATTGACTAATTTATTTATGTATTGGGATTGTCTTTAATATGTAATATTACCTAGGTTTTTATATATGATAAAAAATTTATCAAATTTAATATTATGGTTAACATATCATCCTTATCAACTTTATTATGTAATAACTAAGTGTCCAAAGATTATTTTATTCATCACATAACCTTGGATCCACTTATTGTTGAGTGAGTTAAAATATGTAAAGGATGGAACTCTATGGAGAGGAGTCTATTTAGAACATGAGCCAAGGATAAACCAATAGTGATGATACTGATGACAATGGTGGAATTATACAACTTGATCCAAGCCCAACCCAAGTTGTTTTTCTAATGGTTATCAATTGATCTATCACTTTCTCCATAAATCAACCATTACAAAGTTCCCAATCAAGACCTTTTTTTAATTTTATATCAATTTTCGTGGTGTTTATTTTTTTTACGTGTATGAACATACATAAGTGACTTAAAAAATATCACATAAATATAATATTATTGTAATTATGAAAGATAATGTTCAATAATAGGATTATATATAAATAATTTTATCAAGGAAAGGTAAATTAATTATATAAAATCTACATAATTGTTACAAGACTTGTGAAGGATAAAATAATAAAAATTATTCATAATAAAAATAATAATCTAATGGATTATTAATAAAAAATCATTCCATTATTTGAGTTAAGACGAAACCATAGAAGGAGTATCTATTAGATAATTTCCATGAACACATTTGAATATAGTTAGACTAAACAAAAAAAATGGGTCAAATTAATGAAACATATATTGAATTTAATTTCCATACTGTACTAAATGAAAATATTTATGAATGTTTTATTGGAATTCTAGTTAGGATTTTTGGATTGGGGAGTCTACTCAATGGATAAAGGTGTTATAATCTAGTAGTTGGAAATATCACTAAATAAAATGCCTTCATATAATTTTCATGGACATATAATGTATAACAACCCATACTTTACATACATTGTTATTACTTAAGAATTCAAGCACACTTATTACAACATATAACAAAAACCGGGAAAGGACCGTATAGGTATAGTGTCTTTAGAAACTGGGAAACATAAACAACTGGTTCATAAAGCAACTACTTTTCCTCCCATTTATTTCATCATATCTAGAGTCCCTTTTTGGCATATTCTACTTAATAACCTTCTTCCTGACCTGGGGAAATAAAACATAAAAAAGGGTGAGCTCAAATGCTCAGTAAGGGTAAACAAAAGAAATATCAATCACATCATATACATAAGAACATAACTTTTGGAAAACATAACCTGCAAAAGAAATCATAATTTCATAACATGGGATAAATCATAGTAGTGAAATGTAATCCCAATAATCATAACTTAAAACATGAAACTTTGTTAAATACACACATAATCATAGAGAATCATTTCTTATTAGTCAAGACTCATTGCCAAGATTATCTTAGTGGACAAAGTCTATTTCTGAACCAAGTTCACTCCCCATTTCAGTCCTGTTTCACTGAACCGGTATAACCTACCGTTCCAGCCATGTCTATCTCATGAGATATAAAATCTTTACCCAATGCATTGGAGGGAGATATAGGTCCCACCCATCTCATAATGATACCATTCTTATGTGTGCCACAAAATCATAAATCATACATCATTGCATAACCCATGTAATAAAAATGGGAATCTTAAACATCATCACATCATAAAACAATTCATATAAGATAAAGGAATTCATAAAAATATTTCCATCACAACATAATCAATTAAATTTAATAATAGGGATAGAAACAGAATCCTATATTATCTTAGATGGAATATAATTTTGATAAAACACTTGAACTCCATTCTTGAGCAAAATATCCCTTCTACTTCAAAAACATTTTCCTTTCTTAACATGTCATAAAATTTTAAACTAAAAGAAGTTGATTAAAAATAAACTTGAAAACTTGTATAGGAAACTTCTTGGAAATAATGTTTTAAAAATCCATTTTTTCCATATATGTTAAAAAAACATTCTTCTCAAACATTTGTCGGAAAACGACAAAAGATTACATTCATATCTTTTAATAAAAACTCAACGAAGGGTAAAATTGGATATAAACTATTGTATAAGGATATAAATATTACATATTGAGGAAACATGGATGTGGATGATAAAATACACCCCAGTAAATACCGATGTTTAAACAATCTCGGAAAAAAATGAGATTGTGATATTTCCTTTACCTTAGGTCCGATTTGCTTCGTAAGTGTCTTAACCTCCTGTATAATGTTTTAAATAATGTTATTGACTTATTCCAGATTCATAATTATTGTTATGATATCATATATGGTCATATTCTTAGCTTCATGTTAGTAATATTTCATTACTACTTGTTATTCGGGTGCTTATTACTTTTTGTTCTTATGCGTGTTTTGTCGAATAAATTCTTATTCTTCTCTTTAGGTTATAGATACCTCATTTCCAGAGTTTTATTAGTGTAACATATATCATATTAATTCATTAAATTTATTTATATAATCATTATGCAATGAAAATCATGTAGAATGACTCGCATCACATCGTGGAGATGGTATTCCGTACGTACACACGAGTGATGATATCGTTCCTATGATGGTGGAATTGTATTGGAGTGTATGTATACTATTTCAGAATCAATATAACTTTAAAATAATAATATACAGTAATTATTTACACCATTATACCCATCCATGTATGGTGGTGGTGGAAAAAAGATTACACTACGACGTTGAGACGGTATTCCGTACGTACGCACGCGCGGTGATTTCTTTTTCCGTACGATGGATAGATGGTGAAATAGGGTTGTTTCATAATTATAATAACATATAAGTATATGAGTGATACTGATGTTATTACTTCATAATGAAACAACTAAATAAGAAGAAGTGGAAGAAGAAATAAAGATGAAAGAATCGGTAACAGACATTACCTCTTCTTTGAAGTGCTTCATTGAGACCTCCTTTTAGGGAAATAAAAATGGCATTTGAAGAAGACCAGGACCTCCAGGATGTCTCTAGGGAAGTGGAGAGAATAACTTTGCAGGGGTTTGTTGAGCTTTAAGGCTTAATGTGGTGTGAGGAAGAGGGGGAGGAGGTGCCCTTTTATAAGGGAGGAGAGGGGCACCTTTGGAATAACTAAAAATATTATTTTATTATAAAGTCATATTCGGTTTTTAATAGCTCCAAATTAATATATTTAGAAGATAAGGTGGGTAGGGGTCGAAATAATCTCATCCAATAGAATTTAGACAAGTTTAGTTATCAATTTTAACCTTATCATTTAGATTTATCTTTAAGTTAGATAATTTAACTTTCACTGTGTCTTCTTGTTTTCTTACACTATAAGGTTAATAAACTTACTATATCAATCCAAACGAACCCCAAGTTGTTTATTATTAATATACATAACCTTATCTAAGTACTTTTGCCTAACCTTATATTTTTAAAAATAAAATAACAATTAATAATATAATATTTGTTTTAAAAACTATTTTATGTCAATTTTGACACTATTTAGTAATTTATTTTTTTGAAACTCATAACAGAATGATAAGTTCGAACAAAGTTAATTACATCAATACTAACATGTCATATTAACCTAGAAAATTAGTTTTATTAATAAAAAGTCACAAATTACATTTATTTGGGTATTTATAACATCTATTATGTCAATATTTCATTAATATGATAATTACTGCATCATTGTTGTGTCATAAATAAATTAAATTATTTAATGTATAAAAATTAAAAATAAAATACTATTATGTAGGAAATCTTTTTATCTTTATAAGGAATATTTATAGTCGAATTTATCTTATGTATAACCCCATATTAAATATTATTTAGTTATTAAACATTGATTTTAACTATTTTAACCCTTCATTAAATAAATTAATAATAAATGTCCTAATCTAATCCAAGTGGGCCTAAATGGTCATATTTTATTCCTAAGGTTGTTTTTGTTCGAATTAAAAATATCAAATAGAATTAGGACATGTGTTATGGTAATAATAATATCATTTTTACCCTTAATTACCATATTTACTTTTAACTGTGGTAAAAAAGTAAAAAGTTACTATTAAGCAAAAATTATTTTCATCTAATTGAACCACATTTTAGTCCTTGATATTAACTGTGTCTCTCGGATTTTCGAAATTTCACTCACAGAAGTGGTAAAATTATGTTTTATGAAAAATTCAGTTTTTTTAACTACCACTTAGTGGTTTCACTATTCATCAAAAATTGAATGTTTTCTGAAAAACACCAAAATTTCACCCTAGGCTAATTTCGATATTCGGAATCCAAAAATGAAGTCTATTTTGAAAAATAAAATTTATATAATTTCAAAAAGTGGTTATTACTATTCATAACGTCTAGTTTTTATAATATTTTATTAGAATATCATTGTTTAGTGAAACTCGGTATTGCGTACGACACAAGCTATTAAGGAAGGTTGCGATTTCGTGTAAAGAATTCCAAGAAAGTGTTTTGTGTAGAAAAAGATTCCTGTGAAGATTTATATAACAAAAAAGTCTTTTGTGTTACATTCTACCCCCCTTAAAATGAAATTTTCCCTCAGAATTCGTCACTTTGTAACAAACAGATGAGGATACCTCTCCCTCATCATATCCTCAAGCTCCCATGTAGCTTCTTCTAATTGGTGGTTCCTCTATAAAACTTTCACCAATCGATTGGTCTTGTTTCGTAGGACTTTTTCGCTACGATCCAGAATCTCTATCAGTTGTTCTTCATAAGAAAGATCTTGCTCCAGCGGTACAACTTCTAAGCTGAGTACATGTGAAGGATCAGGTATGTACTTTCTCAGGAGAGATACATGGAACACATCGTGAACTTGAGAGAGATTCGGTGGAAGCGCCAATCGGTAAGCTGCCTTCCCAACACTATCCAGAATTTCGACAGGACTGATATATCAAGGGCTCAACTTCCCCTTCTTTCCAAATCTCATAACCCACTTCCAGGGAGATATTCGTAGGAAAACTTTATCACCCACATAAAACTCTAAGTCTTTTCTTCGGTTGTCAGCATAACTTTTCTGTCGACTCTGAGCTGATTTTATGTGTTGTTGAATAGATTTGACCTTTTCTGCCATTTCATCAACGAGATTGGTTCCTAATAGCTTTCTTTCCCCAACTTCATCCCAGCAAGTTGGAGTCCTGCATTTCTTTCCATATAGAGCTTCATAAGGAGCCATCTGAATACTGAAGTGAAAGCTATTATTATAAAAAAATTCCACCAAAGGTAGGTGTTGATCCCAATCACCATTGAAATCCATAGAGAAATTTCTCAACATATCTTCTAGAGTTTGAATTGTTCTCTCAGACTGACCATCTGTCTGAGAATGATAAGCACTGTTGAAACTCAACTCCGTGTCCAGAGTATGCTGAAGACTTCTCCCGAACATCGAGGTAAATCTCAGATCCCGATCAGATATAACAGAAAGTGGTTCTCCATGCAATCTTACCACTTCCTTTACATATATCCTGGAAAGCTGATCCAAAGAGAAATCATCTCTAATAGCAATGAAGTGTGCAGACTTGGTAATACAATCAACTATGACCCAAATAGCATTATTGCCTTTGGATGTTTTAGGAAGTCCTATGACAAAGTCCATAGTGATGTTTTCCCATTTCAATTCGGGTATGGGTAATGGTTGTAACATCCCCTTAGACTTCTGTCTCTCAGCTTTAAATTGCTGACAAACCAAGCATCGAGAGACATATTCAGCAACATCACTTTTCATGCCATCCCACCAGAAGTACACTTTCAGGTCCCTATACATCTTCGTTCTTCCAGGATGAATGGAGAATGAAGAACTATGAGCCTCATCCATTTGCTCCTTCTTTAATTCGGGTATGGTAGGAACACAAACCCGATTCATGAACTTTAGTATCCCATCACAATCAATGTTGAATTTAGGAACATTTCTCACATTCTTTTGTAGCTCGACATCTTCTTTTTGTGCCTCTTTAATTTTCACATGTATAGATGGTTGAACATTCATTTGAGAAAGATACAATTTTTCCCCTTTCATTATAATTCCAAGATCCATCCTTTGTAAATCCATAAATATTGGATCTTTTGTGATCCTCATCATGGATAAACTAGCATGGTCTTGTCAACTTAATGCATCTGCCACCTTGTTTGCTTTCCCAGGGTGGTAATGGATTGATCAGTCATAATCCTTAATCAGATCCAACCATCTTCTTTGACGCATATTCAACTCCTTTTGTGTGAAAATATACTTTAAACTTTTATGATCAGTATAAATGTCACACCTTTCTCCATAAAGATAATGCCTCCAAACCTTTAATGCAAATATTACTGCAGCTAACTCCAAATCATGAGTTGGGTAATTTTGATCATGTATTTTCAACTGTTGTGAGGCATAAGCTATCACCATATCATTTTTCATGAGAACACATCCCAGTCCCTTCTTGGATGCATCACTGTAGATCAAAAACCATTCTCCACAACAAGGCAGTGTGAGCACAGGTGCACTGGATAACCTTCTTTTCAAATCCTTGAAATTCACTTCACATTCCTCTGTCCAAACAAACTTAACTCCTTTCCGAGTCAACTTGGTGAGTGGATTAGATAATCGTGAAAAATCTTTCACAAAACGTCGATAATATCAAGACAAACCAAGAAAATTTCGGATCTCGGTTACTGTTGTTGGTCTCGTCCATCTTTCGATAAACTCTGGTTTTGCTGGATCCACAGATATCCCCTCTTTTGAGATTATGTGACCCAAAAATGAAACTTTTTGAAGCCAAAATTCACACTTGGTAAATTTGGCATAAAGCTTCTCTTTTCTTAGGGTCTTCAATATATTTCTAAATTTATCTTCATGTTCTTCCTTTCTCTTTGAATAGACAATAATATCATCTATAAAGACTACCAAAAACTGATCAAGATAGTCTCTAAAGATTCTATTCATTAGATCCATGAAGATAGCAGGGGCATTAGTAAGACCAAATGGCATCACTATAAATTCATAGTGTTCATACCTTGTACGGAAAGCCATCTTTGGTATATCCTCCCTTTTGACCCTTATTTAATGATACCCTGAATGGAGATCAATTTTGGAAAAGTATTGAGCTCCACGTAGTTGGTCAAATAGGTCATCAATGCACGGGAGAGGATATTTTTTCTTGATAGTGATATTGTTAAGTTATCGATAATCAATGTAGAGTCTCATTGATCCATCATTCTTCTTATCAAACAGAACAGGTGCTCCCCAAGGTGACGCACTAGGGCGTATGAACCCCTTATCAAGATTCTCTTGGAGTTGCTTCTTCAATTCCTGCAACTCAATTGGGGCCATTCAATAAGGTGTCTTTGAAATAGGCAAAGCACCCGGTACAAGTTCTATTGAAAACTCAACTTCATGATTCGGTGGAAGACCCGGTAATTCCTTCGGAAAGACATCATCAAACTCCTGTACAATGGGAATATTCATAATCGTGAGTTTCTCACCAACCATTTGAGATAAATAACCTTCATTTTGTGGAATCAAGACCCATAAGGTAGAAGGAAATTCCACTGGAAGGTTATGTTCATCCTTGCATTGATAGATGATCATTGATTGATCTGGAATATGAAATGTGACTTCCCTTATTTGGAAATTGATATGAGCTCCATATAAAGAAATCCAATCCATGCCAAGAATAACATCAAATTCCACTATAGGAGGGATCAGAAGATTTGCAGGAAGCACTTTCCCACAATCTTCGATCGGAGAAGAATTATAAACTTTTGATGTGACTGTTGTGCCATTAGGTGTTGTCACAGCTAACTCAACATCAAATTGTTGAGGTAATATGGTGATACCCTTAGAAAATTCTTCAGAAATAAAAGAGTGGGTGGATCCAGAATCAAATAAAACAATTTCTACTTTAGAGTGGATGGTAAGTGTACCTTTCACCACATCGTTATCGTACTCCACATCGCTGATAGAAATTGCATGTGACTTTCCTTTGTATTTAGCCTTAAGAGTTTGTTGACGTCGACCATCATCACCAACCCTTGTATTAGGGAATTTATTGGCATAAGGACCCATTTCCTTGCACTTGAAACATTGAAGTATAGTAGGTTAATTCTGTGTATCCCTTCCTTTGTTTGCATCATTAGACATCTTCTTCCCATCATCGCTGCATTCAAATGCCCGATGACCTTCCTTTCCACATTTGAAACATTTACATGTCCCTTTAAGACAACTCCCTCAATGTTTCTTTGCACACATTGAGCAGAAGGGAAATATCATCTTTTTTTTGTGTCCACATTAGATTTTCCTTTGAATTCCATTTTCCTATTTTTATCAAACCCAGACTGATGGGTTACTCCAATCTCCATCTCAACTTTGAGAGCACATCGAACGATTTCCTCGTAGCTATTGAAGTCCCTTATTGATAACGCCCTTCGAAGACTTGGTTTTAAGCCACTAAAGAATCGATCGATCTTACTCTCATATTGGATAATAATTACAGAAGCGTACCTTGCAAGTCTTGTAAAATTTGCTTCATAGGTACCAACAGATTCATCATCTTTTTGCTTTAGTTCAAGAAACTCCTTCTCCATCTTTTTTTGGATAATATGAGGGAAGTACTTATTGAAAAATAAGTTCTTGAAATCGTCCCATTCTATGGAGTCAATTTTATCCCTTTTCCTCGTATTCTCAATAAGATTCCACCATTGATCAGCATCACCTTCCAAATGATACACTGCTAAGATGACTTTATCATGTTCAGTACATTGAAGAACTGAAAATATCTTTTCAGTAGTACTAATCCATTGTTCAGAAACTAATGGATCAGTAGACCCGCTGAAAGAAGGTGGACGCTGCCTCATGAAGGATTCAATAGAATGTTGCTCCTTCCTTTTCTCGTTTGGAAGTCCTGCATGATTCATAGCTTGAGAATGTTGTGTGAGCATGGCTACAAGATTTTTCATTCCATCTCCCAAAACGTTTGGTTGCTCAGGGGGAAATCATTTCATTTCCCGTTGCATTCTACATTAACATGGTTCCTTCGGGTTATGGACATTGACTAAAACCAAGAAGAATTGTGTGAGAAACACTAATTATAATAGGAAAACCACATAACCAAGAATAAACTTTCACACTTAAGGTCTTATCCTAGGTTATTCATGGCCATTTCTAAATCACTATGATTGTGTTCTATGCTTAGACTTATCCTTAGGGTTCTTACTAAGGCTTTCACATCCTAGTTTCCAAAGGTTGACTATACCTTTCCTCTGATACCAACTATAATGACCCATACTTTACATACATTGTTATTACTTAAGAATTGAAGCACACTTATTACAACATATAACAAACACCAGGAAAGGACCGTATAGGTATAGTGTCTTTAGAAACTGGGAAACATAAACAACTCATTCATAAAGCATCAACTTTGCCTCCCATTTTTTTTATCATATCTAGAGTCCCTTTTTGGCATATTCTACTTAATAACCTTCTTCCTGACCTGGGGAAATAAATCATACAAACGGGTGAGCTCAAATTCTCTGTAAGGATAAACAAAAGAAATTTCAATCACATCATATACATAAGAACATAACTTTTGGAAATCTTAACCTGCAAAAGAAATCATAATTTCATAACATGGGATAAATCATAATAGTGAAATGTAATCCCAATAATCATAGCATAAAACTTGAAACTTTGTGGCATACACACATAATCATAGAGAATCATTTCTTATTAGTCAAGACTCATTGCCAAGACTATCTTAGTGGACATAGTCCATTTCTGAACCGAGTTCACTCCCCGTTTCAGTCCTGTTTCACTGAACCGATATAACCTACCATTCCAGCCATGTCTATCTCATGAGATATAAAATATTTACCCAATGCATTGGAGGGAGATATAGGTCCCACCCATCTCATAATGATACCATTCTTATGTGTTCCACAAAATCATAAATCATACATCATTGCATAACCCATGTAATAAAAATGGGAATCTTAAACATCCTGACATCATAAAACAATTCATATAAGATAAAGGAATTCATAAAAATATTTCCATCACAACATAATAAATTAAATGTAATAATAGGGATAGAAACAGAATCCTATATTATCTTAGATGGAAAATAATTTTGATAAAACACTTGAACTCCATTCTTGAGGAAAATGTCCTTTCTACTTCGAAAACATTTTCCTTTCTTAACATGTCATAAAATTTTAAACTAAAAGAAGTTGATTAAAAATAATCTTGAAAACCTATAAAAGAAAATTCTTGGAAATAATGTATTAAAAATCCATTCATTCCATATAAGTTAAAAAAACATTCTTCTCGTACTTTTGTCGGAAATAAACAAAAGATTCCTTTCATATCTTTTACTAAAAACTCTACGAAGGGTAAAATTTGATATAAACAATTGTATAAGGATATAAATATTACATATTGAGGAAACATGGATGTGGATGGTAAAATACACCCCAGTAAATACCAAAGTATAAACAATCTCGGATAAAAATGAGATTGTGATATTTCCCTTACCTTAGGTCCGATTTTCTTTGTAAGTGTCCGAACCTCCTGTATAATTTTTTAAATAATGTTATTGAATTATTATAGAATCATAATTATTGTTATGATATCATATATGGTCATATTCTTAGCTTCTTATTCGTAATATTTCAATACTACTTGTTATTCGGGTGTTTATTACTTTTTGTTCTTATGCGTGTTTTGTCGAATAAATTCTTCTTCTTCTCTTTAAGTTATAGATAACTCATTTACAGAATGGTATTAGTGTAACATATATCATATTAATTCATTCAATTTATTTAAATAATCATTATTCAATGAAGATCATGTAGAACGAGTCGCATCACATCGTGGAGACGGTATTCCGTACGTACGCACGAGTGATGATATCGTTCCTATGATCATGGAATTGTATTGGAGTGTATGTATACTATTTCAGAATCAATATCACTTTACAATAATCAAATATATTCATTATCTACACCATTATACCCATCCAAGTAAGGTGGTGGTGGAAAATAGATTACACCACGGTGTTGAGACGATATTCCATACGTACGCATGCTCGGTGATTTCTTTTTCCATAGGATGGATAGATGGTGAAATAGGGTTGTTTCATAAATATAATAACATATCATTATATGAGTGATACTGATGTTATTACTTCATAATGAAACAACTAAAGAAGAAGAAGTGGAAGAAGAAATAAAGATGAAAGAATCGGTAACAGACATTACCTCCTCCTTGAAGTGCTTCTTTGAGACCTCCTTTTAGGGCACTAAAACTGGTCTTTGAAGAAGACCATGACCTCCAGGATATCTCTAGGGAAGGGGAGAGAAGAAATTGTTAGGGGTTGGACGATCTTGAAGCCTCAATGTGGTGTGAGGAAGAGGGGGAGGAGGTTCCCTTTTATAAGGGAGGAGAGGGGAACCTTTGAAATAACTAAAAATATCATTTTATTATAAAGTAAAATTCGGTTTTTAATAGCTCAAAATTGATATATTTCGAAGATAAGGTGGGTAGGGGTCCAAATCCTCTCATTCAATAGAGTTTATACAAGTTTAGGTATCAATTTTAACCTTATCATTTAGATTTAACTTTAAGATAGATAATTTAACTTTCACCGTGTCTTCTTGTTTTCTTACACTATAAGGTTAATAAACTTACTATATCAAGATAGACGAACACCAAGTTGTTTATTATTAATATATATAACCGTATCTAAGTCATTTGGACGAAAAATATATTTTTAAAAATAAAATAACAATTAATAATATAATATTTCTTAAAAAAAATTTATGTCAATTTTGACACTATTTAGTAATTGATTTTTGTGAATATCATAACAGAATGATAAGTTATAAAAATGTTTATTAAATCAATACTAACATGTCATATTAACCTAGAAAATTATTTTAATTCATAAAAAGTCTCAAATTACATTTATTTGTGTATTTATAACATCTATTATGTCAATATTTCATTGATAAGATAATTACTGCATCATCGTTGTGTCATAAATAAATTAAATTATTTAATGTCTAAAAATTACACATAAACTTCCATTATGTAGTAAATCTTTTTAGATTTCTAATGAATATTTATAGTCGAATTTATCTTATGTATAACCCCATATTAAAAATGATTTAGTTATTAAGCATTGATTTTAACTATTTTAACCCTTCTTTAAATAAATTAATAATAAATATCCGAATCTAATCCAAGTGGGCCTAAATGGTCATATTTTATTCCTAAGGTTGTTTTTTATTGAATTACACTTATCCAATAGAATTAGGACATGTGTTAGGGTAATAATAATATCATTTTTACCCTTAATTACCCTATTTACTTTTAACCGTGGTAAAAAAAGTAAAAGATACTATTTAGCAAAAATTATTTTCATCTCATTGAACCACATTTTTGTCCTTGATATTAACCGTGTCTCTCGGAGCTTCGAAATTACACTCACAGAAGCGGTAAAATTATGTTTTATGAAAAATTCAGTTTTTTTAAATACCACTTAGTGGTTTCACTATTCATCAAAAATTGAATGTTTTCAGAAAAATACCAAAATTTCACCCATTGCTAATTTCGATATTCCAAATCCAAAAATGAAGTCCATTTTGAAAAATAAAATTTATAAAATTTCAAAAAGTGGTTATTACTATTCCTAACGGCTAGTTTTAATAATATTTTATTAGTATACCATTGTTTAGTGAAACTTGGTATTGCGTACGACGCAAGCTATCGAGGAAGGTTGTGATTTCGTGTAAAGAAATCCAAGCATGTGTTGTGTGTAGAAAAAGATTCCTTTGATGATTTATATAACATAAAAGTCTCGGGTGTTACATAATGAATATTTAGAATCAAAATATAGATCCTTGGCACTAAAATTTCTACACAACAGGAGATTTAAAATCTAATGGTCTAGAATATTAGAACATGGTATAACAACGGGAGAGTGATAAGATAATTTGAATTATTATTCTTCATACATTTTGGTAATCATTATAAATTACATTGATCATATTTTATTTTTATATAAAAAAATAAAACTTTCATCGACCTTAATATCCATATCAGCTATACTATAAGAATACAACAAACTAAATGACAGTAAAATATAAGAATGTTTCAGATTCTTGAACATTGTAATACATAATGAGTGTAAGATTTAAATGATAGAGTCTCTAGTTTTTGATCCCCATACTAATGAGGTTGGTAAATAAGATGCCTATATAAACTTTGAATAGGTGGATGATGCCTGAGATTTCTAGTTTTAGATGTTAGCATCCATGTCTTTTAAAATCTAAAAGATGCATGAAAATAATAACTCATATATAATGCTCAATTATTTTTGTGAATATTATTTGTAAACAGAGATACATGAGAGGTATTAGAAGTCCAAGGGATTCATAATGTGAAATATTTGAAATGCTATTTCATTAGGGACACATGTTGTCATTATGATTGACAAAAAAGAGAATTTGGACATTAACGGGTTTAAGATGAAACATGAATTTTACATAGATCTAAAACATTCAACACTATCTTAGAACATACTTGTTACTTTTTCTAAAGTTTTATATGATAAAAATTGAAATGTATCTCTCAAATATCTTTAATATACTTCTATACGTATATTAGGATTTGAAACACAAGAATAATTCCGTATATATGTTGAAAAATAGGAAGGAAAAGGTTAAAGTTCCCAATAGTAGCTCTATGTATAAGGAATCTTCTCAACACCCAACAAAGCGGAGGATGATCAAGGTGAATAAAGTGTAATAAGAACTACACTATAGTAATGAATAAAAATGAATTTTTACATTAATTATTTATTGATTAAAAAAATTCATTATCCAAATATTATTTATTTGATATATGTTTTTGTTCTCATATTTTTCTCAAAATAATAGTACCATATTGATTCAGAAGTGATTCTTGAGGTGAGGTGGACGTACGAGCTTCCAATGGAGTATGTCTCACTGTTGTAGCTAATAGAGGATAACACCTATAAATTCATATATTATGGACCAGTGATTTAAAACTATATTTCAAAATTAAAATATTTACCAAGAATAATTTTTATATATCATGTTTTTATAAGGATAGTTTAATTTTCAAATTTAGAAATAAAAGCCACAGATTTTACAAATATAATTTATATTGTTTTATGTAACATCATAATAACAATTATTATTTGCTAGAATACAAAAAGAATGTCTTGGATATTGATTAAAATTATAGTTTCAATGAATCATTTAACACGTATCTTTAAAATAAATGACTTGGTCATATAAAAATAATAATAATAAAATATTCAAAATGGGTATTTAGATTCATTTAATCTAAATAATCTTGGAATATTCCATACTAGAATACAGGGAAATTTTAGAGAATATTTTTTTAGATGATTGATTGAAAAAAACATATATATTCTATAATTAGTTCATACATATGTGTATGTTCCATTTACTATTAAAGAAAGGTGTTATTCTCATTTTTCATAACAATTACCGATTAATTCATTGGATATCGATATGTAAGCTAAATGAGTTATAAGAAAAATCTCTTTAGGAAATTCATGGAATTATATAATTAAGATGAGAATCATATTGGTAAGAAGATAAAGTATATCCTATGATATTTTGGTGTAGAATAACTTTACTACTAGTTCATTAATTATAATTTAGAGTTTGAGAAGTTATTTTAACTCACTCCATATACCACACAGTTTAATGGTGTAAGTGAACGGAAGAACCACACATTTTTGTACATGGTGAGATCAATGTTGAGTCATGAAATTTTTACAAATTTTTTTTAGGAATATGAATTATTGACACCAGTATACATAATACACTAGGTTCCCATTATTTCAAAAAAGGGTAATCTATATGAGCTATGGTATGAGAGAAAACTCATGTTGTCTCATATACAAGTGTCAGGGTTTGAATCATTTATTAAATATATTTATAAAAAATCACCATGAGTAACTATGATTAACTTAATAAGATATTATAAGAATACTAAATTATGTTAGTTATTCAACCATATTAATAAAAAAAATTCTAAAAAAACACACACTTTATTGAGAGGTATTATATCTCTAATGGAGATAATGGGAGAAATATAGAGATGGATAAATTCAGGAATATGAAAATACAGAAATTGGTATATGAACTAATTCTAAAAGGACTTATAAAAGATGTTTTTATATATAAATAAGAACTTCATAGGAGCACTTAATATGGTATATAACAATATATATTGATATCTAGTCATCTATAATGATGATTCATTATTAGTTGATTATAATATAGTTATATATTATAAAAAGTAGTATGTATCTCACAATTTTCCAAACGAATAGAAACCATAAATTAATAAATGTATTATAAATTATATTTTTTTGGGAATTTATTAGATCATCAAGGGTATGCAATTATTATGGGTCTCAAATTGATATTCAAGAAAAAAATATACATGAACTGTATAGTGAGTTCTTATAATGTTTCAATGTTAGAAAAAGTGATTAAATAGTGTCATGGAATTGACTATGATGAAATATTGTCACTCATATATATGTTTTTTGTCTATTCAAATTCAATAAACCGTAGTACCTTACCATAATAATGAGAGTTATAAAATGGATATCAAAACAGACTTCCTTTATAGAAATCATATTGAATATTTCTATATGGAATAACCAAAAATGTTGGAAACACTAATGTAATATAATATGAAATTCAAGTTTCATAGATCCATTTATTGAATAAATAAATAATCTTGTCCATGGATCATTTTCATTTATGAATACATAATGAATTTTTTTTTTCATTGAGTGTGAAGGTGATCCATGTTTCATGAAGAAGTTTAGTGGGAGTGGGTCTTTTTTCAAAATTGAATATATTGATTACATTTTTTGATTATAAATGAAAAACCTATTATATTGTTCATTGATATGTGGTGGACAAAATATTTTTCCTTATAGGACATAAGTCAAGTAAAATCACTTCTTGGGATAATGATATATTGTGATATATTGTAACACCCCAAGATTCCACGGTACGCATCTCTTTGATTAAAACAGTAGCATGTGCTGTACGCAACTTCAAGTTTAACACACCTCGAACAATCAAAGTCTCGGTTATGAATTGTAATACCAAATTTTTGAAATTTTATAAATTTTATCTCCAAAAATCGACTTCATTTTTGGATTCTTAATATGAAAATTATCCTACTGTGAAATTTTGGTACTTTTTGGATAACTTTTATATTTTGATGAATAGTGAAAATTACTAAATTTTAATTAAAAAAACTTTTTAATTGAAATAATTAACAGTGATAAATTATGAATTTGGGTGGTTTTAAAGTATTTATAGAATATATATTTTCCATTTAATATAATTTTGTTCATTGGACATAATTTCACAATTAAACCAGACATAAACAAGTGCCAATCTTTTGATAGTTATTATCTCTTAAAAACATGCTTTTTGTTTTTACAATAGAAATTAATTTTAAATTAATGTATGCAACTTTTTTGTTTTGAATTTTCAAAAACTGATTCCATATTTGGAATCAGGATTTCCAAATTTTGTAAATAGATAACTTATATTTTTAGGCATTTTGAATAATTACTTCGGTAAATATTTTATTTACCATGGTTAAAAGGTAAACCTGGTAAATAAGGGTAAACAAATAATAATATAATAATAATAAATTACTCTAAAACGTGTCCTAACCTTATTGGATGATACATTTCCGACCATGGAAATCTTTGTGTTGATTTTGGGACCCCATGGATCCACTTGTAAGTGATAATGACAATTTATATTAATTAAGTTAAAATAAATACAAAAATGACATAAGCATATATCTTTTAAAAAAACAATTTTTACATAGGGTTATATATGTTGGATTTTCAACTATAAATATTCATTAGAAATATAAAAAGATTTCCTACATAATTTTATTTTATTTATAATTTTTAAACATTTAATAATTAATATTTATTATGACACAATAATGAAGCAATATTTTCCTTATAAATGAACGAATCAAATAATTAGTATTATAAATGTTAAAATTAATATAATTTGAACGTTTTGATTACATCCATGAATTTTATTTCTTAATATAACATAATGGTATTTCTTAAATGAATTTGGTTCGAATTAATAAATTTGTTAAAACTTTAACAAAAATCAATTATTGAATAATGTCAAAATTGTCATAAAAGAGTTTTTAAAACAAATATTATATTATTAATTGATATTAAATTCCTAAGAATCTAATTTTCGTCCAAGTGACTTATATAATGATAATTTTATAATTAATGGACCACTTTGGGGTTGATTGTATGTATATATTACGTTTATTAACTATATAATATAAAAATACAATGTTACATGGTAAATGTTAAACTAATTAACTAACAGTTAAAAATAAAAGATAAGGTTAATTTAGTGTCCCAAACTTATATAAAACCTATTAGTTGAGTTTTTTTCGACCTATAACCACCTTAATATTTAAATAATCTACTTTGGATCAATTAGAAACCAAATATGAATTTATTATAAAATAATATTTCTATATTTTCCTAAGGTACCCCTCCTCCCCCTTATAAAAGGACACCACTTCTAACCAATTATTCACACATTAAAAGCCTTTTGGTTCAGCCAAACCCTGACCATGTACTCTGTCATCTTCGATCACTTAAACCTAGATGCCTTAGTTTAACCATATTTCTAACCTAAGGAGCCCTTTTGATCAAATCAAAAGGAAGAACCTGAAGAAGAGGCAATGTTTTCACCACCCTTTCTCAAGTTCATTTCTTCTTCAACTTATTAATTCTTTGTTTTACCATTCTAAAATAATAAATCCAGTATCTCTTATATAATGTGATATTATTATAAATATGGTACAACTGTATTCAGTATTCTATCCATCCTTTGAATGACTTGTCACCATACGTGTGTATGTACTGCTTACTGTCTCCACGTCGTGGTGTAATTATTATTCAATATATTATTTTTTGGATGGGTATAATAATGATGTGTAATTCAGGTAAATAATAAATATAACATGATAATGATTCTTTATATATGATATACCATTCAATTATATATTATTTTAATATCAAAATATTGATATTGTCTCTCGTGTGTACGTACAGGCTACTGTCTCCACAAACGCGATGAGATTCATTTCCCATCATATACATTCAAGTAAAATTCTCATTTGATGATTAAAAATAATTTTTAAGTACTTGAAATCATTCTATATATGATTTATATACAACCTACACATAACAAACACAACTTATGTAACAAAACATAAAAAACAAAATGAGTATGTTAACACCCGAAACGACGATAATACTAAGATATCATTAACAAAACAATATTAAAAAATCATATATGACATCATATTAAGGTATATGATCCTTATATAATTCAATAAAAATTATTTGACCATTATATAGGAGGCTAACATACCCTCGAAAAAGGAAAATGTACAAAGTAAGGGGTTTCTTATCTCACTTTTAATTCCGTGAGATTTCCATTGTTCACCACTTATTTATTGAATGTGGTGTGTGTACTTCCCATGATTTTATTAATTGTGTAATATAATTTAATTTATGTATATTTAAATCATCATTGTATGATCCTTCTTTCATGGTTGTATGTTTCGTAAGTTACCAAATCGATAAGGGAATTTGAAATTTCAATTTCCACTCATTTGGCTTTACGAATACTTTATTGATTATTTTACTCCAAGATTATGTGTGGAATCACTATTTATTTGCTAATGTCATAATTTCCACTCACCTTTTTGTGGATATACTTTTGATACACATAATCACTCCATTGATAAATTCTCAAGTCATCGATATGAACTTGATAAGAGAAATTTTAACTCAATCTCCATTTGTTGAGTTAATCATATAATTCATTGGTGTTGTTTTTACAAGAATATGTGTGAATGTAATTTGATTTTTTTACACTAAATATCCAATCATATTGAGTGTATTTATATTTGTAACACATAATTATGTCGTTGATTTATCCTTAACCTAAGGATACTACCTTTATGAGAGATTTCATCTCAATTTACATTCCATTTGATACTCCTTTGTTGTTATACACCAAATCACTTTTATATGGTGTATATAATGTACTTTGACATAGTATATCATGAATCCCATTATTCTCATGATATTACAATGTTTTTATTATCTCAATTATTTTTATTCAAGTGTCTCTTTTTTGGTTAAGAACTCTAACTAAACTATCATTTTAAAATGTTTTAATTATTTTTTATTCTAAATATTTCTCATTAATGTCCATGTTTTAAAAATGGTTTTAAGGATATATTTATATGAACATTAATGTTTTGAAATCAAAATTACTTTTGAAAGATTCAAAGTGGTATGGGACACTTTGATTCAAAAATCTATTTTAAATGACTTCTTGACATATAGTGTGACTTTTAATTGTTTTCAAGAAAAAAGGGGGATATTTCTCTCTAATAGTTTTGATGATTATTTTTAATTATGTCAATATCCTTCAATATTCTCGATTGAGGTTAATATTATACAATACAATCTTTCATATTGTATCAAATGTGTTAGGTTTGACTTTGGATGTGCTATTTTGATACCATTCATGGTTTCTAGATATAGTATTGACATTTCATATGCTAGTTTTAAAATGAATGTATATGTTATGTTTCAAAAATTTTGTATGAGGATTGCATTGGATTTAGTAAGTGATGGGTGGAGCCCTCTATAGCTCCTCGATGCATCAGTAGGTCCCATGAGACAAACTAGTGTTTTGGCACAAGGTCCTGACAAAATATTATTTGTAGTCTTGGCACGAGGCCTTGACTATGTGGTTATGATAGTCTGTAATTATGCATTCCATCATTATGAAAGTTGTTATTGATATTTCATGTAATTATTCGAAATTTAGAATATCCATGTGAATAAGTAAATGAAATTATTTCATTTTATCTTTGCCATATTATGCTGCAGTTCAAGTTTAAAAGGCTTTTTTTTGCTATACATTGCCTTAAATGTTTATTCTTATTTATGAATGATTCCGCTATATTTTTATCCTTACTGAGCATCTGGGCTCACCCCTTTCAATATTTTATTTTTCCCGGGATGCGAAGAAGTAATTTATGAATGACCTGTAGGGATAATATGAGGGGATTTGAATACAATATGTTGTTGTATTAGTTTTCACTTTTGATGTAATGTAAGAATTATGAATGTATGTAGTTATTCCAATGATACTAAACTAATCGGTATTTTGAGAGTCGTTCTTTCTTGTGATCATGCCAATGTTATGTAATAATACACCGACTCTGGGAAACTGGGGTCTGGGCATTACAATTGGTATCAGAGTAAGTTTAGTACAAACCTTTGAAACAAGATTTAGATAAACTCTGATTATAGAACATATCCCTAAGATAAACATTTAGGATTAGTATAGAATAACATCCTAGAATTTTTGTATTGTATAGATTTTTTGAGTTTTCCATGAATTAAATCCATGTATGGATACGAGCAGGTAGAGGTGGCTCTGGCACAGATGTACCAAGGGGTAAAACCCAAAAAGACCGCTTTGAGCTAGACTCGAATGGGAACTGGTGCACGACAACGGGCCTTGCTGCACTCTTGGTTACGACACTCCCGGGGGATATGCTTAGGATAATTTACATTTTCTTTACAAACCAATTTGATGTATTTTAATATAATATGAGAATAAATTACATTGGTTAATCCTAAGGTGTTTTGAATTGAGAATATGGTTTCATGATATTCTCTAAATTATTTTATGTCTACTATTTCTCACACAATGATTTCTTGTTTTAGTCAATGGCTGGAGTCCATGGAAGTCATAGTAACATTGAGAATGATGTTCAATGTGGGAACGGTGGTGGAAATTAGAAAAAAATGGAATGTTGTTAGGCGTAAAAGATATTGTGTTCATGCCAAATCAGTTTTCCAAAAATATGATCAACAACATATATATTAACCAACTTCCAGACTCAACAAAGAAGATAACGGTGATGAATGTTAAGAGCTCAAGTGGTGGAGAACATGGAGAAAAGAATCCTAAATTTTCATCACGAAAGAAATGTGGATGAAGACACCCAGGAATGTGTCTCAATGTAAGAAAGAAATGCTTTACGTGCAGTAAAGAAGGACATAAAGTGTATAATTGCCAAGGAAAAATGAAGAGTACTATAGATGAAAATAAAATTGGTCCCAAGAATTCATTTACAGTCATTTTCCTTAAATGTAGAAGACATGGCCATTACCCGAGTGAATTTCATATTTTATAGGATATTTTCTTGGTCAGAGAAGAAGCTATGTGGAAATAAATGGTTGGAGAAATTTTTAAATGTATTAGTGGTCCTTTTTGATGGGATTACTTTGGAATAATTTTCTCTTGTATTAGTTACCCTGTAGTTTTCCATGTGAGAATGATATTCAAGGAAGTATTATCTTCTCCCTTGTGGATATAGTTATAAATAACCATTTTATTTTATATGATCATTGGGTTTGAGGAAATTACAAGTAATTATATTTTGGGATGAAAATTCAAGGTATGAGATAACAGTTCTGGTTAAAATTAGGTTATGGTTATTTTGAGTAATTTATCTCATTTTGGTAATTTTATAAAATATAGTTTTTGAAAAAGGACAACACGCAGACCGTGTGAAAACCCGTCGAGTCATACAAAGCTGTGGGAATTGAACCCACAACCAAAGTGCGATTGGGATTTATCGCCTACCACTGGACTATGTGAAGTCCCTGGTTATTGTGACTAATTATTTTTAGTTAAATGATTTTTTTGATCAATAATATGTTGATTTGGGTTCTTATTTCTTATCAAATGAATATCCGTAGTATAGGAAAATTCTTTGGTGATTATGTAATAAATTTAATTTTGGAAGATGTTCGCTTTGTTGGGAACACTATATACCCAAGGAAAAAAAGAATACTATGGGGTTTCATTTGAGGAGTAATGGTAGATTTTTATCTACGTTTTTATTGTGGATTTATAGTGATTTGGGTTATTTATGGAAATGATTAACCTATAATAGGGAATATGTGATTAGGTTAAATACTTTTAAGTATGTGACTTTAAGTGTAGTTGATGTCATTTGGAGATACAATTTAACATGGAAGACTACATAACCAAATTCTTCTACGTTTTGGGTTACAATTTTTGTTTGGATTATATTGACGGATTTTATGGACAATTGATTATTGGATGGTATTTATTTAAATTTGGTCTATTGATTTTAGAAATTGAGATTACTGTTTATTTCTCTAAATGAATATCCTTTTGGGGGATCATCAGATCTTGTACTAACCATTTTGGTTTTGATTAATCTCTAAAGACAATGTAAATATATAGTTTATCCTTCATTGACCATGTAATTCTATAGAAGTTTATTCTAGCTCTTATAGTGTGACCAAGCCTTCATGAATACTCATCGTTTAAAAAAAATTGAGTTAGTGGCGGAAATTTATTAAAGAATGAAACTATACATAAATATTAAGTATATCTCTTTATTTTATTAGTCAATATCTAAAATTAATTCCTCATGTTTTTGTAATGTAAATTAAAACAAAAAAAATGTTGTCCGTTTAATTTTCCTACTGGGAAACTAATGACCGTTTGTCCTATCACAAGTTTGTGGTTTTCTTGTTGTTAACGTTTTCCTAATCATGTTTTCTATCCCTATCCATCATAACATGACACTTATTTTATCATCTATATCCATGTTTTCCTACATGTAATCCTAGTATAGGTTATCTCGGGTGACCTTTGTACTTCTCTTTCTTTCTTTTAATGTGATAGTTTTATTGTATCTTTTTCTGATGTGGGGATTTCCATTATATTCCAAAGCCTAATTTTAAAAATTTCTAGGATGAAATTGATTGAAAGAGGGGATAATTTAATACCCCAAGCTTCCACGGTATGCTTCTCTTTGATTAAAACAGTAGCGTGTGTTGTACGCAACATCGAGTTCTAACACACCTCGACCAATCAAAGTAGCTGTTATGAATAGTAATACAATCATTTTGAAATATTATAAATTTTATCTCTCAAAATGGACTTCATTTTTGGATTCAAAATATCTAAATTATCCTAGGGTGAAATTTTGGTAGTTTTCAGATAAATTTTATATTTTGATGAATAGTGAAAATTACTAAATTTTAATTAAAATCTACTTTTTTAAGAAAATTAATTAACAGTGATAAAGTATGAATTTGATTGGTTTTAAATTATATCTATAATATATTTTTACCATTTAATAAAATGTCGGTAATTTGACATAATTTCACAATTAAATTGGACATAAATAAGTGTCGATCTTTAGATAGTTATTATCTCTTAAAAACACATTTTTTTTAACAACGAGAATTAATTTTAAATTATTTTCTGCCACTTCTATGTTCTGATTTTGGAAAAATAGATTCCATATTTGGAATCAAGATATCCAAATTTTGTAAATAGTTAAATTTTATTTTTAGACATTTTGAATAATAAATCGGTAAATATTTTATTTACCATGGTTTTAAGGTAAATTCAGTAAGTAAGGGTAAAAGAATAATATTATAATAATAATAAATAACCCTAAAACGTTTCCTAACCTTATTGGTTGATACATTTCTGACCGTGTTCATCTTTGGGTCGATTTTGGGACCCCATGGATCCCCTTGTATGTGATAATGACCCTTTATATTAATTAAGTTAAAATAAATACAAAAATGACATAAGCATATATCTTTTAGAAAACAATTTTTTACATAGGGTTTTATGTGTTGGAATTTAGACTATAAATATTCATTAGAAAGATAAAATGATTTCATACATAATGGTATTTTATTTATAATTTTTAGACATTTAATATTTAATATTATTTATGACACAATAATGATGAGGTATTTTCCTTATTAATGAAAGAATCAAATATATGGTATTATAAATGATAAAATTAATATAATTTGAAAGTTTTGATAACAACCATGAATTTTTTTGCTTAATAAAACAATATGGGATTTCTTAAATGAATTTTGTTAGAATTAATAATGTTTATAAGACTTTAACAAAAATCAATTATTGAATAGTGTCAAAATTGACATAAAATAGTTTTTGAAACAAATATTATATTATTAATTGATATTAAATTCCTAAAAATATATGGTTTGGCCAAGATAATTTTATCATGATAGTTGTATCATTAATGGACCACTGGTGGGTCTCTTGGATGTATATTTTATGTTTATTAACTATATAATATAAAAATACAAAGTGATATGGTAAATGCTAAACTAATTAGCTAAGAGTTAAAACTAAAATATAAGGTTAATTTAGTGACCCAAATCTGTCTAAAACCTATTGGTTGAGTGGTTTTCGTTTTATACCCACTATAACCTTTAAATAATTCACTTTGGAGCCATTAGAAACCAAATATGCATTTATTATAAAATAAAATTTCTAGATTTTCCTAAGGTGCCCCTCGCCCCCCTTATAAAAGGACACCATTTCTAACCAATTATTCACAATTTCAAAGCCTTTCGGTTTGGCCAAAACCTTCCCAAATACTCTCTAAACTTCCATTACTTAATCCTAGAGGCATTAGTTTGATCATAAAGCCAACTAACGGAGTCCTTTTGATCAAATAAAAAGGAAGAACCCGAAGAAGAGGTAATGTTTTCACCACCCTTTTTCAAGTTCATTTCTTCTTCAACTTCTTCTTTAATTTGTTTTCCCCATTCTAAAATAATAACTCCAGTATCTCCTATATACTGTTATATTATTATAAATATGGTAAAACCATATTCAGTATTGTATCCATCCCTTGAATGACATGTCACCATACTTGCGTACGTACGGCTTACCGTCTCCACGTCGTGGTGTAACTGTTATTCAATATATTATTATTTGGATGGGTATAATAATGATTTGTAATTATTGTATATAATAAATATAACATGATAATGATTCTTTATATATGATATAATATTCAATTATATATTATTTAATATCAAAAAAATGATATTGTCACTCGTGCGTACGTACGGACTACCGTCTCCTTGAACGCGATGAGACTCATTCCCCATCGTATCCATTCAAGTATAATAATCATTTGAGGATTAAAAATAATGTTAAAGTACATGAAATCATTTTTTATATGAATAATATACAACCTACCCATAAAAAAACATGAATTATGTAACAAAACATATAAAATAAAACGAGTAAGTTAACACCCAAAATGACGATAATACTAATATATCATTAACAAAACAATGTTATGAGATCATATATGACATCATATTAATGTATATGATCCTTTTATAATTCAATAACAATTATTTGACCATTATACAGGAGGCTAACCTACCCTCGACCAAGGAAAAAGTACATAGTAAGGGGTTTCTTATCTCACTTTTAATTCCGTGAGATTTCCATTGTTCACCACTTATTTATTGCATGTGGTGTGTGTACTGCCCATGATTGTATTCATTGTGTAATATAATATAATTTATGGATATTTAAATCATCATTTTATGATCCTTCTTTCATGGGTGTATGTTTCGTAAGTTACCAAATCAATAAGGGAATTTGAAATTTCAATTTCCACTCATTCAGCTTTACGAATACTTCATTGATTATTTTACTCCAAGATTATGTGTGGAATCACTATTTATTTGCTTATGTCATAATTTCGACTCCTCTTTCAGTGGATATACTTTTGATACACATAATTACCCGATGATAAATTCTCAAGTCATCGATATGAACTTGATAGGGGTAATTTTAACTCAATCTCCATTTATTGAGTTAAACATCTAATTCATTGGTGTTGTTTTTACAAGAATATTTGTGAATGTCCTTTTATTTTTTTACACAAAATATCCAATCATATTGAGTGTATTTATATTTCTCACACATTATTATTTCATTGATTTATCCTTAACCTAAGGATACTACCTTTATGAGAGATTTCATCTCAATTTACATTCCATTTTAGACTCCTTTGTTGTTATACATCAAATCACTTTTATATGGTGTATATAATGTATTTTGACATAGTATATCATGAATCCTATTTTTCTTATGATATTAATTTTTTTTATTATCTCAATAATTTTTATTCATGTGTCTCTCTTTTGGTTAGGAACTCAAACTAAAATATCATTTTAAAATGTTTTAAAGATATTTTATTCTAAATATTTCTCATTAATGTCCATTTATTAAAAATGGTTTTAAGGATTTATTTATATGAACATTAATGTTTTCAAATCAAAATTAATTTTACAATTTTCAAAGTGGTATGGGTCACCTTGATTAAAAAATCTATTTTAAATGACTTCTTGACAAATAGTGTGACTTTTAAATGTTTTCAAGAAAAAGGGGGATATTTCTCTCTAATAGTTTTGATGATTATTTTCATCTATGTCAAAATCATTAATTATTCTCGATTGAGGTTAATATGATACAATAAAATCTTTCATATTGTATCAAATGAGATATGATTGACTGTGGATGTGCTATTTTTATACCATTCATGGTTTGTGGATAAAGTATTTACATTTTGTATGCTAGTTTTAATACGAATGTTTATGTTATGTTTCAAAATTTTCATATGAGGAATGAATTGGACTTAGTAAGTGACGGGTGGAGACCGCTATAGCTCCTCGATGCCTCGGTAAGTCTCATGAGACAAACAAGTGTCTTGGCACAATGCCTTGACAAAATCTTATTTGTAGTCTTGGCACGAGGACTGGACTATGTGGTTATTATAGTCTGGAATTATGCATTCCATCATTATGTAAGTGGTTATTGATATTGCATGTGATTATTCGACTAGTAGAATATCCATGTGAATAAGTAAATAGACATATTTCATTTTATCTTTTCAATATTATGATGAAGTTCAAGTTTAAATGGATTTTGTTTTATCTATACATTTCTATAAATGTTTATGCTTATTTATGAATGTTTTCTCTATATTGTTATCCTTACTCAGCATCTCAGCTCACCCCTTTCAATATTCTATTTTTCCCATGATGAGATGTAGTAATTTATGAAGGTCCTTTAGGGATAATATGAGGCGATATGAAGAAAAGATGTTGTTGTAGTATTTTTCACTTTATGATGTAATGTAAATTTTATGAATGTATCTAGTTATTCCATGGCTACTAAACTAATTTGTCTTCCGAGACTCGATCTTTCTTGTGATCATGCCAATGTTATGTAATAATACACCGACTCTGGAAAACTGGGGTTGGGGCGTTACATAGATCTATGTGGTTCATAGGTCTATATCAAGGTATATACACTGAAAATGTATTGAAGATATCCAAAATGGAACAATCTAATATGAGATTATTTTTATTTTTAAAAGGAATACGTCCATCTTTATGAAAATCTGTCCATAGACAGAAGAGGAGGGATAATCAATAACTAATATTCTATAAAATTATATTACATTATTGGTCATTTATTTCATAATATGAACCATTCATGATATTTTGTTGTCAATTAGCATGGTAAGAAAATATCAATCAAACAAAAAAGACCAATATTAGAAGGTAGCCAAGAATATCCTAAAAAATATGAGGCCTACTATGGATATTTTCTTATGTTATCTAGGATATGATTAGATTATCATCAGAGGATATATAGATTCTACATTCAATATAGATTTATTAGATTTGAAATATCAATTAAAATATGTCTTCACCATCAATAGAGGTGATATGAATGGGAAGATCTAAATGAATGAAATAGTTGATGGTTCTATAGTATACTTCATAATTACACTATATTTATATGAAACATTGGAATTAGAAATAATAAAAAAACATTATCATGAATATTAATGTGGTTCTAAATAGTAATGATCATATCGCACTATTATGTGATAACACTATAGTGGTGGAACATTTCATGGGAACAATGTTACATCAATTGGCAAAGCACATACATAGGAAGTATGATCTCTTGAGGGATTATCATTAGAGAGGTCGATTCCTTGTATGAACATTTTCCATGAAAGATAGTGTGGTAGACTTATCAAATTAATCATTATCAAAGTAGCATAATGAATATAAAATCATCTATATCAGGAAAAAATTATTAATAGTTTGAACTAGTGACAGTTGGATTCTGTTGCAGTTCGTTCCCCGAACCCAACTACATAGAAGTTTTTATTTTTATATATTAAAAAACATTAATATAAATAAATAACCTATAAAATATTTATTATTATTTTATGTAAGAGTGATGTGATAGAAACAAAAAGTATCTATCCAGTTGAAAATTTCCATAACTTTTCCCAACTATAATGAGAACATATATAAGATCTACGCTTTTTCTACAATCATCTCAGGCACATTTTCATGTACTTTTTGAATATTTTAGGTACCATTAACTAGGATTAGTGTCTTGGGGATCGTTTGGGTTGAATATTAAGAAAAACTAAAAGTAAAGAGGGCTATGAATGGTTAGCACATGGTTTGAAAAACTATGTGACCATACCATTCCAAGAATGAAAAAATTAACAAAGAGGTTTTCACAGTTTGCACATGGTTTGACAACCCATGTGACCAAATTGTTCCATCTGTGAAAAATAGGACAGAGTGGTCTGCATGGTTGGCTCATGGTTTGCCAAACAGTGTGCCTATACACAAGAAACTGTGTGCGTAGGATTTTAATTATGAAAACCCGTTTCAAAACCATCTGAACCCCCGAGGCTTATATATTTCCAACCTTGGATTAGTCTTCACAAATTCTATGTGTTTCCAAAGCCTTAAAAAGATATTCCAAGGTGATATTAAGAATGTTCTTTGATATTGAATTCCCGGATTGAAGATCCTCTCTCCTCCCATTAAGTGGATTTCATCCCATTTCATTTCCCATTCTTTCCCTTATCTTTTCTAGGTCTTTTCAAGGATGATATCTACTTTGTTCTTAGATAAAAACGTACTAGTTAAGATCTAGATCTAGGATTGTAGATCTAGGTGTATATTTCCATGATCTTGATGACTTTGATCTTAATTTTGGTTTTAGGGATTTAGATTCGGAGCTTGATTGACAACCTTGTGCAGCTCAGATTTTGTGGATTTCCATTGGGATAACATCCATCAATAAGCTAAGGTAGGTGGTCGAAATCTATAACAAACCAAACATTTTTAATGGAAATCCCTCTTGATCTAATTAGATTTCTTCATATGTGAAATGGTTATAAAACATATGCACTTCATTTTTTATTTTAAAATACCATTAGGAATTATGACCATTGCTAATATAGCCATTGAACAGTGATCACATGATTAGTATAAATATAGGGCCTTAACAATATAATTTACTAAAAAAAGGAAGAGATGGCAACATACAGTTGAATTTCTCCATACAAAGCCCATTTGTTAGATCTTGGAAAAGTGGTGGAGTTATTAGGCTTCTCTCCTGACCATTCCCAATCCAAGTTTCAACATGTCAAGCTCGAACGGAACCGTCTACAGGAGAAGTAGAAGTTGATAGAGATCACCATGCGTGCAATGTTATCTGAGCCACCTGAAAAGTATGTCACCATCACAAACCTTAGCCTTAGGTCTTATGTGGCTATTTTAATGGGTTATGTAACAAATCACTAGTACTATGGTTATGTACATTATTTTTTTATATAATAATGAATATACTTTCATGTTATTATTGTTACTTTGTAAATAGTCTTAAAATCCCGAATAGTATTTTTAGTTAATATTCAATTAAGAAAACTACTTTGATAAAATAATAGATTTTTGAATTAAATAATATTTTAATAAATTATTATTATTATTATTAAATTAAAAAATTATTATATATAAATGATCCTATAATTTTATGAATTCAATTGTAATTTTTATAAAGTATTGAAAGCCATTTTTGTCAAAACCCTTGAATTTTTGATAAATGTATGTTTTTATTTTCAAAGTAAAGATTAAAATATTTATAAAATTATTTCAATAAAATGAATATTATTTCTTGAATCAGGATGTCGAAATTATCTAATGGTTATTTTTTCATAATTTTCTGAGATAGTCAAATTTTTGGGTAAAAATTAAATACCCTTAAAATATATAATGTGTTTTATGACATAATAATGACAGAATAGTGATGTAATAAAATACAATAAACTTTATGTTCAGACAATATATGTTTTACCATTAAAATAATGTGATTTTGGGTTTTTTTGACTTATTTTACAATGCTTTAGTGGACCCTTCAGGACTTATAAAACTTTTTGTCTTTTTAAATTGTTTTCCTTCAGTGGGTGACTCACCTCCACATAAGAAACCCAATAATTTTAAGAAGTTAGGACTTTTGCCTTATAAATTTTTTTTTTCCACTATCATTTGGGAAAACCCATGGGCATGAACCACGAACTAGTTAGTGTTTTTGATTAGTTTAATGTGAGGTGTCCCAAACCTAAATAATAAACACATCCCTCTCTTTTCCTATATAAACCCACCCAAACTCCAACTTCCTCCTCTATAAAAGCATTTATAGTTCTTAAAAACTCTACCCTCTTCTCTCTATAATCCTCCCAAGGTTCCCCAAGCTCTCTAGAATCCTCTCTCAAGTCTTTCTCATGCCTTCAAAAGAACACTTCCAAGTAAGGGTTTTTCTTCCTTTCTCATTTTTGTCCAATTTTCAGTAAGATGTTATGCCATTTTAATTTCAATTGTAAATGATGGGGTATGGTTTATCACCTCCCCATACATATCTCTTTATGTTTTAATGACTTTATACCCTTTTCTCTTTCATTAAAGACTCCCATGTACACCTGTTACTATGCCAAAATTCTAAAAGGAATTTCTCTCTCCTCATTTCCATTCAAGAAATTTTTTTGTATCATGAATATAAATTAAATTAAATTTGTTTGGAGATGTTTCTATATGAAACACATACTATAAATGTCATGTAAATATTATTATAAACCCATCTCTCTCTCATAAACCATTTTTATGAGTTCTTATGTCACGCCGTTATGCTGGCGAAATTGCACCGCGTTTTTCCAAGCCAAAGCCATTGTGTAAGGAATACCATGCCCATTTCTCTATCAAGGGTATTCAACTCTATGAGAATTTACTTATTATTTAAATGGTTTCATATATTTATTCCATATTTTTTTATTGTGTAATAAATGATTATGTTGAATGATTCAATGTTTTATGATCCATGTGGCGTACTTATGCATGAAATTAAATGTTTATGAAGGGTGTGGACTAATAGCGCTCCAATGTATTGGGTAAAGTATAGTATCATGATACATCATTTTCAATGGTTGTTGACTCATGATAATTCAAGTGTAATGAGGTTTTACTCATTCTTCACGTGCAACGAGTGTTTATTCATGATCCATGCATAATGAGCCTTGGATCATACTAATTTAATGTTAAGTGATGTTACCACATTTCAATGTTATGATTATCATGATTTATCATGCCTTTATATTCATGTTTCTATTGTGATCTATTGATATTACTATTGTCTAACATGTATAGTTTTCCTCATGATATTCCATTTTTATTCCATTACCGTGCTTTAGAGATCACCCTTTTTTATACATGTCCTCAGGTTATCCCACGCAATGCTAAGTACGAGGAAATGTAGTGGTCATGTAAAGGAATTTTTCAATAAAGTAGTTGTATTTCAAGTTCAAATTTAATATGTAATGATCCTATGACCCAAATACACAAGACCTATCAATATTTTATGTTGTATCAAGTGATGTTTATGCAATAAATTATGTTTAATTTTTTAATAAAAAGCGGGGTTGTCAGAGTTGGTATCAGAGGATTGGTTTAGTTATTTTTGTGATTAGGATTAGAAAACCCAAGTGAAGCCTTATTGACAAGACTGATTATAATAAAAAAATATCTATGTTTTGGTGAGTATTGAGTAAGTGGGTTTCAAATAAAATACATCCCTTTCGAGATATGATCAGGTAGAGGCTGCTCTGGCGCAAATTTTTCCTAGGGGTAAAACATGAAAACACTACTTTGAGCTTGACTTAAATGGGAACAGGTTCACGACAACGGTTCTTGCTGCTCTCTTGGTTACACACTCCCAGGGGATATTCTTGGATAAATTCACAAGCTTATTATTAACCATTATTAAGGGACATAAATAAAAATTACCTAAGAATATATGTTAGAAATTAGATCATGGATAACATAGATTGAAGACAATAGATTCATAAGTTATCGAAATAAAAGTTATTTGTAAGTAATTGTTTTTTCCGTGGATCACCATTTATGTGCTACCCCTAAAATTCATTTTATTCCATCTAATGGCAGTAATAGGAGGACTCGGGCCAACAACCGATGTGAATATCAATGCGATGGTTGTTCTAATGAGATTCCCAATTAGATGGTAGAAGAAATTGAAAACATTGTCACACTTCTCTCTCAGTTAACTAAAGATTTGAATAGAAACATGGGTTAAGAAGAAAATTTGACTCCCGATGAAATAACAGGTCCCTATCAAGATCTTCATGAAACAAAGGCCTCCTACTATTAAAGGATCATCTGATCCCTCACATGACGAACAATGGATAAAATCCATTGAGAATATATTCTTCATCCTTTAATGTTCCAATCAAGAGAAGGTTCTTCTGGATACCTATCATATGAAAGGTTAAGCTGATCAATAGTGGACATTGATAAAAAATATGAAGATTGAGGAGGAGATCAAGGCTTTATAATGGATGGATTTCCGAAAGATGTTTTTCGATAAATATTTTCCGCATACCCTTTGACTTATGATGGAACGTGACTTCCTTGACCTCAAGAAAAAAGACGACTAATTTGTCGCAGCGTATGAGGAAAACATCACAACTATTTCACGATACACCTTAGGCTTAGTCATTACCCCTGAATGCAAGGTTGAGCTCTTCTTTGGTGGGCTGAAGCAAAGCTTGTAGAAAGCACTAGGGATCTGTGCCTTCGACACCTATGAGGAAATTTCCCGATGTGCCCTCACGGTTGAAATGGAGATCGGAGAATCTCAGGGGAATCATTGGTATAAGAAGCGTAAGGTGGACTTCAAAGCCGGAGGTCCGATGGATAAACCAATGATACTAAGAAGATCTGAAACCCCACTTTCTAATGGTGTGGAAAAAAGCACCCTGGAAATTGCCTAAAGGGGATGAGGAAATTCTTTAGGTGTGGAAGATAAGGTCATCTGACTATTAACTACTGGAATGATAAACCCAAGTCTAGAACAAAGGAGAAAAAGATCTATTTTACTCTCAATGCATTTTTCATTGCAACAAATTAAAATAACCAGAGCACCTTGAAAATAAGTTTCCTAAGACAAGGGCTTTCGGAGGCAACCAAAAACATCCAAGGCATTAAAGGTGAGATTTTTCAATCACTACCGCCTAAGTAAACCCCGAAAATGAAGTGGTGACATGTACACTAGTTATTAATTCATGAATAGAGAATGTAATTTTTGATTCAGGTTCTATGCATTATTTTATATCTCAAAAATTTAGTAGAACAATCCCAACACCACCACAAATCATGGAAGTAAAGATGTCCGTGAGTACGGAAAATGGTGTAATCATTGCATCCGATGAATATAAATCCTACCCTATCATAATTAGTGGATTGAACTTCCCATTGAACCTCATCATACTCCCTCTGGTTGAATTTATGCAATTCTCGACAATGGATTGGATTTCCTTATATAAATCCAACTTATATTGTTGTGAGTCGGAAATCACTCATTGTGTGGAGAATCGTCCCCAGATTCTATACATGTGAAAGGAGGAGGATGAATCTTCTTTAGCTCCATCATCTCAAGCTTGGATATTACTACCCTATGATCACGCGTATCGGGCTCAGATGATTGAGTCCAAGGAAGCAACCATCCTTGAAAACATGCATATTTTGAGGGAATTTACTGAAGTGTTTCCTGAAGAATTGCTTGGTATTCTTCTTAGAAGAGATGTTTAATTATCAATTGAACATTTACTTGGGGAGTTAACAAAATCAAATAATTCGTATAGAATGGTTTTTGTGGAGTGTTAAGAGTTGAAAAAACAACTACAAGAGAATCTAGATAAATGTTTTATATGCCCATGTGCTTCACCATGGGGTGAACCAGTCCTCTTCATCAAGAATAAGGATGAGTCAATGAGCTTTTTCATCGATTATTGTGATCTTAACAAAACCACAATAATGAACAAGTATCCTCTCCCATTAATTTATGACTTTTTCGATAAGCTACGTAGAGCACAATACTTTCCAAAAGAATATTTGAGGTTGGGATATTATCAAGTAAGGGTGAAGAAGGAAGATATCTCTAAGACTAAGTTTCATACAATATATGGGCATTATGAATTCATAGTAATGCCTTTTAGACTCACTAATGCTCTAGAAATCCTCATGGACTTGATTAAAAAAGTTTTTAGATATTACCTCGACAAATTTTTGGTATTATTTGTAAATGATATTATAATATACTCCAAAACCAAGGAGGATCATGAGGAGCATCTGAGGACTATGCTAGAGACATTGAAAAAGGATAAGCTCTATGAAAAGTATATTAAGTGTGAGTTCTGGTTGAAAGAGGTCTCATTATTGGGCCATATCATCAGAAGTAATGGGATATATGTGGATCCCTCTAAGAAAGATGCAATAGAGGGATAGACGAGGCCAACATTGGTAACAGATATCTGTAGCTTCTTGGGGTTAACTAATAATTATCGATGATTTTTGAAAAAATTCCCACGATTTTCCAACCCTCTAACCAAGATAACTCAGAAGGGAGTAAAGTTTTCTTGGAGTGATGAATGAGATGAAAGCTTCAAGGAATCTTATCACTATGCTCGTGCTCACACTACCCACAAGTGGAGAACATTTTTTGGTATTTAGTGATTCTTTGAAGAAGGGCCTAGGATGTGTGTTGATGAAAAATGAAAAATTCATTGCCTATGCTTCAAGGCAATTGAACATTCTTGAGCAGAATTATCCAACACATGACCTAGAGTTGGTTGCAGTGATATTAACTTTAAAAATTTGGCGGCATTATCTATTTGGGGAGATGTTTGAAACATAAACAGACCAAAAAATCCTCAAGTATATATTCACACAAAAAGAGGTAGACATGCGCCAACAAAGATGGTTTGAGATAATCAAAGACCATGACTGCTCAATCCATTACCACCCTACTAAAGAGAAAAAGGTGGAAGATGCTCTAAGTAGAAAGGACCCAATGATTCTATCCATGATGAGAATTTAAAAGGATTCAATCTTTTTAGATTTGATAAAGATGGACAAGGGAATCATAATAAAGGGAACATCATCAATCCTTTCACAAATGATTGCTCAACTGTATTTTTTGGAAAGGATAAAAGAATTATCAAAAGGATGACGTGAGAATTCAGGAGAATGTGGATGCTATCAGAAAAGAGAAATCCTTGGAGTTCATTTTTAATGAGGATGTAATTTGGGTATTTTGGAAAATACTATGTGTTCCATCATGTCCAGAGCTGAAAAAGGAACTTTTGGTTGATGCCCATAGTTCAAATTTTTCTATTCACCCAAGAAACACAAAGATGTATTATGATCTCTAAGAGAATTATTGGTGGGATAATATAAAGAAGGAGATCACCGAATATACATCAATGTGTCTGTTGTGTCCAAAAATAAAGTCTAAGAGATAAAAGTCTAAGGGGATGAAGAAACCATTACCCATACCATCATGTAAATGCGAGAACATTACAATGGAATTTTTCACTGGACTTCCGACGACATCCAATTGAAACAATGATATCTGGGTTATTGTCGATCGTCTAACAATGTATGCACACATCATTTCTATTCAGGAGGATTTATCATTGAATAAATTAGAACATATATATATATATATATATATATATATATCAAGGAACTGGTAAGGATGCATGGAGTACCACCATCCATTTTATCCAATTGAGATCCAAGATTCACCTCTATGTTTTGGAAGAGCCTTCAACATGTTCTAGATATTGAGATGAACTTAAGTACGGATTATCATCCTCAAACTGATGGGAAATCCGAGTGGGCTATCCAAACACTTGAGGACATGTTGAGATCATTCTCAATGGACTTAAATGAAGGATGTAATCAATATATTCCTCTATTTGAGTTCTCTTATAATAACAGTTTCCACTCGAGTATCCAAATGGCACCTTATGAAGCCCTGTATGGGAAGAGGTATAGAACATCAACATGATGGGATGAAGTCGGTGAGCGTAAGCTGCTATGACCAGAAATGGTCGATGAAATAGTGGAGAAAGCGAAAACCATTCAAGAACATATCAAGACATCCCAGATTCGACAGAAGAGTTATGCAAATAACCTTCGACGAGAACTTGAGTTTAATGTTGGAGATGAGGTATTTCTAAGAATATCATGTTGGAAAAAGGTCATGAGGTTTGGAAAGAAATGTAAATTAAATCCTAGGTAAATTAGACCCTTCGATATTCATGATCGTATTGGGGTTGTGGCCTATCTACTAGAACATCCACCTTCCATGGACAAAGTACATGATGTATTTCATGTATGCCTCTTACGAAAGTACATACCACACCCTTTACATGTACTCTCTTCAGAGGTGGTACATCTAGAGGATGATCTTTCTTATGTGGAGAAACCAGTGAAGATAATAGATTGTAGAGAAAATGTACTATGAAATAAGACAATGCCCCTCGTAAAAGTGTTGTGGAGAAAAAAAAAGTTTGATGAAGAAATGTGGGAATTGGAGGATGTTATGAAGGATAGTTACCCTCATTTGTTTTAGTGTGGAAAAGGGAAATTTCGAGGGCAAAATTTACTAAGTGGGAAGATTGTAACAACCCAAATATTAGTTAATAAAAATCCCTCTTGATCTAATTTAATGTATTTATATCTGAAATGGTTATACAAGATATGCACTTTTTTTGGATTTTTAAATATCATTACAAATTATGACTGTTGCTAATATAGCCTTTGAACAGTTATCACATGATTAATATAAATATAGGGCTTTAAAAATATAATTTACTCAGAAAAAGGAAGAAATGGCCTCACCCAGTTGAATTTCTCCATACGAAGCCCATTTATCGGAACTCAAAAAAGAGGTGGCATTAGTGTGATTCGTTAATGACCAAGCCCAATCTGAGCTTCAACATGTCAAGCTCAAACAGAACCATTTATGGTGGAAGTGGGATCTGATAGAGATCACCACGCGTGCAATGCTATTTGGGCCACCCCAAGAGTTTGTCACCATCACACACCTTAGCCTTAGGTCTTATTTGGCTGTTTTAAGGGGTTATATAACAAATCCCTTGTACTATGGTTATGTACTTTATTTTTTTATATAATAATGAATACACATTCATGTTATTATTATTACTTTGTAAATAGTTTTTAAAGCACAAATAGTATTTTTAGTTAATATTCAATTAAGAAATCTATTTTGATAAATTAATGGATTTTTGAATTAAATAATATTTTAATAAATTATTATTAGTATTATTATTATATTATATTATTTTTTATTAAATATAAATGATCGTATAATTTTATGAATGCAATTGTAATTTTTATTATTGTTTGAAAGCAATTTTTGTCCAAAACCGTGAATTTTGGATAAATGTCAGTTTTATTTTAAAATTGGAAATTTACATATTTATAAAATTAATTATTTAAAATGAATATTATTTCTAGAATCAGGATGTCAAAATTATCCAACAGTGAATTTTTCATAATTTTCTGAGATAGTCAAATCTTTGGGTAAAAATAAAATACTGTTTAAATATATAATGTGTTTTATGACATCATAATGACACAATAGTGATGTAATAAAATACAATACACTATATTTTCGTCTAATATATGTCTTATCATTAAAATAATGTTATTTTGGGTTTTGTTTTACTTATTTTAAAAAGCTTTAGTGGACCCTTCAAGACTTATAAAACTTTTTGTCTTTTTAAATTAGTTTTTTGGGTGGGTGACTCACCTTTGCATAAGCAACCCTGTTATTTTAAGAAGTTCAAAATTTGTCCTTATAAAATATTTTTGTCCACTCCCCTTTGGAAAAAACCGTGGGCAAAAACCATGGGCTATATTGTGGTTTTGATTAGTTTAATGTGAGGTGCCCCAAACCTAAATAATAAACAATTCCCTCTCCTTTCCTATATAAACCCACCCATTCTCTCACTTACACCTCAGTCAAAGCCATTTGAGTTCATCCAACATCTTAAAACCTCTATCTATAATCATCCAGAGGTTCCCCAAGTTCCTAAGAAGCCTCTCTCAATCCTTTTGAAGAACACTTCCATATAAAGATTTTTCTTCCTTTCTCATTTTTGTCCAATTTTCTTTGAGTTTCTATGACATTTTAATTTAAATTATATATTTTGGGGTATGGTTTATAACCTCCCCCATATTTCTTTCACTATGTTATAATGATGGGAGACCCCTTTATCTTTATTTAAATTCTTCCCATGTACACCCGTTACTATGCCGAAATTCCGAAAGGAATTTCTCTCTCCTCATTTACATTCAAGCAATTATTTTGTATCATGAATCTAAATTCCATTACATTTGTTGAAACTTGTTTCTATATGACCCCCTTACTTTCCATGCAATGTAAATATGATGAGAAACCCCTTTATCTCTCATCAACCATTTTTTTGAGTTCTTATGTCACACTGTTATGCTGCCGAACTTGCACCGCGCTTTTCCAAGCCAAAGCCATTGTGTAGTGAATACCATGCCAATTTCTCTATCAAGGGTATTCTCCTATATGAACATTTAATTATTATTTATATAGTTTCATATATTAATTCCACATTAATTAGTCATGGAATAAATTATTATGTTAAATGATTCAATGTTTTATGATCCACGTGGGACACTTATGCATGAAATAAAATGATTAATTAGGGTACGCCCTAATAGTGCTCCCATGCATTGGGTAAATTATAGTATCATGATACATCATGAGAAATGGATGTTGAATCATGATAATTCTAGTGAATTCAGGTTTTACTCGTGATTCATGTGCAATGAGGGTTTACTCATGCTCCATGTGCAATGAGCCTTGGATCATGCTAAGTCCAGGTTAAGTGATGTTGCCACATTTCCATTTTATGATTATAATTATTTATCTTGCCTTTATGTTCATGTTTATCATGGGATATATTGACATTCCTATTGTCTAACATGTATTTGTTTCCTCATGATATTCCATGTTTATTCCCTTACAGGGCTTTATAGCTCACCCTTTTCTTATGCATGTCCTCAATTTATCCCATGCAATGATATGTACGAGGGAATATAGTGGTCATGGAAAGGAAGTTTCCAATAAAAAATACATAATTCATGTTTTAAGTTGTTATGTAATGATCAGAATCTCTAAAGACACTAGACCTCTCAATCTTCTATGTTGTATCAAGTGAAGATTATGAAATAAATTATGTTAAATTGTGTAATAAAAAGAGGGGTTGTCATTAAATCAAACTCCCATAGTCATGATTTATGATACGTGTATGAGTTCATGAATTTGATAGATTATCTTGATAATTGAATTACCAATTTGGAGTAATTAGGAATTTGGGTTTGACTTGTGATTTTCCTTGGTGGTTAATTGATAAATGACCACAGAACAAATGAAGGGGGTTACTCAAATTGATATTTGTTTTGGACATTGATTTAGGGTTGAGATATTTTATTTTGATATTTAATTATTGTAATAAGATAATTAATTTGGAAAATTAATTATGTTCCATGATGTTTTCAAAAGATAATTAATTGGAAGAGTTAATTATGGGTCATGATGTGATTAAAAATACTTAATTGTGATAATTAATTATGACTTTTTGGGTTTTGGTATGAATAATTAGATGTGAATAACTAATTATTGAAATAGAACTATGTTGATTTATTAAATAATTGATGAATTAATTAATGGGTTATTTTCGTAGTTAATTTTTGAATTTACTAATTTCCTTTGAAATGTTTAACTAATCATTGGATTAGTAAATGAATAATTTTGAAAATTCTCATGCCTCTAGAAATGATTAAATGTATGAGATTTTGTGGTTCTAGGCATGGAATCCTAGACGGATTAGAAGTTTGGACTTGGACATGGATTTCTTCCCCAATATTTATCCAATCTTGAGATTATGGGGTGTTAGTCATGACGACCTACACCCATTGAGAAAAGATGTTCTAGGCATGATGACCTACACTCAATGAGATTTGGGGTTTGAGGCATGATGAACTACACCCAATGAATGATAATAATCAATGATGTTTCAAATGATATTTTGTGTGCTAGGAATGACGACCTACACCGAATAAATGATAATAATGGTTGATGATTCAAATGGGAATCATGAATTGAATTTCCCTAATGGGATTTTTAAAATTAAATTACAATGTGATAATTATTTAAATTATGCAGTGTATTTTTTTATTCATAAATCTTCATGCACAATCTTTTGATTGGACTCATTTTAGACACCATCGGTGGTGGACTATTGAGTTATACTCACACCCTGTTTTGGTCGCCTAATCGACATCCGAGTATACTTTGTTGTTGCTGGACAGGACAAGGAAAAGGCCCCAAGATAGGTTCCTGTTTGGGAATGTAGAATTGGAGAGGGAACCAGACGTAGTTCGGGACCCATTTGTATTAGTTGTCTTACTAATTTTAGTTTCATTATAGACACTTGATATCTGTATTGTCATTTCATGATTTACATTTCAGTTGAGTATTTTAATTTCAGGTTTTGGTTATCATATGTGTAACACCCCAATAATTTAGAAAGAGATTTATTATATAATTCATTAAACATTGAGTCTACACAAACACAAAATTGTTATAACCTAGCTTTGTAAACATAATGTTTCCACCTCTGTGAATTTATTTTTGATAAACTGACATACCTAGTTGCTTACAATAAGTTATTTGGAGTCCAACCAAAAAAAATTAATTTTTGTTGAATAGTAGCCTACCCTTATGAATAGTAATATACCCTTATGAATAGTGATTTAAGGTAATTAATAGTAACCTTACATATGATAGTATATAAATAATATTCAAGTGTAAGTATGATATACCTGTGTTTTGGAATAAGTAAATAAATGTTTTAAATCATTTTTAGAATAAATTATGATTTTAATTAAATATAAAATTAATAATTTTTTGATTTTTTTTAAAAATTGACTTCATTTTTGGATTCTACACATTGAAAATGGTTTGGGAGATTTTTTGGTGTTCTTCTGAAATACGCAAATTTTTGATGAATATTGAAATATGATAAAATTCCTTATATACAAATTATTAGTTAAATAAAATATTTATGTCATCATATGTCACGACCCGTCCTCAGGGACCCGTGCCGTGACTACCCCTAGCCCGCCATCCATAGGACAGGGGCTGGTGACTTGCACCAAGGCATGAATCCAAAAAAAGGGGAAGGAATTGCCTTAATAAAGTAAACAAACACCACGGAGTAAGCCAACAGAAGTAATCACAAATTAAACTGAGTACAAAGTAAGTGCGGAAAGTAAATGAGCCAGAATACAAGCCCAAACTGAAAGTAAAGTACAACTAGAAAGAAAGTACAACAACTAAAAGTAAAGAAGCAATGTCGAGCCATCCACTAAAAATCCCACCTGAAGGGTGGGTACAGATAGCCTCTTCAGCTCCTCGGGTCAATCCATCCACTCCTTGTACGTCCTGCCCAGTGGCCCACCTCCAGGTACTGACTTGCTCCACAAACCACAACCACGATCAGCATTTTCCGTCGTCTACATCCAACATAATGTAGTGCGGGCATAGCCTATGCAGAGGTGAGTATACTATACGTAGTAGGGACCCTGAGACCCCCGAAGGTCTCCTAGAATCCACAAAGGATAATCCACAAAGGAAAGATACAATCACGAAGTAACATCCAACACTGCTTAGGTATATTCCCATACATATACCTAAGTCATCAATTCCTGTTTGGCTCTAACATCCAAGACCGATTTCGATCATTTCCACATTGGATAGTAGAACCCAATCCACACAGGAAAGTACAACCCAATAAACATAGGAAAGCAAGTCAATAATATCGAAGATAATGATTGAAAGTCAAGACTCAGCACACAGAGGTCGTAAGGTAATAGAGATGATCAGATGTAGACACTGATTCACCTAAGCTGGGACCCACGTAGGATACTAGACCAGCTAAGCTGTCGGAACCACGTAGGATACAATACTAGCCTCTCTATCAGACCCACGTAGGATATAAGTACAGAGTCAAACACTGTCGAACCCACGTAGGATAGAAGAATGGTAGTACTGCCGGACCGACGTAGTATACAAGAATAGTAGTCATTGTCGTTGAACCCACAGAGGATTTCAATACGGTCGTCATCGCTGCTGAACCCACAAAGGATTTCAGTGCAGTCGTTGTCGTTTCCGAACCCATGGAAGATTTCAGTTCAGTCGTCATCATTGTTGCAGTCGCAACCAGCTCTTGGGATCCCGCACAAAACTTGGTCGTTTCTGGGAGGGTCTTATCCATGAGCCAAGGGTTCGATACATCAACTAATATGTAGTTCATGGTTGATGTATCCCAATGTTCCGTCTCAACAAAGGCAACTCAACGTGACAGACGGCGCGTCAATCAGACGCCCGGTCTGAGAGTTATTGGCTTTTTTGTTCCAAGGTCCCGGTTTGTTTTTATGTTAAAACCAACTTATCTACAATACAACTGTATACAAACCTCGAGAGGAGTAATCCAAATGGCCCGTATCACTAAGAGGAATCCAACAAAGTCAACGACACGTCAATCGGACGTCTGAAGCTCAAGTTATAAGCGTTTCCGCTCCGAGGGCCCGGTTGGTTTCGTGTTCGAACCAACCCCACTGTATTCAATGTTCTCCAAAACTTTGAGTGTATTATATCGAAATGACCTTCTCGATCAAAGGATCGCATTGCAACTGACGGTGTGTTGATTAGAGGTACTTATCCCATGTTACAGGCATTTAAAAGAACCTGTCCGGTTTTAGGGGGTTTTGGGCCCGGACCGACCCAGACCAAGACCCCCTGGGTCTTCCCGAACGGGGTCCTGGTCTGGCCCAGTGCGGCTGGTCCGGCCTGGCATGGCCAGTCTAGGCCGGCATGGGTGGTGCGCGCCATGTGAGCGCGGAAGGGGGTGAACCGCCACCTCCTTCGACGAAACGGCAGACTTGCAGGGGGTGTCCGCCCTGCTGGGTTGACCGGGGGTCAAGCCCCCAATTTTCTGGGTCTGGCCAGCCGTAACGGCCCGGCAGCGTGTCGTGTAGGACTATCCGGTCCCGCCTCTTGAGCAATGGCGGATCCAGACGCCCTCCCCTGCTTCGCCGTGGCCCGCCACAATTGCAACCCTCCGTGGAGCTCCGGCGCGGTGCGACGACCCAACACTCCTCCGCTGCGGCCCAACTCTTGCCGCGATTTCTTCCGGCCTCAATGGTGTGGCGCGACGGCGCCGTGCTCCTTCACCACGTTCCCACGTGGTGAGACAGTACCACGCTGGCTTCTTTCCAAACCACATAATGATAAACAAAAATAATAGGGGAAGAGGTTCGACCGTGTTCTACGACCCGACCTCCTCCCGTTATCTTGATAACTGGCAGCTAAATCATTAACATTGAACACCCAAATATTCACAAACATAAAAATTAAACTCCTACCTCAAAGATGTTTGAGGAAGTTCGTGTCGTGGAATACGGCGTCACTGTGAGGCTCCGTATATGTTGACAGAGAACGTCCAAAGAGGAGCGGCGTCTCCCTTCCTTTGACATGGGAAGATGAATGATGTATGGCATGTTGTCATTAATCAAAAAATGGTGCGATGGCATTCTTCGTCGAGTTAGAAAAGTTCTTCGCTTGAAAGATGAAGTTCTTCCAATGTGAAGAACACCCCCCATCTGAACGCAACAATGCAACCAAAAATAAAATAAGGCCTTTGCCTTATTTTATTACTTTTCCAACATTTTTAAAATTCAAACATTCAAAATGAATTCTCCTCATTTAATTTAACATAACATGTCAAAACTAAATTGAGTGATAAGTTTTCAACAATAATGACAAGAGAGGTTTTAAAAGGAGTTAGGGAGAAAAATGAAATGGTTAGGGCTCGTGTGGGCCCAACCTCATCTTAAATCCTCACAAGGGGAGTTAGAACATCAGTGGGTCCCACCTCAACTCCCTCTCATGGGATAAACCACTTATGATAGTGGAATAAAAATTGTATCATGATTTTTATTTCACTTTAAATGTAATGCATTTGTTTAACAACTATCCCCGAAAAAACACAACTCCAAAAAAGGTCTTCCTAAGAAAATACCTGCGATGCGGTTTCATCGATTCCATCAGATTTTGATTCCAAGTACCTGTTCAAAAGTTAGGAAATCCGGCTTGTTCGTTCACTGAACGTACTTGAGCTAAACTTTGGAAATTGATTTCGGGCTCACCGGGCCTCAGAATCATGTGCCGTCAAAAACTGCGTACTCGTAAAATCCCAATAAAATTATGAAAAAAAAATTCCTGAAATTTAAGGGTCTTTACATCATAAGTGATGTAATCCCACATTGTTCGAACTCCCATGAATTTATTACTATTATTTGTCATGAAATCATCACTATTTCTGGTCTTGAGAGAAATTAATGAACTAATGAATAAAACATTATGAAAACCCTCCTCTCCTCGACTATAACCCCATCCTTCCCCCTCTTATCATTAATCCAATAATACTTAAAGATCCTCAATTTTTTCCCCAATACCCTTCCATAGTCACTAGGCACGTCCAGAATTCTCTTGGATATTCCAAAAGGCAAAAAATCCCTTCCCTTAAGGAGGTTCTCAAAGAGATTATTTCAAGAGGTAAATCGCCTTTATTTTTCATTTAGTTTCATCCAATATATATTCTTTTGTTATCCTCTACTCAAATACTCTATCCAAATGACCATTAAAACTCCATTATCATCTATATACTGGAATTATATCATGTGAATGGATGAAACATCATCAATATTCTTACTCTCTAACTTTTTATTTTATAAACGAAATCAACATCCATGAGGTTCCAATTTATAACCATCGTGGATGATGAAGTTTAGTTCTTCAATTTATCCTTCATTATTGGTCATGAAACTATTTTTTTGGTTGAACCATCCTATGATATATGTATTATAATCTATTTAATATTCATTAACCAGTTTATTTACATATTATTTAATCATATGACCAAACTAGTTCCTACGAATCAAAATACCGCTAAAATAATCTATGTGAATGTCATTAATAATTCATCTAATTTCCATGTAAAAAATGATTGAAATCACCATTAAATCTTCTGTATGTTCATTAATATCATTAAATTTCAATTCTATAGATTCACATCCATTCCACATGAACTCCATTACATAAGAACAATTGAACCGATTATGAAAATAAAGAAAATGAACAATCCAGAAAAACGAAAATCAATATATTAACATATCAATATAGTAATAAATAACTAAATAGAATTATGAATAACTAAATACATGCCTAATAGTTTATGAAATAATTTATTAATAATCCTAATTTCATATTCTATGACCTTAAGTTCAAGAGTGTAACACATTCAGACTTAAGATTAAGGTTTCTTCATTTCACTTCCATTTTTGTGAGATTTTCTATATTCACTACTAATACATGTTTATGGAGTATTTATAATACCAATTGATTTCAAATATCATGAATATATTTAATTTCATGGTATTAAATGTTTCATTTGAGTATTATTAATTTTTTGTCATAAGAATCGATTGATTACAAAGTGGTAAGGGTTTTTACCCGAACCTCTATTTTTATTCAGGTTACTTTTATTATCTACATACCTCAATTAAATTCTTATTAATTCATATCTACTACACATAATGTTTCTTTGAATGATCTATATATGTTTACAAACCATAATAATTAATTTTTTATGGGGAGTTACATGTTTTTAAAGGATCTTTCATAAAATTTGTCCTGATAAACAAACCCGATTCAAGGGATATTTTCATATTCATACCCGTTTTCAAGTGTACATAAGAATATTTTTTAATAAACCATTATATTTATAAAGACAATAATTTTATCATGAAAAATTATCTTGGATCATTTTTGGATTTAAGAGAACAAATGTCCCTTTCCACTTTATAATTCTCTATAACACTTTCCTTATATTTCTCTAAAATGTTTTATTTTTAAACAATATTAAGGACACTTGTTACAATATTTCACTTCAGTGGGACACCATTTGTGAATAAAATATAATTTCAATGTCAAATTATTTAATTTTATGGGAGATCAATTTTTACAATATGATTTCAGGGAAAATATAATTGATTTTCCAAAAGAATTATTCTTTCAAATGTATAAAGTATTTTTCTCATCTCACATTAACTTTTATGAGATATATGCCTTGTTCAACACTTATTTATTTATTTTGGTGTTTGTAATGACCTTTAATATATCATATCAAGAGTACTTTTATTCTCATGATATTCTACGGGATGATGATTTGAATTTTTCAAGGTGGTATGGGACACTTTGGAATGTTTAAGTATTAATTCCTCCAGAATTTATCAATGGTTTAATTTAATTATATTTTCATCTATGCCAACATTGTTTGTTGAATATTGTACTTCATTTAGGTTTAACTATTAGTATATAATCTAAAGTATTAGGTTGAAGGGTTTGTAGTTATTCTCTCTATGGATGATTTATTTTGATACCATTCACCATATTATTCTGAATGGTTAGTGTTTATGTTCAATGATTGAGGAAAGTATTTAAAATTTCATAAGTTTGTTTAAATATATATTTATATGTTGATTATGTTCACCCATTTTATTTTTTTACCTACCCATGTTATAAAGAAGTGATCATTTATTGGGTTTTCGAGGATTCATTTTATTATATTTTGTTATGTATCATATTTTGTTTCATTTCAAAATGTTAAATGGGTCCCATGTATGTATCTAGTTTCTTCAAAACTATTATACTGATCATTAATTTGGGATTTTACTCCTTGTAACCATGAAAATGTATTAAAATAATGCACCATCTCAGAAATTCTGGGGTTTTGATGTTACAGTTGGTATTAGGGTAAGTTTAGTAGAAAACATGGGAACTAGATTTATAAAACATAGGTTAGGGACCAAAGACCTAAGATGTTATTTGATGATAAACAAACAAGAACATCATATAATTTTTTGTAAGGAATAGATTATGTGTATATATATATCAAATACATATCTATCAAGATACAAACAAGTAGAGGTGGCTCTGGCACAAATGTACCTCGGAGTGAAAACTCCAACAAAGAGTTTCGGGCTTGACCAAGGGTATCCTGTTACACAACACTGAGCCTTGCTTCACTCCTAGTTTGAAACTCCTGAGGGATATGCTTAGGATAATTAACATTTTATTTACCCACCATTTTGAAGGATTAGTGGAACCAAAATAACCAAAAAACTGGTTCTAGGATTTATGTTGTTTTTTATACCATGTTTAGAGATATAAAGAGTTCATAACTTTATGAGCTAATATATAATATGGAATTGATTATAAATATAACTTAGAATAAGTTATGAGAACATCACCAATGCATGATATGCGAAGAGTAAGAAGGATCATATCTCTGATGTTCTTATGCCATTATATCAATGGATGATTGTCTCCTATGTATCCTCAGCATATGAGGAAATAATATCATGTGTTGACATGATATGTAAAGACTTCTATGAGTGATATGGATTTGAAGGGAATCAAAAGTAGAAGATGATGGTAGGGAAAAACATTGATAATGGGAGTAAGGGGAGATCTATTTTACAACATGTGATAATTTTGGAAGGAAAAACAGTGGTATATGCATGATACTAAATTTTTTTTTGCTTCAAGTGTGGAGAAAAAGGCCACTATGTTCAGAATTGCAAGAGAATGAATTTTTTTTCCTATATTCAATGTTTCAACTACAAAGAGATGGGCCACTATGTGAATCAATGTCCCAAGCATCAAAGGAATATACCCAAAATGATGATTTTGGAAAATTATCATATTATGATGCTACCAAATATGAGGTAGAATGATTATGATGCCTTGCCAAGAATCATGTCATTTGAATATTTTGTCAGTAATGAACTGGATTTAAGAATTATGAGATTTATAAGGATTATACTGCAGTACTATTTCATTAACAATTTGAGGTCGTATGATGAATCGTATGAAGGAGTGAAAGTGATTTTGTAGAAAGATGAACTGTTTAGGAAAAACGTGATTTAGGGAAAGACAACCCTTGATATATATCTGATGTTGAGACAATGATGAAGAAATGATTGTTTTAGATAAATACTGAATACCTTGGAACCGATTATCGTATTGTCGAGAAGTGGTCTATGGAATCATTGATAGAGTTTAAAAAACTTTTGGATTTATATAATATACCCACTAACATGTATCTTACATAAGAAATACAGAAGAATTCTTGGTTTTTACCGTAATTCAAGATATTACCATATTTTAAGAGTATACATGAAAAGTTATTCACATGTTTGGAATGTGAATTTTAGAGATTACTCTTGTTGACTAAGGGTTAATGATAAGTTAATCTTGGAAATTTATAGTCCTTCAATACAATGTGTTGAATCATAATATTTTGTAGTTTTTACCATTTACAAAATGATTAAAATTGATCATTGTATGGGTATTAGAGTTTAATGTCACTACATGATTGTTTGATTATTTTTCCATGAACATGTTGTCCAATTTGGATGTGTTGTTTTGTAGGAACTGATACATTTCCCTTTCCTCTTATTAATTATATATTTTAACCATATTCATGATGTGGGTTTACCATAAGGCAATTTTCATGTATCAACCATTAAACATTGAATGTTCATTTTCAAATTTCGAGGATAAAATTTTTGTAAGGAGGGGATAATGTAACACCCCAAGAATTTAAAAATATATTTATTACAGAATACATGAAACATTTTGTCTCTACAAAAAAACACTTTTTTTATAAACTATCTATGTAAACATAATTTTTCCACCTCTTTGATTTTAATTATGAAAAACAGACATACATGGTTTCGTTTAGTACGTTATTTGGAGTTCGATATGAAAAACATAATTTTGGTGAATAGTAACATACCCTTATGAATTGTAACATACCCCTTTGAATAGTGATATCACCCAATGAATAGTATCCTTACCTATTATAGTATATAAATAATATTCAAGTGGAAGTATGATATACCTATGTTTTTGAATAAGTAAATAGTTATTTAAAAACTGTTTTTAAAAAAAAATTATGATTTTAATTAAATATTAAATTAATCATATTAAAGAAAAATTAGATTTTTTTTAGAAAAATGATATTTAGTTTTTGATTCTACACATCAAAAAAAAAATTCGGTTTAATTATTGGTATTTTTCTAAAATACTCAAATTTTTGATGAATAGTGAAATATGTTAAAATACCGTATATACATATTTTCAGCTAAATACACAATTTATGACATAAAAAGTGATGTAATCCCAATTTTTTAAAACTCACATGCAATTATTACTATTCATGTTCATGTAATCATCACTATTTTTTGTCTTGAAGGAAATTAATAAACTAATGATTAAAAAATTATGAAAACCCTACTCTCTGACAATATATAACCCCCCACTCCATAATCTCTTCAATTATCTAATCCTTGAATCTTCTCAATGTTCTTCCTAAATAACCTTAATTAGTCACTCACCATGTCCATTAAGCTCTTGGTCTTTCCAAAAGCTAAAATCCATTCCCATAAGGACGTTCTCAAAGATGTCATTTCATCTGGTAAAAACCATTTGTTTTCATTTAGTTTTATTTTAATTTATCTTCTTTTGTTATCCACTCCATACCTCCTCTATACAAATGACCATGATAACTCCATTATCATATATATAATTGAATTATATCATGTAAATTTATGTACCACAATCAATTTTATTAATCTCTCCCTTTTTATTTTATAAATGAAATCAACGTCCATGAGGTTCCAACTTATAACCATCGTGGATGATGAAGTTTCATTATTCAATTTATCCTTTGTTACTTGTCATGAAACCATTTTTAAGGTTGAAATAGACTATAATATATGTATTATAACCTATTTAATATTCAGGAACCAGTATATGTGTATATTATTGAATCATATGACGAAACTAGTTTCTAATAATCAAAATACCCCTTAAATAATCTCAACGAATGTCATTAATAATTTATCTAATGATTCACCATATTTCCATGTAAAAAAATAATAAAAATGAATATTAAGACCTATTTATGTTCATAAATAATATTTAATTTAAAATCTAGAGATTTACATCCATTCCACATGAACTCCATTACTTAAGAATAATTGAACCAATTATGAAAATAAAGAAAATGAACACTCCGGAGAAAAAAAATTCAATATAATAACGTATCAACACGGGAAAAATAAAAATAAAAATAATTATGATAAACTAAATAAATTTCTAATAGGTTTTTAAATAATTTATTAATAAGTCTAATTTCAAATTCTAGGACCTTATGTTCAAGATTGCAACACATTCAGACCTAAGGTAACAATTTCTTCATCTCACTTCCATTTTTGTGAGATTTTCTGTATTCCCTACTAATACATGTGTATGGTGAATGTATACTTCCCATTTTATATAACATATATTGAATATATTTATTTTTGTGGTATTAAATTTATCATTTTAATATTTTTAATTTTTGGGCATACAGATCGATTGATTACAAAGTGGTAAGGGTTTTTCACTAAAACCTCCCTTTTCATTCGGGATACTTTTATTATCAACTTAAATCAATTAAATTATTATTAATTAATATTTAGTCATCATAATTTATGTTTTATTGATCTATAAACGTCTCACAAACATAATCCTTTTTTATTTTATGGGGTGTTACATGTTATAAAAGGATCATTCAAAAAAATTATCCAAATAAACAAACCTGATTCCAGGGATATTTTAATATTCTTACCTGTTTTCAAGTGTGCACCGGAATATTTTTTAAGACACCATTATGAATATAAAAACACTCATTGTATAATTAAAAATTATTTTTGATAATTTATGTATTTAAAAGAACAATCTTTCTTTTCCAATTTAAAATTCTCTTTATTACTATCCTTAAAATGCTCTAAAATGTTTTATTTATAACGAATCATAAGAACTGTTTTTACAAGTTTTCACTTCATTGGGACACCATTTTTTCCTAAAATGTATTTTCAATGTCAAATAATTTTATTTTATGGGATATTAATGTTTACAATATGATTTCATGGGAAATATAAATGATTTTCCAAAAGAACTCTTCTTTCAAAAGTATAAAATATTTTTCTAATCTCACATTAAATTTTATAAGATATATTCCTTGTTCACCACTTATTTATTTTTTTGGTTTATGTAATGACCTTTGGGATATCATATTTGGAGTCTTCTTATTCTCAGGATATTCTAAGGTATTATGATTTGAATGTTTAAAGGTGTTATGGGACACTTTGTAATGTTTAAGGATTATTTCTGCAAGAATTTTTCAATGGTCTAATTTAAAAATATTTTCCTCTTTGTCCACATACTTTGTTGAGTCATGAACTTCATTGAGGTTTATCTATTATGATATTATCTACAATATGTGGTTGAAGTGTGTCTATTTATATTGACTATGGATGTTCTATTTTGAAACCATTCACCATATTATTACGAATTGTTAGTGTTTATGTTCAAGAATTGGGGAATGTTATTTACATTTCATATTTTACTTCCAATATGAATTTATATGTTTATTATGTTCACCCCTTTCATATTAATAACGCATTATACTGAGTTTGGGATGGGTGGGACCCGCTATATCCCCTCGATGCATCAGTATATATCATGAGAAAAATAAACATAGAATTGGCCGAGGCCTTTCTCAATTTCAAATATGGTTTTGGCTGAGGCCTTAATAATTTTTTGGATGTATTGGCTGAGCCCTTTAAAAAATGTTTCAGAATGTCTGAATATGAACTTCCATCATTATGAAGCTAGTAATTTATAGTCCATGTTGTTATTCGACTAGTAGAATAACCATGATTATTTTCTATTATGGAATTTTTTACTCAGATAACATTCCTTCCTTAATGTGTTCAAGTTTATTATTTGTAGAGGCAAGTTTTTTCAAGTATTCACCATGACTATTATTGATGTTTATGATATCCTCAGCTGTATTGATTACCCTTACTGAGCATTTGAGCTCACCACTTTCTTATGTTTCATTTTCCCAGGATATGATGATATAAGTTATGAGTGACTTTAAAGAATAATCTAGGAGTCTTGGAAGCTTCTAAAGGAATAAATTAGTGTTGTATTTCCATTCAATATGTAATGTTGAACTTATATACACATCTTGTTTTCAAATTCTACTAAACTCCTCGTTCCATCATGATGAATATTCCTTGTTTATATGCCAATGTAAAAAAATAAGCCACCGAATATGGGAAACTAGGGTCGATTCCTTAAAATATGACATGGATTTGTTCTGGTTATTTATACATCTCTCCAATTTGTTACTGTTATTTTCTTCCTCTGCTATTTTAATTTAGTCAAAATAGGTTATAGTCTCCCCAAGACAAACTTACCAGACCCTCGCTACTAGTCGGCACCCTCTGGCGTACGAGGAGGTACACTTGAGGGAATGTGGCCAACCGACTCAAGGTACCATTCAATGGCTCTCGGGTCGGACGCCACAACATTATAGTGTTATGATGATATTACAAAACTTAATTCCTATGATCAAGTTTATATTTTATGATAGGACACATAGTATGTTATACATTTATCTGGTTAATTATCATAATAAAATAAGTCTTAACCAAAGGTATATTAAACATGGTAATCCTCCAGATGGTACATTATAAGGATATTCCTAGAAAAGTGAATTATTAATTGTTTTTTTCAATTAATATTCATATATTAACAAAAAATGTATCGATTTTTAAACATAATATTGTTATTAATATATATAATAATGCATATTTTTTAATATATTATCATAAACTGTGAAGTCATAAGTTCAGGTTGATATAGGATATAGCAGGTGCATCATGAGTGATGTATCATTAATGAATAAGTTAAGAAAGAATTTATCCCTTCCATGAATAGAGGATGATATATTGGGCCCTTTGATTAAAATGGAATTTTCAAACTAAAATCTTGGCTCACAGTGATTGGTGAGTTGTTTTAAATAAATAATTGAAATAAATATCATGAATATGGGTTGAAAAAACATATGATATTCACTTGATGAGATATCATGATAGATATATTATATTACACAGAGATAATTTTTATGTGGTGGTTTCCATTAATAAATTGACTTTATTCTATGTTGGTGCCATGATGAGTTTCTAGATTATGATATTATTCTTTAAGAAATATTTCCTAATTTTACTAAGGAAGAGGTTTAAAAGGTGACACACTTTGTTGGGGAGACTATACTACTTAATGATCATTTGATTAGGGGGGTTCTATAGAAACATTAACTTCATCCTCTATGGGTTCCTTAAAATTTATTTAGATTCATATCTTATAATTTAGGAAATATATAATAGTTCCAATAATGAGATAGTTGGATAAAGATAGTATTTGATGAAGTCATGTAATAATATACACAATTTTTAGCATAAGAAATGATTCAAAAATACAAATTGATGAATACATTCTGGAGACACTAGTACTGTATGAGGGAACCAAAGAGATTAGGGAACAATAGAGATCTAGTTTTATTGTGACTAAGGATTATAAATAAATTTTAATTGATAATAAATAACATGTTTCTTACAATGAAGAACTAAGTTGATCATAATCTTTCACATATTAGGATGCTATGAATTATGAAATGGAATCTATATACAAAAACTAGTCATATATTTTATTAATTACTCTTGAGGATATAAATATAATTTGTTGCAAATGGGTATTAAAGAATAAATGTTACATTTAATTTAGATTCATTACCTATATATTTATAAGGGAAACAAAAGGGAATAAAAACCTCATGGAACAGACTATGATAAAATGTTTCCAGTATTTTCTGTATTGATTTCCATAATAATTCTACATTCCATAGTACCTTACCAGGTTTACTAGATTATAAAAATGGATGTTAAAAATATAGTATTTAATAGGATCCTTGCATAAAAATAATATACAGAACATCCATAAGGTTTTATAAGTTAAAACGTTTCTTATAAGGAATGATAGTTCAAAGATCATTTTATGGGTTGAAGAATGTATACTGATCAATAAAAATTCAATTTAGTGAATCCATAAGTGGATTTTCATTCATAATGAATGAATGTGCGAATTGTTTCTACAAGAATATTAGTGGTAGTGAGGTCACCTTACTAAATTTATGAGTGGATGACATACTAATTATTGTAAATGAGATTCCAATTTTATATATTTTTAAGATATGGTTGAACACATGATTATCCATGAAGGACATAGGTGATGTAGAATACATTATTTGGACTAATATCCAATAAGATAAATCCAAGAGGATTCATGTACATGTCAAAGATAAAGACATTGACAAGGTACAAAATAGATTTAGTAATGAATAATCCAAGAGGGTATTTTCTCCAATTTGAAATGTTATACATATATCCAAATAAATGATTCCCCATACATGAGGTGTGATCAAGGATGTATTGATTCTATAAACATTAGATGTATGGTTGGTAATGTATGTTATATAATATAAAATTATTGAGGATTTCTATGACTTTATCATGGTTGAAAGAAATTAGGTTGACCTAGGAGACCACCATTGGATGGTAGTAAAGACTCTACTAAAGTATTTGATGTTTACTGAGGATCTCTTATTAATTTACAATGTAGATGAAGAGATATTTGATAAACCATCGTTGATATTATCAAAATGAAATCAATATTTTCATACTCACACTACCATAGTGATAAGAAGTGTATAACCGAAGGGAAGGTGGTTGGATATCATAATAATTTTTTTGAATCCAAACATACCAAAAATATTGTAATAAAATGATTAATTTAAGAGAAGAATTATATTTTTGGAACTGAAATTATTATTAATATGTGGTAGGGTCTTTCTAACTATGTTAGAACCTAAATATATGTCTTCTAGGAAATATATATAGAAGATGGGTTTTTAGGTGGAGTTTAATTGCTGCATATTATTGAAATAATAAACCTCATGAAAAATAGTTTAAGTAATTTCAAATAAATGTGAGTCATATATAGAATCCAATACCAATGACCTGTAAATATCTATTCATAATGATTTAATAATTAGGGTAACATTCATTTTTATTGAAATAATTGATTCAAAATAACCAATAAATTTATTTCTATCTTTCAAAATAAAAAATAAAATCAAGTCTTGGTTGAAATGAGGTAGTTGAAGAAGAATATAATGTAGACTTGGAGAAGAAATATAATGACCCTAACTCCAGTAACCCAGATCTACTGTTATACTTTATTAAATTAGAATAAGATAAAAGGAAACATGTAATGATGAACTGAATATTTTAGAATTCTTGGTAAAAAAAATCAAAATATTATTCCCATATTACATCTAAAAACAAATATATATTTTTTTGGATAAATATCATTATTACATCTAGATTATATTGTAATATCATTCTTCAAATACTTTTTAGATTCATTGGAAAGGAAACCAAATAAGTGTTAGATCAAATGATGAATAAGGGTTAACTGCAATAGAAGCTACTATGAATAAATAAGAATAATCAACATGGAATGGTAGATAATTGAAAAAGAATTTTATTTAATTAAGTTGACTAGAATAATAAATATTCTAATGTATATAACAAAAAATAAAATCTATTTAATCAATAACATGACTGTAAAAAGAAGATAAGGCATAATAAATATTGAATGGTAAATAACTGAAGCACATTCTAATTAATCAATAAATTGAGAAAGAAATGCTTATGGAGATAATATCCTTGAAAAAATCAGAATAACAATATTATAAGAATCCTTAATGAATGAAAATAAATTTTTATTCGATTTCATGATATCAAGAATCATGAAAAGTATACTATGAAGTCCTTTCAAAAGCTACTCAAAAACCAATGGGTATGTATACAGCAAAAGCCCAATTAACCAAGGAAATCAAATGGATTCATCTCATGAGACTATAGATTCTTTGAGGGGATATCTATAACTGATACCCACCTATATATCCATTTCTAAATAATTCCTCATATATTTAATATTTTGTTTAATTCATGAAAAATATACCTTATCAACAAATATTCGCATTGAGAAATGAATAGAGATTTGTAAATATTTCCCCAGTTGAATTAATGACATTCAATGTAATACACGATATGTTGAAATGTTATATGGTTTATGAAATAATTATATGCATAATAAATAATATGGATATTTATTGTAAATTTAATGTCCAACAATCACATGGAAGTGGATATTACAAGGAATTGTCAATGACTACAAAATGACTCAACAATGGAAATGTCAATACTTACCATGGTGAAAATTTTCACATACCATCTTTAGTAAGAAAAAATATGGTATTAATATAAATATTCCCAATAGAGTGTGTGTAAAATAAATGGTTTTTGCGTTGATGAATTTAAATACCATAAAACAACATTAAAAAAATTCTGGAGGAAAATATACTTTTAACATAAAAAAATATACATTTGAAACCAAAAACTCCTAAATATAAAGATAATTTTTTAAAAAAATATTTTAAATAGTTAATGGAAGATTCAATGAAATGAGTTTTCATGACTAAAAGAATCTCCTTACATGTTGTATAAGTCAAACAAACATTTCATTCACACTGTTGTAAAAAGGGTAAAGGTATCATCATTTGGAAAGAGAAAATAATATTCCATTAAAAAAATGTAAAAATTCATACATGCGTAAAAATGTATTAATTATATCATTGGGAGAATGTTTTTTTATAAAATACTCTTTTTATAGAAACATGGATTTTGAATAAAAATGATTATCGACCGAAGAGACAATTGAAGTCGAATTTTATTAAAATCATTTTCTCAAACATTGTTTGTACCAAAGAGTTAAAAATGGTACTATTACATAAAATATCATGAATAATCAGAGGGAAATAAAATGTAATATGTTTATTATAAAATGATCAAATATTTTCCTTTAATAAAAATTCTTGTATAAACAACCCCGATAAAAATAAGATTTTGAAATTAACTCATAAAAAGATCATAACATTGAAGTCATATTTAATCATGGAATAAATTGTGTTGATAAAATTTAAATCCGCATAATTTTTTTAAAAAAATTATAAGATATTAAAAATTATTTACACAAATAATCATATAATATTAATGATAATGAAGATTAAATATAATCTAATGATTTGAAGTTGAGTTATGAAATTATTTACCAATTGGTAATTTAAAATTCAAATCCCCCTAGATTAAATACATAACATTTAAACAAAAAATACCAGTAATTATGAGTTATTATTAATATTACATGAAAAAGGGAATTATATACACCATATAATATAATTAAGGAAAACAACATTATAATATGCCTCAATAAAGCGAAATTGAAATGAATTCCATTACACAACGCTTAATTTTGGATAAAAATTCCTTTACCATGTGTATAAGGGTTTTTAAATTTTATTAATATGTAAATGAAATATATTTGTATTTATAATTTAAATATTATCACATTATTACATTCTCCCACCAGTTTATTAATTTTTTTCATTATTTTAATTATTTTTTTTGCTAATTGCATTATTTTCTCATGCTGGTATTTTCTTGAAGGTTCATATTATTCAAAATATTATGTAGTTATATAATATTCTTAATAATATTAATGTTATAAATAATTTTTTTTTTCTATTAGATACATTTTATAATCATTATTTTTATTTGATCATGGATAATAGGTCACATCACTTCGTAGTGATGGTTGGTCATACGTACGCACGAGAGACATTCTCATTTTAAAAATGGTTGAAAGGGGTAAATGTTTGGGTGATATATTATATTTTGGGAAGAAATATAATGTCTAATACATCACATATATTCACTAAATTTATCTTTACTAACTCAAAAGTAAATCATAATTGAAAAACGAATCATATCGCTTCGTGAGGTGGTAATCTATCGTACTCACAAGTGAGGTTATCATACTTTAAATGGAATGGAACATAAGAAGGTATATGGTATATTAATGTTGTTTTTTTAATAATTTCTTAAATATAATATTAATGTGTTTAATACATCATTATATTTATCCACGAATGGTTGTGATGGAAAATGAAAATATCGGTCTTTGAGCTGGTAGTCTGTTATACAAATGATCAACAGTAGCGTTTCAATTTTAATAAAAGATGTGATGAATATTGGGAATTAAATTAAAAAAATTAAATATAATTTTAATTAATATATTTATATATAATCAAGTTTTAACAATAGTTTAAGCATTTTTAAGAGGAATAAGAAAATCTCGTTTTAAAATGTCACCTCTTCTTCAGTGAACTTCTTTAGGTGTACACCAAAATCATTCCATGGATGGAATTCTGATCAAACCAATATATATAGGATTTTAGTATAAGAGTAAGGAAGTTATTTAGTTTGTTATTTAATAAATCAAATTTATTTTTTATTATTTAATAGGGGAGGATAGGGGTGGCATTTTATAAGTGATTTAGAGGACACACATTTAATTTTTTTGACAAGTCAATTAAAACAATGTTTTTTCCATGAAACAAGTCTAAAATGGGTATTTCTAGACCCTTAAAGGTTATATGGTGTAAATATGTCCCCCAAATTGGTTTTCAATAATTTTATAAGTCATATTTAACTCTTATATACTTATTTTAACTGCACTATAAATCCGTTTTAACTTAACCACGATAATTAATTTTTACTATTATTGTAATTCATAATCGTTAAAAATTAATTTGAGATTATTATCTAATATAAATTATTCTGATTAAAAATATTGAATTTATTTCATCATATTCAATTCATATAATTTTAATATTATGAATTTAAAATTATACCTCTATACCTGATGAAAAAATGGCGTCTCAAAGAGAATATTCACATAAGTATAGAAGGTTTTGTCATAAAACATCAATATAAAATTATATAAAATTACTGAAACTAGAAAAAATTTATATAATTGAACTAATTTTATTTTAAATAAATTTTAAATTTAATTTAACATTGTTAATTATTTAAATGGAAATATAGCTTTTAATAAAAATAATCATTTTTAACAATTTATAGAAAACCAAAACAATTTAGGAAAATACCCAAAATCCACCATATGAAAATTTTTATATCGTAATTTCAAAAATGATTTTAATTTTATGAAATAAATATTTTTAAATTTGAATTTATTAATTTTATATAATTTATAAATGTATGAGTAAAATATATTTTATGATAAATACGTTTATTTTAAAAAAATTCATTTTTAAATGATTTTATTTTTTTATAATCAATAGATGAATTTTTTCCATATGCTTGTTAGTATTATTCATACCCACCAATTTAACTACTAGTTTATAAGGGTTTACTAAATTATATATTATTTAGACTGAGGGTTTCTTGTTTCACAATATATCTAAGAGATTAAATTTTTTAATAAATATTTATGGGTTGTTTAATCTTAGAGTTGCATGTCAAATACACTATCAAATACAATTTTCTTCTTTTAGAATAATAGGGTGTTATATTCACCCCACATTAATTAAATTAGAATCAAACTATTTTGTCTTTAACTCATAAATCTAGGGTTTGATATTTGAAAAATCCATCCAATCCATTTTTTTTTATTTCAAGAAAGGCCATTGTTATGGATTTAGTGAGAACCCTCACAAAATCACCTAAAATGAACTTGATATACCCAAATTCGAAAAGTTGTCGAAACAATTACAGATTCAATCAAATAATAGGCCCCAAAAACATATAAGAAATTCAAATTATATTTTACTTTTATGAACTATTGACTCGTTTGGGTACTTTATCCATCAACATACTACTTAAAAGATTTTGGAGAATCATCAGGATCTTAAGAAACATCACTAAGCTTCACCACAAAAGGAACTAAAACATGGAAGGAGAGAAGAAACCAAAGGATGAATAAACACCATGAACCACTTCCTCCGAATCCCTTATGAGGATCACTTCCACAACCACTATAAAAAAAAAATAATCGAGGACATCTTTCAAGACAGATACCTCAAAGTAATTGAAGGTGTATATACAACCATTTCAAATTTCATGTCATTAATCTCATTATTTTCATGATATTATAATTTTCGTCTAATTTTATTATCTCTTTGGTGGGAAATATATTATCCTACACATATATGTTATCTAAAAATATTTTTAATGTGTTTTAAATGATCTTTTCATAAATTTTTTGAAAATGTATTTCAAATATGTTTAAAATGTTTGCAAAGAATATTTTATAAGTTTTTGAGGTTATTTTCATTAAAAAGTATTAAAATATGATTTCAGATTTTAAAATAATTTTTCAATGAGCAATGGATATTTCCCTCAAAAAATGTTTTAAAAATATTATTCAAAATTATATTACATCTATGATTGCATATATTGGTGTTACTCATTTATTACTAGATATATGATCCAATGATATCATTCTTATTATTCTTTGAATATTTTATTTTTATGATGGATTTATTTTTGAAAATTATGATTATCTTCTATGATTTATTTTATAATGAATTTTTTATGAAACCTACTTCATTCCATGGGTTTTAATATAATGAATGATTTATGTTATTTTGGAATACATATATATATAGTTTTCATTATGTGATGGGTGGAACTGATATCTCCCTCTAATTCATTGGGTACTGATTTATTTTTGTTGATAGAGAACTGGATAGAATGTGGAGTAAACTCGATTTTGTATAGGGCATTGTTTTCTAAGATGGTCTTTGGGGTGAACCTTTTCTTTAGAGATGGTAATGAGAGTGAACTATGACTACCAAGATGGTATGTGTAGTGAAATCATACTACTAAGATATCCTTGGTAGTTATTCCTTTACTAATATAGAAACAAATCTATATTCTTAATTGTGTTACACAATTTCATTTCTTATGATATGCTCTAATAGAATATGTTACTTGATTCTTTATGAATGTATATGATTTATTTCATGACATGATATCAGGACCATTGACATACAAGATATGATTATTAAATGTTTTGTTTATATTCATATTTATTATTATTATTTGATGACAGATGCCACCCTTGCTTACCCTTACTTAGCATCTAATCTCACCATTTCTTATGTTTATTTTCTCCATGATATGAAGATAGGTATTAAGTTCAATATTCCAAAAATGGTTTTAGTTATGAATAATGAAAATACAGAATAAGTATATGTGTTATGGAGTAGTTTCTTATTGTTTTTCAGTTTCCAAAGGCAATAAACTAATACCGTATTTAGGCATGTGTTTCTGTAATATATGAAATATTCCAAAAGAATTACATAATTTTAATTTTTGTTAAGAATGGGTCACTATAGTTAGTCTCTGAGAAAAGTTTTAGTTAAACTTTTGAAACCATAATGAGAATTGTTTTGAGATCCATATATATAGTTCTATGGATATGCATAGGGATGTATCAAAGGATAAGTGTATGTATAGGTTATAATAATAGAATTTTGGTAGTAATTAAGGAATACATGGGATTAAACCAATTATTTTATAAATTGAAAAGTAATTTCCCTTTATTTTGTTGTTATCACACTATTAATAGTGTTACTCAAATTAAAATGTTATTTTCATAAATGGATGAAACCTGAATGAACTATATTAATGATGAGGGAAATGATAAAATAAATGACTTTCTTCATGAGCAAAAAAATGTTATGGATGCTAAAATGTATAATATTATCACAATAATCATACAAACTATGAATCATTGAAAACTTACAAATGAGATGAGGAGGGAACAACATTATGGTGAGTTATTAATGAGGAAACATACACCTTCATTTAGTGGGTCATCTAATCAACTTATTACATCCCAATTTATTGATACAAATAAAAAAATATTTTTCATCCATCATTGTTCGGAACATGAAAAATTCATTTTAGCTATTTTTCGTTTAGAAGGAAAAGTGGACCAGTGGTGGTTTCTAATATAGATATGAGGTATCAATATGAAATTAAATCCATGGACTGGGATGAATTTAAGAAATTATTTTTCAATAATAAATTTTATGATGTTATTTATATGCTTCTAGAATTATTATCCAACCTAAATTTAACATTGATAGATTCTTCAGTGGCATAATACCATACTTTCAAAGTGTGATAGCCATAAGATACATCATTATCTAATATGATATTGTATGGTGGAATATCATGTTGGAAATGGAAGTTGTATTTAATTATCTATCACATGTGTTTGACAAGAAACAAAAGGTGGATATCAGAGAAAAATCTAAAAACCATGGAGAAAATAAGATGGTATTTCTGTTTTGCTCAATGTGTGGACATAAACATGGAGGAAGTTGTCTAAAGGGGAATTGTATAATATTTTTTTGTTTGGGAATGGTGTTTTTCAGGCATTTGACTACCGAATTGATGAGAAAAATTCATCTAATGATGTGAAAAGAGTGAAGGCTACACGAAGTTCACCCCCAAACTTCTATGTTTAAAATGGAAGTAAAATGGTCATTATTTATATTTTTTCCCAAATCTAAGTTCTAATGATGATGATTGAAAATAGAAACCATACAAAGATAATGATAAAGGGAAATGTCTGAAGATAACTGCTAGAGATGTCGAGTAAGAAAACAATGTGGTGGAATGATTTAATGTATATATATAATAGTTCAATATTAATATTTTAGAAATAATTTTATGGTATTATAGAATTATAAAATATCTCAGGATTGGTCCATTGTAGTTTTCCATAAGGATTTGAAAGTTTATTTATATTGGTATTAGTAACAACAAAAAGTAAATGTGGAGGTAAGGAGATATTTTCGGAGAAAATAAGATTAAGGGGAGGGTAACCCGTAATATGTGCATGATTTGTGATAATAATAGGATAAAGATATGTTTTATTATGTGATATGACAAATGGGATAGTATTGAGGACCGTAGAACAATTTATTAATATGATTCCAAAGTGGTTTTAGGATTGATTTTATAGAATATTGGTATTAAGAAAGAGTTAATATTTGAAATCATTCATTTTTTCACTAATGTTTTATGGTAATTAAGGATATTACTATGTTTCGAGGGAATACATGATAATGGTATTCACAAATAGGTGTGTGAAAATTAAGATCTACACAATTTTTTGGGGGGATTAATTATGTAACATCCCAGTTAAATAAATAATATTACATTTTATGGTTTGTCAATATTTGTGAATAACATGTTAATATTACTTTAAAGGGAATGCAATGCTCGATGGCATACCCAATACACAACAACAAGTTTCTTTGAAATCTTACGTTGCACACTAATAATATAATAATATCATAATTGTTAACGCCTAGTCGTTTTAATGGAGGGAATGAACAAAAATAACTAAAAAATTAGTAAATATGTTTATTAAATATTTTTTCATTTATCCAATAAATGTTAGAGGCTTAAAATCCAAATGAATCCAATTTTAAAAATAAATACTATAATTTTTTTATTAGATTGTTTTACCTCCTTTTGATGGAGAACCATTTTTTAAATGTAACTTTTTACAATTTGATAAGCTATATTTGTAAAAATAAACTTATTCTTTATGATTGGGACATTGAAATTTACTTTTTATAAATTTTTGGTATGTTTCTGACAATATTCATTTTTTTAATGAATAGAGAAAAGTATTGCATTTTACATCAAAACTGCTTTTTAATCTAATTTAAATATATGGTTAGATTATGTTTTTAATTGGTTTTAAAGTTTAATTAGAATATATATTAAAAATTTAATTCAATGGTGGTCATTATAATTAATTTCACTTTGAAAGTGGACATAAACAAGTGCCAAACTTTTCATAGATATTGCTTCCAAAAAACCCGCTATTTGTTTTGACAGTGGGAATTAACTATATGATTAATTAATTAAACATTTATTTTTTTAATTTGGTAAAATGGAAATCATTTCTGAATTTGAAATATCAAATATATCTTAGGGTTAAATTTTGGAATTTTTCTGATAATGCTTTTTTTAATGAATAGTGAGAAATACAATTTTTAATTCAGAAATGCATTTTCATCCAATTTATTTATATATTTAGATTGTAATTTTAATTGTTTTTAAAGTATAATTGAATTATTTTTTTATAAATTAATAAAATTTTGTTCATTGGAAGTAATTTCACTTTTCAATTGGATGTAAAAACAAGTCAATCTTTCGGTAAATTTTACTTCTTAAAAACCCGTCTTTTGTTTTGACAACAGGATTTACATTTAAATTAATTACTACAATTTATGTGTTTTGAATTTGATAAAATGGATTACATATTTGGAATCATTAGGTCAAAATTATATAATTAAGACTCTTTTTTTTGACGTTATGAATAGTAACGACGGTAATTATCTTTAAATATCGTGTTTAATTAGTAATCGAGTAATTAAGGGTAAGAAAATAATATCATAAAAATATAAAATGACCCCAACATGTGTCCTAATGCTATTGGTGGTGTCTTGGATGACAATTGGATTACTTGTGCCAACCCTGGTACCCCATGGAATCACTTTAGTGTGATAGTGACCTTTTATCATATTTTTTTAAAGAAAGGAAAATGCAACCAAAGTATGTAACACCTAAGTAAAATAATTTTAATTTTGTCTACATACATGATATCTTAGACTCTAAATAGTAATTGGAAATCTAAAAATATTTCCTAAATCATAGTATTTTTTTTATAATTTTTAGACATTAAATAAATTAAATTATTTATGACATCATGATGATGCATCGATTACCACATTATTGAATGATTTAAATAAAATGAAAAGATAATGTAAAATATAAGACATAAACTTGGAAAAAACCTATAGGATGAGTATATTTATAACCCTTATCATATTATACTCTAAATATATAATTGTGGGTCCTTTAAAATCCGAAAATAATTTTATAATAAAGTTACTTTTCAAGACTTTCCAAGAGTGCCCCTCCTCTCCTCTTATAAATGGCCCCCACCTCTACAACCTTACCCACAACTCTCAAGCACTTGGCTCGGCCAAAACCATCCCATTTTGTCTCTCCACATCCATATCTTACTCCTAGGAGCCTCACTTTGGGCATAAGTCTTTCCATGGAAGCCTTTTAGCTCCAATCAAAAAGAGTTACCCGATTTAAAGGTATTGTCTTCTCTTATGTTTTTTGTTTTATTTTGCTTCAACAACCCCTAAACTCTTTTTATTCATTTATTTTGTAACATAAACAGTATATCCAATATACTAGTATGTTTTTATAAAAATTATTAGAGCTACACTTACACACAGATCTGTCTAATGGTTAAAGAACATACTCTTTCTATGGATGGCGAATTACTGCCTCATGAAACGATGATTGTTCAATATTCTTTTAACACCATTAATGGTGGCCATTATGATGTCACTGTATTTTATATATGATATATATGGTATTTATGTTTTCTATATGCTTCTGTATTTTATATTTAAATCATACCTTTATTCTTTTCATGTTGTGCAAATACGATAATTTCATATGAGGAAGTGCGGACTACCGCCCCCTCAAGTGATGTGACTCGTTCATTCAATACATGGAATGTATAAAGAATGAAATTAATGAACATATGTGACCTATATAAAATATATATTATACTGTAATTATTATATATATATATACATCTCAATTATTTTTAATGTCATTAATATGACAAAGAAATGAATGTAGCGTTCATGCGTACGTACGACCTACCGTCTCCATGAACGGTGTATTTCAATTCTTTTTATCTCCAAATTTTATGGAATAGTATAAAATTAATATGTACTGGATATATATGATATTTAAATCATTAATAATATTCTGGAGATTATGTACTTATAACTACATGGATGATTCTTTTCAAACAAGTTCATTTTTGACTCACGTACCAAACATCGACAAAAACATCTGATATGAACTCACATAATTAACTAATTATTATAAAATTATAATATGTGATATTAATTGAATAAAAAACTTCAAAGTAGGTCCTAAAGAAATTTTAAATTGAAAAAAAGTTTATTATTCAGTAATATAAAGAAATGAACAAGACAAGTTGGACTTGTAAGGGATCCTACCCCTATCTTCCTTTTTAAGTACACTCTTTTATGTAATTCCTTTTAAGATCATATTTCTTATGATTGGGATGTTATTTTATTTTAATCTTTCTGTAATTTTTATGTTAATATTATGAGAGACCCTATTTTATCTCATCAATCCATTTTTGGAGGATTTATGTGGCACCGTTAGGCTGCCGTATTTTCATAAGGGGATTTTAATCTCATTTTTTATTCCCGTGAGATTCATGCTACATTGGACACTATTTCATTTTGTGTGTTGTATGTTCTGACAATTATTTTACTACTTGTATAATATACTCTCATTTATGGGTAGTTACATCTTTATTGTATGACCCTTCTTTCATGGGGTGTACGTTTCGAAAGTTTCCCAAATCGGTAAGGGAACCTTTCACACACCTCTTTTAAAAAGACTTATTATGTTATGCCTTTTAATATACATATTTTTATGTGGGGATATGTTTTTGTATATCCTTATTTATTTAAATTTTATATCCAACTGTGAGATACCATTTTCTCCCTCTTAAACTAATTTTATGAATTTTAAAGTGACGCTGTTAGGCTGTCAAATTTTACCAAGGGAACATTTTAACCCGATTTCGATTTCTTTGGGTTCAACATTGAACATGTCATCCTTTGAATATGTGTGAATGACCTTTGATTGTTTTACACTTAATATCCACTTATATTGGGTGTATTTATATTTGTCAGACATAATTATGAGATTGATTTATCCTTAATTTAAGGATACCTTCTTTATAAGGGATTTCATCTCATTTTACATTTTTATTTAGTCATCGTTGTTTTTATGAACCGATTAACTCTTATATGGTGTATATACTGTCCTTTGGAATATTATATCATGAATTCATTTATTCTCATGATATTATAAAGTTCTTATTAAATGTTATTCCTCAATTATTGTATTGAAGTGTCTCAAATTTTGTTAAAAACCCTTTAACTAAAATATCGCTTTAATTGTTTTAATGATTTGTTCTTTTAAATATTTCTTATTAATATCCATGTTTTCAAAATGTTTTTAATGATTTACTTATATGGATATTAATGGTTTAAAATGTTAAAATCTTCAAGGTGGTATGGGACACTTTGATTCAAAAATCTCTTTATTAAATGGTTTAAATGGTTTTGAAAATGGTTTTTAGAAAGGATTCATTATTTTCAATATCTTAAATTGTTATACGATTATTTCATTGGGAATGTTATCTTTCCTTTATTCTTATGTTATGTTCTATGATTATGTTATAGTTCTTGGGAATTTTTTATGAAGATGGGTGGTTCCATGATAAACTATGGGCGGGTGAGCCCAATATAGCTCTCCAATGCTTTGGGTAACGCGAAGGAGTTAAACATTAAGGTTTTTTCGAAGAGATTTAGTGAATATACTGTGATGGGTATTCCAACCATAACCATGAGGGTTAATCCCTACCTATGAATGTTATGAATGCCTCAAGATACCTTTATGTCTTATGATTTCTATGAGTTATTTGTTAATCTTCTGATTTCATGAGGTATGTTAAATTGCTTATGCTTTATGATTAAAGTATGATTTCATGGATTCTTATGTATACATGGAATAATGTTTTCTTTCTATATTGTTATAACCCTTACTGAGCTTTTTATTCTCATCACAAGTTTTTTTTAAAATTATTTTTCACAGGACATCAAGTTGAATAGGGTCACGGATGGGATCAAGGAAATGTCAGGATGTCTAAAAAAAGGAATTAGACATGAATCTTTTGTTCAAGAGGTTTTTATTTTTGTGAAAAAAATCGAAGTTGAGTAGATGTGTATACTTTGTAACCTTTGAGATGTATTAGTTATGTCTTAATTATCTAAAACTCTAAACCTGAAAAGATCCTGAATGTGAATTATTCATTAAATTCCATAATAAGTAATGTTTAAGGTCGGGTCCTTATAGTTGGTATGAAAGGTCGGTTTAGATAACTTTAGAGGATAGAGTGTTATTTAAGAAAAAGTGACAAGTTGTGTATAACCACAATGCTTAGTATATTTGATGGATTAATTGTTTTTTTAAAAGTTATAATGAGTTTGAGATAACATGGATAAGTATATCTTGGTGTTTATCTTTCTCTTTATTATTTGATGATTTTACTGATATACTCACACTGACCTTTTTGGTTTTAGTAAATGCCTATATCTAGCGGGCACCAAAGTAATAGTGGATTTATAAAAAATTGTGACAATTTTATGAAAGAACAACTGAATGATATGGGATATGCAATGATAACTCTTGTGGTTATCCTCAACCAACTATCTGGAGTCATGATTGACCACCTGAACCTTAGTGATTTTTATAATGCATCGTATATGAGAGAAAAAAAATCTCTACAGAAGTTCAGGTAATAATCATAAAGGTAAGTTTGTTTAAAAACCTATGTGTCAAATATGTGGAAAGAAATAAATAGGAAAATGTTTCAAAGGGACAAAAAGATTCTATAGCTGTGGAAATGAAGTTCATTAAGCAAGAACCTACAATTGAAAAAGGAAGTATCTAGTTGACTCTAGGAAAGGGAAAGAAGTTCTTTCTGAAGGATCAATTGAATGTTTTAAATGTGGTGTGCATGGTAATTATGCAAACACATGTCCTATGAGGATGTTTCGGGAATGGGGTCACCAAGATCGTACAAATATTCATTGACCAATACCTAATGCCATTATGATTGAGGATGAAGAAACTAACAATGACCAATGAATGGTATGGATTATTTCTTAACATATGTTTTCCTATTATTGGAATCTTAGGATATGAATCATGATTTTGTTTTTAGGAAAGAAGTATTTCAGAATTTGTTGAAAGGGAATGGCTAATGGATCATGAAGAATGTTGAATGAGTAAGAAGTCAAAATATAAGGGATTCAAGAGTTATGGTAGATTTTAGGATGGTAAAATTTTTAGATGCATTAAGTCTATTTTGATGATGGGGTTACTTTAGAAGACTTTTTATAGTAACCCTGATAATTGATATACGAAAATTTTATTCAAGGAATAATTATCCTTTCTTTTTTGGATATAGGTATAAATAACCATTTGGGTTTATATGATCCTTGAATTTGAGGCAATTACTAGTTAATACATTTTGGGTTGCAAAATGGAAGTTATTAGATAACCGTTGTGGTTAAAATATGTTATGGTTATTTTTGACGATTTTATCTCTTTTTGGGGGGATGTTTTAAGAATTATATAGTTTTGGAAAAAGGATAACACGCAGACCGCGTGATAACCCGTCACGTCAGACGAAGCTGCGAGAACTGAACCCACAACCAAAGTGAAACTGGTATTTATCGTCTACCACTGGACTACATGAAGTCCCTAGTTAGTTTGAATGATTCTTTTTAGTTAGATGATTTTATGAATTAAGAGTAGGTTGATTTTTTTTATCAATGGTAGTGATTAGCCTATAATGGAGGATATGTGATTAGGTTAATTACTTTTCAATATGAGATAGTAAGAGTAAATGATGTTATTTTGGAGAAAAATGTTAAGATTTATATTAGCAGACTATGTGATTAAATCCCTTAGATATTTGGGTTTCAATCTTAGTTTGGTTTACTTTGACGAATTTTATTGATAGATGTTTATGGAATGGTCTTTATTGAACTTTGGGTTTTGTTTGACAAATTTGGGAGATTAGGAGTAGTTTTTTTTTGTAAAAAAATAATACTTTTTGGGTATTATCAGATCTCTTACTAAACTTTTTGGTTTTGTTTTTGTTGAAATCTAAAGACATGGGAAATATATAGTTCACTTTTTTGGATTATGTGATTCTCAAGAAGTTTATTATAGTACTCTTAATGAGATCAAGTCTTTCTATATAGTCATCTTTTGGAGAAAATATGATTTTGATTAAGGAATCTAGTAAAAGTTGAAAGTCAACGTGACAAGTATGTATGTTTCATTATGATTTAGTTAAGCTCAAAAATAAATTCTTCAATGAAATGTAACGTAAAACAAAAATGTTGTTTGTTAACTTTTCCTACCAGGGAATTGAATACCGTTTAACCCATCACATGTTTGTGATTTTCTTGTGGTTAACTTTATCCTAGACATGTTTACTATCACTATCCATCAGAACATGACCCTTTGTTTTCTCCCCCATATTCATATTTTCCTACATGGAATCCTAGTATAGGTTAACTTGGGTGACCATTTTACTTCTCTCCCTTTCTTTTAAAGTGATAGTTTTACTGACTCTTGTTCCGATATGGGACTTTCAATGAAGATTCCAAGCCTAATTTTGATATTGCGAGGATGCAATTCCCAAAAGGGGGGAAGGATGTAACATCCCAGGTAAATAAATAATATTAAATTCTATGGTTTATCAATATTTGTTAATAAAATGTTAATATAACTTTAATGGGAATGCTATTCTCGATGGCGTACCCAATACGCAACAATGAGTTTCTTTGAAATCTTACGTTGCACACTAATAATATAATAATATAATAATAGTTAACGCCTAGCCGTTTTAATGGAGGGAATTGACATAAATAACTAAAAAATTATTACATATGTTTATTAAATATTTTTACATTTATCCAAAAAATGTTAGAAGATTAAAATTCAAATGAATCCAATTATAAGAATAAATACTCTAATATTTTTAAAAGATTGTTTTACCGCCTTTTGATGGCGAACCTTTTTTTAAATGTAACTTTTGAAAATGTTATAAGCTCTATTTGTCAAAATAAACTTATTCTTTATTATTAGGACATTGAAATTTACTTTGTATAAATTTTTGGTATGTTTCTAACAATGTTCAATTTTTTAATGAATAGTGAAATATATTGCATTTTACATCAAAACTGCCTTTTCATATAATTTAAATATATGGTTAGATTATCTTTTTAAAATATTTTAAAGTTTAATTAGAATATATTTTTACAATTTAATTCAATGGTGGTCATTATAATTAATTTCACTTTGAAAATGGACATAAACAAGTGCCAAACTTTTCATAGATATTGCTTCCAAAAAACCCTCTATTTGTTTTGGAAGCGGGAAGTAACTATATGATTTATTAATGAAACATCTATGTTTTGAATTTGGTACAATGGAAATCATTTCTGAATTTGAAATATCAAATATATCTTAGGGTTAATTTTTGGTATTTTTCAGATAATTCTTTTTTTAATGAATAGTGAAAAATACAGTTTTTAATTCAAGAATGCATTTTCATCCAATTTATTTATATATATATATATATTAATTTTAATTTTTTTAAAGTAAAGTTGAAATATATTTTTATCACTTAATACAATTTTGTTCATTGGATGTAATTTCACTTTTCAATTGGATGTAAAAACAAGTCAATCTTTTGATAAATTTTACTTCTTAAAAACCCACCTTTTGTTTTGTCAACGGGATTTACATTTAAATTAATTACTACAATTTATGTGTTCTGAATTTGATAAAATGGATTCCATATTTGGAATCAGAAGGTCCTAATTATGTAATTAAACTCTTTTTTTTTGTCATTATGAATAGTAACAACGGTAATTATCTTTAATTACCGTGTTTAATTAGTAATCGGGTAATTAAGGGTATGAAAATAATATAATAAAAATATAAAATGACCCCAACATGTGTCCTAATGATATTTTTGCTATATTGGCCGACAATGGGATTCCTTTTGCCAACCTTGGGACCCCATGGATTCACTTTAGTGTGATAGTGACCTTTTATCATATTGTTTTTAAAGAAAGGAAAATATAACCAATGTATGTAACAGCTGAGTAAAATAATGTGTTTTGTCTACATAAATGATATCTTAGACTAAAAATAGTCCTTATAAAGAAAAAAATATTTCCTAAATCATTTTATTTTTTTTATAGTTTTTAGACATTAAATAAATTAAATTATTTTGGACATCATGATGATGTAGCGATTACCTCATTAATGAACAATTTAAATAAAATGAAAAGATAATGTAAAATCTAAAACATACACTTGGAAAAAACCTATTGGATGAGTATATTTAGAACCCTTATCACCTTATCATAGATATATATAATTTTTGGACCTTTAAAATCCAAAAATTATTTTATAATAATGTCACTTTACAAGACTTTCCAAGAGTACCCCTCCTCTCATCTTATAAAAGGCCCCTACCTCTACCACCTTACCCACACATCTCAAGCCTTTGTATCTGCCAAAAACATCCCATTTTGTCTCTACACATCCCTATATTAATTCTAGAAGCCTCATTTTGGGCATAAGTCTTTCCAAGGAAGCCTTTGACCTCAAATTAAAAAGAGTTACATGATTTAAAGGTAATGTCTTCTCTTATATTCTTTTGTTTTATATTGATTCTCCAACCCCATATACTCTTTTTATTCCTTTATATTGTAACAACACCAGTATCTTAAATATACTAGGATTTTTTTATAATATTTATTAGAGCTACACTTACAGACACATCCATCTAATGGTTAAAGAACATAATGTTTCTATGGATGGTGAATTATTCCTCACGAAACGAAGATTGTTCGATATTCTTTTAACCCCTTTAAAGGTGGCCATTATGATGTAAATTTATTTTTTATATTATGTATATTGTATTTTTGTTTTATATATGCTTCTGTATTTTATATTTAAATCATACCTTTATTCTTTGCATGTTGTGAAAATGCGATAATTTAATATGAGGAAGTGCGGACTACTGCCCCCTCAAGGGATGTGACTCGTTCATGCAATACATGGAATGTATAAAGAATGAAATTAATAAACTTATGTGACCTATATAACATATATATTATACTGTAATTATAATATATATATATCCCTCTCAATTATTTTTAATTCCATTATTATGACAAAGAAATGAATGTAGAGTTCATGCGTACGTACGGCCTACCGTCTCCATGAACGGTGCATTTCATTTATTTTTATCACGAAATGTTATGGAATAGTATAAAATGAATATTTACTGGATATATATGATATTTAAATCATTAATAATATTCTGGAGATGATATACTTATAACTACATGGATGATTCATTTCAAACAAGTTCATTTTTGACTCATGTACCAAACGTCGACAAAAACATTTGATATGAACTCACATAATTAACTAATTATTATAACATTATAATTTGTGATATTATTTGAATAAAAAACATTAAAGTGGGTCCTAAAGAAATTATAAATTGACAAATTTTTATTATTCAGGAATATAAAGAAACGAAAAAGACAATTCGTACTTGAGGTAAGGGATCCTACCCCTCTCTTTCTTTTTAAGTACACTCTTTTATGTCCTTCATTTTAAGATCATATTTCTTATGATTGGGATGTTATTATATATTACTATTTCTGTAAAGATTATGTTAATATGATGAGAGACCCTATTTTATCTCATCAATCCATTTTTGGAGGTTTTATGTGGTGCCTTTAGGCTGTCGAATTTTCATAAGGGGATTTTCATCTCACTTTTTATTCCTGTGAGATTCATGGTACATTGGCCACTATTTAATTTTGTGTTGTGTATATACTGCCCATTATTTTACTATTTGTATAATATAATCCCATTTATGGGTATTTAAATCTTCATTTTATGACCCTTCTTTCATGGGGTGTACGTTTCGAAAGTTTCCCAAATCGGTAAGGGATCCTTTCACACTCCTCTTTTAAAAAGACTTATTTTTTATGTCTTTTAATTTACATATTTTTATGTTGGGATATGTTATTATATATCCTCATTGATGTAAATTTTATGTCCATGTGATGTGATACCATTTTCTCTCTCATCAACTAATTTTATGAATTTTAAAGTGACACTGTTAGGCTGTCGAATTTTACTAAGGGAACATTTTAACCCGATTTTGATTTCTTTGGGTTCAACATTGAATATGTCATCATTTGAATATTTTTGAATGACCGTTGATTGTTTTACACTTAATATCCACTTATATTGGGTGTATTAATATTTTTCACAGATAATTATGAGATTGATTTATCCTTAATTTAAGGATACCTTTCTTATAAGCGATTTCATCTCATTTTACATTTTTATTGAGACTTCATTGTTGTTATGCAACAATTCAATCTTATATGGTGTATATAATATCCTTTAGAATATTATATCATGAATTCATTTAATCTCATGATATTATAAAGTTACAATTAAATGTTATTCCTCAATTATTGTATTCAAGTGTCTCATATTTTGTTAAAACCCCTTTAACTAAAATATCGCTTTCAATGTTTTAATGATTTTTTCTTATAAATATTTATCATTAATATCCATGTTTTCAAAAAAATAAGGATTTATTTATATGGATATTAATGGTTTAAAATGTTAATAGCTCATAGGTGGTATCAGACACTTTGATTCAAAAATCTCTTTATTAAATGTTTTAAATGGTTTTGAAAATGGTTTTTAGAGAGGATTAATTATTTTCAATATATTAAAATGTTATACAGTTATTGCGTTTGGAATTTTATCTTTACTTTATGCTTAAGTTATGTGATATTATTATGTTATGGTTCTTGGTAATTGTTTATGAAGATGGTTGGATCCGTGATAAACTATGGGTGGGTGAGCCCGATATAGCTCTCCAATGCATTGGGTAACGCGAAGGAGTTAAACATTAAGGTATCTCCGAAGAGATTTAGGGAATATACTGTGATGGGTATTCCAAACGTAACCATGTGGGTTACTCCCTATGTAAGAATGTTATGAATTTCTCAAGTTACCTTTATGTATTATGATTTCTATTAGTTATTTGTAAATATTATGATTTCATGAGGTATGTTAAATTGCTTAGGCTTTATGAGTAAGGTATGATTTCATTGATTCTTATGTATACATGGAATAATGTTTTCTTTCTGTATTGTTATAACCCTTACTGATGTTTTTATTCTCATCCCACGTTTTTTTAAATGTTTTTGACAGGACATAAAGTTGAATAGGGTCATGGATGGGATCATGGAAATGTCAGGCTGTCTAAAATAAGGAACTATACATGACTCTTTTATTCAATAGTATTTTATGCTTGTGAAAAAAAATGGAAGCTGAGTGTATGTGTCTACTTTGTAACCTTTGAGATATAGTATTTATGTCTTAATTCTCTAAAACACTAAACCTGAAAAATCCTCAATGTGAATTATTCATTTAATTCCATAATAAGTAATGTTTAAGGCCGGGTCCTTACAAATTATGAGTTGATATTTGAAACCTAGTTACCTTCCCTCTAATTATTTTTTATTTTAATCTTTTGGAACGATTATAAAGGTAATAATTTATGAAATTGATTGTGTTGATTTTTATGAGGTTTTAGAGATTAAAGTATTATCTCTCCATATAAGGGTTTTTTCATATAAGACAACTTTTATTAATATATTTTTATATTATGAAATATGTAATAATATATTATTATTTCTTGGAATAAGAGATAATGTGGAAATTGAACAAGAAATAAGAGATAAAGAGGAAATTGAACGAGGCACAACGAAAGAGGAAATTGAACAAGTCACAACGAAAGGATTATATTAGTATTATAAAAATTTATGAAATCAAGTATCTCTTCTCATAAAAATTATTTAATTATGGGGAAATTATCTTAAAAAAAATTGCTATCTTAGTAAATTCTTTTCGATGAATCAAATGGTTTCTTAGATCATCACATATTTATGACATTGTGATTGTTAACTTTTTCATGACCATTTTCTCAATAAATATCCATTAAAAACATGATAGGTATATTTCTATTACTTGTCTAAATTTTTATTTCCCACATATGTTCCCCTTCATGGAAACATAATCATCATTTACTTTGGGTTACCATTAAGTTTCTAACATTCTGTTCTAAAAGGAAATATTATTATTTATTTTTACGATGTGGGTTTCTATAAATATACCTTTATGTTATTAAAAATGTTGATAACCCAGAAGAATTTATATAGAGAAATTCATATTATGAGGGGTATAATGTAACAACCTGAGATTTTTATGAGGTATAGTTTTTAAAAATAATTTGATTTCTTTGATTGCTTGTGTTACATGAAACACCATCTTAGCTTGAGTTATACCCAACACTGATTTTCTAGAAAACAACATGTTTTTATTATATATATTTTATAAGAATAATTATAACATAGCCAATAAAACTCAATGTGTGAATAATTTTATCTAAATTATAAATTTATATTTTTCAAATATTTATTTGACCAATAAATTATAAATTACTGTAAAATGATTTTAAAATAAAATAAAATGTTTTTCTGAACATTTATTTAAATAAATATAACTGTGGTTTATACAAATAAATAAAAAATCACTATTATCGGATTATATTAATAATTTAAATTAATATAATATTAAAATTAATTTTTTACATATATCTTATTAGTTTTCTAGACATGATTTAAGAACAAAACCAATTCTACATATAAAAGTAGTATTTCTCTAAAATGGAAGTTTTCCCCCTTTTAGAAGAGAACATATTTTAAATTTAATGGCTGACATATTTATAGTATTTAAATTAAAAAATAATTTATTGTTTTAATTAGGGATACAAAAATTTATAATGTTTTAATTTTTGTTATTTTTCTAATACGATTCATGTTTTGATTAATAGTGAAGAATACAGGGTTTTAATTGAAAACATATTTTTCATCGAAATAATTTATCTTGTTTAATTATATATTTTATTGGTATTTAATTATAATTATATCAAATTTTTATCAATTAAACCAATTTATTTCATTTTTACCAATTTCACATTGAATTTGGATATAAAAACATGTCAATCTTTTGGATGTTTTCTCTTTTAAAACCCATTTTATTGTCCCATCAAGGAGACTAAAATTTAATTAATTTAAGAAAAATATGTGTGTTTGAATTATGAAAAATGGGTTTCTTATTTCGAATAAAAATATCCAAATTTAGTAAATAGAACCCTATTAGATTTGTGGAATACAAATTTTAACTTTGGTAATCTATATTACAATGGTAAAGAAAAATTGGGTATATTAAGTAAAAAATAAAGTGATAAGTACTATAAAATGACAATAAATCTTGATCAAACAGAATTGGATGAATATAATTCAACCCTTACTAAATCATTGAAATTTAATAATTTAATTGACAAATTTCATTGAAATTAATTTTGATATTAATAAAATCAATGAGAGAGACAAAATGTTACACTCTTACATTTAATAAGTATAATATTTTTAATATGGGGATACATAGATGATATTCTTGAATATATATTCTTATGAAATAAAAAAAATTCATCTCAATCATTTAATTTTATTTAAATTTTTAGTGAATAAATAATTATCATAAACAATTACAAAATGATGATGCTATAATTATTCAATTAATGAATCAGTCAATTAAATGATATCAGAAACGAAAAAATATATATCATTTCACTTAATTATAGTGATCAACAAATTTTAAGGGTAAATATGAAATTTTATGGGTGTACTGATTAAATTGGTTCTAAGTTATCTTGTTGTATTGATTTTTTTAAAGTCAAATTAATGAATAGTGTCCAAATTGGCACTTAAGATATTTTATAGAAATAATATTATATTAAATTATTTTTAAATAACACATATATTTGATAAAGGAAAATGTGATGATATATGGTATAAAAAATCAATAATTTCTAATTTATGATTTAATTTACACTTTTTCAATAAAAATTACACCGTCTTCCTAAAAAAGGTTCCATAGTTAAAGTTAAAGTGTTTTAATTTAGGGTTAATCGAAATGAAAAGGATTAAAATAACACCAATACTTGTCTAAAACATATTTGATTAATTAATTACCACCTTATAATGTATTATATTAGAATGAATGTATTTATACAGGTATTTTGAATGATATTAAATTTATTATAAATTAATCTTTTCTAAAATTACAAAAGTTCCCCACCCCTCTCTTATAAGAGGAAACATATTCATCCCATTTACTCACACTTAAGATCATATTAATTTATTCCAAAAACTATCCATGTTTTCTTTAAACATCCCTCTATTCATCCTATAATCATTACATGCATCATAAATCCAACCAAATAAGTCATTTTGTGAAAATTAAAAAGAGATAACCAAAGAAGAGGTAATGTTCATCAATAAACATTTTCATTTTATAACATCCTTAAACAAACTCAATTGATCTTATTAAATGATTATATAATAACCTTAGTATGAAAAATATGTTAAGTCAAAAGTTTTTCTTTTTACTTCTATATCATGTTTTGGAAATCACAAATGTATTCTATCATATGTTTATTGTCTTTTATCATGTTTATCGTATCGTACGATGTTGATCGTACCGACCAAAACGTATTGTACTGACTCTGTCAATCGTATCGTATTGACTCTGTCAATCGTATCGTACTGACTCTGTCAATCGTATCGTACTGACTCTGCTATTCAGATGATCATTATTTGTTTTGGTACTTTGTCAAAAACTCTCTCTGCATATGAATCGTACTCATGTTTTACATTTATATATATCTCTTGTCCTAACAAAACGATGTCGTTGAGTTAGTTACAAACTAATCAAAACGATGTCGTGCTTTCTGTTTCAATATGACCGTTGGAGGCAATATGACCGTTGGAACCCGAGGCCTATAAATAGGAGGTCATTTGAAGCTGAGAACACAACGATGAACAAAGAGAACGAATGAAGAGACTCTGTGAACTACGAAGATTCTAGAGAGAGACACTGTGACTTCTCTCATCAGCTTTGTGCGACCGATCATCGTATCGAGGGCTTTCAAGTAATTGAAAGACAGAGGTGCCGATTACCTGCAAAATCGAGGGCTGCCGGGGATAGGCAGACAGACGTGCCGATCATCGTATCGAGGGCTGCCAGGGATAGGCAGACAGACGTGCCGATCATCGTATCGAGGGCTGCCGGGGATAGGCAGACAGACGCGCCGATCATCGTATCGAGGGCTCACCAAGGTGTTGGTGAGACAAACCTTTTATCCTAGGTGAAAGGATAACCCTTCTCTTTGGGTTAAAAGAATTGTATTACTTTTACATTTCCGTTGTTACTTGTATTAGAAAGGGATTTGTATTGTTTCCTTTCTTCCTTACATATTCAATTGTAATTGTTTCAATTACAATCATTCTATTACATATTGTATTGATTGGTTCTATACGCTTTAAGGTAGAATCATTTATATTTGTATTACTCTGATTATTGTGTTCATCTTGAATACAATTGTTTTACATAACATTAGTATTACAATACATCATATCTTTTACATTCAATACAATTGAGGGTATTTGTATTTGTATTAGTTTAAGTTCATTTAAACTAATCTCTTTGTTACTAAAACTCAAAGGTTTTTAAACCTACAATTCACCCCCCCTCTTGTATTGTTCCATCTAATAGACTTTTATATCTACTATTCGATCCAACAATAGGTATCAGAGGAGGTTTTCCACTGATTTGTATTATTAGCTTTTTTTCTTATTACTATCTTGAATACTTACTACACTAACGTGTAGAGTGGAAGAGTTGTTTTTGTTATATTAGATGGTAGGAATGAATATCGGATCAATAGATAATCTGAATCCTTCTAGACCACCAATCTTTGATGGGAATGATTATGAGTATTGGAGATATCGTATGAAGACTTTCGTCATCAATACTGGTGTAGACAATTTTATTATGCTTACTGGGGGTTACAAAATTCCTGACAAAGAAGTTAGCACTTTCACCAATCAAGAGAAGCAAGAATATCAACTGAATTACAAGGTACGCAATACTTTATTATGCTCTATGACCAGGAATATATATAGTCAGATATCTTCATGTGAAGCAGCCAATTGTATTTGGAAGAAATTAGAAGTCACTCATTTTGGTACATCCAAAGTTATCGAAACAAGGAGAGCAATGCTTCGAGCAGAGTATCATGGATTTGTTTTTCCTTATGGAGAGCCAGTATGTAAAGTTCAACAAAGGTTCATGACAATTGTCAACAGCTTACAATCTATGGGAGAAAAAGGTCTTGATGATGAAGCTCTTGTTGATAAGATTATAGATATTATGCCAAATGAATGGGAGTCAAAAAGAACAGCTATTGATGAAAATAGAAAAGTTTCCCAGATTACTCTTGATGAACTCTTTGGAACTCTTCTACAGCACGAGACAAGAATGAAGAGAGATGCTGATTTCAATAAGAAGAAGAATGGGAATGGAAGTGTAGCGTTTGCATCTAAAGCTAAAACACCTGAAAGGGTCACAAGGTCTAAATCCAAGAAAGTTGTTATATCTGATTCAAGTGATTGTAATCTTTCAGACAATGAGTTAGCTAATCTTTCTCGGAGGATGAACAAGATTGTGGGAAAGAAAGATTTTCAATATAGATTCAAAAAGAAAGACATGAAAGACAGGAAAGATTCAGAGGTAACTTGTTATGAATGCAAGAAAGTAGGACATATAAGGCCTGATTGTACTTTACTAAAGAGGAAAGATAGAAAAGAGAAACACTCTGAAAGAAACAAGAAAAGGTTTTATAAGACACAGAAAGGCTTGAAAGAAAATGATACATGGAGTGCAAGTGGTAGTGATTCCTCAGATGATTCTTCAGAATATGAGACGTCAGGACAAAGGAATATTGGACTTCTAGCCAGACTACCAATTGAAGATCATTGTCTCATGGCTAAGGTACATAATGCTGAAGCTTTTACAAATGTCTCTTTAAATGCAAATTATGTTGATAATAGATATTATGAATCTTCAAATGAAGAACCCTCATCATCAGAAGATGATACTTTACCTTCTTTTAAAGATGTTTCTAGATTTTCTAAGTTACTTGAAAATGAAAATTCTAAACTCAAAAAGAGATTTGAAAAAGCAAATTCTAGAATTTCTATTTTGACTAAAGAAGTATCAGATCTTTCTAAAGATCTTGATGGGAAAACTTCTGATTTTGAAAGTATTCTGAAAACCCTTGAGAATGTCAAATCTGAAAAGGATAAACTTTCTAAGGATCTTGAAACTGCTATTTCAAAGAAAAATATTTTAGAGTCTAACTCTAGTTCAAATTCAAATGTTTTAGAAAATAAGAATTTGGTTTTAAAACTAAAGTCAGAGATTTTATCTTTGAAAAAGTGTTTTTCAAACTTTACTCATGGAAAAGAAAACTTTGATAGGATGTATTCTCAAATTAGACCATTGAGAAATCGTTCTGGTCTTGGTTATACTTATTCCAAACCTGTTTTTAGTAATAACTATTTTGTTCCTCAAAAAACCATTTTCTGTTCCAAGTGTCAATGTGGTGGACATTGGAGAAGAGATTGTTCTCTTAACAAAACTCAATCCTTAGGATTTCATAAAGCTCATTTTGCTAAACAAATGTGGATTCCTAAAATTCTTTTATCTAACCCTTCTGGATCCAAACAAGTTTGGATTCCAAAAATCTAATTGTTTCTTTTTCAGGAAAACGAGAAGTGTATCAATAAGAACATTTGGTACATGGATAGTGGTTGTTCTCCTAATAGTAAGAAACTCCTCGTAGAAAGGGGGAGGACATTTCTTTCTGTCTTTATGTTTCTGATCTTTAACTATTTACTCTATTTATGTATGTTTCTTTTTCTGTTTATCGTATTGACAGTTTTATCGTTTCATTTTTCCTATCTATCGTATTGACCATTTCAATTTTTCTGTTTATCGTATTGAAATTCTTTTCCATCGTATCGTTCAAAAATTTTGTATCGTCCGATAATGGTATTGAAATTCTTTTCCATCGTACCATTCAATAGTTTTTGAATCGACCGATGATAGTATTGAAATTCTTTTCCATCGTACCATTCAATAGTTTTTGAATCGACCGATGATAGTATTGAAATTCTTTTCCATCGTACCATTCAAATAGTTTTGTATCGACCGATGATAGTATTGAGATTGTTTTCCATCGTACTGTCAGTTCATGGTAACAAGATTATTTTCTATCGTACGGTCCGATCATAGTAATGACTTTGTTTTCCATCGGCATCATGATTTTTTTTTCCTTACGATTGTGTTTACTTTTGGTTCTTACCAAAACCAGCAATCACCTTATGTTCTCCGACAGGTTTCTTTTCATTTTTTTTAAATTTTTTTTTGCTTTAATCCTAACCATTGATCTGGTATTATCTAATCTTGACCGTAGAATATCAACGGTCATCTCTTTATTGCCTATAAATACCCCCCTCCCCTCCCCAAACCCACATTGATTGTCCCGGAATTGAGGCGAAGCTCTGCTCCACCAACTATAAACAATCGTACGATCTTCTCATCGGCAGAACCTTTATGTCTCAATCTTCTGCTAATACTCCTGCCGAAATGTCTTCAAAGACTTTTACAGAGAAAGACTTTCACAGAGAAAGGTTAGTATCCTGAGAATTTTTCGATACATACGATTCTACAATCAAGAGGATTATTTTGTTTCAAGGATGGGAACATCTCTGTGTGGAAAAGCCTGATATTCAAGATCCAGTTCTTTTTGATGAAGTTTGTCAGTTTTACAAAACCGTTTCTTTTGACAAAGATATGACTATAAACTTCGCTGTGTACGATAGAAAATTATCTATGTCTGTGAAACAAGCGGCACATTTTCTGAATGTTTCTATAGAAGGCGATGCATTCTGTCCATCTCACAAACTACCAGAGGAAGTTGGTACGTTTAATAGAGAAAGTGCTGAAAAAACTTTGTTTGTTATTAATGAGGAAAAGAGGAAAGTTTCTCATCTTTCACCAGACAATCGGTTTGTTACTTTGTGGATGCAAGGTTTTCTTATCCCAAGGAAAGGGGATAGATAAACCCTTAAAGTTTCTGATGTCTTTATGCTCGACTATCTTGTGAATATGAGGAAAGTAAATCTCATGGGATATGTTTTTGAAACCATCAAGAATGTCAAGAAAGGAGGGATTAAATCCCAGATAATAATGTATCCAGCCATCCTTACGAAATTCATTCTTGAGAGTATGAAGTTTTGTAACATTCCTTTGAAAGGAGAACCTATGGATTTGAGGCCATCTTTGATTAATAAGAGTATGATGAAAAAGCTGAATGTTTGTTTTGATTCAAATTCAAAACTTTTTGTCAGAGATGTAGAAGCTGAATTGGCTCAAAATCAATCGGCACCTATGCCAGCCAAGGACAATCAATCCACCGGTGTTACTCGAAAGTCTGATCCTCAAACTAGTTCAAAACCAAAGAAGAAGCCGAGGTACAGTAAGGAAGTTGTAGCCAAATGGAGAAAGGACAAGGAACAGAGAAAGGAAGGTGATTCGAAGTTTGGTCTTGATCCTGCTGAGGCATTTGCAGAAAGACTAAGGGTAGAAGAAACCCTTCAAGCTGAAAAGAAAAAGAAGACTCTTTTGAAAAGAAAGGCTCAGGACTTTGATATCTCTAAAGTCTTGAAAGCAGTTGAAGATGCTAGTGCTCAACTAACTGTGGAAGTGCACCAAGAGCCCATCATACAGAGTCTGCCTGAGAAAGAAAAAGGAAAACAAGTTATAGAAGAAGTGGAAGTAGAAGAAGGAGATTTTCTGTTAGAATTTCTTCAAAGTTCAAAGAAAAGTAGAGAGGAATCGCTTCAAAAGCTGAGCGAAGGTGTTCAACAAAATCCTCATGCCGATCAGGAAAGATCTCCGGACAGGATGTCATCTCGAGAAAAGCAAGATGCTCAATCTTCTCAGTTTGATAAAGTAGTTGTCATTAGTGACAAAGTGGAAGATGAAAGAAAACAGAAAGAAAAAGCGAAAGGGAAACAACCAGTTGTTGGTTCAAGCAGATCGTATGAACTAGCATCGTACGATGAAGATACTGATTCAGAGCATACAATCTCTCTCAAGAAGAGTGATTACATTGTTCATGTTTTGAGAAGGGTGGACAAAACAATTCCTTATTTCCCGAGGCTGGAAGGGAAGATTGATTTTATTACTAAAAATCAAAGGAAAAAGTTTGGCTCTGTACAAGAATTGAGAAAGAAAGTTTTGTCAGTAGAAGCCGATCTGAAAGTTCTTTCAGAAAGCTCAGTTTCTCATAAGAAAGCTTGCAATAAGATGACCAAGTGGTCATACAAAACAGAGAGCTCAATCAATGATCATGAAATAGCTATTGAAGATATAAGGAGGTTATCAAATGAGCTAGCAATTGCTTTCAACAAGCTTGATAAAGAAACGGTTGAAAGGCTGAACCTTTTATCTTCTCAAAGAGCCGATGTCCCTTCAGTAAAAGACTTGCAAGATATGATGAATGTTTTCCAATCTGAATTCTCGAAGGTTTCATCTTTCAAAGATGAAATGGTTTTACTGAAGAATCAAAATTCTGTGTTGTCCAAGGATAACAAGAATCTGCAAATCAGAATTGATACTCTTGAAGAAGTAATCAGAGTCCAGGAGGAAACCATCAGAAATCAAGATCAGATTTTTGCGGATCAACAGGAGCTTCTCAAAACTCAGGGTGAATCAATTTCTGAAGACAAGAAGGAGATCAAGAAGATGAAAGCTGTGCTTCATGAGCTTATAAAGAAAGAGAAGGAAAGAGAAAACAAATGATTGTTGTATTTGTTTCTTTTGGAACTTGTTTGTTTTGTAATAACTCTTATAATTCTTTCTCTTTTATCCATTGTCTTGTATTACTTCACTAACTCTTTCATACAATTCGAGATTACTCCTTTCTTTTTGTAAATCACAAAGGGGGAGAATATTTACAAAGCAAAGATTGTTTTACAAAGGGGGAGAATGCATTACAATGCTCTTAAGGAAAATCTACGAATACAATCCTTAGGAAAGTCAATACCTAAGGGGGAGTTAGTTGTATTCAATTTTCTTTTTCAGAAGAGTTTTTAAACTCAGGGGGAGATAAGTATTTCTTGTTACATTTACTTTGTGTGTTGTGCTTTCCAAAAAGGGGGAGATTGTTAAGTCAAAAGTTTTTCTTTTTACTTCTATATCATGTTTTGGAAATCACAAATGTATTCTATCATATGTTTATTGTCTTTTATCATGTTTATCGTATCGTACGATGTTGATCATACCGACCAAAACGTATCGTACTGACTCTGTCAATCGTATCGTATTGACTCTGTCAATCGTATCGTACTGACTCTGTCAATCGTATCGTACTGACTCTGCTATTCAGATGATCATTATTTGTTTTGGTACTTTGTCAAAAACTCTCTCTGCATATGAATCGTACTCATGTTTTACATTTCTATATATCTCTTGTCCTAACAAAACGATGTCGTTGAGTTAGTTACAAACTAATCAAAACGATGTCGTGCTTTCTGTTTCAATATGACCGTTGGAGGCAATATGACCGTTGGAACCCGAGGCCTATAAATAGGAGGTCATTTGAAGCTGAGAACACAACGATGAACAAAGAGAACGAATGAAGAGACTCTGTGAACTACGAAGATTCTAGAGAGAGACACTGTGACTTCTCTCATCAGCTTTGTGAGACCGATCATCGTATCGAGGGCTTTCAAGTAATTGAAAGACAGAGGTGCCGATTACCTGCAAAATCGAGGGCTGCCGGGGATAGGCAGACAGATGTGCCGATCATCGTATCGAGGGCTGCCAGGGATAGGCAGACAGACGTGCCGATCATCGTATCGAGGGCTGCCGGGGATAGGCAGACAGACGTGCCGATCATCGTATCGAGGGCTCACCAAGGTGTTGGTGAGACAGCCCTTTTATCCTAGGTGAAAGGATAACCCTTCTCTTTGGGTTAAAAGAATTGTATTACTTTTACATTTCCGCTGTAACTTGTATTAGAAAGGGATTTGTATTGTTTCCTTTCTTCCTTACATATTCAATTGTAATTGTTTCGATTACAATCATTCTATTACATATTGTATTGATTGGTTCTATACGCTTTAAGGTAGAATCATTTATATTTGTATTACTCTGATTATTGTGTTCATCTTGAATACAATTGTTTTACATAACATTAGTATTACAATACATCATATCTTTTACATTCAATACAATTGAGGGTATTTGTATTTGTATTAGTTTAAGTTCATTTAAACTAATCTCTTTGTTACTAAAACTCAAAGGTTTTTAAACCTAGAATTCACCCCCCTCTTGTATTGTTCCATCTAATAGACTTTTATATCTACTATTCGATCCAACAATTGGTATCAGAGGAGGTTTTCCACAGATTTGTATTATTAGCTTTATTTCTTATTACTATCTTGAATACTTACTACACTAACGTATAGAGTGGAAAAGTTGTTTTTGTTATATTAGATGGCAGGAATGAATATCGGATCAATAGATAATCTGAATCCTTCTAGACCACCAATCTTTGATGGGAATGATTATGAGTATTGGAGAGATCGTATGAAGACTTTCGTCATCAATACTGGTGTAGACAATTTTATTATGCTTACTAGGGGTTACAAAATTCCTGACAATGAAGTTAGCACTTTCACCAATCAAGAGAAGCAAGAATATCAACTGAATTAAAAGGTACGCAATAATTTATTATGCTCTATGACCAGGAATATATATAGTCAGATATCTTCATGTAAAGCAGCCAATTGTATTTGGAAGAAATTAGAAGTCACTCATTTTGGTACATCCAATGTTATCGAAACAAGGAGAGCAATGCTTCGAGCAGAGTATCATGGATTTGTTTTTCCTTATGGAGAGCCAGTATGTAAAGTTCAACAAAGGTTCATGACAATTGTCAACAGCTTACAATCTATGGGAGAAAAAGGTCTTGATGATGAAGCTCTTGTTGATAAGATTATAGATATTATGCCAAATGAATGGGAGTCAAAAAGAACAGCTATTGATGAAAATAGAAAAGTTTCCCAGATTACTCTTGATGAACTCTTTGGAACTCTTCTACAGCACGAGACAAGAATGAAGAGAGATGCTGATTTCAATAAGAAGAAGAATGGGAATGGAAGTGTAGCTTTTGCATCTAAAGCTAAAACACCTGAAAGGGTCACAAGGTCTAAATCCAAGAAAGTTGTTATATCTGATTCAAGTGATTGTAATCTTTCAGACAATGAGTTAGCTAATCTTGCTCGGAGGATGAACAAGATTGTGGGAAAGAAAGATTTTCAATATAGATTCAAAAAGAAAGACAGGAAAGACAGGAAAGATTCAGAGGTAACTTGCTATGAATGCAAGAAAGAAGGACATATAAGGCCTGATTGTCCTTTACTAAAGAGGAAAGATAGAAAAGAGAAACACTCTGAAAGAAACAAGAAAAGGTTTTATAAGACACAGAAAGGCTTGAAAGAAAATGATACATGGAGTGCAAGTGGTAGTGATTCCTCAGATGATTCTTCAGAATATGAGACGTCAGGACAAAGGAATATTGGACTTCTAGCCAGACTACCAATTGAAGATCATTGTCTCATGGCTAAGGTACATAATGCTGAAGCTGTTACAAATGTCTCTTTAAATGCAAATTATGTTGATAATAGATATTATGAATCTTCAAATGATGAACCCTCATCATCAGAAGATGATACTTTACCTTCTTTTGAAGAAGTTTCTAGATTTGCTAAGTTACTTGAAAATGAAAATTCTAAACTCAAAAAGAGATTTGAAAAAGCAAATTCTAGAATTTCTATTTTGACTAAAGAAGTATCAGATCTTTCTAAAGATCTTGATGGGAAAACTTCTGATTTTGAAAGTATTCTGAAAACCCTTGAGAATGTCAAATCTGAAAAGGATAAACTTTCTAAGGATCTTGAAACTGCTATTTCAAAGAAAAATATTTTAGAGTCTAACTCTAGTTCAAATTCAAATGTTTTAGAAAACAAGAATTTGGTTTTAAAACTAATGTCAGAGATTTTATCTTTGAAAAAGTGTTTTTCAAACTTTACTCATGGAAAAGAAAACTTTGATATGATGTATTCTCAAATTAGACCATTGAGAAATTGTTCTGGTCTTGGTTATACTTATTCCAAACCTGTTTTTAGTAATAACTATTTTGTTCCTCAAAAAACCATTTTCTGTTCCAAGTGTCAATGTGGTGGACATTGGAGAAGAGATTGTTCTCTTAACAAAACTCAATCCTTAGGATTTCATAAAGCTCATTTTGCTAAACAAATGTGGATTCCTAAAATTCTTTTATCTAACCCTTCTGGATCCAAACAAGTTTGGATTCCAAAAATCTAATTGTTTCTTTTTCAGGAAAACGAGAAGTGTATCAATAAGAACATTTGGTACATGGATAGTGGTTGTTCTCCTAATAGTAAGAAACTCCTCGTAGAAAGGGGGAGGACATTTCTTTCTGTCTTTATGTTTCTGATCTTTAACTATTTACTCTATTTATGTATGTTTCTTTTTCTGTTTATCGTATTGACAGTTTTATCGTTTCATTTTTCCTGTCTATCGTATTGACCATTTCAATTTTTCTGTTTATCGTATTGAAATTCTTTTCCATCGTATCGTTCAAAAATTTTGTATCGTCCGATAATGGTATTGAAATTCTTTTCCATCGTACCATTCAATAGTTTTTGAATCGACCGATGATAGTATTGAAATTCTTTTCCATCGTACCATTCAATAGTTTTTGAATCGACCGATGATAGTATTGAAATTCTTTTCCATCGTACCATTCAAATAGTTTTGTATCGACCGATGATAGTATTGAGATTGTTTTCCATCGTACTGTCAGTTCATGGTAACAAGATTATTTTCTATCGTACGGTCCGATCATAGTAATGACTTTGTTTTCCATCGGCATCATGATTTTTTTTCCTTACGATTGTGTTTACTTTTGGTTCTTACCAAAACCAGCAATCACCTTATGTTCTCCGACAGGTTTCTTTTCATTTTTTTTAAATTTTTTTTGCTTTAATCCTAACCATTGATCTGGTATTATCTAATCTTGACCGTAGAATATCAACGGTCATCTCTTTATTGCCTATAAATACCCCCCTCCCCTCCCCAAACCCACATTGATTGTCCAGGAATTGAGGCGAAGATCTGCTCCACCAGCTATAAACAATCGTACGATCTTCTCATCGGCAGAACCTTTATGTCTCAATATTCTGCTAATACTCCTGCCGAAATGTCTTCAAAGACTTTTACAGAGAAAGACTTTCACAGAGAAAGGTTAGTATCCTGAGAATTTTTCGATACATACGATTCTACAATCAAGAGGATTATTTTGTTTCAAGGATGGGAACATCTCTGTGTGGAAAAGCCTGATATTCAAGATCCAGTTCTTTTTGATGAAGTTTGTCAGTTTTACAAAACCGTTTCTTTTGACAAAGATATGACTATAAACTTCGCTGTGTATGATAGAAAATTATCTATGTCTGTGAAACAAGCGGCACATTTTCTGAATGTTTCTATAGAAGGCGATGCATTCTGTCCATCTCACAAACTACCAGAGGAAGTTGGTACGTTTAATAGAGAAAGTGCTGAAAAAACTTTGTTTGTTATTAATGAGGAAAAGAGGAAAGTTTCTCATCTTTCACCGGACAATCGGTTTGTTACTTTGTGGATGCAAGGTTTTCTTATCCCAAGGAAAGGGGATAGAGAAACCCTTAAAGTTTCTGATGTCTTTATGCTCGACTATCTTGTGAATATGAGGAAAGTAAATCTCATGGGATATGTTTTTGAAACCATCAAGAATGTCAAGAAAGGAGGGATTAAATCCCAGATAATAATGTATCCAGCCATCCTTACGAAATTCATTCTTGAGAGTATGAAGTTTTGTAACATTCCTTTGAAAGGAGAACCTATGGATTTGAGGCCATCTTTGATTAATAAGAGTACGATGAAAAAGCTGAATGTTTGTTTTGATTCAAATTCAAAACTTTTTGTCAGAGATGTAGAAGCTGAATTGGCTCAAAATCAATCGGCACCTATGCCAGCCAAGGACAATCAATCCACCGGTGTTACTCGAAAGTCTGATCCTCAAACTAGTTCAAAACCAAAGAAGAAGCCGAGGTACAGTAAGGAAGTTGTAGCCAAATGGAGAAAGGACAAGGAACAGAGAAAGGAAGGTGATCTGAAGTTTGGTCTTGATCCTGCTGAGGCATTTGCAGAAAGACTAAGGGTAGAAGAAACCCTTCAAGCTGAAAAGAAAAAGAAGACTCTTTTGAAAAGAAAGGCTCAGGACTTTGATATCTCTAAAGTCTTGAAAGCAGTTGAAGATGCTAGTGCTCAACTAACTGTGGAAGTGCACCAAGAGCCCATCATACAGAGTCTGCCTGAGAAAGAAAAAGGAAAACAAGTGATAGAAGAAGTGGAAGTAGAAGAAGGAGATTTTCTATTAGAATTTCTTCAAATTTCAAAGAAAAGTAGAGAGGAATCGCTTCAAAAGCTGAGCGAAGGTGTTCAACAAAATCCTCATGCCGATCAGGAAAGATCTCCGGACAGGATGTCATCTCGAGAAAAGCAAGATGCTCAATCTTCTCAGTCTGATAAAGTAGTTGTCATTAGTGACAAAGTGGAAGATGAAAGAAAACAGAAAGAAAAAAGCGAAAGGGAAACAACCAGTTGTTGGTTCAAGCAGATCGTATGAACTAGCATCGTACGATGAAGATACTGATTCAGAGCATACAATCTCTCTCAAGAAGAGTGATTACATTGTTCATGTTTTGAGAAGGGTGGAGAAAACAATTCCTTATTTCCCGAGGCTGGAAGGGAAGATTTATTTTATTACTAAAAATCAAAGGAAAAAGTTTGGCTCTGTAAAAGAATTGAGAAAGAAAGTTTTGTCAGTAGAAGCCGATCTGAAAGTTCTTTCAGAAAGCTCAGTTTCTCATAAGAAAGCTTGCAATAAGATGACCAAGTGGTCATACAAAACAGAGAGCTCAATCAATGATCATGAAATAGCTATTTAAGATATAAGGAGGTTATCAAATGAGCTAGCAATTGCTTTCAACAAGCTTGATAAAGAAACGGTTGAAAGGCTGAACCTTTTATCTTCTCAAAGAGCCGATGTTCCTTCAGTAAAAGACTTGCAAGATAGGATGAAAGTTTTCCAATCTGAATTCTCGAACGTTTCATCTTTCAAAGATGAAATGGTTTTACTGAAGAATAAAAATTCTGTGTTGTCCAAGGATAACAAGACTCTGCAAATCAGAATTGATACTCTTGAAGAAGTAATCAGAGTCCAGGAGGAAACCATCAGAAATCAAGATCAGATTTTTGCGGATCAACAGGAGCTTCTCAAAACTCAGGGTGAATCAATTTCTGAAGACAAGAAGGAGATCAAGAAGATGAAAGCTGTGCTTCATGAGCTTATAAAGAAAGAGAAGGAAAGAGAAAACAAATGATTGTTGTATTTGTTTCTTTTGGAACTTGTTTGTTTTGTAATAACTCTTATAATTCTTTCTCTTTTATCCATTGTCTTGTATTACTTCACTAACTCTTTCAGACAATTCGAGATTACTCCTTTCTTTTTGTAAATCACAAAGGGGGAGAATATTTACAAAGCAAAGATTGTTTTACAAAGGGGGAGAATGCATTACAATGCCCTTAAGGAAAATCTACGAATACAATCCTTAGGAAAGTCAATACCTAAGGGGGAGTTAGTTGTATTCAATTTTCTTTTTCAGAAGAGTTTTTAAACTCAGGGGGAGATAAGTATTTCTTGTTACATTTACTTTGTGTGTTGTGCTTTCCAAAAAGGGGGAGATTGTTAAGTCAAAAGTTTTTCTTTTTACTTCTATATCATGTTTTGGAAATCACAAATGTATTCTATCATATTTTTATTGTCTTTTATCATGTTTATCGTATCGTACGATGTTGATCATACCGACCAAAACGTATCGTACTGACTCTGTCAATCGTATCGTATTGACTCTGTCAATCGTATCGTACTGACTCTGTCAATCGTATCGTACTGACTCTGCTATTTAGATGATCATTATTTGTTTTGGTACTTTGTCAAAAACTCTCTCTGCATATGAATCGTACTCATGTTTTACATTTCTATATATCTCTTGTCCTAACAAAACGATGTCGTTGAGTTAGTTACAAACTAATCAAAACGATGTCGTGCTTTCTGTTTCAATATGACCGTTGGAGGCAATATGACCGTTGGAACCCGAGGCCTATAAATAGGAGGTCATTTGAAGCTGAAAACACAACGATGAACAAAGAGAACGAATGAAGAGACTCTGTGAACTACGAAGATTCTAGAGAGAGACACTGTGACTTCTCTCATCAGCTTTGTGCGACCGATCATCGTATCGAGGGCTTTCAAGTAATTGAAAGACAGAGGTGCCGATTACCTGAAAAATCGAGGGCTGCCGGGGATAGGCAGACAGACGTGCCGATCATCGTATCGAGGGCTGCCAGGGATAGGCAGACAGACGTGCCGATCATCGTATCGAGGGCTGCCGGGGATAGGCAGACAGACGTGCCGATCATCGTATCGAGGGCTCACCAAGGTGTTGGTGAGACAGAACTTTTATCCTAGGTGAAAGGATAACCCTTCTCTTTGGGTTAAAAGAATTGTATTACTTTTACATTTCTGCTGTTACTTGTATTAGAAAGGGATTTGTATTGTTTCCTTTCTTCCTTACATATTCAATTGTAATTGTTTCGATTACAATCATTCTATTACATATTGTATTGATTGGTTCTATACGCTTTAAGGTAGAATCATTTATATTTGTATTACTCTGATTATTGTGTTCATATTGAATACAATTGTTTTACATAACATTAGTATTACAATACATCATATCTTTTACATTCAATACAATTGAGGGTATTTGTATTTGTATTAGTTTAAGTTCATTTAAACTAATCTCTTTGTTACTAAAACTCAAAGGTTTTTAAACCTACAATTCACCCCCCCTCTTGTATTGTTCCATCTAATAGACATTTATATCTACTATTCGATCCAACAAAATATTCTAATATTATGTTATTATATGGGATATACCTATACTTATACACACTCTAATTTAATGGTTAACAATATTTCAGTTGTTCTGTATAGAAAACTACCACCTCACGAAATGATGTTGTTTGTTTTTTACCACCTCTAATGGATGGTAATTATGATGGAAACTCATTTTTATATTATATATGTGGTATTTAATATTTACTTATTCTTTTTGAATTAATTTATTAAATATAGCTTCATTATTTACATTTATTGAAATCTGTGAACTTTGTTTGTGGGTGAGTGGAGTATCGCCCCCTCAAAGAGATGTGATTTGTTCACACATTACATAAAATTTATTAAGGATGGGTTGTGTGGTAGTATATGATATATATAAATAATAATTATACGATAATGATTTTATATATACAAATATATTTATTTTAATATCATTCTATCAATACGACAAGTAAATGGAATCATCGTTCATGCGTACGTAGGACTACAGCCTCCATCAATAGTGTATGTTATTTTTTATTTCTATTTTTAAGATCATTAAAAATACATATATAGTGAATATATATGATATTAATGTAATTTTTGTCATGCTAGAAATGATGAAATCATGGTATAAGTATGAGGACCAAAAATATAGCATACCAAAATAGATGTGAAAAACTAAGCAGTTATTACCTAAAAGGTAACGTTAACATGGAATTATTAATAATAGGATAATGTTAAGACATTATTAAATAATATTTGATGTGAAATAATTTAATTCAGTTCTGTAATATATTTATAATAAACTTATACTTATTAAATTATTATTTTTCAAGAGTATGATGAGATCCAATACATTAGGTAAGGGAATTTCATCTAACTTTTTATATATGTAAGATACATGCCACATTCACTAATCATTTGTTTTATATGGTTTATATAAATACCTATGACATTTTATATCATTAATTTTCATTTATTTCATGATATTAATTTTTATTTGATTTTATTTTTTCATGTATCTTAGGATTCAATAGTTTCTCAAGTAGAAAGGGATTTCCATCTCACTTTTATTTTATGTAAGATACAAGAGAGGTTAACCACCTATTTATTATATATAGTGTATGTAATTACTATTTATTTAATCTATGTTAGATAATATTAAATTAATCGGTAATTAAATATCCATTTTATGATCTCTCTTTCATGGTGTTTACGGGTCAAAAGTTATCAAATCAGTAAATTAATTTTGTCTCCACTTCTCTTCTTTTAGAAACACGTTCTGTTGTGAACCTATATACTTATACAAGGTCTATATACTTCCTATTAACATATTTTATCATGAATATCCATATTTTCCTAATATTATAAGTTTCATGTAAATTTATTTTCTCTTTGGATGGAAATTCGTGTTCCTAAAAATAATTTGTTTCCAAAAAAGATTTACAAGTGTTCAAACTGATCTTTTAATAGTTTTAATGAAAATAGATTTAAAATATTTCTAAAATGTTTTCAAATATTATATTATAATTTTTGAAGATTATTTTTAATTAATAATTCTTAATAAATGTTTTATTATTTTGAAAACTTTTTTGAGAGGAATTAATATTTCCCTCATGAAATGGTTTAAAAAGGTTTTTCAAAATTGTTTTCCATATAATATGAAAACCATTGGTGTTAATCTTATATTATTGGAGATATTATCAAATTATAACACTATCAATATTCTATAAATTGTTTATGATTATGATGGATTTATTTTTATGAATTATGTTTCATTTCCATTGGATATGTTAAAATTAAATGTCTATGAAACTCATTTCATTCCACGGGTTCTGAGATGATGAAAGATTTATGTTCTTATGGAACACATATGTATGGTTTTCATTATGATCTTGGTGGGATCATTATATCCATACAATTTATGGGGTATATATTTATATTACATGAGATAGACATCGATGGAATACGGAGTGAACTCAGATTAGTAAAAAACATTATACTCTTAGATGGTATAAGTAGTGAACAATGACTACTAAGATTGTCATGGGAGTGAACCATGACTACCCAGATGGTATGGGGAGTAAACTAATACTACTACCATATCCTTGTAAGTGCTTCCTTGAATTCTATGGAAATAATTTTATTTTCTTATCAGTATACCAAAAGTCCTTGTACTATGTTATTCTCTCATTGAATATGGTGTTTGTTTCATTATATACATTTATGTTTAATTCTATGACATGATATCGAGATCATTGATATACATGATATGAATTTCATAATTTTTTTATTTAAAAATTCTTTTGGATTATGTTATGATTGATTCTTCCATTGTTTACCCTTATTGAGAATCTGATCTCAAAATTTCTTATGTTTATTTTCCCTAGGATACAAAGAATGTAATTAATTTTGATATGTGAAAAAGGGTTCTATGTATTAAGGAATGGTTAGGAGAAGATGTATATGTGATATAAACCAGTTATTTATGTTTTAATATTTTAAAAAGCATTAACTAATACGTTATTTTTGGCATGTATTTGTGTAAGGTATGAAATGTTCCTCAAAATGACATAATGTAAATGTAAGTTATTATTAGGTTGTTATATATATCATTCTTATTATACATATAAGATTCATAGGAAAGGAGAAATTAAGAATGATATCAATTTCCATGTAAGGTTGAACTGTAGTGGAAGTTAACATAAATCTATAAGAATTATTAATTTTGAATTATAAATAACATAAAAAAACATGTTATTTAAATATACTGAAAAGTATAACCTTAAAAAAATGATAAATAACTGAAATCACATGCTATTTAATCACTAACATGACTTTTATACCTAGATAAGGATTGATAAATATAGTATGTTAAATATCTGAAACGCATTCAATTTAATGAATAAAATGTGAATGAAATAAATCTTGAGAAAATATCATTGAAAAAAATCATTTATAAAATTAACTATAATATTGACAAAGTAAATGATTAATTATTATACTTTATGATCTCAGGTATCATTATACCATTACTATAGATAAATTTTATAAGAGAGTTTAAAACTAATGGATATACATACACCATAAAACTAGTTAACTAATGTTTTCCAACTGACTCATCTCATGAGACTACTAATTCATTAAGGAGATATATATAACTATTCCCCACCCATGTCTTCATTTCCAAATAACTCATCATAATTTTAATAATGAAATTAATTCATGAAAAAAAATTATCAACAAATATTTGTATTTGGTAAAGAATAATAATTTATGAATATTTACCACATCAATAAAATTAAATTCAATGTAAAAGATTTTTTTTCAAAAATATAAACTATTTTTGAAATAAGTATTCCATTGATAAAAAATATGAATTTTTGGATAAATATAAGGTTAAATGATTAGATGATAGTGGATACATAACAGGAAAGTTAATGGCTACCAAAATGAATATAGAAAGTGAATATCAATATGTTCCTTGGTCAAAATGATCATAAACCATTGATAAAATAATAAGTGTGGTATAAATACATTATATTCCCAATATATCATCAGTAAAATAAAGGGATGTTTTTATTGATGAATATAAATAAAAAACATCTTTAAAAACACTCTTGAGGAAAATATCCTTCAAAATTTAAAAATCTTTTTTCAAAAAATTAAATTCACAAAATATTAAGAGAAATATTTTATTATAAAAAAAATATTTTAAACTTATAATGTATGTTTTCATTAAATGAGAGGTTACAATAGTAAAAAATATCGTACATTCTATATATGATATACAACACCCCTTTCAAATAGTTATAAAAAATTGGAAAATCTCCTCATTCGGAAAGGGAAAAAAATATTCCAAAAAAAATAATGTAATAAGTAAACAACAGTTCAAAATATATTTAATCAATCATTTGGATAATTATAAACCCTTTTTATAAATTTTTTTGAAATCATAGATTTGGAAGGAAAATGATAATCAATCGAAGAGATAAATGAAGTGATATTTCATTAAAAACAATTAACACCAATTTTATGAAATAAAGAGTGAAAAAATGGTACAATTACATTAAAAAATTTAATAATTATTTGAAATAATAATTTAATAAGTTTATTATAAAATTATTGAAAAACTTACATCCATGGAAATTATAGTATAAAAAATCTCGATTTAAATGAGATTGTTAAATAAACATTAAAAAGAACATAACAATGATGTTAGAATTAATCAGTGAATCAATTATTTGTATGAAATATTAATCCACATAAAAAAAGTTGAAATACAACATTTTATAGACATAATTATCTACACACATATTCATATGTTTTCAAATACAATGAAGATATAATATAACTCATTGAAAAGAAGTTCAATTAAGAAATTCATTACCTCTTGGAAATTTTGAATTCAAAATCCTTTTAGATAAATTATTACAATTAAAACATATAATAACATGTTTTATGAATTATTCATTATATTACATTAAAAATAGGATGTATATACACCATATAAAATAAATTATTTTCATAATATCACAATATTACTCAATGAAGAAAAACTAAGATAAATTCCCTTACCTCAAACATACTGTCAGTTGATTATGATTTAACATGCTATATAATTATTTTATGAATTTTATTAAATTATAAAAAATCCATAATAATATTTATATTATCATATATGACACCCTTATAATATTTTACCACCCATTTGTAAATAATATTTCATTATTTTCATTGTTTTCAGTGTTAGTTTCCTTTTTTTCTTAAGTGTGGTTTGTCTAGAATGTTGAGATTATTTAACATATTATATGGTTCTGTAATATATATAATTAATTCAATGTCATAAATATCACACATTTTCTTTGTATACATTTGGTAATCATTATTTAAATTTGAATAAGGTAAATGGATCACATCTCTTTGTGAAGATGGTAGGTCGTACGTATGCACTGATAATGTAATTATTTCATTAATGAGTGAAAGGGAAAAGACATGGGTTATATATTAAATTTTATTAATAAATATAACTTCATATATATCAAATATAATCATTAAATTTATCCTTAGTACCATTCATGTAAATTATTAGTGAAAAACTAATCACATCACCTCGTGAGGTGGTAGACCATCATACACATGAGATACATTGTCATATTTTAAATGGAATGGAATGTGAGAAGGTATATATGAAATTAATATCCCATAATTAAAATAATATCATAAATATAAGATAAAAATGTTAAATCCATCATTATATCTATCCTTGAAGGGTGGTTATAGAAAAAAATTACATCGGTTTGTGAGGCGGTAGTATGACGTACAGATGATCGATGGCTATGTTTCCTATTTAATAGAAGAGGATAAGGATATATATAATTAAATTAAAATAATAACATCTTAGTATATTGAGGATAATATAGTTATTATATATACATGTTTTAAGTACATTTTAAGGAGTTGTAAGATGAAACAATGTAACACCCATTTTAGAATGATACCTCTCATTTGGACAACTCCATTTGGGATTCACAAAAAAACATTCCTATGATGAATTTCTGAATAGAAAATGTGGCCTTGGATGTTTTTTTGGGAGCAAGGAAGGGTTTTGTATAAGGCCCCAGCCTTAATCCTTACTTAATCTTGATATATTACAAGATTAAACCTTGAGGATCTTTTCAGGTTTTGAGTTTTAGAGAATTAGAACATAAAACATGCATTACATTCAACATTTAAACAAAGTTGTTACATAAAGATAGTATTAATTTTTCCCATCAACGGAAAAATATTTAAAATAAAACATGGAATCTTTCTTGACACTTCCTTGACACAATCAACTTATCATGTACCTTTCCCTTGACATGTGAAAACATTTCAATAAAAAAACATGGGATGAGCACCGAAAGCTCAGTATGGGTTATAAAAAAACATGGAAAGGAAACATGAGTTCTTATATACATAATAATGAAATAATACTTTACCCATAAAACATAGGCACCTTAACATACCTCATAAAATCATGAATAAATCATAGAAATCATAAGACATAAATGTAACTTGAGGCATTCATAACATTCTTACGTAGGGAGTAACCCTCTTGGTTACATTTGGAATACCCATCACAGTATATTCCCTAAATCTCTTCGGAGAAACCTTAAACTTTCACTCCTTCACGTTACCCAATGCATTAGAGAGCTATATCGGGCTCACCCGCTGTTAGTTTATCACAGAACCACCCGCCTTCATAACAATGCCCGAGAACCATAACATAATCGTATCACATAAAACATGCATAAAGGAAACATAACATTTCCACATTTCAATCACAAGATATCAATAAAACACATTGATATAATAAAATAACATTATGAAAACCATTTTCAATACCAAAAAAAAAGAAAACTAAAACATGGTATTTATTTTTCATTTAAAAAAATGGTATGGCTTGTAGAGGAAGCTGAAACTCAAATAATGGTCACGACGGCGGAGAAGTCGTTGTCACCGCATATGTATGAAAAAAAAACATTCCCTTTTGTCATTTAGTAAATTCTTCATATAATAATGATTCCTTTTGAATAATCATAAAAGTCAAAGGGGTTTATACACCTTATAAAAGAAAGTTGTGTATAAAACAAAATATGCCTCAATGAAAGGAGATTGAGACGAAGTCCCATACCTCTTGTCCGAATTGACTCGATCATTATTTAATGTCCAGAATAATAAACTTGAGTTAATTTCAACTTTCTTAAGAACCTTTTTCAAGTACATTATTCCTTTTATATCACTTATTACCATGTCATGAACACTATGTAATTATTTAAGTTAATAACGGTCGTTTTAACGATCATTGGTACTTGAGTCAAAAAATGCTCTTTATAATTACAACTTGTTCATGTATCCATTATATCCATAGTTATACTCATGATTTATATATCATATATATCATATATATTCAGTATATACAAGCATTTATAATATTGCATAACGTTTAGAGGTAAGAAATGAAATGCATCGTTCATGGAGACGGTAAGCCGTACGTACACATGAACGCTACTTTCATTTCTATTTCGTATTTTTATGGAATGGAATCATAATTATATAAAGTTATACTATAATTACAGTATAATATCATATATAATACCATTAATTAAATCGTTTATACATCCCACATGTGGCATTAACGAAATCAAATCACTTTGTGGGGGCGGTAGTCCGCACTTTCTTAAATGAAGATATCGCGTTTACCCATAATGGAAACCATAAAGTTATGACCAAAATGAAAAATATAGTAGATTAAAGAAAACATAAACATATTATATATATCATATATAAATATGGTGTCATCATAATGTCCACCCTTGAAGGTGTTAAAAGAATGTTGAACAATCATCGTTTCAGGAGGCAGAAATTCACCATCCACAGAAACAGTATGTTATTTAACCATTAGATGTAGGTGTGTGTAAGTGGAGCTCGTATAATTCTTATAAAAACATCCCATTATATTTAATATACTGTATTTGTTACAAAATAAATGAATAAAAAGAGTTTAGGACGTTGGAAAAAGCAAAATAAAACAAAAGGACTCAAGTGAAGACATTACCTTAAAATCGAGTAACTCCCTTTGGTTTGAGCTCAAAGGCTTACTTGGGAATACTTATGCCCAAAGTGAGGTTTTAGGGAGTAAGATAAGAGAGTTTAGAGACAAAATGGGCAGGGGTTGGCCTAGCCAAAGGCTTTGGATGTGTGGGTAAGGAGGTAGAGGTGGGGGTCTTTTATAAGAGGAGAGGAGGGGCACTCTTGGAATGTAAAGAAATGTTACTTTATTGTAAAAGGTGTTTCGGATTTAAAAGGTCCCACATTGATATAATTCTAGGATAAGGTGATACAGGTTCGAAATATACCCATCCAATAGGTTTTGGACATGTGTAGGTCATTGATTTTACATTATCTTTTCATTTTATTTAAATCCTTTATTAATGAGGTAATCTCTGCATCATCATGATTTCATTAATAATTTAATATATTTTGTGTTTAAAAATTATAAAAAAAATATCATCATGTATGAAATCATTTTATCTTTATAATGAATATTTATAGTCAAAAATATGACTTGTATAACCCCATGTAAAATTTTTTTTGGTAAAAATCTCATGTTTGTGTCATTTTTACTTTAACATTAAATATAAAGTTATTTCTATCATTTCCCAACCAATGTGGCTCCATGGGGTCCCCAAGATGACCCATGGATTTTCTTGGTCGGCCATGACACATCCAATAAGGGTAGGACATGTTTCAAGCTCATCTCATGTTATTAAAACATTATTTTTACCTTAAACTACACTAATTACCTCTAATGTCGTTAAAGAACTTAAAAGTTACTATTCACAAAAAAATTATTTTAATCTCATTGAACCACATTTTACTTATTAATTAAAACCATGTATGTTGGATTTTTTAAAATCAAATCACAGAAGTGGCAAAGTTCCATTTAAACGAAAAATCATTTTCTTTAACTACCACTTAGTGGTTTCACTATTCATCAAAAATTGATGTTTTTCAGAAAAATACCAAAACTTCACCCTAAGCTATATTTGATATTCTGAATTAAAAAATGATGTCTATTTTACAAAATTCAAATAATATAAGTTACATTAATTAATTTAATAATTAATTCATGCTGTCATGACAAATAGCTTGTTTTTATGAAACAATAAGTATCAAAAGATTGACACCAGTTTAAGTCCAATTTCAAAGTAAATTGATTCCAATGACCACCATTGGATTAAATGGTAAAAATATATTCTAATTTCACTTCAAAACCAATTCAAATGATAATATAATCATATAAATAAATTAGATTAAAAATATGTTTTGATTTAAAATACAACATTTTTCACTATTCATTAAAAAATGAACTTTATCGGAAAAATACCAAAAATTCACACAATGTAAATTTTGATGTCCCAATCATAAAAAATAAGTTTATTTTGACAAAAATAGCTTATATAATTGTCAAAATATTGATTTAAAAATGGTTATCCATCAAAAGGTAGTAAAACAATCTTTTAAAAATATTAGTGTATTCCATGCTTAAGATTGGATTTATTCTCATTTTAGGCCTCTGTAACACTATCTAAATCATTAATAGACATAGATAAAAATATATATTATTCATTACTTACTTGGGATGTTACATCCTTCACCCCTTTAGAAAATTGCGTCCCCGTAATTTATTTACTTATTGAATAAGAGGGGGTACTTATCCCTCATTGCTTTTTCAGATTCCCATGTTCCCTCTTCAATCATGTGGTTTTCCCACAAATACTTTACCTAATGAATCACCTTATTCCATAACACTTGCTCCCTATGGTCAAGAATCTGGACCGGTTGTTTCTCATATGATAGGTTATCTTCCAGTTGAACTACCTCTGGACTCAAAACATGTGATGGATCTAGCATATACTTTCTCAACATTGAAACATGAAAAACATTGTGTACCTGAGATAAAATCAGAGGTAAAGCCACTCGGTAAGCAACTGATCCAACTCTCTCCATAATTTCATATGGTCTAATGAACATTGGAATCAACTTTCCTTTCTTACCAAATCGCATCACACTTTTCCATGGGAATACTTTCAGAAAACCATGATCACGTACCTCAAAATATAGTTCCTTCCTCCTATTGTCTGCATAACTCTTCTACCTACTCTGAGCTGTTCTCATGTGTTTCTGTATCAGCAGAACTTTTTTTCCCATCTCTTATACCAATTCCGGTCCCATCAACTTCCTTTCACCCACTTCACCCCAGAAAGATGGAGTTCGACACCGCTTCCTATATAATGCCTGAAATGATTCAATCTGTATACTAGAATGAAAAATGTTATTATATGAAAACTCAACCAAAGAAAGATGTTGGTCCCAACTTCCCTGATAATCCATCGAACAAGCTCGTATCATATCCTCCACGGTCTGAATAGTTTGTTCCGACTACCCATCTGATTGCAGATGAAAAGCTGTACTAAAATTTAATTCGGTACCCAACAACTACTGAAGGCTTTTCAAATGTTATAAGTGAACCTGGGATCACAGTCAGATAGAATGGAGAGAGGAACTCCATGTAACCTGACTATCTCTTTAAGATACAAACGGGAATGTTGATCTAGGGAAAACGTATCTCGTATAGTAAGGAAATGAGTAGCTTTGGTCAAGAGATCAACAAGAACCCAAATAACATTATTACCTTGAGATTTTTTCGGTAATCCCACAACAAAGTCCATGGATATATTCTCCCATTTCCACTCTGGCACTCGTAAAGGATGAAGCATCCCTTTCGTTAACTACCGCTCTGCTTTAACCTGCCGACAAGTCAAACACTTCACCGTAAAATCAACAATATCTCTTTTCATTCCATCCCACCAGTAATACTCCCGCAGATCTCTGTACATCTTAGTACTGCCAGGATGAACTGAAAACGGAGAACTATGATCTTCACATAACAACTCTCTCTTAAACTGTGAATCACAAGGCTCAGACAATCTCTTCAGGATAATGCGCAAGTGATTTTCATGATCTTAGTAGATTTTGGAGTATACTAAGATATCACCAATTAATACCACCACAAATTCATCGAGATACTCCTTAAAAACTCTATTCATCAGATCCATGAATACAGAGGGTGAATTATTCAATCCAAAAGGCATTACAGTAAACTCGTAATGCATGTACCTGGTTCGAAATGCTGTCTTCGGGATGTCTTCCTTCTTCACACACAACTGATGGTATCCAGATCGAAGTTCAATCTTTGAAAAATATTGAGCTCCATGTAGTTGGTCAAATAAATCATCAATTCGAGTTAGGGGATACTTGTTCTTTATTGTTATAGCATTAATCTCCGAGTAGTCGATCCATAACCTCAAAGATCCGTCTTTCATTTTAACAAAAAGTACAGGGGATCCCCATGGAGAAACACTAGGGTAAATAAATCCCTTATTACTCAATTTCCCTAGTTGTTTCTTTAGTTCAACTAATTCTATAGTGGCCATTCTATAAGGGGTCTTTGATATAGGCCTTGATCCAGGAATTAAATCAATGGAAAACTCAACTTCTCGTTCTGGAGGATGTCCAGGTAAATCTTCCAGAAATACATCTACAAATTCTTTCACAACAGGTACATCCTCTATTTGAACATTCCTTTCCTCACCCACAGATATTTCATTCTCTTCCTCCCCAATAATTGAATTTAGTTGAGATACTAGGGGTAGATCTGGATAAGAATTAGGTGGTGAAGATTCTGCTCTAAAGATAAGGTGTTCCTTATCATCATCATCAAGAATCATAACCTATTTCTTCTTACAATAAATCTTCGCATCATAATCCCAAAGCCAGTCCATTCCGAGGATTATATCCAACTCAATAATAGTTATGATGACCAGATCAGCAGATAAAGAACATTTATGTGCACTAATGGGGACTGATTCACAAAACATTGTTGCAATGATACTTCCCTTATGAGTTTTAACTGACAACTCCCTTGTTAAATCAAAATTGGAAATATATAATTTTCTTAGAAAACTCGGATGATATGAAACAATTCAATGATCTAGAATCAAATAATGCATTTTCTAAACTTGAGGAAACCATTAAATTACCTGCCACCATGTCTTTCAGAGCTTCTACCTCAGCAGTAGTGATAGAAAAAGCTTGGCCTTGATCCCTTGGCATTTTCTGAGGTAATTTCCCCTGATGCTTAGGAAATTCATTTGCATAATTCCCCATCTCCCTGCAATTGTTGCATTTAACATTGATAGCTTCCTTCTTCCCTTTGAAATCACGAGCTTGGTGGCCTTTTTCACCACACATATAACAGACTCATGTTCCCTTCAAGCAAGTACCAGAGTGTTTCATACAACATTTACCACAGGATGGATATTCAACCTTTCCCTTCATCCCCTTATTTCCATTCCCAGATTGATCAGCAGGTTTCTTCTTCTCTTGCTTTGCTTTAAAGTCATAAGACTTAGAGAATTCCTTTTCGGTCTTAGTAGCACAAGAGATAATGTCTTCGTACGATGAAAAGGATTGTGAGACTAATGCTCGACGGAGAAATGGTTTTAACCCATCGAATAAATGATCAATATTACTTCTTGGGTTACGTATATAATCTCCAGCATACCTTGCTAGCCTTGTAAAGTTAGCCTCATACTTTCTGACATTCTCATCCTCCTTTTGTCTCAGACTCAGAAACTGCCTTTCCATATCTGCTCGGTGGTCGTGAGGAAATTATTTTTCTAAAAACAGATCATTGAACTCCCTCCATTCCATATTTGATACTTTATCATCTTCCTTCATATTTTTAATCGATGACCACCATTGATCAGCATCTCTAGTGAGGCGGTAAACTGATATGATAACTTTTTCCCTTTCACTACTCCCCAAAGACAAAAATATTTTCTCTAGGGAAAATATCCATTGCTCAGCTACTAAGGGATTTGTACTCCCATTGAATGTTGGTGGTTTTTGCCTCATGAAACGATCTAACATTGATCCTCCACGCTGCGGATCGGGGTTCCCCATATGGGTAAGGTTATTATTCCTAACCTGAGTGAGTTGTCCTAGTATGGTGATTAGCTGATCGGCACAAATTGCATCACCAGCTCCACTATAATTATCTTGAGCAGGAGGGCAATCCCTACATGTAGTGCGTGCATTGATACGGTTTTCATTTCTTCCTCTAGGCGCCATTTCTAAACAATGGCATAAACTAGATCAGTTTATGAATAAAAATACATAATCCCATACTTATAAAACACTTAACATAAATTGAACTATTTATGGATATAATCCATAATCATATGAATGTTTTCTATGAGAAAGTATATAATCATAAACCCTTCATAATGATTTATAAAGAAAATGAGATTTATCCTAAGCATATCCCCTGGGAGTGTCGTAACCAAGAGTGCAGCAAGGCCCGTTGTTGTGCACCAGTTCCCGTTCGAGTCTAGCTCAAAGCGGTGTTTTCGGGTTTTACCCCTAGGTACATCTGTGCCAGAGCCGCCTCAACCTGCTCGTATCCAGACAGGGATGTACTGCTCGGAAAACTCACAAAATCTCTACAATACCAAATTCTAGGAAGTTCTTCTATACTAATCCTCAAAATTCATCTTAGGTCTACATGCTCTAATAAGAGTTTATCTAAATCTAGCTTCCAAGGTTTGTACTAAAATTCCTCTGATACCAACTGTAACGCCCCGACCCTAGTTACCTAGAGTCGGTGCATTATTATTTAACATTGGCATGATCACAAGAACGATCAAATCTCGAAATACCGATTGGTTTAGTAGCCTTGTAAACACTAGATATATATATATATATATAAAGTTTTACATTACATCAAAAAGTGGAAAACTAATACAACAACATATTTTCTTCATAGACCACACTCATATCCCCACATACTATCCCTGCAGGTCATTCATAAATTACTTCTTCACATGCTGGGAAAAATAAAACATAGAAAAGGGGTGAGATCAAATGCCCAGTAAGGATAACAATATAGCAGAAACTTTCATAAATAAGAATAAACATTTAAGGCAATGCATAACTAAAACAAAAGCCCTTTAAACTTGAACATCAAAATAGTATGGAAAAAATAAAACGAAATAATTCCATTTACTTATTCACATGGATATTCGACTTATCGAATAATCACATGCAATATCAGTAACCTCTTTCATAATGATGGAAGGCATAATGCCAGACTATCACAACCACATATCCAAGGCCTCGTGCCAAGACTACAAATAAGATTTTTCCAAGGCCTTATGCCAAAAAACTAGTTTGTCTCATGAGACCTATTGATGCATCGAGGAGCTATAGCGGGCTCCAGCTGTCACATATTAAGTCCAATGCTTTCCCATATGAAAAGTTTTAAACATAACATAAACATTCGTATTAAAACTAGCATACAAAATGTCAATACTTTCACCATAAACTATGAAAGATATAGAAATACCACATCCACGGTCAAACATATCCCAAAACCTTCAATACAATATATAAGTTTTTTATCATAATAAATCAACTTCAAATAAGCGTAAAATCCATCAAAGGATGTTGACAGAGATGAAATCAAAACTCTTTTTAGAGAAATATCTCTTTCTATTTTGAAATCATTAAAGAGTCTTATATTTATGAAATAAAACATTTTCTTTGAAAATATTCTTATAAGATTGTAAGTGAAGCTTCGATGATTTTTATAATGGCAGAAAATAACCGCACCCACCGTATAAGTTAAAAAACATTCTTACCTTAATTCTGTCGAAAAGGTTAAAAAGCACCTTGTTTGGAAAAATACGGAAAGATTCCTTTATAAGACACTTATAAAAAGTCAAAAAAGGGTATAAATGACCTTAACCCATATTCTTTTAAATAGTAAAAATATTTTGAAATACATTTTTAAGAAACATGGATGTGGATGATAAAGAGATCCCAATAGATTATTACGTATAAACAACCTCGAATAATGAAGAGATTGTGAAATAACCCTTACCTTGTACTTTTTATAGGTTGGGGTATGTTAACCTCCTGTATAATAGTGAAATAATTGTTATTAAATTATACAAGAATCATATACATTCATATGATATCATATATGATTTTTTAACATTTCTTTTTTAATAATATCTTAGTATTATCGTCATTTCAGGTGTTAACTTACTCGTTTTATTTTATATGTTTTGTTACGTAAGCCATGTTTGTCATGTATAGTTTGTATCTTATTCATATCCAGAATGATATGAAGTCCTTAAGCATTATTTTTAAATCATTAAATGATAATTATACATGAATGGAGACTATGGAGAATGAATCTCATCGCGTTCGTGGAGACGGTAGTCCGTATGTACGCACGAGCGACAATATCATTCTTTTGATATTAAAATAATATATAATTTAATAGTATATCATATTCACAGAATAATTATCATTTTATATTTATTATTTACATGAGTTACACATCATTATTATACCCATCAGAATAATTATATATTGAATAACAATTACACCATGACGTGGAGACGGTAAGCCGCACGTACGCACGTATGGTGACATGTTATTCAAAGGGTGTATATAATACTGAATATGGTTGTACCATATTTATAATAACATCATAGTATATTTATGATACTGGAGTTATTATTTTACAATTGTAATAACAAAGGAAGAAGAAGTGGAAGAAGAACGGAACTTGGAAAAGGGTGGTGAAATCATTACCTCTTCTTCGGGTTCTTCCTTTTGATTTGATCAAAAGGGCTCCTTAGGTTGGAATTTTGATCAAAATAAGGCCTCTAGATTGTATTTAGGGAATTTGGGAGAGTATTTGGGAAGAGTTTGGCCGAACCAAAATGCTTTGAAGGTGTAAAGAAATGAGAAGGAGGAGTGCCCTTTTATAAGAGGGGTGAGGGGCACATTTGGAAAAGCTAGAAATATTAATTTAAAATAAATTCATATTATGTGTCTAATGGCTCCAAAGTTGATTATTCAAAGGTTAAAATGGCGAGGGGTTGAAAAACACTCATACAATATAACTTAGACAGGTTTGGGTACTTATATTAACCTTATCTTTAATTATTAACTCTAAGTTAATTAGTTTCACTTTTACAGTGTCTCTTTGTATTTTTATATTATATGGTTAATAAACTTACTATATACATCCAAGAGACCCCCATGTGGTCCATTAATGATACAAATATCATGATATATGTCTCTTGGACGATCCTTATATTTTTAAGAATTTAATATCAATTAATAATATAATATTTGTTTTAAAAACTCTTTTATGTCAATTTTGACACTATTCAATAGTTGATTTTTGTGAAACTCATAACAGAATGATTACTTCGAAAAAGGTAATTAAATCAATCCTAACATGTCATATTAACCTAGAAAATTATTTTAGTTCATAAAAAGTCTAAATTATATTTATTTGGGTATTTATAATATCAATTATTCTAATTTTTCATTAATTAGGTAATTACTGCATCATCATTGTGTCATTAATAAATTATATTACTTAATGTCTAAAAATTATAAATAAAATATCATTATGTAGGAAATAGTTCTAGATTTTTAAAGAATATTTATAGTCGAAAATCCAACATATATAACCCTATGTAAAAATGGTTTTTCAAAAAGATATATGCTTGTGTCATTTATTTATTCATTTGAACTTAATTAAAATAAAGTGTCCCTATCACCTAAAAGTGGCTCCATGGGGTCCCAAAATCGACCCAAAGATGCCTATGGTCTAACATGTATCAACGAATAAGGCTAGGACACGTTTTAGGGTAATTTATTATTATTATAATATTATTGTTTTAACCTTTATTTTCCGGATTTACCCTTAACCATGATAAATAAAATATTTACCGAAGTAATTATTCAAAATGTCTAAAAATAAAAGTTACCTATTTACACAATTTGAACATCCTGATTCCAAATATGGAATCCATTTCTCCAAATTCAAAACACATAAGTGGCAAAAATTAATTTAAAATTTATTCCCGTTTTTAAAACAAAAAGCGTCCTTTTAAGAGATAATAACTATCAAAAGATTGACACTTGTTTATGTCCAGTTTAATTGTAAAATTATGTCCAATGACCAACATTATATTAAATTATAAAAATATATTCTAAATATACTTTAAAACCACTCAAATTCAAAATTTATCACTGTTAATTAGTTTGATTAAAAAAGTTGTTTTTAAATAAAATTTAGTAATTTTCAGTATTCATCAAAATATTAAAGTTATCAGAAAAGTACCAAAATTTCACCTTAGGCTAAATTCGATATTCCGAATCCAAAAATGAAGTCCATTTTAAAAAATAAAATATATATAATTTTCAAAAGTAGGTATTACTATTCATAACGGCTAGTTTGATTGGTTATGGTGTGTTAGAACTCGGTGTTGCGTACAACACACGCTATCACACTATTCAAAGAGAAGCGTACCGTAGAATCTTGGGGTGTTACATTATCCCCTCCTTCAAATAATTTCTTCCTTGAAATTTATAAAATAATTATCACATGAAAAGACTCTGGTGGTTCTTCATCATATGTTCCTTGGGTTCCAACGTTGCCTCTTCCATCTTATGGTTTCTCCCCAAAACTTTTACCAGACGCGCCATCCGGTTTCTCAATACTTCTTCTCTCCTATCAAGAATCCTGACGGGCTCTTCGCAATAAGATAGATCGGGTTCTAGTTCTAATTCCTCATAGGTGAGTACATGCATTGGGTCAGGCATGTATTTCCTCAATAGAGATACGTGGAACACATTGTGAACTTTGGAGAGACTTGGCGGAATTGCCAATCGGTAAGCTACAGCCCCAATTCATTCTAGAATTTCGAAAGGTCCAATGTACCTGGGACTCAATTTACCTTTCTTACCAAAACGTATAAATCCCTTCCATTGAGGTACCTTCAGGAAAACATGATCACCAACTTGAAATTCCAAATCCTTCCTTCGATTATGGCATAGCTCTTCTGCCTACTTTGAGTGGCTTTGATGTGACTTTGGATTACCTTCACCTTTTCCGTCGTTTCCTCCACCAGTTCTAGGCCTATATGTTTTCTTTCACCAACTTCATCCCAACAGGTTGGTGTACGACATCTCTTTCCATATAATTCTTCATATGGTGCCATCTGAATACTCGAATGGAAGCTATTGTTATAGAAAAATTATACCAGAGGTAAATATTGATCCCACATACCCTAAAAGTCAAGTGAGAAGGATCTCAACATGTCTTCTAAGGTTTGAATAGTTCTTTCTGATTGTCCATCTGTCTGAGGGTGGTAAGCAGTGCTCAACTGAAGTTCAGTATCTAGAGATTTCTGAAGACTTTTCAAGAATCGTGAAGTAAAATGGGGATCACGATCTGAAACAATCGATAGGGGTACTCCATGAAGTCTCACAACTTCATTAATATATAGTTTTTCTAGACGTTCTAGTGGTAGATCTTCTCTTATAGTAAGAAAATGTGCTGACTTGGTAATACGATCGACAATAACCCATATTGCATCGTTCCTTCTAGGAGTCTTTGGTTGCCCCATGACAAAATCCATCGTAATATTGTCCCATTTCCACTCCGGTATGGGAAGAGGTTGCATAACTCCTCTAGGCTGTTGCCTTCCAGGATTCACTTGTTGAAAAACCATACATCTTGACACAAAATCAACAATCTCCCTCTTCATGTTGTCCCACCAAAAATGTTCCTTCAAATCTCTATACATTTTGGTGCTCCCAGGGTGTGTAGAGAAATTGGAACTATGAGCATCATCCAGCAATTCCCTATTTATATTAGGTATATCGGGAACACGAAGCCTCTTCCTGAATTTCAAAATTCCATTTTCATACACAAAATCTCTCAATCTCCCATTATTCATAGCATTAATAATCTTTTGAAATTCTTCATCATCGGTCTGAGAACTCTTAATCCTTTCTAGTAAAGATGGTTTGCCAACCATTTGAAAAAGAATTGATGTTTCACCTTCCCTAGTTATTCCCATGTCCAACTTCACTAGATCCATCAAAATTGGATCCCTTTCAATTCTCATCATGTTCGAAACTCCATGGTCTTTTCTGCTCAAAGCATCTTCCACCTTGTTTTCTTTCCCCAGGTGGTAGTGTATCGTACAATCATAATCTTTGAGTAATTCAAGCCATCTCCTTTGCGTCATGTTGAGTTCTTTTTGTGAGAAAATATACTTCAAACTCTTGTGATCAGTATAAATCTCACATTTTTCATCATAGAGGTAGTGCCTCCATATCTTCATAGCAAAGATCACAGCTGCTAACTCGAGATTATGAGTAGGATAGTTTTGTTCATGAATTTTCAACTATCGTCATGCATAGGAAATAACCCTATCATTCAGCATAAGGACACAACCAAGTCCTTTTTTTGATGCATCACTATAAATAACGAACCCATCATTCCCCGATGGTAGAGTCAATATAAGATCATTGATTAATATTCTCTTCAGTTCTTCGAAACATTCTTCACACACTTTTGTCCAGACAAATTTAACCCCTTTACGTCTGAGCATCGTTAATGGGTTAGCCAATCGGGAAAAATTCTGGACAAATCGTCGATAATAACCTACCAAACCAATAAAACTACATACCTCAGTTATACTCGTAGGTGCTGGCCATTCTTGGATTTCTTTGTTCATAGAAGGATCAATATAGATTCCATCTTTAGATATAATATGGCCATGAAAAGAAATCTCCTGAATCCAGAATTCACACTTGCTAAACTTCCCATATAATTCATGTCTTCTTAGAGTCTTCAGGATAATGCGCAAGTGATTTTCATGATCTTCATATCTTTTGGAGTATACCAAGATATCATTAATAAATACCACCCCAAATTCATCGAGATACTCCTTGAAAACTCTATTTATCAGATCCCTGAATACAGAGGGTGCATTAGTCAATCCAAAAGGTATTACAGTAAACTCGTAATGCCCATACCTGTTTCGAAATGCAGTCTTCGGAATGTCTTCCTTCTTCACACACAACTGATGGTATCCAGATCGAAGTTCAATCTTTGAAAAGTGTTTAGCTCCATGCAGTTGGTCAAATAAATCATCAATTCGAGGTAGGGGATACTTGTTAATTATTGTTATAGCATTGATCTCCCTGTAGTCGATACATAACCTCAGAGATTTGCCTTTCTTTTTAACAAATAGAATAGGGGCTCCCCATAGAGAAACACTAGGGAGAATAAATCCCATATTACTCAATTCCTCTAGTTGTTTATTTAGTTCAACTAATTCGATAGTGGACATTCTATAAGGGGTCTTTGATATAGGCCTTGATCCAGAAATTAAATCAATGGAAAACTCAACTTCTCATTCTGGAGGATGTCAAGGTAAATCTTCTGGAAATACATCTACTAATTCTTTCACAACTGGTACATCCTCTATTTGAACATTCCTTTCCTCACCCACAATTATTTAATTATAATCCTCCCCAATAATTGAATTTAGTGGAGACACTGGGGGTGGATCTAGATAAGAATTAGGTGGTGACGATTCTACTATAAAGATAAGGTATTCCTTATAATCATCATCAAGAATCATAATCTCTTTCTTCTTACAATAAATCTTCACATCAGAGTCTGAAAGCCAGTCCATACCGAGGATTATATCAAACTCAATCATATGTATGATGACTAGATCCGCAGATAAAGAATATTTATGTGCACTAATGGGGACTGATTCACAGAACATTGTTGCAATGATACTTCCCTTAGGAGTTTTAACTGACAACTCCCTTGTTAAATCAAATTGAAAATATCTAATTTTCTTAGCAAACTAGGAAGATATGAAACAATGCGATGATCCAGAATCAAATAATGCATTTGCTAAACTGGAGGAAACCATTAAATTACCTTCCACCACATCTTTTGGAGCTTCTACCTCAGTAGTAGTGATAGCATAAGCTTGGCCTTGATCCCTTGGCATTTTCTGAGGTAATTTCCCCTGACGCTTAGGACATTCATTTGCATAATGCCCCATCTTCTTACAATTTTATCACTGAACATTGGTAGCTTCCTCCTTCCCTTTGCAATCACGAGCTTGGAGGCCTTTTTCACCACACTTATAACAGACTCATGTTCCCTTCAAGCAAGTACCGGGGTGTTTCTTACCACATTTACCAAAGGATGGATATTCAACCATTAACTTCTTCCCCTTATTTCCATTCCCAGATTGATCATCAGGTCTCTTCTTATATTTCTTTGCTTTAATGTCATTAGACATAGAGAATTCCTTTTCGGTCTTGATAGCACATGAGACAATGTATTCGTACAATGAAAAAGATTGTGAGACATATGCTCGATGGATAAATGGTTTTAAACCATCAAAGAAACGAACAATCTTACATCGTGGGTTACATATATAATCTCCAACATACCTTGCTAGCCTTTTAAAGTTACCCTCATACTTTGTGACATTCTCATCCTCCTTTTGTCTCAAACTCAGAAAATGCCATTCCATATCTGCTCGGTGGTCGCGAGGAAAGTATTTCTCTAAAAACAGATCTTTCAACTCCCTCCATTCCATATTTGATACTTCATCATCTTCCTTCATATTTTGAATCAATGACCACCATTGATCAGCATCTCAATTGAGGCGGTAAACTTCCATGATAACTTTTTCCCTTTCACTACTCCCCATAGCCTGAAATATTTTCTCTAGGGAAAATATCCATTGCTCAGCTAATAAGGGATTTGTACTCCCATTGAATGTTGGTGGTTGTTGCCTCATGAATCAATCTAACATTCATCCTCCACGCTGCAGATCAGGGTGCCCCATATGGGTAAGGTTATTATTCATAACCTGAGTGAGTTGTCCCAGTATGGTGATTAGATGATCAGTACAAGTTGCATCACCACTCCACTATAATTATCTTGAGCAGGAGGGCAATCACTACATGGAGTGCGTGCATTGATATAGTTTCCATTTCTTCCACTAGGCGCCATTTCTAAATAATGGCATAAACTAGATCAGTTTATGAATCAAAATACATAATCCAATACTTATAAAACACTTAACATAAATTAAACTAATTATGGATATAATCCATAATAATAAGAATGTTTTCTTTGAGAAAGTATATACTCATAAACCCCTCAAAAATATTTGTAATGAAAATGAGAGTTATCCTAAGCATATCCCCCGGGAGTGTCTTAACCAAGAGTGCAGCAAGGCCCGTTGTCGTGCACCAGTTCCCGTTCGAGTCTAGCTCAAAGCAGTGTTTTCGGGTTTTACCCCTAGGTACATCTGTGCCAGAGCTGCCTCTACCTGCTCGTATCCAGACAGGGATATATTGCTCAGAAAACTCACAAAATCTCTACAATACCAATATTCTAGGCAGTTCTTCTATACTAATCCAAAAAGTTCATCTTAGGTCTACGTGCTCTAATCAGAGTTTATCTAAATCTAGCTTCCATGGTTTATACTAAACTTCTTCTGATACCAACTGTAACACCCCGACCCCAGTTACCTAGATTCGGTGCAGTATTACATAACATTGGCATGATCCCAAGAAAGATCAAATATCGAAAGACCGATTGGTTTAGCAGTGCTGGAAACACAAGATATATTCATAATGTTTTACATTACATCAAAATGAGGAAAACTACTACAACAACATATTTTCTTCATATACCACACTCATATCCCCACATACTATCCTTTTAGGTCATTCATAAATTACTTCTTCACATCCTGGAAAAAATATAACATATAAAAGGGGTGATCTCAAATGCCCAGTAAGGATAACAATATAGCGTAAACATTCATAATTAAGAATAAACATTTAAGGAAATGTATAACTAAAACAAAAGCCTTTTAAACATGAACTTCAACATAGTATGGGAAAAAAATGAAATAATTCCATTTACTTATTCACATGGATATTCTACTAATCGAATAATCACATACAATATCAATAACCACTTTCATAATGATGGAATTCATAATGCCAGAATATCATAACCACATAGCCAAGGCCTCGTGCCAAGACTAAAAATAAGATTTTGCCAAGGCTTCGTGCCAAGACACTAGTTTGTCTCATGAGACATACCGATGCATCGAGGATCTATAGAGGGCTCCACCCGTCACATATTAAGTCCAATTCATTCCCATATGAAAAGGTTTAAACATAACATAAACATTCATATTAAAACTAGCATACAAAATGTCAATACTTTAACAATAAACTATGAATGGTATAAAAATAGAACATCCACAGTAAAAAATATCACAAAACCTTCAATAAAATATAGAAGTTTTGTATCATAATAAATCAACTTCAAATAAGCGTAAAATCCATCAAAGGATGTTGACATAGATGAAATCGAAACTCTTTTTAGAGAAATATCTCTTTCTATTTTGAAATCATTTATAAGTCTTATATTTGTGAAATAAAACATTTTCTTTGAAAATATTCTTATAAGCTTGTAAGGGAAGTTCCGGCGATTTTATAATGGCAAAAAATAACCGCACCCGCCGTATAAGATAAAAAAACATTCTTACCTTAATTCTGTCGAAAAGGTTAAAAAGCACCTTGTTTGGAAAATGACGGAAAGATTCCTTTATAAAACTCTTATAAAAAGTCAAAAAAGGGTATAAATGACCATAGCCCATATTCTTTAAAATAGTAAAAATGTTTTGAAATACATTTTTAAGAAACATTGATGTGGATGATAAAGAGATCCCAGTAGATTATTTCGTATAAACAACCTCGGATAATGAAGAGATTGTGAAATAACCCTTACCTTGTACTTTTCCTTGGTTGGGGTAGGTTAACCTCCTGTATAATAGTTAAATAAATGTTATTAAATTATACAAAAATCATATCCATTCATATGATATCATATGTGGTCTTTTAACATTTCTTTGTTAATAATATCTTAGTATTATCGTCGTTTCGGGTGTTAACTTACTCATTTTCTTTTATATGTTTTGTTACATAAGCCATGTTTTTCATGTATAGGTTGTATATTATACATATCCCAAATGATATCAAGACCTTAAACATTATTTTTATATAATTTAATGATAATTATACTTGAATGGATACGATGGAGAATGAATCTCATCGCGTTCGTGGAGACGGTTGTCCGTACGTACGCACGAGCGACAATATCATTGTTTTGATATTAAAATAATATATAATTGGATATTATATCATATTTACAGAATCATTATCATGTTATATTTATTATTAAATGAGTTACACATCATTATTATACCCATCCAAATAATAATATATTGAATAACAATTACACCGCGACGTGGAGACGGTAAGCCGTACGTACGCATGTATAGTGACATGTTATTCAAAGGGTGGATAGAATACTGAATATGGTTGTAACATATTTATAATAACATCACATTATATATATGATACTGGAGTTATTATTTTAGAATGGTAATAACAAAGTAAGAAGAAGTGGAAGAAGAAAGGAACTTGGAAAAGGGTGTCGAAATCATTACCTCTTCTTCGGGTTCTTCCTTTTGATTTGATCAAAAGGGCCCCATTGGTTGGCTTTCTGATCAAAATAAGGCCTCTAGGTTGTATTTAGGGAAGTTGTTAGAGTATTTGGGCAGAGTATGGACGAACCAAAAGGCTTTGAACATGTGATGAAATGGGAAGGATGAGTGCCCTTTTATAATAGGGGTGAGGGGCACCTTTGGAAAAGCTAGAAATATTAATTTATAATAAATTTATATTCGGTTTCTAATGGATACAAAGTTTATTATTCAATGTTTAAGGTGGTTATGGGTCTAAAACCACTCAACCAATAGAATTTAGACATGTTTGGGTACTTATATTAACCTTATCTTTAAGTATTAACTCTAAGTTAAATAGTTTCACTTTTACAATGTCTCTTTGTTTTTTTATATTATATGGTTAATAAACATAGTATATACATCCAAGATACCCCCAAGTGGTCCATTAATGATACAAATATCATGATATAAGTCTCGTGGATAAACCTTATATTTTTAGTAATTTAATATCAATTAATAATATAATATTTTGTTTAAAAACGCTTTTATGTCAAATTTGACACTATTGAATAGTTTATTTTTTTGAAACTCATAACATAATGATTAATTCGAAAAAAGTTAATTAAATCAATAATAACATGTCATATTAACCTATAAAAATTTATTAGTTCATAAAAAGTCATAAATTATATTTATTTTGGTATTTATAATATCAATTATTCTAATTTTTCATTAATTAGGTAATTACCGCATCATCATTGTGTCATAAATAAATTAAATTATTTAATGTCTAAAAATTATAAATAAAATATCCTTATGTAGGAAAGCGTTTTATATTTCTAAATTATATTTATAGTCGAAAATCCAACATACATAACCCTATGTAAAAATTGTTTTTCTAAAAGATATATGTTTGTGTCATTTTTGTATTCATTTTAACTTAAATAAAATAAAGTGTCCCTGTCACCTACAAGTGGCTCCATGGGGTCCCTAAATTGACCCAAGGTTGCCTATTGTCGAACTTTTATCAACCAATAATTCTAGGACACGTTTTAGGGTAATTTATTATTATTATAATATTATTTTTTAACCCTTATTTACCGGATTTACCTTTAACCATGGTAAATAAAATATTTACCGAAGTAATTATTCAAAATGTCTAAAAATAAAGTCACCTATTTACAAAATTTACACATCCTGATTCAAAATATGGAATCCATTTTTTTAAATTCTAAACACAGAAGTGGCATAAATTAATTTAAAATTAATTCCCGTTGTTAAATCAAAAATCGTGTTTTTAAGAGATAATAACTATCAAAAGATAGACACTTGTTTATGTCCGGTTTAATTGTAAAATTATGTCCAATGACCACCATTATATTAAATGGTAAAAATATATTCTAAATATACTATAAAACCACTCAAATTCATAATTTATCACTATTAATTATTTTGATTAAAAAAGTTGTTTTTAATTAAAATTTTGTAATTTTCACTATTCATCAAAATATTAATGTTTTCCGAAAAGTACCAAAATTTCACCTTAGGGTAAATTCGATATTACGAATCAAAAAATGCAGTCCATTTAATAAAATAATATATATATATAATTTCAAAAATTAGGTATTACTATTAATAATGGCTAGTTTGATTGGTTATGGTGTGTTAGAACTCGGTGTTGCATACAACACACGCTATCACATTATTCAAAGGGAAGCATACAATAGAAGCTTGTGGTGTTACAGTTTGAAAGTAGTTTCTTTCCATGGATAAGGATAGGAAGGTTCTTATAAATTCTTTTTGCCACAACATTTCTCCCATGTGTTTTTACCACAAGTTCAGGAGTCATTTCTTGAGATGGTATTCCCATTTTACTAGAAAAGTTTTCAGAGATGAAGGAATGTGTAGACCCTAAATCAAACAATACACTGGCATAATCTGAAAAAACAAACAAAGTACCTGATACAACTTCATTTGATCACCCGACATCTGTTGAAGTATTTGCAAAGGATTTGACCACCCCTTTCTGCTTGTAGTCTAACTGCTTCCCATCACTCAACCTCTTTGTCGGACACTCGTTTGCATAGTGACCCATCACATTGCACTTAAAATATTTCACTAACTGTAAATAAAATTTGGTCTTACCTTCAACATGATCTATTTCAGTGCAATCACGAGCCTTATGTCCCATCTTACCGCATCGGTAGCACTTTTCAGAATTCAGAAGACATTCCCCAGCATGCCTTTTCCCACATTTATCACAAACTGGAAACATAGTTTTCTTACCATTAGACATTTTTGAAGAATTCTTCCCTTTCTCCTGCCACCTCAGTCTCTTCTTCTACTAGTTGTTATAGAACACTTGATCATCGGAAAACTCCATTTTCACCTTTTCAGCACATCGAACAAGCTTTTCATTACTTTTAAACACACGAGAAGCCAATGCCCTTCGATATTTTGGCTTTAATCCTGAGTAAAAACTATTGATTTTACTATCAAGGTCTCGGATAAAATTTGGAGCATACCTTGTCAATCGAGTGAACCTCTCTTCATAGGTAGCCACTGAGTCTTCCTCTTGACTCAATTCCAAGAATTGTTTTTCAATGCTATGTCAAACAGACTTAGGAAAATACTTCTCAAGAAACATACCATTGAATTCATCCTAGTCGATAGCATCAATCTCATCAGCATCCCTAATATTTTTAACCATCGACCACCACTGATCTGCTTCACCCTCCAAACAGTAAATAACAAGACTAACCTTTTGATTGTCTGAACACCCCATGACATCAAAAATCTTCTCCAGTGCTTTAAACCACCCTTCAACTAGCACAGGGTCGGATGATCCTCTGAATAATGGGGGATGTTGCCTCATGAAATGTTCAACCACTGACATGTTCCTCTTCGGTTGATCAGGCTGATCTCGTGCATGGATACCACCGCCATTTATCGCTTGAGTCAACTGCGCCATTGCTGAAACAAACTCTTCAGTTCCAATTCCAGCAATCTCAGGATGCTGATTCAGAAAGTTATTTCCTTCTGTATGCCTTCCTAGAACTTCTTCCCTCTTTCCTCTGCGGAAAACCATTCTGAACAAACATGTCTTATATGAAGCAACATGATAATCTTCAAATGCTATATCATTTCAATTAGACCATAAAAAAATATTTTTTATAATCATTTAATAGAATTCTAACTCCTTATGTTTTCTAAACTGACCTCTGATACCAACAATAAGGCCCCAGCCTTAATACTTACTTAATCTTGAGATATTACAAGATTACACCTTGAGGATCTTTTCAGGTTTAGAGTTTTAGAGAATTAGATCATAAAAATTGCATTACATTCCACATTTAAACAAAGTGGTTACATAAAGATAGTATTCATTTTTCCCATCAACGGAAACATATTTATATTAAAACATGGATTCTTTCTTAACACTTCATTGACACAATCATCTTATCATGTACCTTTCCCTTGACCTGTGAAAAACATTTCAAAAAAAACATGCGATGAGCACAGAAAGCTTAGTATGGGTTATAAAAATACATGGAAAAGAAACATGAGTTCATATATACATAATAATGAAATCATACATTACCCATAAAACATAGGCACTTTAACATACCTCATAAAATCATGCATAAATCATATAAATAATAAGATATAATGGTAACTTGAGGCATTCATAACATTCTTACGTAGGGAGCAACCCTCTTGGTTACATTTGGAATACCCATCACAATATATTCCCTAAATATCTTCAGAGAAAACTTAACGTTTCACTCCTTCACGTTACCCAATTCATTGGAGAGCTATATAGGGCTCATCCACCCTTAGTTTATCACGGAACCACCCGTCTTCATAACAATGCCCAAGAACCACAACATAATCGTATCACATAAAACATGCATAAAGGAAACATAATATTTCCACATTTCAATCACAAGATATCAATACAACACATTGATATAATAAAAAAACAATATGAAAACCATTTTCAATACCAAAAAAAAGAAAAGTAAATCATGGTATTTATTTTTCATTTAAAAAAAGGTATGGCTTGTAGAGGAAGCTGAAACTCAAATAATGGTCATGGCGGCGGAGAAGTCATTTTCGCCGCATACGTACGACAAAAAAAACATTCCCTTTTGTCGTTTAGTAACTGCTTCATATAAATAATATTCCTTTTGAATAATCTTAAAAGTCAAAGGGGTTTATAAACCATATAAAAGAAAGTTTTGTATAAAACAAAATATGCCTCAATGAAAGGAGATTGAGACGAAGTCCCATACCTCGGGTCCGACCTGACTCGATCGTTCTTTAATGTCCTGAATAATAAACTTGAGTTAATTTCTACTTGATTAAGAATCTTTTTAAAGTTCATTATTCCTTTTATATCACTTATTACCATGTCATGAACACTATGTAATTATTTATGTTAATAACGGTCGTTTTAACAAACATTGGTACTTGAGTCAAAAAATGCTCTTTATAATTACAAGTTGTTCATGTATCCATTATATTCAGAGTTATACTCGTGATTTATATATCATATATATCATATATATCCAGTATATACATGCATTTATAATATTACATAACGTTTAGAGGTAAAAATGAAATACACCGTTCATGGAGACGGTAAGCCGTAGATACGCATGAACGCTACTTTCATTTCTATTTCACATTTTTATGGAATGGAATCATAATTTTATAAAGGTATATTATAATTCCAGTATAATATCATATATAATAACATTAATTAAATCCTTTATATATCCCACATGTGGCATTAACGAAATAAAATCACTTTGAGGGGGCGGTAGTCCGCACTTCCTTAAATGAAGATATCGCGTTTACCAATAATGGAAACCATAAAGGTATGCCCAAAATGAAAAAAACAGAAGCTTAAAAAAACATAAATATATTATATATATCATATATAAATATGGTGTCATCATAATGTCCACCCTTGAAGGTGTTAAAATAATGTTGAACAATCATCGTTTCGGGAGGCAGAAATTTGCCATCCACAGAAACAGTATGTTCTTTAACCATTAGATGTAGGTGTGTGTAAGTGGAGCTAGAATACTTCTTATAAAAACATCCCAGTATATTGAAGATACTGGATTTGTTACAAAAGAAATGAACAAAAGGAGTTTAGGGGGTTGGAGAAGCAAAATAAAACAAAAGGACTCAAGTGAAGACATTACCTTAAAATCGGGTAACTCCCTTTGGTTTGAGATTAACGGCTTCATTGAGAATACTTCTGCCCAAAGTGAGGTTTTAAGGAGTAAGATAAGGAAGTGGAGAGAAAAAATGGGCAGGGGTTGGATGAGCCCAAGGCTCAGGAAGTGTGGGTAAGGAGGTAGAGGTGGGGGCCTTTTATAAGAGGAGAGGAGGGGCACTCTTGGAAAGTAAAGAAATGTTACTTTATTTTAAAATGAGTTTCAGATTTAAAAGGTCTCACATTGATATAATTCGAGGCTAAGGTGATAGGGGTTCGAAATATACCTATCCAATAGGGGTTGTACATGTGTAGTTCATAGATTTTACATTATCTTTTCATTTTATTTAAATCCTTTATTAATGAGGTAGTCGCTGCATCATCCTGATGTCATGGATCATTTAATATATTTAGCGTTTAAAAATTAAAAAAAATATATCATGATGTTGGAATTTTTTTTTATATTTTTAATGAATATTTATAGTCAAAACTTTGACTTGTATAACCCCATGAAAAATTGTTTTGGAAAAACATCACATGTTTGTGTCATTTTTACTTTAACATTAAATAAAAAGTTATTTAAGTCATTTCCCAACCAAAGTTGCTCCATGGGGTCCCCAAGATGACCCATGGATTCTCTTGGTCGGCCATGACACATCCAATAAGGTTAGGACATGTGTCAAGCTCATCTCATATTATTAAAAGATTATTTTTACCTTAAACTACACTAATTACCTCTAATCGCGATTAAGAACTTAAAAGTTACTATTCACCAAAAAATTATTTTAATCTCATTGAACCACATTTTAATTCTTAATTACAACCATGTATGTCAGATTTTTGAAAATCAAATCACAGAAGTGACAATGTTCCATTTAAATGAAAAACCATTTTCCTTAACTACCACTTAGTGGTTTCACTATTCATCAAAAATTGATGTTTTTCAGAAAAAATACAAAAACATCACCCTAAGATATATTTGATATTATGAATTAAAAAATGAGGTATATTTTAAAAAATGAAAATAATATAATTTACATTAATTAATTTAATAATAAATTCCCGTTGTCATGACAAATAGCGTGTTTTTATGAAATAATAAGTATCCAAAGATTGACACCATTTTAAGTCCAATTTCAAAGTGAAATTGATTACAATGACCACCATTGGATTAAATGGTAAAAATATATTCTAATTTAACTTCAAAACCAATTCAAATAATAATCTAATCATATAAATAAATTAGATTATAAAGTGGTTTTGAATTAAAATACAACATTTTTCACTATTCATTAAAAAAATGAACATTATCACAAAAATACAAAAAATTCACACAAAGTAAATTTTGATGTCCCAATCATAAATAATAAGTTTATTTGAAAAACATAGCTTATAAAATTGTCAAAAGATTGATTTAAAAATGGTTTACCATCAAAAGGTAGTAAAACAATCTTTTAAAAATATTTGTGTATTCCATGCTTAAGATTGGATTTATTCTCATTTTAATCCTCTATAACACTATCTAAATCATTAATAGACATAGATAAAAATATCTATTATTCATTACTTACTTGGGATGTTACATTTTTTTTCTAAACCAAATGAGTTTGGATGACCGAATAGAAGAGGCAATTGGGTTTCGTTTTATATGTGGGGATGATGACACACATGGGGTTTTTGGAATGAATCAATTAAACGCACAATTTTATCCTACCAAAAGCCTAAAAAAATTCATTATCAACCCCTAGAGTTGATGATGTTTAAATATGGTCATTAAATAACTGTTGGTTGTAAAACCCCTACCCAAGAAGCCCATAGTCGATGCATAATTTTATTATATTAGTATTATTGCAAGGATTTAAATCCTAAAGGACCAATCGGTTTTATAGTTTTTGAAAACTAAATTACATACATGGATCAAATTTTAAATTGGGAAATTGAAAATAAAATATAATACATAATAAAATGAAATAAAGTTTACACTTGAATGATTATTTAATGTATTCTTCTTTATAACCTGGGGAAATGAAAATTAATAAGGGTGATCTCAAATGTTAAGAGCAGATAAGTAAAGAAAAACCACTCATGAATTTATAATAATACTCAACACGTAATGTTAAATTAATGATAAAAATAACATTAAAATTACTAGATATGGAAATATAAATATTTCATGGTAAGAAATAGAAAAAACATGTCATTAATCAATGAAACATAATATAAAAGGCATCTATAGATATGTCATCACAAAATCTATTGAATAAATAAGGACTTAAGATAAATGATGCAAATTATTTATTATTTTGTTCCCTGTTTTCTAGGTATATGGTACCTTTAATGTCATGACCTTTCATAATACGGTTTATAATATATTGGATACAAACTGATTTGTTTTATACAACCATACCTCTACTTTCAAGACCTTTCACATGACAGTTTATAACATACTAGTTACAAACACGAAGGGGTTTCATGACCTAATTTCATCCCATGAGACTACTGATGCATCAAGGTTATTATTTAAATGGTTACCATCTTGTGTCATACTAGTCGAAAGCATTCCTCATATATTGAATAATTGATTTAATAAATATAAAATGTTCACTATCATCAATTGTCTATATTTAATAAATGATACGTATTTATCAATAATTCCACATTGTAGGATTAGTAAAAATATGGTTTGCTGATTTTGATGAATGGAAATATCATTGATAGATCATAAAATCCTTCTTGAGGAAAATAATATTTTTAACGTTCCAAAGTGTCCCATACCACATTGAAACATATAAATTATAATCACAATGAAGGAATAACCTTAAATTAATCTTAGAATATCTTGATAATAAAGAGATCCATGATATAACATTTCAAATGGTAGTATATAAAACTTATAAAAGTGATTTGGTGCATAACATCAAATATGACTAAGTGGAATGTAAATTGTAAAGAAATCCCTTACCACTATGGTAATATATTAATTGGAAGACCCAACCGTATTGACCGTAGACAGAAACTTTTAAATTCATGAAAAAAAATATTTCATGATATATTATATCAAAATGTGTTGTAGTTACAATACACAAAATATGTAAGTGGTGTTAATGGTGTATGCCTCACAGAAATAAAATTGAGACTAGAATCCCTTACCTTGAGTCAAACATGTCACATGGGCCTTTATATTATTTAATAATAAAATTATGTTAATTATGTACTTTCTTTAGAGAATTAATCAATTTTATCATTACATTTACTATATATATTATTATTTTGTGTATAACTACATAAAAAATTATTATTACATTAGGTGTTTTGACCAAATTCTGTTGATGTGTAAAAAAGTATCTAGTAGGTCAAATATGGTCAAATGGGTCATTATATAAACATATCCAGAATAATAATCATGATATAATTTACATATTTATGCATTAATTATAATTTTAAAACTAATCTTGAAATATGGTTATGAAAAATTATCCAGCATTTCAATCATAGAGATGGTATGCTATATGTAGACATTAGTAACGTTCCCATTTTTAAATGATCATTATGGAATAAAAATAGGTAACATTATATAATTACAGAATGAAAAATATATCATGAATACCACTTTATTTAATAATATATACTTACATAAATAATTCTTTTGATTTAAAATGAGTCACATCATGTCGCGGATGCGGTAATCCACATGTCCATGACCGACAGAATAACATCTTAGTGTCTAAAAGGGATGAAAAAGAAATTGATATATTATATTTATATAAAGGTAATTACGTAATTAATATAACATATTTATAATTAATGTTACATACTTTTAATTAAAAACATCTGTTATACGTTCCATGTATAGTGTTAATGAATCACATCGCTTTAGGGAGGGGGTAGTCTATACTTCCACAAAGGATGTTATCGTATTTACAAAAAATTAAAAGTATAATGTTCTGTTTTATAAAATAATACATAATTGAAAATAAATATTAATTATCATATATATCATATATAAACAGTGTTTTCCTCATAATTACTAATCATGGAAGGTGGTAAAGGGGAAAATGAATGGCATCATTACGTGAGGGAGTAGTTTTCTGTACACCAAAATGATTAGTTCATTAACATTAGATGGATTCCTGTGTAATTGATGGTATGAAAATTAATATACAAGAATCTCTTAATATTGTGGATACTCTATTAATTATATAATCATTGAATAAGATTAATTTTAAATTTTGAGAAAAAAATAAAACTAAATATTTTGACGAAGGATGTTACCTCTTATTCAGGAAACACCTTTTGGTTTGCACAAATGGAATTACTTGGACTGATTTATGCAAAATATGGTGACTCTAGGTTTAGGGTATATATTTTAATGACCTATTTTGGAAGATCATTTTAGAGAAGAAGTGGGTTGAGTGGTGTGAGTAAGTTGGAGGCTGGAGTTTCTCTTTATCATATAGGTGGAGTGACAGTCTAGTAAAAACTAAAATCCATAAAGTAAAGGGTGTTATAACATACCTAATGTGACTCAAAAATGGAAAAAAATTGTTTTAAATGGGATTTATGGACAATAAAAATATTCACTGCACAAAAATAACTTCATTTTTATAATTTTATTCCTTAACTTCTAAGATCCCCCAATTTCAACATTGTGGGTTTTATTAAAGTATTTAGTTTTCTAACCAATGTAATTTAATAATTAAAGCAAAATAAAAGTGATATTTATTATAAAATGTAGACAAACTTAAATATTAATATTATATATTTTTTTAAAAAATATAAATATAATGTGTTTTGGAAATTAATTTTAAAACAACCACGTATAACATGCAAAAACACTACATTAACCCAAACCTTGAAAACAATTTTTTTACTATCTATGGATCAATATGATAATTATAAAAGATAAATTGATACATTAATAGACCCTATTTTATATTTATTATCACTCTTAAATAACTTATAAGAATACATGTTTTTTATTAATTATAAATCATTTAATTAAACATGGTTTATTATAAAATAACATTAATGTCAATTTATAAATTTCTATTTTATTTTAATTTAAAAATATCAAAAAAATATTGGATTTAAAATATATTAATTTCAAAACTATTTAACATTACATATTTATCTATAAAAACAATTAAAGAAAATAATTCAATCAATTTATTTCACTTTTAATATTTATAGTAGCATTTCTTTTATTAATTATTAACTAAATAATCACTACATTTTCGTTTCTAAATCATTTTATGTAACTAATTAATCACTAAAATTTAATTATAATTCATTATGGTTAAAATAACTCATTTATGTTTCATAATTATATGTATAATAAAAAATAAGTTGTTTTTTCAACATCAAAATGTTTTATAAATGTTATTGGTAAGGAAGGTTCTTTTTTGTCATTTCCCTTATATAATTTATCATAAAGGGAACTTTTTTATACATGTGTCAATAAAACTCATAAAACTAGAAAAAAATAGGGGACTTCATTTAACTATTATTAGAAAATGTCTATTGGGATAGTTTCTAGGTCATTTTGGAACTTTAGATTAAAATATAGTCCTTTATAGTGCCTAATTATACCTTAATTAGAGTAATTAATTTTAATCACCATCACTAATCTTTTTTGGAAACAAATTAATTTGATAATATTATAATATAAATTTCATATTTTTTACAACTTTTTATGTTTATTTTTCCAAATTCAATTCAATGAAGTGGAAAAAATATGTTTAAAGATTATCAAACATATGTGGCGAGAAGGCGGGGTTTAAAAGTAAAAACTTTCAAATGTTCAATAAGAATTTATACAAAATGTCACTTAAAAATGTTTCCAATGTCCAAAATTGTATTAATATATTTTTAATTGATATATTTTGAGTTTAATAAAAAGATAAATATATAATTTATCATTAAAATTTATTTAATGAAAAGGTAGTTTTTAAAATGTAGCAATTTCCACTATTAATAAAAAAAAGGTTACTTCAAAGAAAAATACTGAAAATTCACCCTATTCTAATTTTTAAAATTCAAATTCAAAAATAATTTTTATTGCGAAAAATAAAATTAATGGAACTTCGGATTATTTTATTTAAAATAGGTGTTCCATTAAAAAGATATAAAAATCAAAATTGCTTGTATCCCAAGAAAACATAGTGGAGTGTGTACCGCAAGATTAACTTGTTCTTGTGTGTAATGAAAGATAGAAAAAAATAATTTTATTCTGAAATAAAAATATATTAATTTATTTTATTTTTTCATTTTACGAGTTAGTAATTATTTTTGTTTTTACCATTATCATTTTATTTTTGCCCCTAGTAAATTAGTTTTCAACTTAGCCACGATATTTAATTTTTAATAATTTTTATATTAAGAATGGTAAAAAAAATTATGTTTAATATATAAAATAATATAAATTATTTTAATTAAAAATATGAATTCTATTTTTCCAATTTTATTACATATAAGTGGAAGAATCTAATTTCAAATTATACTCATAGACTCGAAGAAAAATTGATTTTTCTAAGAGAAAATTATTATAAGTATATACTATTTTAATATTCAAATTCAATGTGAAAAGTCATAAAATGAACTGAAATATATATTTTTTAATATTATTGAACAAATTTTACATAAAAATAAATTATTATATAATTTTACATTGACAATTGTATAGAACAAAAAGGATTTTTTTCAATAAAAATATGAATTTTTACTTTTAATCGAAAAATGATACATTTCATGAAAATAACAAAACAAGACCCTTAGATAATTTAGATATGATTATTTCAAAAATTATATTCATTTTAACAAATAAATTTTTTTAATGTGATAAAAAATAGTTTTAAATTCTATATTCATAGTGTGACTAAAGTGTGTTTAAAAAATATTTCTTTTTAGAAATAATTATTTTTAAATGATTATTATTTTATTTATAAAAAATATATTACCATAATTTTAATATTTTACTTCTTAATATTCATACTCACAAATTTTACAACACAGTTATAATGATATTCTATATTACGGTTCATTTATACATGGGGTTTCATTTTCCGTAATCTATTAAAGTGTTTTAATATAATGAAGTATATTTTTTGGGTTGTTTAAGATTATTTTTGTGTATAGAAAATGCTATCAAATATAATTTTCTCATTTTATAATCATAGATTTTTACAAAAAAGATTCATGAATAGATTAACATAAAGAAGTAGGGTTCCCTTAATGGATTCAGTTACACAACACATGAAAAAAAGAACTCAAGAGAAAATATTTTAAGAATTAAATCCTAAATTAATTATGGTAGAAATGAATTTTCTCTGTTGGGCTTGGATCTATATATTCCCATATATCTACAATATTCTTCCCCAATGTGGTTCCCCCATTCCACCTTCTCCTCCCCCCACATCTCAAGTGATGTTAGTCATGGTCCTTATCTAGTACTCCAAAGGTGGTTATACAGTCATCAAATGAATGAATGATTCCCTTGAATATGTAGCCCCTTCACATTTTTATAAACATTTGAACATAATCCCTACTCAATGTTCATAGTCATTATCTCCATGATAAATCCAAATAATACCCATTGTTGAGTCATTTTTCATCATCTTCTACCTGTGATTCATGTTGAAATGTCTTTAATAATGTGTTCCCACCCATGCATGTAATTTGATTTTAATTAATGTTTCTTATAAAGGATTTGATATTTATTTAGCCTCTCCGTCATCTCAAGATATGGTTCAATTATTCAATATTTGAATTCATTTAATAATTATGGGCATTATATATTCCCTTTTTATAACTTGATGTAGCTTGATGATGCTCATGAAACCATCATGAAAAACCCTAAAACTATTTTGGTACCATGAAAAAATATTGGATATACCCTTACATGAGATGTCATCCATCATTGGTACCCTTATGTGAGCATTGAAGCGTGAAAACACCATTACATTGGTTCCATATCTTTGATTGACCCTTATACGAGTACCAATCCACAATGATATCTTGACCCAACCCATTTAAATGAGGTGATACATTTACCTAGGTACTATATGTATCCTTACATAGCCTCTATGTTTACGGTAGATAGACTTGTTAATGATGTATTCACCAAGTTACCCTGACATGAGATGTTATTTAGATTAAATTGTCATTGAAGATACACTTATACATTTACGAGGAACTTTATTTAGCCTTATATAGCTTTTCAACTTGGGTCTACCCTTTTTATAACCATTAATAGAATGAGTCTTCCCTTACACAAATTTTCATTAAACTTTACAAGGAATCAAAAACTACAACATACATGTATGAATCATAAAAATATAAAAAAAATCAATCATTAAAAACATTTTTCGATTAGATTGAAAAAAAATTCCAGATTGTAAAATTAAACGTTATATTCCAATAATTTGATATTAAAAATAAAAACAATGAATAATTAATGAATTATCATCACATTTATTATTATATAAAAATAAAAAATACTAATCTAATTAATTCCTAAAAATTGTAATATTTGTTCTATATGTATTAGGAGATTAAATCAAGAAAATTTGATAAATTATAGTCCTAAAATTTACAATTTCAAATAATAATTAAAGGATTTAATATTTCCCCAAAAATAATAAATATTGAAAAAACCACAATTAAAAGAACATTTTCAAATTAGCACAATTATTTATAAAATTTATGTAAAGGAGTATATCTATATAAGGACACATGTAATTCCCCCACCATTGATGATTTTCTTATCCTGAAGAAATCATGTAATAAAATTTAGTGATAATAAATTTATCTCAAACATGAAAGAGTTTTAATGAAAAAAATATTATTTTAAACCATGTTTTCTCATATATATGTTCTCAAGTAATAAAAAATTATTAGTATTCTCAAAATAAAATTAATTTGTAAATATATTTTTAAAAAGAAATGAATGATCAGGAAAATTTTGAAAATATTTACACAAGCTTAACATTATAGTTAAATATTCTTCCAAAAATTTCATTTTATCAAAATGAGTAGACTCCCATAATTAAAATAGAATAATTAAAAAAAACTGGTGGATGAGTGGATTTAAAAAGTAAGAGTATTCATAAATAACCGCACCAACAGTTTCATCTTAAGGAAATAAAGTTCCCTTGTATTAGTATTTCATTTCATATCCTATTTAAATACATAACTTGTGATTTTAAAATCCTATTAAAAATTCAAAAAAATAAAGTTTTTAAATGGGAATCTCATAGTTTAAACAAAAAAATTAATTTCATGAGTGAAATGAAAATGATTTTACTAGATTGATCCTATGGTGGAAGAGAACTGATCAACCACATAAAGAAGCTGAAATATTCCTCGAGTTCCGGAAAAAATTACACCACAATTGACTGGAATTAAATTATATAATCATTTCAATTTTTAATATTTTTAGGGGTAATTTGATGTTTAATAAACTAAAACATATTTTAAAACAATTTAGGACCCATATCCCACACTTAAACCTAAAAATGTCAATATTTTTTGAAATTGTAGATGAAATGAAAAAAAATCATCTAACACAAGTATCAAAAGGTTGAAAATAAATTTTAAGGGTCACAATGAGATTCAAAAATAGTGATACCATATAAAATTTACCAATCATCTTCCATGAACAATTTTAATAGTTCCCTTGAAAAATTTGAAAAGAATTCTAATCAGATGATTAATAAAACTATCCTTTTGTTAACATTATAATTCAAGATTGAGTTAACTAATTTGTAGTTCTTTTGTTGTGGTAGTACGTTATGGTGTACCACTACAGTTGTTCCAATTTTTTAAATTCATTCATACTTATTAAAATCCTCATTATTTCCAAAATATATGGTTTCATTAATTGAGTTTCCAAATTCAATTTTGGGAATAATTTCTTTAACATAATTTTGATATGGTGTTAGTTTACTTGAAAAAAATTATAATTCTCTATAAACAATTTCCTAAATTTATAGAATATGTTCAACTAGACTTTTTTTAATTTCATATTTCAAAAAATTATTTCCATTAAGAAAGTATTAATTGGAATTCAATTCATCCTCATGATATAATGAATCAAAATAATAGAATTTAAATTTAAAATAACATATAATTTTCCTCAATTCATTTATACTTTAATAAAATCAAAATTTTGATAGATTAAAAAGAATCTCCATAAAACCCATAGGTGTTAATACATTTTCGATAGTCATAGATTCTTAAAAATAGATTATCCATAATGAAACAAGTGTTGATCATTCACTAATGTTTCTTCTACAGACAAAACAAGATCATTTGTGTGACCAGATTTTGGAAATGAGGAGAAAACGTTAAATATATTTCTATGATGATCGTACTCTTGAATTTACATACAGTTTATATTTTCCCGAAATATATCAACACTATTTTCTATTTCCATGAGAAATATTTTAGATTTTTAAAATTTTGGTTGACTCATTGTAAATAATTAGAAAAGAAATATTTCATAAAATTTCACTACCTCGACCTCTTTATCATGATAAATAAAAAGATTTGTTGGGTTTAAAGGTTAAATATAAGGATGATCAGTTTTGAGAGTAGTTTGAATAATTTCATATCTTATATATTTTAATTTAATGTTTTTATCTTTAAAATAAAAAATTTAGTCTCTCTTTCACTACTAAAAACATAATAAAACGTCATTAAAGGGGATTTTAAATTACAATCATCTTCTATAAGTTTTCCCTCAACTTAATATATCAATATCTCAAAACTTATATTATATTATTTTATTTTATGTGTTGGAAAAAGGAGAATAATGATACATTCATATTCAAGTTAATTCTCATTAACATGTTCCTACAATTCCTCAATTATAAGGGTTTTCGAAAATCCAATAGAGTTTTTACATTAATTTAGAGAGTTTTTTTATTGAGAACCTATTCTTTTTCATTTCATTATTCATATCCACCAATGGAATGTTTTTTATTTTTAGTTTAACTTTTCAATGTAATCAAATTCCAAAATTCTTCAACTCCATTTAGTACATTTCCTAATTAAATTTTTTATTTGAAAATTTATTTTTAATTGAGACTCCCATGCTTTATTATGGGATTTTCTTATTATATATTCTTCTTCAAGTTGATCAAACATAGAATGTAATTTCAACACCTTTTGTTTCACTTCATATTATTCTGCTGGATTAGCATTATAATATATTTGTGTTTATTAAACATGATATGTATGTTTTTAGATATTTTAGGAACACTTCCATTTACTATGACCGTAATATACACATCAAACTTCAAACATTTTTTATTTGTTTCCCAGTCCCTGAGTTGATTCAATTTTATCAAAATAAACACAAAATTAATTTTTTAAAAATAAATATAAGAAGTTTCAAAATAATTATTTGGATAGATTTAAAAAATTAAGAAAATAATGTTTGATTAAATATCCATACATACACATAGAAAACGAGACAATATTTTAGAATGTTTGTCATTATAACAGTAGTTTTTGACTGATTTTCAAAAAATGGATTTTATTATTTTTTAATTTTGTAACCCATAGACACATAATACATGAATTCCATAGAAACCACTATAAATGATCATATTATTTAATTAAGACTATCAATATTTCATTTATATTTCTTTTCCTCACACCAGAATAGTGATAAGTTAGTTTGAACCAAGGTTATTGTATGTGATTATAAAATGACCTTATTTGAAACCAAAAATTGCAAAAAAAAGGGAACAAAGAAAAAATTGAATAGAAGTGTGGAAGTGATCGAATTAATAAAAGTAATATGATATGAGTACGTGTTCATAACATTATTAGAAGATAAGTATATGGGTTATAGGAAGGATTCATGAAAGAAGGATGGTGGGAGGGAGTATAATTGTTGTGGACTCTTGAAAAATTGAAAATCAAAATAATAGATTCATCTAAATTAAAAACATATATATTCATCCGTAGAATCAACATTCATTAATAAGTAAAATAAAATTCATCAGGTTTCACTACAAAACCATTAATTATAATATAGTGAAAGATATTATTAAAAATATGAAAGAAACTTATTCTCTTCCCTTGAAATCTATATGATAACCAAGATTGATTAAAAAAAAAACGATGTCCTAGAAGGATGTATTGTAGTATAAAAGAAGAAAATAAGGGATTAAATGAATTAAAAAATACTTTCCATTAATTAATTCAGATACATTGCATGTTAAATAAAGTAATTAAATATCAATGAATATTTTAATTTAGTAGAATATTAAATAATATTGATTGAAATATTTTCTTTTATCATTTAATTTCCATAATCCACATCTATATATAGCTTGATTACTCCTTGAAACACCCTACCCCTCATACTCATACACAACCTATTTGGAGTAGTTAGTTGAGGTCCCAATTTCATCTGTGGATGGGATTGATATGTCATATAACTAATGAATGAAAATCTCGAAAAGATAGTGCATAACCCTTTACATGAAGTTGCACACTAAATACCAAATCCATGATCACAGCCAACATCTCTTAGTCAAATATCTAATATCCAAGTGTTGAGGATTACATCACATAATCTTCTTACAATAACTCAAGTCAATATAACTAATAGAATATGTTCCCACACATGTGGGTCTCGATTTATCATTAAAAATCCATGAAGACCATCAGTAGTTCATTAGCTTTACATTCATCTTGAAATAATTCCCACCTATTTATATTTTGAATTCATTTATGAATTTATGGAATAACTCATTCATTGACTTCATTATACTATATCATTTCAAGATGAACCTGAGGATAACCATACAAAAAAATATTCAGCTATAGTGGCACCACTACTACAGATACCCCTTTTATCAGCACTAAAAATGGCCTTTAAAAGTGCTTGAAAAGCACTGTTAAAGCCGGTGAAGATAGGGTGTGGTCCCCTTTATCATCTCTCCAAAAATCATTGATAAAGACCCCTTTTATCAGCAATTTTTAGTATTGATTACACTAAAAAAATTAAAAACAATTAACAAAATACTGCAAATATCGGGGGGGGGGGGGGCTTTTTACAGCGTTTGAGCCCCCCTTTATCAGTGCTTTCCCGCATCTCCAGTAGCCACACACCACCTCCTACCTTTATCAGCGTTAGACCATCTAAATCAACCCTGCACGCGCGTCCCTGCCTCCACCCGGATTTGATCTCAAGACCGCCCCCTACGTGCCTGAAGCCTTTTCCACTCTCCTATATTGATTTCTTCTCTTATTTATGATATATCTATTTATTTATATATATGCTTAGTTATATTTATTCGTGTAGTAATATAAATTTATATTAATATATATATAGTTATACTAATATATATAGTTACATTAATAGATATATAGTTATATTAATATATATATATAGTTATATTAATATATATATAGTTATATTAATATATAATTATATAAATATTAATATATTGGTATTTAAAAAAAATAGCTATTAGTTATTAATTTATATAAAGCTAATATATTTTATATGCAATTATGTTCAATTATTTATTTAAAAAATTAAATTTTTATGTGTGAATATATAAAAAATATGTACATACAGATAGATATTTGATTATAAATAGCAGAGAATTATAAAAAACGATAAAATTTCAAAGAAATAATATCAATATGAATGTAATACATTGGAATAAATTTAGTCCGCGCAAAAAAGCCTATAATACCCCATTAAACAAGGCTGAAGATCCATAAAATGTTAAAAAATCGGGGTACCCCGACTAAAAACTCAGTTTTGGAGGCCATCTGGGCCTTTTTTTCCATGAAAGAACATTGATCGGGATCCCCCAATTATAAGGGTGTAGATCTCGTCATATGCTTCGATTTGACATGTGGTAGATCTCAAACAGACACCCGGATCAAATGTTATGGCCGTTTAAAGTTCGAGTTGTGTTTTCAACATATTTTGGATCTTTTTTTAATTTTTTTTAATTTTTTTAGTCTTCAAATTTTTATTAAATGACAATTACTTTTTAATAATTACTAAATTTTTAATTAAAAATATTTTTTTAATTTTCTTATAAGCCATTTTCCTTAAATATCTTATATATTAACTATATTAAGTGTAAATGTATATTTATACTTATCTAAAATATATTCACAAATTATATATTATATTTATATAAAGATTGGTATATTTATATATTGATATATTAATATATTATTTTTATTTAATTTTTTCTGAAGTTGACCCTTTATCAGCGCTACTAAAAAAAATGATGATAATGGTTGGTGCCTGGAAAAATAGTTTTTGTGGTAGTGCACCTTGACGTGACATTGGGTGTACCAAAAAATGAGATCTTAAACATTAGAATACGCAAATATGAGTGTTTAAGAAAAAAATCACCTTATCAGTGGTGGTTGATCTTTAATTCACCCTTACACAAGTACTCAACCATGATGATACTTTGATGCAGCCTAATGAAGTGAGGTGTTGCTTTATATAGGTATTGTATTTACCCTTATATAGTCTTTATGTATGCGGTAGTTGCAATGACATGAGTTGGATATTATGAGTAACCCAAACATATAATTCCATTATCTTTATGTAGGTGATAATCCAGAAATGATACTTTATATATATAATGGATTTACCCTCACATTGATTTTAAACCATGTTCTACCCTTACACTGACTTTAAGAGCATATGGGTACTCTTATATTTCTTGACATTGACCATCACTTTTCCCTAAAAACCTCAAAATAACTTTACACAATAAAAAATGACACAAAATTAATCAAAAATAAGATTAGTCAATCTTATATGGGAAATAAAATTTCTATGTTATAAAATATAAATATATATTCAAAAAATTAAATATAATGAAAAAATTTAATAGATAAAGAATTATCTTCATAATGAATAACTATTTCAAAATCAATAAAATTTTAATTTATTTCAAAAAAAATTGAATTATTTATTCTTAATATATATAGTGATTAAACAAGGAAAATTATATCAATTTCAATTATAAATCTCTAAGATCTTAAAATAGTAAAAATCTGTTTGATAGTGTACATGGAAAAGAACACAAGCTTAAAATACAATCTAAATATAGTTATTTAAATTTAATCTCTATGATATCTTGTGATACATGTAACATCAAGTCTAAATAATCCTTGTACCATTATAACCATGAAATAAAATTGGTGGTTATGAATATGACAAATTAAATTATTAAATCATATTCAATACACATATATAATATAAATTCAATGATTATCTTTTGATTAAATTTAAAATAATAAATATTTCAATGAAAAATAAAAGATTTTTCTCAAAATAGGATTCATCCAAAAGATATTCATAGAGATTTTCAAATATAAATTAAAATAAATTTTTACAAATTAAAAACACTATTTTACAAAATGAAATTATTTTTTTAATTCATCTTGTCAAAATTATGTTAATTTAGTTTGTAACTTTTTTCAAAGATTAATTTTTTGATGAATAGTGAAAAATTATTATTTAAAAAAACCTTCTCATTTAGAATATTTCAATGTTAAATATTGATTTAAAATTGTATTAAGATAACAATTACTAAAATTGTATTATTATCCATACAATTTAGTTCATTGAAATTACATTCATTTTTGATTTATGAGATTAAAACCTTCTATACTTATGATAATTTTCTCATTGAAAATCTATATCTTCATTGAATATGCTTGTTTAATTTTTAATTAAATTTTAGAAATTAAATTAATGGGATTTAAAATAATATATTAAATATTTATAATCATAAAAATTAAAAATATATAATACATTCCTCTAAATTTTTATTCATAATTAATAGTAAAAACATTAAAATTTATTTTTATGGTTTATGTTAAAATTGGTTTCCCATGGTGTTAAATAAAAGATATAATTGTTAAAATGACCAAAAAACTTGTCATTTTTATTTTTTATGACCATATTTAAACCTCTTAATATGCATGGTTTGATAGTGATCTATTTTGGTGCCATATGGAACGTGAAAAACATCGGTATCACTTTTTCTTTTCAAAAATTCAAACATTGTCCTCTAACCCAATTATAAAAGGTCCCAAATATCTTTTTATAATCATAAACGTAAATATTGTTTTATGAAAATACATACAAAAATCTTTAATATACAATCCTAACAACATCCTAGAGTCATATGTTTGATCAGAAATCAAATCTATAAATCATTTAGGTCTAAACCTGTAGAGGTTTTTTGAAGAAGAGGTAAAGTCCATAACAATATGTTATCATTTTACTTCTCATTATAACTCCATAACATATTTTCAAGATATTAAATAAAAAAAAAATTTATAAAATTTATATTGATGTTATTATTTTAATTTCATATCCTATATAAATATCCTCTTTCATCAAATGGGAAACGAAACTGTCAATCGAGTGTATGGTGGACTGCTGCCTCATGAATCGATCTAATTTTTTTAATTCACCACCTCAAAGAGATGGATATAATAAATGATTTCACATATTTATATTATATTTTTGAAATTAATATACTTATTTAATTTTAGTATCAAAATTTACCTTTTCACCTTTTTATCTATTAGAAAATAATAACATCACCCGTGCGTATGTGCAGATTTCTGCCACAATATAGCGATGTGAATTTCATTTCCTATTATATAGACATTTATGATAATAATTAGATATTAAATTAATATAAATGAACTATATTATATAATAATTCTTCTATATAGGGGAAATAATATTTACCTTATTTATGTACATTATTTTGAAAAAAATAGAAATGATGTTCATACAAATGTTTAATATACTATCTCCGTGGAAGGGGTAACTCATTTTCCATATCTAAATTTTATGGGATTTTATTAATCCATATATAAATATTATATATTATATTTATATAATTTAAAGCAGTCTATATATTATTTAACCATGATAAATATGAAATTATTGAAACTACCAAACATAAAAATACTCAAAAAAACATAACAATTGTGACCTAAAATAGATATTTCAATAATGTATTATTAATAAAATTTTAAAAAAAGACTATAAGTAAATAATATATGTTATAAATTATATTAATATGGTTTTTAATATAACTATAATAAATATTTAATTATTATAATTTTGGTATGGGAACATATATTTCAAATCAGAAATAAGGTAAGGTCTTCTCGTCTCACTTTTAGTTTCATGATACATATTCTATTTTGACCACAAAATTATTTTGTGTAGTTTTAATAATTACCCCTTATTATGTTATATCATTAATCTATTATATTAATAGTTTTTAATGTTTTATTTTATGTTATTACTTTCTTGGGGATTACGATTAAAAAGTTACCAATGTAGTACTTTCTTATTTTAAAATATCATTAATATCTAGGATTGCCTATGTTTAAGTCTCCCTTAGGGAAATTATTTTATCATTATATCCTCAAACAAATATATTTTCTTAGACTTTGATTATTCACGATATTTTCATGTAATAATAACAATTTAAACTCTTTCTTACATAAAATGATTTTGGAAATGTTTTTTAAATCCAATTATATCACTCATCCCAATTGATTCAACCTATGCCTTACCAATGTTTTCTAATTTTTTAATTTTTTTTAAACATTATAAAAATTAATTTTGAAATAATTTTTTACACATCATGGTATTTTTTACAAAAATAATTAAAATGAATCATTATGTCGTTTTTATAACATCATTCTTTTAAATTTTTTTACAAACATGTGAAAGGAATTTTTGTTTTAACATACTTTGTTTCTATGAAATTTGAACCATAATGATAATTCCTTGAATTAGATATTCAATTAATAGTTTATAAGGATCAAATTGAAGAATATTTTTCCTAACATTTTTTTATGTTTTTGGTTTTTAAAAGTTATTTATAATTTGGAGAGTATATTTTCCTCAATAATGTTTTTAATGGATGTTTTTGGTATTTCAATTATTCAATGAAAAAATTCCTCATTTTTTCATATGATACATTGAGAATATGTTTTTATGATTCCATCCTTATTATTTTTTAGGATGGGTTATGATCAATTTGACTATGATGTACTATTCTCACTCGATTCCTCATATTAATATGGATGGTTTATATTTATGTTTACTGATTGGGGTAATTTTTAGCATTTCATATGATTGGTTTTAATTAAAATGTTTAAAAATAATTATTTTTCACTCGCCTAATATAAATAATTCATTGGAATTATTATGTGATGGTAAGGCACACTATATCCACTTGGAGCCTTGGTAGGTCTCAAGAGTAAAATTAGCATGGGTATTTGACTGTGGCGTTACCCAATTATATAAGATGTCTTGGAATGAGGAATTGATTGAATTTTTATGATTTATGACATTATTAATTCCCTCATAATGTGATTAATGAATGATTTTATATGTGATTATTAAATTTTTTGGAATATTAATGGGTAGGTTTCAAGATCCTGTTATTATTTATATGGAATTATTTGATCACCTTTTATTCCTACCATATAGTACTCATGTAATTGATTGAATGTAATATGATTCAGTTATTTACCATTGCATATTGATTAATCCTTATTTATTTATTATATGTTCCACTGTATGTATACCCCTTAATAAGAATTAAATATGATCCCTTTCCTATGATTCCTTTCCCTAGGATACCGAGAAGTGTATTACGATTGACATGCTAAGATATGATATCATGAACCAAACCAGGTCGACCATAAACTGGTCAAATGAGTTGAACCATGGCAAAGCTTGAGAGGTGTTCCTAATCCTTTTAGGCTGGTGACAAGCACTAGGGCATCAACAGAGTACAAATGGGAATGATTTTACCGATGGAAAATAAACTAAGTAGTAAAAATATAAAAAAAAATAATGGATCAGTAAAACAACTAAACTATCCATGAATAAGACTCCACATAACTCCATGGGTAACTCTACAGTACCAAATCGAAACATCACCCATGGTGATCAGAACCAAGATGAAACCAGCACCAAGTCTAAAAATAAGTAACATGATATGTCTATGAGTATTAACACTTATGATGTAGGCCTAACTAATTCTGTAACCAATTCACATCCTTTAAATAAAGAAACAATTATTTCAAGTTTGAAATATAACATATAAACATAGGTTTTTCATTAATTTACATTTCAAATTACACAAATCACAACCTACTTCCCATGAGTTTTAAAACAAGTTTCATTGCAATGATAAGTTATGTTCATGGGGAGGAAGGATAAAAGTGATCCAAATAAGAAACACTAATTTTATTTATAAAGTGAAATAGGTCTTAAAACATTTCTCACAAAAACACACATCCACGACCTACAATGAGAACTCCAAAAAACAAGAACAAGGGAGATGGTCTACCAATGAGGGAAATTGATAATGATTCTTCTGTCTAATAATAATGGTAATACCTAAGAACATAGAAGATAACTGTGACATACTATACGTATGACTCATCCTGAAGGCGTGTCCTTCTAAATGACATCATGTTGCCCTAATGCCCGATCATCAACCTATATGTCCTAGTCGAGGGGCCCAATCCCACATAAATAATAACAAAATATCCCCTTATTATGGGCCATTAGCAAGTGAATATTCTAAAATAGTGAAACAATCATTCATAGTAGACCTCTTTGTTATGATAGGTTCCCATTTATATTTCACAAGGGGGTGTTCCATACAATTCAAACAACAAGTCACACAGTTTCTATATACACATCTCCCAACTGGAACCACCCCAGGAACCTCAAGGGTGGTCCCTTGCTGTCGAACATTAATCACATAAGGGAGGTCGGATAATTAGGAACCTCCCACTGTCATATCAACATTTTGGTAGGGATCACAACAAAATAATGTTTTTCCAAAAAAAACCATTTCAAAATCCCTAACTTGCCATTACCTTTACAATATTCAACCATTTTCCAAAAACATTTAGAACCATTTCCTAAATAAAACGAAACATCACCTTTATACTAACAAGGTTATACAAAATTTTAGACCAAGAAATCACCAAAAAGTGTCAAAGCACAATTTAATTTCGAGTTAAAATTCAAACAGAATACGAAAGTGACAAACATGATTTCAAACTACTTAGAAACCAACCTTCTTTTACAAAATACAAAGGGGGAATAACATCCAACCACTCATCCATGAATGTTTCAAGACAATACTTGATGAACCCTAGGCGTCACATTTTAAACAATATTAAAATGACAAACAATCCTTCCATAATTTTAACGAAACAAATTTATTTTATAGAATACCATATACCAACCACTTTTGTAACTAAAAAACATTTGGAAACCTATTTCAACAATCCAACCAACAATTTAAAATCAGGAACACATATAAGAGGGCCAAAGGGGCATACTAATAAGCACTTATGGTGATAAAAAGCATTAAGAAACATAAAATGCCGCTCTGAGCACCACAATTGTGTTAATAAATTTCAAATGATACCATTATAAATCACTAGTCAATTATAAGAGCCAACTGGGCCATTTCTAAAGGAAAATGTATGCTAAACCATTTCCAACCATATTAAACCATCACAAAAACAATGTAAAACTATCTAATTCTATAGGGTATAAATAATTTAACAACAATAAAAACCTATTTAGCATCTAAATGAGGTGAAAATATCAAGAAATAAAAATAAACATAATTTAAAGGGAATATAAAATAGGATCCTACCTCAAGAATGAAGTAACTCCAATAGCACGGTGCCAAACACCAATCACATCCCCACCGAACCCAATGGAGGGTGGAACCAACCTAACACAACTATTTGAACATGCAAAATAAGGAATTCACCATAAAGGGAATGAACCTAGAAACTAAAGTTTAGACAAAACACAAATCACAATATAGAAACCCTAAATCCGGAGAAGGGAGAAGAAAAACCATCAGAGGGGGTAGATTCCACCATTGGTGGAGGGTGGAACATCAGAGATGTTTCGGTCGGCTGGGTCGAGCATGAGTAGGGGTCACACATACTGGATGATGCGTACCAGAGAGTTTTATGCGGCTGGAGAGAGGCACACTAGATAGGTCCATGCAGATAGAGAGAGGTGTGTTGGAGAGCTATCTCCAAGGGAGGACATATGTGTAAAACGATCAGAAGGGGAGGAGCTCGATGCAATAAGGCCAATAAGGGGGCGCACCACTATGCGAAAGGGGGAGGAAGATAAGGAATGAAAAAGAAAAAATGAATAAAAACCCCCCAAAAAAAATCAAAACATTTGTCATAATAATAGTAGTTATAGTTTTAATAAACATGATGATATTAATATCATGATAAAATAGAAATAACACCCATTTTATCTTTAATAATAACAAAAATATTTATAACAACATAATGCTAAAAATTATATAAATATCTATTTCATTTTTGATAGTAATAATTGTAATAAAAATAATAATAATAGTAACAAATAATGATAAAAAATCCATCCAAAATAGGAATAATAATGCTATTATTCGCATCAATAATAATACTATCAGTATTAAATTTAAATTATTTATTTATGTAATATTTTTTACATTTTTTAATAATAATGATATTGATTATTTTAATGATTAAAATGATGATAAAAATTTTATTAATAAAATTCTTAATATTAATAACGATAATAATAAAAATAATAATAATCCAATTAATATAATTATCAATTAATTTAGTTTTATTTTACGGTTTCATATTTTATTTTGAAACTTATTCCAAATTCATTTTATTACTAATTTATCTTTATAATTCATATGGCATATCGGTCAGGCTGCGTGGTGACCATGGCGTAGCTGCACGGTCTCCCAACTGTGATTTGCTTATAGACCAGATGTCGTTAACCCAAAACATGATTTTTTTTCAAGTAAACCCAATACATTAAACAAAGTCTCACTCGAAACCTGACCTGAGACGAATCCAATGAAAAAATCAAACCCAGTTGTGAGAATTCTCCCCACTATAATGATTTTCACCCCCAAAAGCCATAATTTGGATGAACCCCTAAAAAAAGCTGACACACATATATAGTTCACGAAGATTCCCAAAGAATGACATATACGTAGAGAAAAATTCAATATCAATTAGAAATATGTTTATAAAATAAATTGGTGAGACCCATAATGGAGTCTCTGCTATGTACCACCCTCCCCCAAGAGTTTAAACACCTCCACATTATCAGTCTGAAAGACATAGGGCTTTCACAACACCAAATACTACGATAAAACATGAACATCCTAAACCTCACCAAATGAAACACATACCACTCAAACCACTTGAATACTCCCATCATTTAATTTTATCAAATTGAAAACTTATAATTAGGTGGTCTATATAGGAACAACCACCACCAAACTGATACCTAGAAAAAAAAATATTGACATGGCTAGGCCCAAATTGAATCCCCACCATAAGAAGAAAGATGAAACAGAATTTAGTAAGACTCATGATGGGTCTTCCCAGAATTAGGACTGATTATATTGACCAAACTCGAAGAATTTCCACATGGATGAAAAAACATCCCCTATAAGGGGAGGGGATGGAAGGACCCAACCAATAGGGCATCAAAACCACAATAGACAAACCAACAACACCACACCCTCGGATGAAAATAATGTATGTCACACTAAGGGTAGAAATTAAACCAATGACTTTTTACACAACTGGGGTTATCCTAACTATGTACTACCTTCACACTAGGGCCCAAGTTTGGATCTCTAAGGATTGAAGAATCACCAGCCTCATAGTTAGGCTAGATAAACTCCTAAACAGAAATCATAGATCAAAATTTCACAAAGCAGACTTCATTAATAAAAGAGATTAAAAAGGTTATGATAACCACCATTATTATAACTGAATGTAATGAAAAACAAAAAATTCTATTGGGTATAACTAAGACATCCCCAAATCATTATAGAAAGAAGACCCCATATTGATTCGAAATGTTGCCCTACCCCTGTGGACGGGCTGGTGTTATCTTCAAAGAGTAGGGTATGGATTCATGAAACATCATGGAAGCACCACTACAGAACTGATATAGGTGACCCAAGAATCCACTGGTGTGAAAATTTCTTGTAGAACCCAGGCGCACCTGCTTTTTGTGACCCTTCATACCACACTGATGATAGATCATGAAATTGGGCTATAAAGATGTTAATTAGAAATATTAAGGCCTCTTAATTACTATATTAGCATCACCAGTGTCAGGCTGCTTCCCACTCTTCTTATCAATATCCTCTAAACTACTTCCAAATAATAGAGGAGGATTCTCCTTAACAAGTAAAAATTCTAACTCAACATTAGCATGAAAGCCTTGTCTCACCACATCAGAGAAGGTGGTTAGGTTGAGTTCTACCACCTTCGATTGTAGTTCAGATTGGATCCCAAATTAAAAATTTAGTACATTCTCAAGATCAATTTCAACCTACAACGGGTCATTCGAAACTAGGTCCAAGAAATGTCAATATAATTTTAATACTGATCTTTCAACCTGTTGAAGACCACACAACTACATCAACTTTCTTAGCTTTATCATCTCAGAGAAATTATGTTGGATGAACAATGACTAAAAGAAATCTCAACTAGGATCTTTCAGAGACATTATTTGAGACATTTTCTTATACCATTTATATTTTGGGCCTTCGAGCATGAATGTAAAAAAATTAACCTTTAATAACTCAGGAAACAAAAGGAAAATATTGTCCCTCCCAATATTTTTCATCCACTAATCTTCAAGAGGATACACTTGACCATAATATAGTATAGGGTTCAACATCCATAACTCAAGGATGTAGTCTATAGGTTGATCAACTGGAGTGTCTTCCAAAGCTAAAACACCTGATCCTACACCTTAGAGATCCATCAAATATTCAGGGGGGAGACACTAAAAACATGGAAATAGGGAATATGATCAAAACATAGTTACAACCATATCAAATTATACTTTTGACAATTAAAAACAATAACATTTCAAACCATTTTCCAGAATTTAAAAATACCCAAAACAATTCACAACTCAAAAATTGTTTCGATGGGTGACTTGGCCATATGGTTGGAGGCCATACCCCAGTCATTCCACCATCAGATATAGCATTCTAAGAAAATTTCATTATCTTTACATGGATTTCCATGCCATGTGATCTCACAAAGACCACTTACCTAACTCCCTTTCTATTTCAAAATTAAAAAAAAAACCACGAGATTCAAAGGACACTGACAAACTTGGACATGCCATGGTAACCTGAGTTTTTGAATGAGAAAGGGTTCATGACATCCTTCTATATCCTACAACTTGATAAACACAATCCTAATCCTTCTACCATGAAAACCCTAAATAACAATGGGGACTCTAAAAATCAATGTGATCAAAAGAGTTTATCTTCTTTGAAACCATTTTTTCAAGAACCAACCCAGGTCGACCCTAAACCAGTCAGTTGATCCGATCTATGGAAATTCCTAAGGGGTATTCAAGATCCTCCTAGGTTGGAGACAAGCACTATAGAATCTATAAATTACAAATGGGAATGATTTCTCCCAACGAAAATAAAATAAGTAATAGAAATAAAAAGAAAAAAGAAAAATAAATAAATGACAGGAAAAGGAAAAAAATGATCAACAACATGACTAACCTGTCAATGATTAAGACTCCACATAACTTCATGGGTTACTCTCCAATACCAAAACCAAACATATCCCATGGAGATCCGAATAAACCTGAAACATACACCATGTTTTACAATAAGAAACATGATATAGGTGTGAGTATTAACACTCAGTAGGTAGTCCCAAATAATTCTATACCCAAGGAATATCCTTTAACTAAAGCAGTATTGATTTTATGTTTTAAATATAATATATAAAAATAAGTTTTCCAAACTTTATATTTCAAAATACTAAAATCAAAACCGACTCCCCTCATGTTTCAAAACAAGGTTCTTTTCGATGATAAGTTATGTTCATGGGGAGGAAAGATAAAAGAGAACCAAATAAGAAAGATTCATTTTTCATTATAAAGTGAAATAGCGCTGAATTTTTTTTAATAAATACACAAATACATAACATAGAAAGAAAACTCCAAAAATGACGAACAAGGGAGATGGTCTCATAATGAAGAAATGGCCACTGGGCCTTATGTCAAGTCATCATGGGAATACCAAGGAACTAAAAGGAAAAACACAACATACTATAAATGTGAATCATCTTGAAGGCATTCTCTAATCAATGGTGTCATAACACCCAAATTCCTGACCATCGCCCAACATGGCTGAGTCGAGGGGCCTAAATCCATAAAAATAATAACAAAATATCTTCGTCTGTGGGCCACTAGACATTGCATAATCCAAACTAGTGAAACAACCATTATTAGTAAAACTATTTTTTATTATAGGTTCCCATGTATATTTACCAAGGGGGTATTTCATATAATTCACACAACCAGTCACATGCATGTTATATACACATCACCAAACTAGCACCACCCGAACAACCTCAAGGGTGTTCCCTTACCATAAAACATTCATTACACAAGGTAGGTTCTAAACCAAAGACCCTCCCATCTCACAGATCTACATCTAATAAAGGATACCAACACAATAATATTTTTCCAAAAAAAAACCATTTCAAAATGCCAAATGGTCCTTTTGCTTCATAACATTCAACCATTTACCAAAAACACTTGGATCCATTTCAAAACAACACCAAACATCATATTTATGCTAACATGGCCAAATGGTCCGTTAGACCAAGAATTCACTAAAAAAATCCCAAAGTGTAATTTAAATACAAAAAAAAATACACAAAGCATACAGAAGTGCCTAACGGGCTTGCAAAATACTTACAAATGAACATTATTTTACAAATTCCAAATGGGGTGTAGCTTCCAGCCACTAAACCAATCATGTTTCAAGACCAACCAAGCCAAACTATATGGAACACATTTGGAACCACTTTGAAATGCCCTACGGGCCTCCATCATTTTCACAAGAACAATTAAATTCATAGAATACCATACACCAACCACTTTCAAAACAAAAGTAACCTTTTAAAACCCATTTTAATATTCCAAACCACCATTTTAAATCAGGAACACATCTACAAGGGACAAAGGGGAATGCCAACAAGCACTTATTATGAAAAACCCCATTTAAAAACATAAATCACAACTTTGAACATCACAAATATGATAATAAATTCCATACAATACCATTATAAATAACTAGTAATTTATAAGAGACAATGGTGCCATTTCAAAAGAACATGGTATGATAAACCATTTCCAACCGTATCAAACCATGAAAAACCAAGGGTAAACTAACCAATTCCAAAAGGTACAATACAATTTAACAAAAATAAAACCCTATTTTAAAACTAAAGGTGGTGAGAATATCATGGAATAAAAATAATAGTAATTTAATGGTCATATGAAATGGGTTACTACCTCAACAATGAAGTACCTCCTTGAAACATATTCCAAACATAAATTGCATCACCACCACAACAAAGGCGGGTGAAACCAACCAAATGCAACAAGTTGAACAAGGAAAATAAAGGGATCGACCCTAAAATGAATGATCCTAGAACTTAGTGTTTTTAAATAACATAAATATCAATATAAGAACCCTATATCGTGAGAAATGAAAAATAAAACCCATGGGAGGGGGAAGCCACAACCGTTGGGGGAGGGTGGCGCATTAGAGAAGGAGGTGTGTCAGGGAGGTGTTGTCCAGCTAAGTCGAGCATGATCAAGGGTCACGCGAGATGGACAATATGTATCATAAATGTTTGTGGTGCCAGAGAGAGGTGTGCTGAAGAGGTTCATGTGGCTGGACAAAGGCATGCTGGAGAGGTGATTATAAAGGAGGAGGTGTAGGTAAAACCACCAGGTGGGGAGGATCTCGATGCAGAAGTCAAAAGGGGGGGGGGGGGTTCCTCGATGAAAAGGGGGAGGTAGATAGGGAAAAATGTAAAAACAAAAGAAAAACCAAATAAAAATAAAAACAATCAAAATATTTATCATAATAATAGTAGTTATAGTTTTAATAAACATGATAATATTTTTAATATCATCATAAAATAGTAATGACACCCATTTCATCATTAATAAAAATAACAATATTTACAACAACATAATGCTAAAATTTATATTAACATCTATTTCATTTTTAACAGTAATAATTTTAATAAATTTTTTTATAATTATAAAAATGAATGATAACAAAACCAACATTAATAATTATAATACTATTATACAGAACAGTAATAATATTATCATTAGTATAGTTAATTTATTTGTTTAACTCAATTTTTTTTAATTTTTTTTAAATGTTTAAATAATTGTGATTGGGATAATTTTAATGATAATAACAATGATAAAAATTTTAATAATAAAATTCATTATATTAATAATGATAATGATAATAATAATAATAATAATAATCCCATTGATATTATTATCAATTCAATTAGTTTTATTTTAGTTTTTATAATTTTATTTCAATAATCAATTTATCTTCATTTTATTATTCATTTAAGTTTTTAATTCATGTGGCATACTGGGTAAGTCACATGGTAACCAGGTTGTAGCCACTCGGTCTCCCAACAATGATCTTCCCATTCACCCGACGCCTCTAAGCCCAAAACACACATTTCTCTCAACTAAACAAAAAAATTTAAATAGAGAGTAACCGGATCCCTGCTCCAAGCCAGAACCAAAGAAAAAATATCAAAACTGGGTGTGACATATGATAAAGGGAATAATAGTGTAATTAAATAAAATAAGATATTTTTTCAATGTTAAAATATGATTTAGATATATATAGTTTTTTAAAAACTACTAAAATCTTTATTCTAATAGGATTTGATTCAATGTATCTACTATAAATGTAATGAAATAACGATAAACTCTTGGATAATAGTGTTGGGTCATTATAGTTGGTATTATAGAACATTTAATAGAATATTTGGGAACAATATTTATGGTGTAATATATTATGGAACATAAAAATATAATATAATTTGAGTATATGTATATATGATGATAATAATATATTTGTAAGGAAGATATTATAAGTTATTCTAGAAATATATAAATTTATGGATAGTATAAGTGTCAATGTTTATAGAATTTTTGTACCTTGGGGTCATAAATAAAAAAAGTGTCCAGTGTGATTTCACTTGATCGTCACATATCACATTAAAATTGTTCTTGAATTTCATCTGGGTTGGCACACCTTGTAGAAATTCTGGGGATAATTAATCAATCGACACCTACCGCATGAAAATGGTTCTTTAATTGCAGCTGGTTTGACACACTTGGGGGAAATGTTGGGGATAATTAATAATTTATTTACAATTCATTATAAATGATATGAAACTATTTTTATGATTTTGAGTCATTCCTAAAGGAATAATTTTTATGATTATGATATTAGTTTTTCATTATGATTTCAATTAATGTTAAGTATTTCCCTAGTTTTGGGATTAAAAATTTTGTTTTGTAATGTTATGATCAAATAAAGTGTATGAAATTTCATATAAATGGAACCTAGTGGATGTAATAATAACGATATCAAAGAACATACACCATATAGGGAGATCTCAAGTGGGAAAGATAATAAAGATGGATATGGAGAAACCGTTTCAACTGATCAAATTATTACCAAATTAGGGAATATTAATTATGTTTAGAGTAATAATCAGACCCATACAGAGCAGCCTGAATGTCCACCATGTGGTGTAACAATTTTGTAATTATTCTTCCATCAACAATATCAAACATTCAACAGGACTATGAATTCATTTTTATCTCTGTAATGGATAACCTTCATCGAGAATATATTTTAATATCAATGTAGTAATGAAAGAGAAATTTTTTCATGGTATTTTATCATCTCTCTAGGGATGGATTTCAATAGTGTTCATTATTTCAAAACACTAAGGAATTATAGGGAATAATGAGCATGAAGTTGAATAATTTTAATAATATATTATGGAAAAAATACATTTGTCGCGATAAATTAGAGTATATAGAGATAAAATTTCCATGCCATAGATTAAAAGATGATAAAAATGTTGATAAGTATAAATTCAACATTATATGGTTAGAAAGGCTTTCTTCTGATAATGTACGTAATTCAAAGGGAATGATGGATGATTTAATTTATGGGTTTTATCTAATTTGTAAAAGGGACATAGTCTGCCAAATATTCATGTCATATGGGGAAATAATTTCATGTGATTTGAAGATAGAGATATAAATATCAAATACATATGGCTTTGATGGAATGGACTATAAGAAAATGAAAACATATAAAAACCAATAAGGGGAATACGAGAATGAATTATTTTCATATATGAGATAATTGAGGAATAAAACCCCATGGTACTTGCTTAAGGGGAATTGGATTTTTCATCATGGGTGGGGGGAAATTCCATCTGCTATATGAATTGAATGGAACGAAAAATACCCAATTTTTTTGTGTTTCAACTATAAAGAGATATATAACTATATGAATGAATAACCCAAGATTTATGAAAATATACCTCAGAGTAAGCTAAGGGATCAGGCTCACGATTATGATATTAATACATCCGATGAGGAATTATTAACGATCTTGTGTTTTATTCAATAATTATATTATATAAGTATTTTACCAATTGTGTTTTGATTATTTGAATCATGAAACATCTAAAGGTTGTGTAAATTTTGCATTCATATATGTCTTCATTAACATAAGAGTTATGTACACTTTCATTGGTTTATGATTTTATGGTTGATAATAGGTTTAAGGTCTCAAAAACCCTTTTATGGATTTATGTGATGATATTAAATCAAGATTAATGATATTATGGGAGAAATTAAATTAAATATAACCCATTGGTCAAATATAAATCTTAGTTAAAATGTTATTTAATAAAGAATTACATTAAATATTTATGGACATTAGTTTAAAAGAATTGGTAACCATTATGGTTAATATTATCATTTATTTTGAGATAATAATGGATTATTAAAATTTTTGAATGCTATCATAATTATATTAAAATTTGTCTGAAAAAAGGTTGACCCATGAGACGGGTTACAACCCATCGTATCTGGTGATGCCACATGGTAGGAACCGACAATTGATGTGAAATAAGGTTACAATGCCAACCACAAGGCTAAAAGATGTTTTGGTTATTATGAAATTGTTTTTACATAAATGATTTCACTTGTAGATTTGTTTGGAATGTATTGAGTTTAAATATGGGTGTTACTGTCGAGGTTTAGATATTAATGAATTGTTTTGGATAACTCGTGCTAAAATTTTTGGTTTCGGTAATTTTTTAGGGTTATACAAAAAGACAATTCACTATTTTAGGGATATTATGATCTATTAATATTTAATTTTTGTGATTCATGCATGAAATTTATTCTTGGATATTCATCTCGGTGAATAAGAAATATTGTAAAATTTGATCAAAGCATAACCAAATTATGAAATTATTCTTATGAAATAAAATGATATTAAATAAGTATATTTTATAGTCCTATTCAATATAGTAGTAATTTTTTTTAAACTCTAGTTAAAGGATTTTGAAATGAAATTTTTACCTAGTAAAATTATTTTCATCATGGATTTATGGCTTTTGGTTGATCATTCACTTTATTTGGATCAGTGATCTCTATCACTCTTCATAATAATTTATATTATTTCTCCATATTTTCACTTCCCAATATCAATTTCCATCATAGATATATATTCATGTGTTATTATAAATATTCTTATAACTTCCCTATATAATTTATTAAGATGTTTTATTAATCCTTTTTTACGATGTAGGTTTTCAACAATGGTTAGACCAGTGATGACCAACATAGTATTGCGAGGGAACAGATTTTTTACGGGGAAGAATGTTATAAGAAAGGATGTTAAAATTAGAACATTTTTTTTGATATAATATGTGATAGAAAACATTGATCTTAAAAAAACCCGCTAATTATATTTCATTAAATTTCATCTATCATATGGCTTGAGATACCAGCATCCCCAAGTCTAAATGAACTGTAGACAGTTATGACCTTGCCATAAAATTTGAGGTTATGTAATGGAATATAAAAATTTTAAAAATTATTTGATTTAAATTGGTATACAATTAATTCAATCTATATATATTTACAGTAAATAAATAAGAGTAATTTCAATGAAAAATAATTGTTTTTTGAAAAACTATATTTTTCTAGAAGGTAGTTTCATCATGCTTTTCACACATATATTAAAATTATTTTTATTACCAATTTTAGAAATTATATTTTAAAAATTGAAATTAATTTTTGAAATCAAAATTTCATATTTATCTTAGAGTGATTATTTTTAGAATTATATGAAATAATAATTTTTTTGATGAATATTAAAATTACTAATTTTTATTGAAAAAAACCTTTTTATATAACAATTCTAAAAGTTCAATTTTGATATTTTTTTTAAAAAATAACATTATGAAAATTTTATTATAATAAAAAAATTATTTTGTTGGAATAAGATTAATTTTGAGTTTTTATATTTAATCTTTCTATACTTCAAATAATTTTCCCTTGTAAAACCTACTTTTTCATTAAATATGCGGGGTTAATTTTAAATTAAAATTTTAAACTTATATGAATGGAATTAGAAAAATGTTGTCAATGTCTGGGATCATCAATATAATTTATATATAATAAGGTACAAATAATTTTATGTCGTAATGAATATAAAAACAATAAAAATTAATTACTCTTTTTTGTTAGAAAAGGTCTACCATGGGAAAATCAAATAAGATAAGTATTAAATTACTATACACTTTTTCAATTTATATTTAATGTTTATATTTTGCCCTAATATCATAAATGGTTTTATAATGAATAATCTTAGTTACTTTTAGAATATGAAAAAATATAGGTATCATTTTTTCTTTTAAAAAAGTCCATGTTTTTTCCTTTACCCCTGTATGGACCCAAACTATTATAAATGAAATTACCCTTTTGTTTTAATTAAATGTATTTTTATGTAATATGGTAATGGAAAACCCATACACTTATTTTTTTTAATATATTAAATAGTATTTAAAATTATGTTTAGTATCATTATTGTTGATAATATTTCTGTTGAACAATGATTACATCATTAATATAAATATAAGGGTTTCACAATTCTAGTTGACGTAGAAAATGAAATGTGGTGGCATAAACCAGTAGGATCATAACTTATAAATCCCAATTATCAAATATTCAGAATGAGATATCATCCCTATGTATTTGCCTTTACCAATCCCAATATGATATCTTCCAAAATATGAATGAGAAAACATATTTACGAAATATGTTTAAGCTCATTGAGATCACGACCCAAACCATATTTTCCAACAACCCCATGAAATCCCTATAATCACACACCTTACTTTTATGGAGGTTTCTATAGAATTAAAGAGGTATGTATCAATAACTTACCAATATGAGTATGTATATTATTTTTTTATAGAATAATGAATATATTTTCATGAAATTGTTGTTACAATATAAACGATTTTTTATTTTGATTTTGATATAATAAAACAGAAATTTTATTATCAGTAATATTAAAATTAAATTAAGAAATTTAATTTGATGAATTAGTCTATTTTTTGAATCAAAAAAATATTTTAATTACATTTTACTATTAAATAAATTTTATTAAAAAAATTTATATAATTTCTGTGATTTAAAATATAATTTTTTAAGGGCTTGAAATTTCTTATTATCAAATAACCAATAATTTCGTATTAAATATTGATTTTACATTTAAAGTAAAAATTTAAAATATTTATACAATTTTTTAGATTAAATTTATTTTAGTTTTGAAATTAGGATGTTGAAATTACTCAATGGTGAATTTTTCATAATTTTCCAAGATAGTCGAATTTTTGGGTAAAAAATTAATATTGAAAAAATATCCCCTGTGTATTGTGACATCATAATGACCAAAACGTGATGTGATAAATACTATAATGGGTATCCAAAAGAAAATATTGTTTTCCCTTTAAAATAATGTGATTTTATTTTTACATTATTAATTTGATAAAGCCATTATGAATCCTACAAAACCATTAATATATTTTATGGGTTTAAAATCATTTCATTAAGAGTGTGACTAACCTCCACAAAAGAAAGGGAATTATTATATTATGTTTTTCCCTTGGAATTATAAAATGATTATATAATAATCTATTTGGAAGAAACCATTAGAAAAAATGATGGGGTGGTTTGTGTTCTTGTTTATTTTATTATGTAGAGTCCAAAACATAAAAAATAATGAAATCCCCCTCATTTCCTATATAAACCCAAAACAATCTAATTTATCTACACTAAAACTCATTGGAATATGTCCACACTATTCCCTCCACTCCCTACAGTCCTTCCATGTTTCCTCAAGCTTTGAATAATCCAGTCCCAAGTATTTGGAGTCACACACTCATGTAAAAGATCCTCACATTCTCTTTATTCAAGTTTGTTTATTTTCTTTTGCCTTCTATTTAAAGTTTCTAATGTTGGGATATATATTTACATTTCTGTATTAATTACCATTTTAAGTCAAAATTATTAGTGAACCCCTTTCCTCTCACAAACCCATTTTGTGTATTTTTATGTGATGCTATTATGATGTCAAAATTTCACCATGATTTTCCATGCCAAAAATATTGTGCAGTGAAAAACATGCCCATTTCATATCAAGGGTATTCACCTTTATACAATTATAATTAACTTAATTTTTACTTACATGTATATATTAAAAACTCCGTAATTTTTTAATGAAATACGATGATGAATTAATCCATGTTGTCTTATCGATGTGGATCAAATAAGCATGAGATTGAAATGAAAGTGATGGGTGCACCAAAAATTATATAGCCCTATAATTAATTGGGTAATGTTTAGTATCATTATATTTCATGTTTGGATAGGTAGTGAACCTGATTCCATTATGGTACTTTTCCATCATGATGTCTTGGTAGCCAGCATTGACCTACGTTTATGATGTAGTGTTGTATTTTTTAACACAATTCTCATGTTAAGATTGTCAAGCTATATAATTCCTTATTATTAATGTTAATTTTATTCAATATTATTATACCTATTATCTAAAATGTATTAAATCATTCTATGATTATTTTTTTACTAGGATTTATATCGAACCTCTTACATATGTATGTCCCCAGGTTAACCGATGCAGTTTTAAGTGCAATCACGGTAAGGATGTTTTCTATAAAGATGATGTTTTATTATTATTTTAAATTGTTATATAATTTAAGTAATTCCTAAATAAAATAGACTTATTGATCAACCTAATTCTATGAAGTGTAATTTTATATAATAAATCATTAATTAATGTGAAATAAAGTGTAGGGTAGTTACTGTTGGTACAAAATAACAAGTATAATTTTTTGGAATTAGGATTAGAAAACTCTAGAAAAAGACTTAGGGGTAATATAATGATTAATATAACATCCCCAATTTTTTAAGTATATATTAATTAGGGTATAAATAAAATAAATCCCATTATAGATTCTAAAAGTGGATGTGGTCTTGGAATAGATGTACATAGGGGCCACAACTTTAATAAGGTTAGTTGGGCTTGACTCACTATAACTATTTACATGAAAATGGGCCACACTCTGCCCCTAGTTTGATACTCCCATGGGATATGTTTCATTAAATTCCAAATCTCATTATGAACCATTATTAAGAGAATATAAAAAACATCCCATAAGAATATATGTTATGAAATAGACCAGGGATAAGCTAGATTGATACCTAGAGATCCAATTGATAATGAAATAGATATAACTTATAAGTTATCAATTTAATTTAATTGAAATGTACCTTTATGTGTTTAATAGTTTAAAAATAATCACCCATAATTTTACGTATATTCTATCAAATGGTTGGAAATTGGATGAATTGGGTAAAAACCAATTAAACGTGCAATGTGATGACTTCCCCAATGAGATTCCCAACACGATGGGGGAGGAAATAAAAAAATTTGTGACTATATTTTCTTAAATGACTCGGGATATGAATAGAAACATAGATTATGATGAGTGATTAAATCCCCCTACGAAAGTACATTTTGTAATTAAAACCATTATCTAAAAAATTCCCCTAATATTAAATAGATCATTTCATCCCTTAATCATGGAACAATGAACCAAATCTATTGAGAATATCTTCACCATAATTTATTATTCTGAATAAGAGAAGGTTACACTATATGTTTATCATATGGAAGGAGAAGCTAATCATTGGTGGACATTGATCAAGAATATGAATCCTGAGTAAGAGAATAAAGAGATTTGGTGGAATGAATTTCATAAAATGATTTTAAAAAAACATTTTCCTCACACAATATGACTTAAAACGAAAAGTTATTTCCCATATATAAATAGAAATTATGAATAATCAATTGGTAAATAAGAGGAAAACCTTACAAGACATTAAAAATACACCTCTATCTTTTCTGTTACCCCCAAATACAAGCCTGACCACTTGTTTGGTGGGCTATAACCTAGTTTACAAAAATCCCCAATGATCAATGACATTGATAGCTACAAAGAAATTATCTAAAGTGATCTAAAAATATAAATGGATACAAAATAATATCAAGGATATCAGGGGTATAATAAGTAGAATGTGGAGTTTAATTTTGGATGTCTTTTGGAGAAACCTGACAATGCCATGAAATTTCAACATTCCACTTGTTAAAGGTGTAGAATAGAGCACCCAAAAAATTCCCCATGGGGGATGAGTAAATGATTTAGGTAAAGGAAGTAATGGAACCCAACCAGTGATTTTTAATAGGATAAACCCACTAATGAAATCAAGGAATGGAATGATCTAGTCAAAACTTGACACGTTGTTCATTTCTTCTTCTGCATAAAATCAAGGACCTTTTTAATCTAATGCACAAATCCAAGGGTTATTAGAGACAACCAACAAAATCCAAGGTAGAAAGGGTGGGATTTTCCTATCAAAACGGTTGAGGTGGATCCTGACAACAATATGGTAAAATGTATGCTAGTTATTAAATCATGGATAGAGATCATATATTATAGTTCTACACAATCCTTCATATCATAAAAGTTAAGTTTAACTATTCAAACACCGCCATAAGGAATGGAAATAGTGTTATCAATAAAAATAGAAAATGGGGAAATTATTACATCCTAACAAATTTTGTGGGATGAACTTCCCAGGGAACCTTTTCATAAATCCTTTGGTCTAATTTGTGCAATTATAGACATGGATTGAATTTACCTATATTGAGACCACATAAATTTTCCTGAGATGGAAATCACCCATTGTATTATGAACTGATCCCCAATTCTATAAATGTGCAAGGAGGAGGAGGAATCTTCATTAGCACCAAGATCTCAAGAATGGATACTATTTCCATATAAGCAAGTGTATCTAGCTCAAATGATTGAGTATATGTAATGAATCATTCATTATGTCAATCCCTATTGTTAGGAATGTTCTGATGTGTTTCTTGAGGAATTTCCTTATCAGCCTCCTAACTGAGAGGATAAATATTCAATCCAGCTTATACATGGGGAGTTACCATTATCCAAGACTTTTTAAAGAATGGATATTTTGGATCATGATGAGATGGATAAACAACTAAAGGAGAATCTGAAAAAAAGGGTTCAGACACCCAATTACTACACCACGAGCTGCACCATTCTTTTTCATTATGAAGAAAGATGGTAGAATGTGATTTTTCATTGATTATTGTGAATTAATCAAGATCACAATAAAGAATAAATATCCTCTTCCATGGACTTATGACTTGTTTGATTAGCTATGTGGAGAAAAATACTTCTCCAAGGTGGATATTCAGTCAAGATGGTATCAAGTAAGGTTAAATAAGGAAGATATCCCCAAGACCTCTTTTAAAATAAGGTACGAGAACTACGAGTTCATATTAAGTCCTTTTGAACAAACTAATACACTATAAATCTTCACTGACTTGATTAATAGTGTCAATATAGATTACATGAAAAACATTCTTCTAGAATTTATCGATGATATTATAATATACTCTAAAATAATGGAGGATATTGAGTAGTAGCTAAGGACTGTTCTAATGACCCTAAGAAATGAGATTATTTATACCATGTATAGTGATTTTTATTTATGGTTAATGGATTCCCTTTATTAAGGAATATCATCAGAAGCAATGAGATATATGTGGAACCTTAAAAGATGGAAGAATTTTAAGTATGGGTGAAGATAACATCTATGATAGATATAGATATATTTTCCTTAGGTTAGTTGGGTACTATCTCTAAATTGTGAGAATGTTCTCATGATTTTCAACCCCTATTACTATGATAACTCATAAGGGAGTGATGTTTACTTGGAATGATGATTGTGAAGAGTAATTCAAGGAGCTGAAGGGGGGGATTATTAGTAAACCTATACTCAAACTTCCTACTAGAGGAGAACCACACAGGGTATTTATTGATTCTTCAAAGAAGGTCTTGAGAATTGTGATAATGTAGAATGAAAAATTCATAGCCTATGCTTCAAGGAATTTTAATGTTCACAAATAGGCATAAACAATGAATGATCTGGAGTTGGATTCAGTGATCCTCTCTTTAAAAATATGATGGAATTATATCTATGGGGAGAAGTGTGAAATATTTATGGATCACAAAATCCTCAATTATATATTCACACAAAAAGATCTTAATATGTTCGCATGAATATTGTTAGAGAAGATAAAGGACTAGGATTTCGCAATCCACTATCTTCCTATTAATGTGACTAAAGTGATGGATACTATAAGTAGAAATAATCCCACAATTATTTCAATAACGAGAAATGAGTAGGCATCCTGTATTTTTAGATTTGAAAAGGATGTACATGGTAATAATAAAGGAACGTACATTATAAATCCTTTCAGAAATTATTTCTTAACCAAATCATTTGGAGAGGTTAATGGATGTTCCAAGAAGTGATAGTGGAATTCAGTGGAATGTAAAAACAATATGAAAAGTGAAATCCTTGATGTTCAATGTTAATAAAGAATGTAATGTATGATTTAATACAAGACTATGTGTACCGTCATATTCTGTGATAAATTATGATCTGTTTCCATAATAGAAGCTAAAATATATATTGACATCTATGTGAGAATTATATGTTCGAAAATATGTAGAAATAGATCACTAAATGTACATCAATGTTCTTGGTATTTCATCAATTAAATGATAAAAGGCAGAAGTCTAAGGGAATGTTAAAACCATTACCCATACCAACATGGAAATAAGAAACCATCACCATGTACTTTTTCACCATAATTATGAAGAAATCTATAGGAAACAATACTATCTAGGTTATGGTGGATCATCTTACAAATACTTCACACTTCATTGGGATTCAAGCGAACTTTTCACTGGATTAACTTTATTGGATATAAATTAGAGAAGTGGAATCATGAATGAAGTACCACTATCTATTGTATCCGATTGAGACCCAAGATTCACCTACATGTTTTGGAAAAATACCCAACATGCTCTAAATACTTAGATGAACATTATTATGGTTTGTCATCCTCAAAACAATGGAAAATCTTAGTAGACTATCTAGAAACATGATTATATATTTATAGAATTCTAAATTTACTTCATAGGAGGATGGTATTAACACCTACCTCTAGCTGGGTTCTCTTATAACAACATTTTCCACTCGAGAATCCAAATGGATCCCTATAAAACCCTTTATAGGAAGAGTATTCAAACACCTATATGTTGGAATGAAGTATGGGACCAATAACCTCAAGGTCCTAAACTGGTCATTGAAATGGTGTAGGAGGTTAAGACCAGTCAAAAGAACATAAAATTTTATCAAATTTGACAGAAGATAAATGAATACAATCGTCAATGAGACATAGAGACATATATTAGATACATGGTATTCATCTACATATCTCTAAGGATGAAAGTGATTTTGTTATGGAACAAGGGAAATCATAGTAAAATATACATTATCCACTTTTAGATCATTGATCGCATCAGAGCGGTGGCCTATGTACTCAATCCAAATTTGGTACCATTAATGAATTATATTTTCTATGAAGATAATCTAGTTAAAGTACTATATTTTAGAGAAACATTATCTATGAAATAAGGTAATGTACCTTCTAAAAGTGTTGTGGAGAAACCAAAAGTTTTATGAATAGACTAAGGAAATAAAGAAGGTGATGAAATAGAGCTACCCTCATCTATTATAGTGTGGTAAAAAAAGTTTTTTGGGTGAAATTTCATAAGGGGGAAGATTGTAAGACCAAAAATGTTATATAAAAAATTATTGTTTATTAAATTAAATGTCTTGTTATGTTATATGATTATAGAAAACACATTCAATTATTTTTTATTATATCCAATTGGATTTAAAATATCATTAATTATCATTAATGATTGTAATATAAATATTGAATAGTGACCACATTATTAGTATATATACATGTTTTTAACAAATACAATTGAAATAGAAAAAGGAAAGAGTTGGACTTAACCAGTAGGATCATGCCCTATGAATCTCATTTACTAGAGCTTTTGAGGGAGATACAATCTCTATTCTTTTATCATGACCAAGACCAAGATGAGATCCAATAACTTATGGAGGATAAAAATTGTTTATGGGAGAAGTTCATGCTCATCGAGATCACAAACCAAACCATGTTCACCAAACCACCCCATGAATGTATCACCATCACACACCGTAATCTTAGGTAATTTCATGGTGTATTAAAGGGATAGGTATCAAGAACCTATAAATAAGAGTATTTACATTATTTTTTATATAATAATGAATATATATTGTTCTTATTATTGCTAATTTATATATTGATTTTTTTTATATAATAAGATTGTAATTATATTTGGAGTAATATTATAATTTAGTTAAGAAATTTATTTTAATGAACTAATGTATTTTTTTTGAAAAAATATCTTTAAATAATTGGTTATTAAATAATTTTTATTATATATAAATTATCATATATATATTTTTTAAATTCAAATGTAATTTTTATAATGGTTCAAAAACTGTTATTGTCAAAACACCAAAAATTTCTTAATAAACATCAATTTTATTATATAATAGAAATTAAAATATTGAAATTTTTTTTAGATAAAATGAATATTACTTTTGGAAGTAGAACAGATAAATTATCCAATGGTGAATGCTTCATAATTTTTTGATTTAGAAAAATTTTAAGATAAAAATTCAATACTATATTAATATTACCTGAGTATTATGACATCATAATGACATGAATGTTATGTAATAAATAAGATAAATGGAATCCACAGAAAAATATGGTTCCCTTTTAAAATAAATTTATTTTTTATTTATTTGATAAATTTTATAAATCCTTTATAAATCTCCCAAAACCATTAATATACTTTCAGGTTTCAAAATCATTTTTAAGAGTGTGACTCAACTCCATATAATCAACGGAATTATTTTATTACTGTTTGACCATGACCTAATAAAATAATGAGAACCACAACAATTTAGTTGAAACCATTGGTAAAAACTATGGTATGGTGTGTGGATTCAATTATTTTATTATGTAGATTCCAAAAAACTAAATAATAAAGAAATCCCTATCATTTAATACGTAAATCCACAAAATCAGCCATTTATATTCACTCAAACACATCAGAACAATAACATACTCTAGCCTCCACTATCTAGAGTCGTCCTAAGGTTCCCCAAGCTCTCATGAATTCATACCAAGTATTTGGTGTCACACCCTAAAGTAAGGGATCCTAAACTACTAATATTTATTCATGGTTCTTTATTTTATTATGCCTTCTATTTCTAATTGATAATGGTGGGATATATCTTTCTATGACACTATTATTACCCTTTTTATGTCCAAATTTTGAGATACCCATATCACTCTAGTTCACCAATTTTATGAATTTTTATGTTACACTGATATGTTTCTAAAAGGTCACCTTGATTTTCCATGCCAAAACAATTTTGTAGTGAATACCAAACCCATTTCATATTAATGGTATTAAACTTTATACACTTATGATTATTCTAAATATGATTTACATTTAGGTATTACATACTCCATAATCGTGGAATAAAATATGATGTATAATGAATCCTTGTTGTATGATCTGTGTGGCACACTTAAGAATTAGAATGAAATGAATGTGAAAGGTGCATCCAGAATTATATTGTGAACCAATGAGTTGGGTAACATTTAGTCTCATGAGACGTCATGTATGTATAAGGAGTGAACCTGATTCATTATAGGACATTGTTTGTCGTGATGTTTTGGCAGTCATCCTTGACTTAGGTTTATAATACAGTGTTTTAAGTTGTTTATATATTTCCAATGTTATGATTATCATTCTACATAAATCCTTTAATAATATTTTACTTTTATTCCCAATTGAATTTTTTATCTAAAATTAATTACCATATTTCATGATTATTTCCTTACTAGGATTTATTGAACACCCCTTTCATATGTATGTTTCTAGGTTATCCCATGCAGTGTACATGAATGTTAAGGATGTTTTCAATAAAGATGACATTTTCATATTTTTAATTGTTAGGTAATGTACCTAATTCATAGACACACTAGAATTATCAATTATTGGGGTTTTATTATGTGTATTTTTATATAATAAATCTTGTGTTAATTTTAAATAAAGAGCATGGATGTTGTAACTCCATTTATAAATGGTCTCCCACTCTCTTATCCTCTTCAAAATCCCAAATCCATTTGCTTCAAAAAATCCATAAAAAACTATTCCTTGTATTAATCACATAATATTAGAGGTACTGGTTAGATTATGAATCAAATATATGATGGATTTTTTTATAAACCTAAAGATGTTTTATAAAGAAGAGGCAAAGTTCATAACCACATTTTTTTTATTTTACACCTTCTAAGTCCCTAAATATTTTCAAACTGTTTTATAATCGTAAAAATAGTATATACTATATATTGATATATTATTATGTTATCTTCAAAATATATATCCATATCCATTTCCAACAAATGGGAAATAAAATCCATGATTGTGTGTAAAATCATTACCGCCTCACGATCCAATGTAATTCGTTTTCCAACACCACCTCCAATGTCTGGATATAATGATGGATATAACATATTTATATGATTTTAATGGGATTAATATACATATATAATTATAATATCACATAAAACTTTTTATCTTATAATCTTTTAGAAATCAATAATGTCGCCAATGCATACGTATGGACTATCTCCTCCACATCACAAAGTAATCTTTTTTTCTTTTTATATTGAAATTGACATTAATAAGGATATATTTAATAAATTTAAATTAAATATTTTACATAAAAATGGTTACATAAAGGTGAAATATTATTTACCATTGTTACAGTCCATCTACTATGATAATATAAGCAACAGTCATGCCAACATATGGCCTATTGTCTACCTAAACAATGGAACTTATTTTCTCATATCGAATTTTATGGACTAGTATAAATATTTATATAATTAATATATATGATATTTATAAAATTGATATAAATATATATATTATTTATCTATGATAAAAGTAAAATAATTGAATTTATCAACTAAAACATACATGAATAACTGAGTAATTATCACCCAAAATAGTGATTTTAGAAAATAATTATTAATAAATAGTTAAAAAAATATTATAAGTAAATAAAATATGGTATGAAATATATTCGTGTGGTTTTTAATAGATTTATACTAAATAAATTTTTATTATTTAAGATTTATAGAGATTTATGAATGAAATATGACATGTGGTATAGAGTTCTCATCTCAGTTTAACTTTAATGAAACATATCCATATTCACAACTTATTTCAATTCTGTGGATTATATACTAATAATTTGAAATTTTATATCATAAATCTGTTAATAAAATGTAATTTAAAATGATATATGATGTTATTTATTTGATGGGGATTACGATTCAAATTTTACGATGGTTGTGAGTGTATATTTTACAATCTCACTACTATCTTGGATTGTTTATGATTAGCTATCCTTAGGAAAAATGTTTGATCATTAAATACTAAACCCAATATTTTTTTTATAATATGGTTATCAATTAATAATCATTTAATATGTCTATTTTAATCCATTTGGTAGTTAAAATAATTGATAATTTTTGTAAGATAATCTAGCAGTATTTCTATTTTTGGAAAAAAAATTAATTCTCTTCATAGTCCATGTTTTATAAAAATGTTTTTATCATTATGAAGATGATTTATTAAATATTGTTTTAATGATGGTTTTATTTTTACAAAAATATTTTAAAGGTATATTCCTACCATTTTTCAAAAAATTGACTTGTTTACTTTTCAACGAAAATTTGAAAGGAATCATTATTTCAACATATTCAACACCTACATTATTTCCCACAATAATAAACCCTAATTTATTTAAAACATAATTGTTATGTTTATAAGGATAATTACAGTGAAAATTATTCCCTTGTGTTCTATAAATTTTTATATTTTTAATGTTATTTTCATAGTGAAAAATGATTTTTTTTCTTGAAGAATATTTTCAATGCCCCTTTATAGTATTTCTATTCATGCATGATAATAACCCTAATTTTACTTTATCTTCCGTTTTTTATATTTTTTAATGATACCTTAATTATAATTTATTAGGATATTTTAAGATAAGTTTGGTTGGGAAGTACTATTTTGATACCATTTTCCATATTACTCTGGATGGTATACGATTATTATATTGATTTGTGTAATTAATAATGAGTGGTATGATATTTTTTAAATAAATACTTTTAAATTGATTATATTTAATCCCTATCATATGAGGATATAATTACACTTAGTATCTTATTGGTGGGTACTATTATATCCCCTCGATTCATCACTTGGTCTCATGATTATATTTTTAGGGCTTAAAATTTACACTATATAATAAACAATATTCAAACATCCTCCATTTAAAATGTATATTCCAATCATTTTTCAAACAAGTACCTTTTTGACTTTTAACTGAATGTTTGAAAGGAATCATTATTTTATGATACTCAAAAAGTACATAATTTCCCTCAATAATGACCACTCATTTATTTTAAGCATTATTTATATGTTTATAAGGATCATTTATAAGGAAATGTTTTCTTAGTATTCTATAAATTTTCAGTTTTTTAAAATTATTGTCATAGTGAAATTTTTTTTCCTCAAGGATATTTTTAAATTCCTTTTAGGGTATTTCTATTCACCCATGACAATAACCCTCATTTTATCTTATCATCCATTTGTAATATGTTGTAATGATAAACTAATAATAATATCTTCAGATAGTTTATGATAAGTTTGACTGTGATGTACTATTTTAATGCCATTTTACATATTACTTTGGATGGTATACGATTATGTATATTTATTAGAGTAATTAATAATGAGTTGTATGATAGTTTTTAAATAAATTAATTTAAAATGATTATATTTAATCCCTTTTATATATGGAAATAATTACACTTAGTAACTGATGGGTGGGTCCTTTTATAGTCCCTCAATGCATCAGTTGGTTACATGAGGCAAACTAGTTTGGGTATTTAGCTAAGGAATTAACCATTTATATAGGATTTATTGTAATGATGACCTAATTATATGTTTATGAGATCTGAAATTTTTATTTCCAACATAATGAGATTAGTTATTTATGTTCCATTGATTATTATATTAGTTAAAATATTTATTGTTATGTTTCAAGATCATGCAATTATTTATATGGTATATTTTTCCATAATTTATTCATTCCATATTATTCTCAAGTAATAGATTGAATGGCATGTTTTTATATTATTTAGCCTTCCATATTAATTATGCCTTATTTACTCAGGATAAGTTCCATTATACGAATTCCATTACTATGTATTATAGCACACCCATTTCTTATGTTTTTTCATTAGATTCCATATTATAATTGACATATATGGATATTTTAGAGGGAATAATGGTGAACAAAAAGAAAATATTATTTTTTATTTTATGTATTCAATTTTATTATAACATTTAGGTATGTGTATAGTCTTTCAAAACGAATAAACTATTCAGGTTTTGAGATTTTATTATTTTCATATAGTGCTAATGTAATAATCTAAATTCCAACATTAAGCTACTAGTGTCAAGGTCCATATGGCCGTATTAGAATATGTATTTTCAAATAAAAATTTTATGATATACAATTTCCACAATATAATATAGAATTTTTAACCATACTCCATTTAATGTGCATTTTTTTCATAAAAACACAGTTACTTCTAAAATTAGATGTTGAAATTGTATTAAAATTATCCAAAATAACTACTAATTTGAATATATATATATATATGTTTTAAAATTACTTAATATGATCTAAAATCATAATTGGGATATGTTTTCACTATTACTGAGAGATTTTTGAGCTTGATTTTCTTGAAGAATGTACTTTTAATCTATTTTATAGTAAAGTATGAGTATATTATGGCCTATAATATAGTTATAGAATCAATGTGGATATGAAATTTCATTGAGGATACTCATGTAGCGCCTATCAGTAATTATTTTTTCCCACTATAATATGATAATATTGTATTAGTTGTGTATCCAATGAATCTATGTCCACATTAACATATAAACCACAAGAATTGGAAGTATTATTTATTGAGGGATATTTCCCATATAGTTGTGATCATTGTATGAAATAAATTCATGGGAGAGAACATGGTGGACTCATTTACTAAATAATTAAATTATTTTTTTGATGAATATAATGAATGTTCTGGTGGAGTAAAAGTTTTGATCTGTTAGATCTCGATCAAGTGGTGAATTATTGGAGTTTTTCAAAAAAAAATTAATTTTTACACTAAATATAATTTATATTGAATGTTATGAATATTAATAAATTTCATACAATATATTGATTTCTTGATAAGTAACATTAATGTGATAATTTGTCAGAGTATATTTTTCTTTTAAAATTTAATATATCTTCCACTCTATCATGACTAACTTGAATTTATAAGATGACATTTTAAAATATTTATCCTATAGTAAATAAAAAATTCCATGATTAGAAACATATTTTGGTTAACAATCAAATACATGATACTCTAATGTAGGTGATACTTTATGTCATGAAGTTTGAACTTGGTAGTATCTATGATGGAATATTATAAGGATTCTACTTCCATAAATAATATCACATGTTTCGGTGTCATTATATTTTCATATATATAAATCAGTGTATTAATCCTTAGACTTGATATTGTATCTAATGATTATCATAATTCTTATACATTGATATATTTTAAAAAACTATAACATACTATATTACTGGTGATGTAGGATATGTTTGGTGTGTCATAAGAGATATGAAATTAATGAATATAAAAACAAATAATTTGTCTCTTCAGGTACAGAAATATTATATATGTGGTCATTTTATTGAAATGGAAATGTTAATATAAAATCCATTACAATGGTGGTTGACCTGGTTATTTTAGGAAGTCAAAGGAAGACATGTTGAGAATAGGGTTTGATGACATGAGTGTGTAAGCTTGTTAATGGGATATCATGAAAAATATGTTATAATAAAAAAATGTGCTTCTTCATATGGTTGGATCCCCCAATGGGTTCGTTAACATATTTATAGACACTGAACTAGAGCTTTAGGAAAGACACCTAACTCAACACAAGTAGAGTTCACGATGGTCACACACTTAGCATGTCCATCGATCTCAGTTGAATTATATTTTTATTTAAATGTTGGAATTAATATTTTTATCATGACTAATAAATAATTTGTTTTTGGAATATTTTATTTCAAAAAAAATCAATCAGCATTTGTATTCTTTTTTAATATATATATATATACATGAGTGGAATAAGAAAAAAAATAATATTTTCAAGGCCATCAAATAGAATATTATTTTATCTCTATTTTTATTTAGAGTCTAATAAAGAATATTTATTTTTTAAATATTTATTTATTTAATGTATTCACAATAGTGTGATTATAATATTTAGTTTTAATTGAATGAAAAATATTTATTATTCGAGGTTGGGTATATACCAGAGAGTGTGGATGTGGAAAGATAATTTCACAGTAACAAAAAATGATATAATATTTTTTTTCTTTAAAAAAATAGGATAATATTTATTTTAATGATATTTATTTTTGTATGAAATAGAATGCCATAATATAATAATAATATTACTATTTTCATGGAAAATATATAATATTCAATATTATATTTGCAGAATTTTTGCAATTATCACTATAAAAATCCTAGCTCTATATATTACAACCTATATCATTTAAGTAATGTGGTGAAAATAATTTTTTTCCCTAGTAGATGTCCTCCAATAAGAATTATTTTGATCAATAATATATATTGGGTTTCTCTCAATATCAAGATAATTCCTCCCCCTCATCTATAATTTTCACAATCGATACAATCTTAGACAAAATATTTCTAATCTCCCATGATTGTGTTGGGATCAACATAAAAAACAAGATGATAAGATTTTCCATGCTATCACCCATTGTTCTATCAATATCATTTTATGATCACATATAATGTGTTGATAACTATATAGGTAATCTAAATTGGATCCTCTAAGATCAATGATAAAAAAAATATAATGATATCAAACAGTATCTATAATGAAGAATGATATAATGATCATGGTATTTTATTTTTATTAAATATTTTGTAAATTTTACATTAAATAACCCATCTTATTTTTTTGATATTATTTTTCATGTTTCATTGAATATATTCAATATACATTATTATTTTTAATCAAATTTTTTTTGGATTACACATGGAATTAAATAAAATCCCATTTAATCATGGGCATGATCGATTCTTCTATTATACATGAAACCCAAAATACACTCCCATAATAGATTTACATAACTCTAAAATCATTCTATAAAAATTCATACTCCACTTATAAAAGGCTCTAAAGCATACTCAGTTGACCATGAATTCATGCATGTCAGTACACATATCACTCGATGAACTATCTATGATTTCATACCCAATCACATAAAAGGTAATCCATATGGCTATACATAACTCTCAATTATAAATTCCCCACATATCATGCTATTAAATGGAGGATTTTACAATTCTTCTCATATCCATGATATATATATTCATAGAATAACTATCCCTTTTAGTATATACCAATAAATCACGCCACATATCAATATTAAATGAGAAAAACACACTATTATTCTATTAATCCTCATGAAACACACCATCACAATTCATTAATCACCATCACTAGTCTATCTCAACTTTTTTATGGAACTTATAACAAGTATATATTATTACTCAATAAAATCTTAGTTATTCTTCCTTATCATATAAATTATGGAAAATCAAATATCAGTTCACCCATACTCGGGATCTTATTTATATCATGGGTTCCAGATGCATATCTGAATAATTTTTTGGGTTTTGTAATATCAATATTCATATCAATGACATAACTATGAAGAAATGAATATCTAATAAGTTAGTATAGTTTTTTTTCCTTTCATTAATTTTTAAATAAAAATTTATTAGGTAAACAATTAGAACATTATAGTTAACATTTTTAAATAATTGAAACCTATTTTTATTTTTAGATAAAAATTTTCTCAGCCTCACTAAAGCATGAAAATTTCATTTGAACCTATATACCATGTATGAAGCATAATTACAAGACTATTTCGACCCTAATAGAACATCAAATAATAAACATTAACAATAAACATAAATCATTATCTGAAATATCTCAACTATAATAGAAGAAATGAAAACCGTAATCCAAACTCTTTATAAACATGGATTCCCACAAATACATATGCTGGTCATGAATAAATATGCCATTAATAACATGTTTAGATCAAAATAATCTCTATAAATGATATCTAAAATGATTTTAAAATTTCAAAACGTTCATATAATTTTTTTTGGTGTTATAGAATCATTAAGATGACATATGACCACAAGCATGCCTCTCATATAATAGAGGAAACTAAATAGAAATAAGGGTATGATAATATATCATTGAGAGACTATAACATCAATATCATAATATAAAATAATGCATTAATTTTATAAATTTGAATAAGTAAATAAATCAAACTATAATAATAAATAATACCACGATATACTGAAATTAATCCCAAATAGATTATAAAGGAATACATTAGAAAAGGGACCGAAAAGTTTTCTAGGCCATAAAATGGAATATAAGTATAAACAAAACATAAAATATGACATGAGACACAATTGAAAATTTTTGGACATTCCTTGGAATTATCACCTCATCTCAATAGAGTTACACAAGCTCTCTCTTCTTTGTTGGGGACCACTCCCTGACCTAAATGATAAATATAAGGCCTCTATAGATATTGAAGTTCACATGCATGGTTTTAGGATAAAATAATTTAAGTATCCACTAATTAGTTCCATAATATAATTTTTCTATTTGGGTTTGTATTCACGAATATTTAATATGAAATGGTGATAATAAATAATCATAAGATTAATAATATTTGAACTAGCATGTGCTTAAGGAGGCACTATGATAGTGAACCCCTACCTAGTTTTCCTAATAATTCTATATGAGATTAATATTACTAGTATTTTATATAATTAAATTAATGGAATAAATTCAATAAATAGTCCTATAAGTGTAAAAGAGTTTCCTAAATCCATAACACATCACATGTTTGGATACTCCAAAAAAATTGTTTCCATGATAGTTTATTTATAATCAATTTAGTATATACATATCCAAATTTAGAGAAATAATTAATAAGGTGTTTGGTTACTCTCCTAAAGTGGTAAATAGAATATTACCTATTAAAATACGAGTGGTAGATTTATACATCACTTGGTGGTGAATGAAATATCACCAATAATAATAATGGATGACATTCAACCATTTTAGAGGCCATATATCAATCTTAAATTGGCAAATCAATCTATAATGGAGTAATAAGTCATGTATAGGTATAACATATCTATAATTATATGTATTTATTAGACCTACATGTTCATAAATATATATCATGGTATTAAAATTTTTGGGATATTTTGGCACCAGATGTAACGTCCCGGTTCCGAAAGCCACACAGAGGCGCCCCGTACCCTGTTGGTCACACGGCCTCAAGCGCATTTCCCCAAACGCCAGAGGATGCCATCTAGAAGCGAGGGATATGGTTGTGATAGCGGGGAAACTATTCCATCATTGGCAGAGTACACAGTAGAAGATAAACAGTCATGAAATACGATAGCAGAAGCACTAAACATCCCATACAAGAGTAAACAACGGAAGATTGGTAAATAACAACTGAAAAATAGATAAATTATGTATAATGCATATATGTCAAGGAAATTAGCCAAACAAGTCACAATTATGAATTCATCTAGTACTAAACCAATGTGTAATGAAAATACATTCTCCTCGGCATCGACATCCATAGCTTGGCCCCATGATCTCCATCCCAATGCAATCAAGAACCATAAGCAGAAGGGCATTTTCCCTTTATCAATACATGCAATAATATAATCTGTTTAGGCCTAAAAGCATGATCCAAATAGGGTGTGAGAAAAAATCCTAGTAGGCAACCACCTGAAGATCTATTCCTAACAGTAAGTGAATATATGGCACATAAATGTTGAGAAAGAAGAAAACATGAAAGTACATAGAAGTAAACAATCCACAGTTCTAGCATATAATTAACAACAAGTAAGCAGTCACTTAAGCCAGTAGAGAAACAAGGTAACCCTTTGGGTAGATCTCATAGCCTAACCCTTATGGTTATACCTACAAGTATAAGCAACCCTTTAGGAGGAACACACAGTCTTACCCCTCTTGTTCAGCTAAATCAATAGACTCTCTTAGGAAGCACTCATCGTCAAGTCCCCCTATAGTCTTGTATCTTACTAAAGGAGCTCTAGGGAAGAACTCAACATCTCATTACCCATGTGGCCTGCATCGAGGAAGTACAAAAACTTTTAGGATGCACTCAACGTCAATTCCCCTTGTGGTCTTGCATCGTATTATAAAGACTCTCTAGAGAAGCCTTTACGTCCATTCTGGATATGGTCTACTACACTAGGTTCCCACGGCCCTGTGTGAAAAAACATGCATAGCACGCGTATCGCTCCAAGTAAACCTCAAAAACTACTTGGATACCATTCTAGGGAAACAACATAATAGTATAATAGTTCCACTATCCTACAACTAGGCATGGCAATTGGAAAAACACCTAACATTAAAAATTAGACCAAACATTCATAAATAGGTAAACACGCATGGGAAAAACATCCAAAGCACATTAAATGACACTAATCACAATCAACAACCTATAATCAGTTATATAAGAAAATCAAGCAAACAACAAGTGTAAAACAAGAAACACGTAATACCTCGTTCATGGGTATTGGTGGAATTTGCACATAATATTCAATGACATTCAACAGAAAGGCACAAACCACCTACCTGGATTCTAGGAGATCAATATACATGAACCACGAATATTGTATCTTTTTTTAAAGTAGTAGAAATGAGAAAATGTCCAAAATGATCAACCCACAATAACCAGAGAAATCAGGAAAATCAGGGAATGAAAATCAAGATTAAAGAAGAAATCAGCGCTGCGGTTCCAACATAATCGATGATGGTAGATTCAAAGAAAAATTGGAGGCTCTGGGGCTCGGTGGGTGTTCACGGTTGTATGGGGTGCTCTCGGTCAATGAAACTAGAGAAAAAGATCTTCTTGGTGATTAAACGTGACCCCAGTCCATTTAATGAAAAAAAGTACACGACGTGTACTTTTAGGGTACACTGCATGTACTATTCTTTTCCTTACTTCTCATTAAGTGACCTCCACATCATCAATACACACCATGTGTGTGGCCCAAACATGGCTAGAACATGGCCTTGCGCGACATCGAATTACACGGTGTGTACTTATAAACTACACGACATGTACTTTGAAAATTTCCAGATTTTCCCCTTTTTCTCAAAAACAACCAGAAAAGGAAAAATATATCTGAAACAAAGATCATGGTTCTTATAAATGTCCCCCTTAAAGAAATTCATCCCCGAGTTTCCCTAGTGAGGCGTGGAAGAAGAATCCCTGAATAGCTCTGGCCACTGAGATTGTACATTGGCCTCCCTCTCCCAGGTCTTGTCATGTACTCGCCCGTGCTGCCATAACACCCGTACCAGAGGAACAGGCCATCCACGTAGAAGCTTCGTACTATGATCGACTATCCAGATAGGATGTTCCTCAAACAATACATCTTCTTTGAGCTCAAACTCCTTAGGTTGAAAGACATGAGACAGGTATAAAAAGTAACATCAGAGCAGGGAAATGTGGAAGATGTCATGCATAGCCTGATACCTCTGAGGTAACTACAATTGATAGGAAACCGGCCCAAATCTCTCCAATACATAAAACCACCCAATGTACTTGGGTGAAAGCATACCGTACCTCTGAATCCCTTTGTTTCCCAACATCGGTGCGACACGTAGGAAAACCTGATCCCTGACCTTGAACTCTAGAGGCTGTCTCTACTGATCAACATAAGACTTCTGTCGAGACTGTGACATTTTCAACCTCTTCTGAATCAACTCAATCTGCTCTAAGGTCTCTTGAACAAGATGAGGTCCCAGAAAAGCTACCTCTCCTGCCTCTAGCCAACATAAGGGTGATCAGCATGGCCTACCGTACAAAGCCTCATAAGGTGACATCTGAATATATTCTTGAAAACTGTTGTTGTAGGAAAACTCCACAAGAGGTATATGCTTCTCCCAAGAACCTCCAAAGTCCAGAATGGATGCTCAGAGCATATCCTCAAGCACCTGAATCTTACGCTCGGACTGGCCATCTGTTTGGGGATGGTATGATGTACTCAAACGTACATGTGTACCTAAGGCCTTATGAAGCCCCTGCCAGAACAGAGAAGTAAACTCATGTCCCTGTCTGATAAAATGGAGTTTGGAACTCCATATCGGTGTACAATCTCTCAGATGTACAATTGTCCAAACTAGTCAACACTAAATGTCTCCTTGATAGGAAATAAGTGAGAAACCTTCATAAGCCTGTCGATGACAACCCAAACAAAATCAATCCCTCGAGGAGACCTTGGCAAACCGGTCAGGAAGTCCATCATGAACTTCGTTCCAATTCCACTCAGGAATGGGTAACTGCTGTAAAATACATGCTGGTCACTGATGCTCAGATTTCAACTACTGACAAGTAGAACATCTGATGAAAAACCCAGCAACATCCCTCTTCATACCTGGCCACCAATACTAACAGTGTAGATCACGATACATCTTGGTGACACCAGGATGAACTGCACAAATTGAGGAATGAAAATCCTGCATCAGCTCTTCGTGCATATTGGATGGCACCCATACACATCCCTAGAAATGAAAGATCTCTTCCTATCCCACTATACATCCAAGAAGAGGGTCTTTTTCTGACACACTCTCCCACATGACTAGGATTTATGAGTCTAATAGTTGTCTCATCTCTACCCGATCAAGAAGTGTAGAGGTAACAACTACAGAAGATAGGAAATTTTTTCCTTGTATGTCATGCTCCTCCAAGTGCATCTCATAGAACAGATCCATAAGCCGCCACTCACTGCTGCCTTCCTGAACTACCTGAATCTGAGTTCTCCTGCTCAACGCATCTGCCAATGCATTTCCCTTTCACGGTATATAAGAAAACTCAAAGTCGAAAGTCTGAAGATACTCGACACACCTGCGCTGTCTCAGATTCTGATCTCGCTAAGTGAAGATATACTTGAGATACTTTGGTCGGTAAATACCATAATGTGCTCTCCTAGAAGATAGTGTCTCCAACATCGTCAGGAATGAACAACAGCTGCCAACTCCAGATCATGCATCTGGTATTTCCTCTCGTGTGGCCTCAACTGTTGTGACCCGTACGCAGCGACTCCATCTCCCTACATAAGCACGGCTCCCAACCCAATACCTGAAGCAACATAGTAAACAATATAGCCCTTTTTCGTCTCTGAAAAAACTAGTATTGGTGTTGACTTCAACCTCCCTTTCAGCTCCTGTAAGGCTGACTCACAAGAATCTGACCATAATAACTTCACCCCTTTGTTGGTCAGGACTGTCCGTGGTGCCTCCAGGCGTGAAAAGTCTGGTATCAAACGCCTGTAGTATCCAGCCAGTCCTAGAAAACTCCACACCTCAAATACTATCTTTGACTGCTCCCAAGAAACTACAACTCTCATCTTCTATGGGTCTACTGATACTTCTGTCTCTGAGATGACATGACCCATGAAGTGAATCTAATCCATATAAAAGTGGCATTTTGAGAGCTCAGCATATAATTAATGCTCTCTCAGTGTAACTAGAATGATATAAATATGGGTAGCATGGTCGTGTCGAGTATGAGAGTACACCAAGATGTCATCCATGAAAACCACCATGAAGGAATATAAGTAAGGATGGAACACTCGGTTCATCAATGCCATAAAAAGTGCATGATCATTCGTGAGGCTGAACGGCATAACCATATACTCGTATAGACCATACCTGCTCATAAAGGCTGTTAGAGGTATATCAGATGGTCTAACACGCAACTGATGATAACCAGACCTCAAATCGATCATTGAGAACACATGTTCTCCTCAAAGCTGATCAAAGAGGTCATCAATCCTAGGCAAGGGATATCAGTTCTTGACTGTCAACTGTTTCAACATCTGATAGTCCACACACATCTTGAGGTTACCATCTGCCTTCTTCAAAAATAGGACAGGCGAACCCCAAGGAGAATTACAGGGTCACATGAAACCCTTTCCATGCAACTCCTCTAACTGATTCTTGAGATCCTACATGTCAGGTGTAGCCATCCTATAAGGAGGAATGGACAACAGTACTGCTCCTGGAATGAGATCAATAGAAAATTCTACCTCACGCTCCGGAGGAGAACCTGAAATGTCTTCTGGAAAGACATCCCTGAAACGGTCAACCACTGGAGGAAAGTCCAACTGCGATGTCCCCTGTTCATCCATATACAGACTGGAAATTTGAGCTGTAACTCTGACTAGGCCATGATGCTCGGGTCCTGCTCTTCTTGCCTAGACTTCCCACTCACCTCTATGAAGAAAAGATCCCCCCTCTAGTGATACGAAACTCACCCTATGGCGATATAAATCGATGCCTTCCTGGAAGGGAACTAACCAGTCCATACCAAGAATGACATAATATCCTGTCATCTCTAGGACATAGAGGTCCCATAATAAGTAACACCATTCAACCTCAAGAGGGCACTCTTTTCACTGACATACGCTAGATTTCCTCGTTCCCAATGGTGTTTCAGGAGTCAACATGTCGGCAGATGAAAAGTTACAGAGCCCAAGGCTCTCCACAACCTCAAGTAAGATAATTCTATGTGAAGCACCAATATCTAAAATAGTTTAAGATAAAACTAAGGCTACTAAAATTGTACCTCGAATCATGGAAGTTCTGAGATCCTACTCCTGCTGGGTTTGCTCCATCGCAAAGGTATGGCCGGTTCCACAGCCTTGGGACATTGCCTGACTACTCTTAGATGATCTGCCCTACTGTCGCTAATAGACCAGAAACTGTCCACCACGGCCTCGACCTCCACCTCGGCCCGAATGACAGGACAAACTCCAGTTCCCAGACTGGTGAGAAACTAGTGGTTCTGCCCCTGAATGTGGAGTCATGGAAGAACCTATGTCACCAATATCTGGTGAGAAAACTAGGGAAAACACTTAATGTGACCCATCTTTCCACCAGATCAACACTCCACCGGGTCCCTCTGGCACTGCGACCTCGTATGCCTAGCCCTTCCACACTGGTAGCATACAACCTGGCTACCAGAAGATGTGTATTGCCTCCTCGGATAACCGCGCATAGACTCCATACATTACTTTCTGCTGTTAAATAGTGGAGCACTAACTCTAGAAGCAGAACCGCCTTGTCACTCAGCTCTGGAGTCTATCATATTGTGCTCCACAATCAGTTCCTGGATGACGATGGAAGTGATGGAATTCCACCTGAAGATATTCACCTTTGAGCAGATCTCCCGTTTAAGACTATCCTCAAACATTCTTTCCAGGAACAACCCATATCCGCCCTGGAGTGGTGTGAAATGCTGAAGCTCGGTGAAACGAGAGGAATAATACATAAACAAAAGAGTACCCTACTCTAAGCTCATAAACTCCCGAGCTTGGTTGGCCCTCAAGGTCTATGGGTAGAATTAGTCATGAAACACGCAGTGAAACTCATCCAAATCAATAACCTGCTGATGAACCGCCTTTGAGATCACGTCGCACCACCTCTTGGCAGAGTCTCGTAGCATTTAGGTAGCGAGCCTGACCCACCTCTCCGGAGGTGTCACCAGATGCTCAAAGATAGTCAGCATGGATTCTATCCATGAATCTGAATCCTTCGGTCCTCCTTCCCCTATAAGGTGGGTGGATGCTGCAGCTCGAAAACCCGTGTCAAGTCTGTCAAAGTGGATTCAGGAGGCGGTACTCCCTGGAAGGTCGGCATCATCCTCAGGAAGCCTTCCCTAAACTGTGCATCAGTGCCTGAAACTGGTATGACAGTTAGTGCCAAGGCTGGCATAGCCGGAAGATCTACTGGAAGTCCCTGATCAGCCACATCTGGCATCTAATCACCATCATGCAACTGACGTGCAATCGGAGGACGTCTTGGTTCCATGACTCTGCACTGTCAAACACACACTTCAGATCACAGTATCATGGATTAAAAACTATGAGTGTAAGGATGGAACAGGAAAAGAAAGCATTCATATTTTTCAAAACATGAATACACATCCTGTATAATGTCAACATGGTCTGATCCCTTAAGACATTTACATGGGCGTGTACTTCAGTTTAAACTGGTCGTGTAACACACCAAACAGACGGCGTGTTATCATAGCACACGACATGTACCTGAATCTTCTTCTCTGTCTGAGTCCATCTTCTATTCATAGGACAAGACTACTTGGCGTGTTCATGGTGTACACGGTGTGTACTCGACAAGCCTCATTGGCCCATGTTGTTAGTGACACAGACTGTGTTCAAAGGTTTAACTACACGGCATGTTCCAGGAGGAAATGACGTGTACTAAGAAGTCCCAATGGAATGTGTGGTTAGATACACGACCGGCTACACGGGGGACACTACACGGTGTGTTCCAAACAAACATGACATGTAAAAGAATAGATAACACCAACCTGTGTCGTTCGTGACATGAATGGGTTCCTAGATCGGACTACACAACATGCGTAATTCAGACATGGCGTGTCTGTGAAAAGGTAACAGGACACAGGTTGTTCGTGACACGGCCGACGTACCTATTTCATACTACCCGACGTGAAGAACTAGTACACGGCGTGTTCCTACATGATTTTTCACAACCCCGTTTCCCTACCCACACAGTAAGTGACATGGTTTAGAAACTACACAGCGTGTATAAGTAATATACACACAGTGTATTTTGGGTTTTTCTTGAAAGTAGCTCAAAAACTGCACTGGAGGCCAGAAAACACAGAAAAAAAGTGTTAAGGTGACAAATTCTGATCCGTGAGTGCCCATACTCCCCGCGAATCAGATTTTGGATTCTTATACAATATACGACAAAGTAAACTGGTCAAAGATGCACTAAATTCCAGTCTGTGGGGGCCCATAACACCTCAAGGGACAAAATTTGGAGTTCATTTAGGTGAATACTTACACAATCAAAACTCTATCAAGAAGAAGCTATATTTATCAATCATATATCACAAAAACATGCATATTATACACAACATCTATCAAAACAATATGAAATTTCTAATCCATTCTAGATTACATGGCAAGAATTCATGACATGTGATTTCTAACAAGTGCTTATATGATGCCTGAGATGGCAGACACTCATCTCATCGGGTTACGACAGAAATAGAACCGCAATAACAACAACAGTAACAACACAATGCATATGAATCACCCAATGGTGAAGTCAAATCAACTGTAAAATTAAAACAAATAAAATTTCAATAAACAAGGTGGTATGGATTTTCCCTGTACACGGGTTAGCTATTCTTAGGCAAGGCTTATTACCAAGTACTGATTCCATCATATCCCTGGATATAGGCTCAAAAAAGTATGTCAAGAGAAAAGAACTCCTCTGATACCACTTTGTAATGCCCTGGTTCCAAAATCCACTTAGAGGCACCCCATAACCGGTTGGTCATGTAACACCCCGACCCCAGTTACCCAGAGTCGGTGCATTAATTACATAAAATTGGCATGATCACAAGAAAGATCAAATCTCGAAAGACCGATTGGTTTAGTAGCCTTGGAAACACTAGATATATTCATAAGTTTTACATTATATCGTAAAATGAAAAACTACTACAACAACATAATGTTTCCACAGTCCACACTATAATCCCCTCATAATATCCATACAGGTCATTCATAACTTACATCTTCACATCCTGGGAAAAATAAAACATAGAAAAGGGGTGAGCTCAAATGCCCAGTAAGGATAACAATATAGCGGAAACTTACATAAATAAGAATAAACATTTAAGGCAATGAATTACTAAAACAAAAGCATTTTAAACTTGAACTACAACATAGTATGGCAAAAGTAAAATGAAATAATGCCATTTACTTGTTCACATGGATATTCTACTAATCGAATAATCACATGAAAAATCAATAACCACTTTCATAATGTTGGAATGCATAATGCTAAACTTTAATTACTTTTCAAGGCCTCGTCCCAAGACCTTGGGGCTAACTGTAACCGAAACCCAACCCGGAGTGCCTCTAATAACCGGACACCAACCCGGAGTGCCTCTAATAACCGGACACCAACCCGGAGTGCCTCTAATAACCGGACACCAACCCGGAGGGCTTACTTTTACCAGTCCCTAACCTGGAGGGCTTACTTTTACCAGTCCCCAACCTGGAGGGCTTACTTTTACCAGTCCCCAACCTGGTTGGCTTACTTTAACCAGTCCCCAACCTAGAACATACTTGTCCAACACATTCATATGAAGTAAAGATTGAAATATAACATAATCATTCTTGTTGGAACTAGCATACGAAATGTCAATACTTTCACCATAAACTATGAATGGTATAAAAATAGCACATCCACAGTCAAACATATCACAAAACCTTCAAAACAATATAGAAGTTTTGTATCATAATAAATCAACTTCAAATAATCTTAAAACCCATCAAAGGATGTTGACATAGATGAAATCAAAATTCTTTTTAAAGAAATATCTCCTTTTATTTTGAAATCATTTAAGATCCATATAAAATCAAACATTTTCTTTGAAAATAATCTTATAAGCTTTTAAGGGAAGCTTTGACGATTTTATAACGGCGGAAAATAACCGCACCCGCCGTATAAGTTAAAAAAACATTCTTATCTTAATTCTGTCGAAAAGGTTAAAAAGCACCTTGTTTGGAAAACGACGGAATGATTCCCTTATAAACCTCTTATAAAAAGTCAAACAAGGGTATAAATGACTTTAACCCATATTCTTTTAAATATTAAAAATGTTTTGAAATACATTTTGAAGAAACATGGATGTGGATGATAACGAGATCCCAGCAGATTATTACGTATAAACAACCTCAGATAATGAAGAGATTGTGTAATAACCCTTACCAGTTTGGTAACTTATGAAACATACAACCCATGAAAGAGGTATCATACAATGAATATGTAAATACACATAAATTAGAGTGTATTACACAAAGAATATAATTATGGGTAGTACATACACCACACAAAAGGTGATGGTGGCAAAATGACATGAATCTCACGGGAATAAGGAGTGAGATGAAAACCCCTTACCTTGTACTTTTCCTTGGTTGGGGTAGGTTAACCTCCTTTAATTTAAGTAACTCACTTTGGTTGGAACCAAAGGACTCCTTGAAATGCTTTTTTCCTAAGGGGAAGCTTCAAGGAGGAGTAGAGGGATGTGGGGAGCTTATTTGGGCAGAGTTTGGATGAGCCAAGTGGCTTGAGAGGTGTGAGGAATGAGTAGAAGTGGTCTCCTTTTATAAGGGAGAAGAAGGGCTCTTTAGGAAAGAGTGAAAGTATTACTTTATAATATAGTTATATTCGGTTTGTAATGGTCCAAAAATCATTGAGGTCGAAGATAAGATGACTCATATTCTAAATAACATCAACCAATAAGAATTGGACAGGTTTTAGATAATATTTTAATCAATATAATCTTATTTATTTAAATGATTTATTAATGAGGTAAACATTGCATCATTATTGTGTCATTAATAATTTAAATTATTTGATGTCTAAAAATTATAAATAAAATATCATTATGTAGGAAATCTTTTTATATTTCTAATGAATATTTATAATCCAAAATCCAACATGTATAACCCTATGTAAAAATTGTTCTTCTAAAAGATGTAAGCTTATGCCATTTTTATTTTTATTTTAACTTTATTAATATAAAGTGTCCCTACCACATACAAGTGGCTCCAAGGGGTCCCCAAATTGACCCAAGGATGCTCATGGTCGGGTATGTGTCCACCAATAAGGTTAGGACACGTTTTAGGGTAATTTGTTATTATTATAATATTATTTTTTAACCCTTATTTACCGGATTTACCCTTAACCATGGTAAATAAAATATTTACCACAGTAATTATTCAAAATGTCTAAAAATAAAAGTTATCTATTTACACAATTTGGACATCCTGATTCCAAATATGGAATACATTTTTCTAAATTCAAAACACAGAAGTGGCAGAAATTAATTTAAAATTAATTCCCGCTGTCAAAACAAAAAGCGTGTTTTTAAGAGGTAATAACTATCAAAAGATTGACACTTGTTTATGTTCGGTTTAATTGTAAAAGTATGTACAATGACTAACATTATATTAAATGGTAAAAATATATTCTAAATATACTTTAAAACCACTCAAATTTACAATTTATCACTATTAATTATTTTGATTAAAAAAGTTGTTTTTAATTAAAATTTAGTAATTTTCACTATTCATCAAAATATGAAAGTTATCCGAAAAGTACCAAAATTTCACCTTAGGCTAAATTAGATATTCCGAATCCAAAAATGAAGTCCATTTTAAAATATAAAATATATATAATTTCGAAAAGTAGGTATTACTATTCAAAACGGCTAGTTTGATTGGTTGTGGTGTGTGTTAGAACTCGAAGTTGCGTACAACACACGCTATTGTATTATTCAAAAGAAAGCGTACCGTGGAAGCTTGGGATGTTTCATTTTAAATTTTTTGATGTCCCCCATTTAGTCATAAAGTTTAAAATATTGTATTTAAAAAGGGTTCACTATTAAAAGTTGATAAAAGTGCAATATTGAAAATGAATTTGTTCTTGCATTATGTCTAAGATACTCATAATATGGAAAAATTATAAGGATTATATAAAGTTTAAAATTTAGATAATACTATTCATAACCTCTTTGGAATGGATTTTTTTGTAAGTCATGGTGTGATTGAACTCGGTGTTGCGTGTAGTTCAAGTTATTGAATTATTTTGAAGAAATAACACACTATGAAATCTTGGGGTGTTACATTCTCCCCTCCTTCAATAAATTGCGTCCTCGCAATTTGAAATTGTTCTTCGAAAATAAAAGGTTGAAAATAGAAAATATCTTTGTGGGAAAACCCACATCGGAAATTAGGTTACTAAAATTTAGTCTTAATATGAGGAAAAGAGAAATGAAAGAGTCACCACCAAATTATGATCTCGATTAGGAGAACATTGGTGGCAATTAGAGACATATAATTGGAGGAAAAACGTAAATATTTATAGGTAGTGATTGAGATCATCAATCACAGACAAGTGTATAATTGAGGTCCTTAAATTCATCAATCTATGATGATTTGAAATACCATCGGTTCAACAAAACATAGGGTATTAGGATAACACATTTTTGACGTTTCAAAATATCATAGTTGAAATCCCACATCGAAAAATGAATTAATGAGGCCTCTATTTAAAATAAAGAGTGGAAAGTATGAAGATTACCGAAAATAACATATACTAGGGTTCCATGTAGGAAAATATGGATATGGAAGAAAAATCTAACCATCAATTATCTGATGGAGAGTGGTAGAGAACATGGCTATGAAAAGGCCAACAATCCCAAAGCCATAAACTAGTGATGATTTAAGGTACCATCTAGGAAAACATTTTTGTTCTAAGTTGCTTTTCTTAATATTGAGGAATTTATTTATGAGATTGGATAAGATCATAAGGAGATATACTTACTTTATAATTAGAGTTTTATCCATTAATAAATTTCTACCACAAACTCATCTTTCACTCTAAAAGATAATAGAATGTAAAAAAAATTCTATTTACACTATTCGTATAGGGTTCCAAAATAAACAAATTTATAATTCATCTACAAGATCTTTTAATAAAAACTACATTATTTAATCCAGTACATCTCGTGGGCCATTGGTAGGTGATACACCCTTGTCGCCCTTCGGTTGCGGGTTCAAGTCTCGCAGCCTTGCCGGACGCGACGGGTTGCCGCCCGACCTCCGGGTTGTCCTTTTATGGAAATCAAAAATAATCCAAACTAGAACTATCCAAAATACTTCTATCCAAACTCACAGTACAACATTTATAAGTAAGGTAAACATAATGTAGAACCTTTTTACCCCGTAATAGCATATGAATACCTTCATCATGTGTTCTTTTAATACACCGAAACATCCTGAATTACCATATTCCTTATTGATTACATTCATGCTCCCTTATTCCATATAGAATGCTGGATATACTTCATTAATCCAAAAATGTTTTAAACCCCAACAATGATGGAATATACAAATCATTAATCAGTTCCAGGGTAGTCAAGAATATCCAATATAATTTATCCAAAACAATCACATATTATTCCAAAATCACTACCTCAGTATCAGAACTATATTATGATTTATCATTCTCTCAACCATATATTTTCCAAAAATTTATCCTGCTATTGAGTCACTTTTCTTTGTTCCACACAATCTCAAGTCCTTAATGAAATAGTACTGTAGTACAATCCTTATATACTCCATGATTATTGTAACAAGTACATTGTTGATACAACACTCAATTGACATAATCAACATAAGAACTCTAATCATTCCTCTTCATCTGTGGTAGTATCATAACTTGATTATTATCCAATAACATCATTTGCGGCATAGTCTGATGACTGGGACATAGGTTCGCGTAGTGTCCAAAATCCTTGCAAATGAAGCATTGTACATTTAAAACCATTTTCTTACCCTTGCAGTCACGTACTTTGTGCCCTTTTCCTCCACACTTATAACAAACTCTCATTCCTTTCAGGCAAGTTCCAGGGTGTTTCTTTCCACAGTTACCACATATGGGAAAATTCTTCTTTTCCCTTTTCCCTTTATCCATCTTTCTCTCTTCCATCCTTTTCTTATCTTGATTCCCTTCAAAGCCATAGGACTCAGTAAACTCTTTACATATCTTATCAACACATGATATTATTTCTTCATATGATGATAATACATGGGAGACTATTTCTCTTATCAATTCTAGCTTAAGACCATGAAAGATATGATCCTTCCTTCTCTTTGGATCATGTGCACTTCTGGAGTTCTCATTCCTTCTACTGGGCGCCATTTCTAAACAATGGCATAAACTAGATCAGTTTATGAATCAAAATACATAATCCCATTCTTATAAAACACTTAACATAAATTGAACTATTTATGGATATAATCCATAATCATAAAAATGTTTTCTTTGAGGAAGTATATACTCATAAACCCTTCATAATGATTTGTAAGAAAATGAGAGTTATCCTAAGCATATCCCCCGGGAGTGTCGTAACCATGAGTGCAGCAAGGCCCGTTGTCGTGCACCAGTTCCCGTTCGAGTCTAGCTCAAAGCGGTGTTTTCGGGTTTTACCCCTAGGTACATCTGTGCCAGAGCCGCCTCTACCTGCTCGTATCCAGACAGGGATGTATTGCTCGGAAAACTCACAAAATCTCTACGATACAAAAATTCTAGGAAGTTCTTCTATACTAATCCTGAAAGTTCATCTTAGGTCTACATGCTCTAATCAGAGTTTATCTAAATCTAGTTTCCAAGGTTTGTACTAAACTTCTCTGATACCAACTGTAACGCCCCGACCCCAGTTACCCAGAGTCGGTGCATTAATTACATAACATTGGCATGATCACAAGAAAGATCAAATCTCGAAAGACCGATTGGTTTAGTAGCCTTGGAAACACTATATATATTCATAAGTTTTACATTATATCGTAAAATGAAAAACTACTACAACAACATAATGTTTCCACAGTCCACACTATAATCCCCTCATAATATCCCTACAGGTCATTCATAACTTACATATTCACATCCTGGGAAAAATAAAACATAGAAAAGGGGTGAGCTCAAATGCCCAGTAAGGATAACAATATAGCGGAAACTTTCATAAATAAGAATAAACATTTAAGGCAATGAATTACTAAAACAAAAGCATTTTAAACTTGAACTTCAACATAGTATGGCAAAAGTAAAATGAAATAATGCCATTTACTTGTTCACATGGATATTCTACTAATCGAATAATCACATGAAAAATCAATAACCACTTTCATAATGTTGGAATGCATAATGCTAAACTTTAATTACTTTTCAAGGCCTCGTCCCAAGACCTTGGGGCTAACTGTAACCGGAACCCAACCCGGAGTGCCTCTAATAACCGGACACCAACCCGGAGTGCCTCTAATAACCGGACACCAACCCGGAGTGCCTCTAATAACCGGACACCAACCCGGAGGGCTTACTTTTACCAGTCCCTAACCTGGAGGGCTTACTTTTACCAGTCCCCAACCTGGAAGGCTTACTTTTACCAGTCCCCAACCTGGAGGGCTTACTTTAACCAGTCCCCAACCTGGAACATACTTGTCCAACACATTCATATGAAGTAAAGATTGAAATATAACATAAACATTCTTATTGCAACTAACATACGAAATGTCAATACTTTCACCATAAACTATGAATGGTATAAAAATAGCACATCCACAGTCAAACATATCACAAAACCTTCAAAACAATATAGAAGTTTTGTATCATAATAAATCAACTTCAAATAATCTTAAAACCCATCAAAGGATGTTGACATAGATGAAATCAAAATTCTTTTTAAAGAAATATCTCCTTTTATTTTGAAATCATTTAAGATCCATATAAAATCAAACATTTTCTTTGAAAATAATCTTATAAGCTTTTAAGGGAAGCTTTGACGATTTTATAACGGCGGAAAATAACCGCACCTGCCGTATAAGTTAAAAAAACATTCTTATCTTAATTCTGTCAAAAAGGTTAAAAAGAACCTTGTTTGGAAAACGACGGAAATATTCCCTTATAAACCTCTTATAAAAAGTCAAACAAGGGTATAAATGACTTTAACCCATATTATTTTAAATATTAAAAATGTTTTGAAATACATTTTGAAGAAACATGGATGTGGATGATAACGACATCCCAGTAGATTATTACGTATAAACAACCTCAGATAATGAAGAGATTGTGAAATAACCCTTACCAGTTTGGTAACTTATTAAACATACAACCCATGAAAGAGGTATCATACAATGAATATGTAAATACACATAAATTAGAGTGTATTACACAAAGAATATAATTATGGGTAGTACATACACCACACAAAAGGTGATGGTGGCAATATGACATGAATCTCACGGGAATAAGGAGTGAGATGAAAACCCCTTACCTTGTACTTTTCCTTGGTTGGGGTAGGTTAACCTCTTTTAATTTAGGTAACTCACTTTGGTTGGAACCAAAGGACTCCTTGAAATGCTTTCTGCCTAAGGGGAAGCTTCAAGGAGGAGGAGAGGGATGTGGGGAGCTTATTTGGGCAGAGTTTGGACGAGCCAAGTGGCTTGAGAGGTGTGAGGAATGAGTAGAAGTGGTCTCCTTTTATAAGGGAGAAGAAGGGATCTTTAGGAAAGAGTGAAAGTATTACTTTATAATATAGTTATATTCGGTTTATAATGGTCCAAAAATAATTGAGGTCGAAGATAAGATGACTCATATTCTAAATAACATCAACCAATAAGAATTGGACAGGTTTTAGATAATATTTTAATCATTATAATCTTATTTATTTAAATGATTTATTAATGAGGTAAATATTGCATCATTATTGTGTCATTAATAATTTAAATTATTTGATGTCTAAAAATTATAAATAAAATATCATTATGTAGGAAATCTTTTTAGATTTCTAATGAATATTTATAATCCAAAATCTAACATGTATAACCCTATGTAAAAATTGTTCTTCTAAAAGATATAAGCTTATGCCATTTTTATTTTTATTTTAACTTTATTAATATAAAGTGTCCCTACCACATACAAGTGGCTCCAAGGGGTCCCCAAATTGACCCAAGGATGCTCATGGTCGGGTATGTGTCCACCAATAAGGTTAGGACACGTTTTCAGGGTAATTTGTTATTATTATAATATTATTTTTTAACCCTTATTTACCGGATTTACCCTTAACCATGGTAAATAAAATATTTACCACAGTAATTATTCAAAATGTCTAAAAATAAAAGTTACCTATTTACACAATTTGGAAATCCTGATTCCAAATATGGAATCCATTTTTCTAAATTCAAAACACAGAAGTGGCAGAAATTAATTTAAAATTAATTCCCGCTGTCAAAACAAAAAGCATGTTTTTAAGAGGTAATAACTATCAAAAGATTGACACTTGTTTATGTTCGGTTTAATTGTAAAATTATGTACAATGACCAACATTATATTAAATGGTAAAAATATATTCTAAATATACTTTAAAACCACTCAAATTCACAATTTATCACTATTAATTATTTTGATTAAAAAAGTTGTTTTTAATTAAAATTTAGTAATTTTCACTATTCATCAAAATATGAAAGTTATCCAAAAAGTACCAAAATTTCACCTTAGGCTAAATTAGATATTCCGAATCCAAAAATGAAGTCCATTTTAAAATATAAAATATATATAATTTCGAAAAGTAGGTATTACTATTCAAAATGGCTAGTTTGATTGGTTGTGGTGTGTGTTAGAACTCGAAGTTGCGTACAACACACGCTACTGTATTATTCAAAGGAAAGCGTACCGTGGAAGCTTGGGATGTTTCATTTTAAATTTTTTGATGTACCCCATTTAGTCAAAAAGTTTAAAATATTGTATTTAAAAAGGGTTCACTATTAAAAGTTGATAAAAGTGCAATATTGAAAATGAATTTGTTCTTGCATTATGTCTATGATACTCATAATATGGAAAAATTATAAGGATTATATAAAGTTTAAAATTTAGATAATACTATTCATAACCTCTTTGGAATGGATTTTTTTTGTAAGTCATGGTGTGATTGAACTCGGTGTTGCGTGTAGTGCAAGTTATTGAATTATTTTGAAGAAATAACACACTTTGAAATCTTGGGGTGTTACAGGTCACATGGAATCAATCACATTTCCCTAAATTCTAGAGGATGCCGACTAGTAGTGAGGGCATTGGGTGTGATCGTGGGGAAACTATGCCCTCATTGGTAGAGTACACAGTGGACGATAAACAATCACACAATAAGATAGTGGAAACAGTAAACATCCCATACAATAGTAAATAGCATAAGACTGGTAAATAACAAATGGAAAAATAAATAAATGATGTATGATGCATATATGTCTAGGAAAGAATCCAAACAAGTCACAATGCTGAATACAACCAGTACTAAACCAATGTGTAATGAAAGTAGATAACTCATCAGCATCACAATCCATAGATTGATCCCATTCTCTCCAGCCCAATGAAATCAAGAACATGAAGTAGACGGGCCCTTGTCGTTATCAATACCTACAACAATATAATATTTTTGGGCCCAAAAGCATGAACCAAACAGGGTGTGAGAAAAAATCCCAGTAGGAAACCACCTGATGATATGTTCCTAACATTCATTGAATATATGATAGGTAAATATGCATAAAGCAGTAAACAGAAAAGTACAAAGAAACAAACTATCCACAATTATGACATATAATCAACAACAAGTAAGGAGCCACTCAAACAAGTGGAGTAACAAGGTAACACTCTGGGTAGTTCTCATATCCTAACCCTTATGGTTCAACCTACAAGTACTAACAACCCTCTAGGAGGCACACACAGTCTCACCCCTCTGGTTCAGCTAAAGAAATAGACTCTCTGAGGAAGCACTCACTGTTAATTCCCTCTATAGTCTCGTATCTTACAAAAGGCGCTCTAGGGAAGCACTCAACATCTCATTCCCCATGTGGCCCATGTCATGGAGCTATAGACACCCTGAGTAATCACTCAATATCAATCCCCCATGTGGTCTCGCATCATATTATAATGACTCTCTGGAGAAGTCCTTATGTCCACTCTCCATATGCTCTACTACACTAGGTTCCCATGGCCCTATGTAAAAAAAACATGCAAATCGCGCGTATCTCCCCATGTAAACCTCATGAAATACATGCCTATCATTCTAGGGAAACATCTTAACAATACAACTCTTCCACTGTCCTACAACTAGGCATGTCAACTGAAAAAACACCCAATAGGATAAACTAGACCAAACGGTCATAAATAGGTAAACAGGCATGGGAAAAACATCCAAAGCACAATAAATTACCCTAATCAGAATAAATAAACACTACATCGGCATATAATAAAAGAAAGAAAACAACAAGTGTAAAAGAGGAAACATGCAATACACTGTTCAAGGGTATTAGTGTAATTTTCACATAATACTCAAATACATTCAACAGAAAGGCACAAACCACCTATCTGGATGCTTGGAGATCAAAATAATTGAACCACGCACATTTAATCTCCTTAGAATGTCGTATATCTAAGAAAACATCCAAAATTATCAACCCATGATAACATGAGAAAGAGGGAAAATCATGGAATGAAACTTAGGAAGAAGGAAGAACTAACCACTATGGTCCCAATGCAATCGACGATAGTCGATTCGGAGAACAAATGGATGATTAGGGGCTTAGAGGGTGTTCACGGCCGTACGGGGTGTTCTCGATCGAAGAACCTGGAGGAGAAGGCCTTTCTGGCGATTAGACGTGACCCCGTTCCGTTTAATGAATAAACAGAAAGTATAGGGCATGTACTTTTTGGGTACACAACATGTACTATGCTTTTCTGTACTCTGCTTTAAGTGGCCTCCACATTGCCCCTACACACCGTGTGTGTGGCTCGGACACAACCATCACATGGCCTTGTGTGGCATCTAAGATCCCGACATGTACACATAAAGTACACAACGTGTACTTTGAAAATTTCTAGATTTTCCACTTTTTCTAAAAAATAACTAGTAAAGGAAAAACATACCTGAAATGAAGATCTGGGTTTTTTCACCAGAATCTATCCAAAAATAGTTCTGTCATGGTGATAAAAACTATTGAACTATTAATCAAATGGAAAATTTAAAATAGTAATCTATATATTCCCCAACATCCCATAGATCATTCAATTTTCACATGAGAAAAAAATTAATAATAATAATTACTATAAAAAATGGGCAACAACGTACTCAAAAGTGGCCCTCGTGTTAATCCTGTTTCACTTCATTAATTCTATATCTTAATGGCTCAGTATTCTATCCCATAGAATATAAATCAAAATTACTATTTTCAAGGTAAAATAGTAGACCCATCATGATCACTAACAAAAAACTCCACCTCAGAGTGTAAATAAACACATTTGCATTCTAGAAATCCATACACCTATATTATTACTTTCAATTTTTCTCACATTTCACATGTAATATAGAATGTTAGCCATATAGTGCTCTATTAACTTATCATACACTATAAACCCAAATATGAACTTATCAATAGATAATAGAAAACCGATATTTTTTAGGAAAATATCTCTTTATAATTTTATTAATTATGTTAAGTTTACTCTCTATAAATCTCATTAAAGAAGAAAAAAATTTATTGAGACTATATGTCTTATGTTGGATTTATCATTGAATAATTGTGGATTATTTAGGGGAGGACGAACGGTTTTCAATTGTGATATGGTTGAAATTTAGAGTCTATTATAGGCATTATATTGGGTAACGAAAGAATTATTTAATGGTATGTGTTTAGCATTTACAAATAAGGAATTTAGTTTGGGGATGAGCAGAAATGGTAGCCTAGTATGGTAATACTAATAAAGGTTTGACATATTATATTTTTATTAAAGATAGTTTAATTGATATGGTATTGAAGGATTTTAGATGATGTTAAACATATTTATTCTGTTATATTATGTTAGTATATGAAATATGAAAATGTTTTAAGGTGTTTAGAGAAGGATAAAAGAAGTTTAGTGAAGGTGGAAATAACCATGTCTATTTGGAGATGGACTATGTTGTGATGATTCTTATCATAATGAGAGAGAAGATTTTATGTTTCTTTTAGATTTTGTTTAATTTTGGATTTATTCATATCTACTGTGGAATGAAATTATAAGATCTAGTGTCATATTTTTAGGGAGGGAAACATAGATATAATAATTTATAAGTATAGTTGAAATCAAGTAGAGAAATAAAATATTTTGTTGAAACATGACATGGTGTAAGTGTTTTTATAATCATAAAATTTTAGGAGAAATTAAATGGTATGTAAATAATGGTCAAATTTGTAATAAATATCTTATTACATTGATGTTTAAACAAAAAGGCGGTGATTTATAAGACCATATTACAGTTCTTCTCTGGTGTATTGTATAAACTCCTATAAGAAATATGACATGGGTATGTCGACTTATTATAAATAATATTTGTATATTATTTGACGAACTGAAATAGAAAACAAGTTATCAAACAGATATTGAAGGATTTTATTGTATATATCAGGTTTTTAGGTTGATCTAGAAATGGGATTCATGTAATGGAGGATGCTAAAATAGAATTCATTTCACTTGGAGTTTCATTTTATCATGACATGAGATGTTTTTGACATTGAATTTCTATATTTAGAAATATAAAACAAATTTTTCTTAAAATTTATTATGATAGTTATTTGAACATGTCTTGTTCACTGGAGTTCATGGTTTAACTAGATAGTAATAATTCATGGTGAATAGTTGATCAGTTTGTGGTGGTTGTAGATCTTAAAAAATGAAGAGGTTTTTTGGAATTTAAATTCAATCATATATGGAATGAGGCTTGGAGTTTCAAATCGATATTTATTGATTTATATGACTATATAAAATTATCTAGTACAATTTTTTTGTTCATAGATAAGTTGAAATGAGAGGTTTAACCCCATACAGTTTTTGATTTGTTGGAAAATTGGGAGTATTTAGAACATTGCAAGAATAGTTTTTTAAAAATAAAAATCATAGTTATATTCACGTTAAAAGAGTGTAAAAATGGATGTGATCAAAAAATAAGATTTTTATTTTGATAAATATTCAATATTTGAAAAAATTTCTCATGAAGGAGGATTTCCATTAATCATATCAAACTAGTTAAAGAAGAAAAACCACAACCATAATAATTAAAGTGCAACATTTCTCTTAATTTAGTTTAGATATTGATAATGGATTGTTTTTTAGAATGACTATTAAGAAACCCCATCCACTTCTACTCATTATAGGCCTATAATAAAGAATGGGAGGTAAACCCTAAGACCCATATCTAATAGACAAAGGGTTAGAGATTAACATAGATGGTATAGAATGAATAAACATGATATTCATTACTCGCATTATATAAATTTAATCAATGGGAGATCAGTCAATATCGAGAAACAAAAACCATGAATATAAAAATAATAAATAACAATACATGTGTAACATCCCAGTTCCAGAAGCCACCTAGAGGTGCCCCGTACCCAGTTGGTCACATGGCCTCAAGTCCATTTCCTCTAATGTCAGAGGCTGCTGACTAGAAGTGAGGGCCAAGGGGGTGATAGTGGGGAAACTATGCCCTCATTGGTAGAGTACACATGCAGAAGTAAATAACATACAAATATAGGAACAGTAATAATCCTCACGAAAGTAAACATTGGAAGACTGAAAAAAGTCAACTGGAGCACACATGTATAATAACGATGCATGAAACATATATGTATGAGAAAGAAGTCCAACAAACCACAACGCTGGAATACAATATTACTAATCCAACGTACAATGGAAAACAGATAAACATCTCCTCAACATCACAAGCCTAAGCTTGGTCACATGCTCTCCAGCTCCACAGTAAGTCGAGTACCTGAAGTATAAGGGTTCTTGCCCTTATCTATACCTGTAGCAACATAATCTGTTTGGGCCCAAAAGCATGACCCAAAATGGGTGTGAGACTAAATCACAGTAGACAACAACCCGAATATCTATGCCTAATAGTTGGTTAATATATGATAGTTAAAAGTACAGGAAGCAGTAAAAATGAAGCAGTAAACAATCTACAGTTCCAATATCAAGCAATAACCAAACAAAAACAGGTAACCCTCTAAGCATCTCACTCAGCCTAAACCCTCTGTTTTGGTCATAAGAAATCATAAAGACTCTTTGAGGAAGAACTCGCAGTCAATTCCCCATATAGTCTAAGGTAGTCAGGGAATCTCTAAGGAAGTACACAAGGTCAATTCCCCTTATATCCCCAAGGTCAAAAAACTCTCTGAGGAATCACGCTCAGTCAACTCCTTTTGTAGCCCAGGTCCTATAAAGAATCTCTGAGGAAGCTCACTCAGTCAATTCCTTCTATAGTCTAGGATGGTCCATTGTAATTCAGAGTAAAACAAAGACTCTCTATGGAAGCTCACTCGGTCTATGCCCTTACAGTCTATAATTCTCAAAGACTCTCTTGGAAATCTCACTCGGTCCATCCCGATAGTCATTAATACTCAATAATCTCGGAGGAAGTTCACTCAGTCTATCCTCTATAGTCTATAATGCTCAAAGACTCTCTAAGGAAGCTCGCTCAGTCTATCCCCTTATAGTCTATACACCAGGTTCTCATGGCCCCAAGTATGTCAACAATCAAAACGATGCAATATGGACAATGCAAACCTATAGGGCTACTTGGATAATCAGTTTACAACATAACAACCATGACAATAATACAAACTCTCCATCCTATAGCAATAGGCTTGGAAAACAGGCAAGACAGCCAAAAGCAGGCATGACCAAATGGTCATAAATATAACACACATGGGAAAATCATCCAAAGCATGGAAAATAAACTCTATTATTAACCATTTAACCTCTACACAAGCATACAAGGAAATAAGGAAAAAAATATGGGTAAAACGGTAAACACGCAATACCCCGTTCAAGGGTATTGGTGGAATTTACACAAAATATTCAAATATCTCCTACGGAAAGGCACAAAACACCTACGTTAGCGTTAAGATATTGATATACGTTAACCTCAAATCTTGATTCACTATAGAACCCCAACGATCTACAAAAATGTCCAAAACATTTAACCCACGATAACATGAGAAAGAAGAGGAATCATGAAACGAGGCTCAAGGAGAAGAGAGAACTCACAGATGTGATTTCAACACAATAAACTGTGTTAGATTCATAGGACAAACAAAGGATCGGGGTTTCGTAGAAGATCTGTAGCCATACGGGTTCTCTCGGATGAAGAAGCTAAAGAAGAAGAAGTTTCTGTCGATAAGACGCAAGAGCAGTCCATTTAATGAAATAAAAAAATACACTGTGTGTTCTTTTATTTTCCGTACTCTTCTTTAGACAACCTCCATGTCACCCCACATGACCATGAACAAGGCCTCTACACGGCCAGCACATGACTACCCATGATAACCAAGTACATGGCGTGTACTTAAGAAATTTCCATAAATTCCCCTTTTCCCCCAAAAACATGAGAAAATGAAAAAATACCTGAAAAGAATGTCCGGGTTCTTAAAAACATACCACATTAAAGAAATTCATCCCTGAATTTCCCTAGCACAACGTAGATGATGAAACCCCTAACAGCTCTGGCCACTGTGCTCGTACATCAGCCTCCCTCTACCGAGTCTCATCTTGTACTCACCCATTCTACCGTAGAAGTCTCACTAGAGGAATAGACCAGCCACAGAGAACCTTTGTATTGTGATCCAAAATCTGGATAGGATGTTCTTCAAACAATGCATCCACTGCCAACTCAATCTCCTCATGTTGGAAGACATGAGACATGTTTGGAAAGTAACGTCAGAGTTGAGAAATGTGGAAAACGTCGTGCATATCCCGATACCTATGAGGTAACAGTAACCGATAAGCCATTGTCCCAACTCTCTCAAACAACTCAAATGGCCTGACGTACCTCACCAAAAGGTTAACCTGTCTCCTAATCCTTTTGTGTCTCAACCAAAATGCGATATGAAGGAAAAACTGATCACTGATCTCAAACTATAGAGGTTGTCTTTACTGATCAGCATAAGACGCCTGACGAGATTGTGTAGTAGTCATCCTCTTCTAAATCTAATATATCTACTCTGTGGTCTTCTAAAGAAGACAAGGCCCCATCATAGCTGCCTCTCCTTCCTCCAGCCAACATAAGGGTGATCGACATAGCCTACCGTACAAAGCCTTATAAGGTGCCATCTAAATAGTTTCTTGTAAACTATTGTTGTAAAAAAACTCCACTAAGGGTATATGTCTCAACCAAGAACCTCCAAAATCCAGAATACATGCTCAAAGATTGTCCTCGAGCACCTATATCGTATACTCGGACTGGCCATCTGCCTGGGGATGGTAAGCTGTACTCAAATGTACCTGCATACCCAAGGCCTTCTGAAGCCCCTCCCAGACCCAATAAGTTAAACCTGCATCCCTGTCTAAAACAATGGAGTGTGGAACTCCATGAATATTTACAATCTCTTGTATGTATATCTATCATAGCTCGTCAAAAATTAAGGTCTCCTTGATCAACAAGAAGTGAGCACCCTTCGTGAGTCTGTCAATGAGAACCCATACTGCATCATTCCCCCGAGGAGACTGTGGCAAAACGGTCACGAAATCCATCGTGACATCATTCCAATTCCACTCAGGAATGGGAAACTGTTGTAAAACCCCTACTAGTCGATGATGTTCTGCCTTCACCTGATGACTGGTGGAACATCTCATGATGAAACCTGTAACATACCTCTGCATACCTAGCCACCAATGCTAATGGTGTAGATTACAATACATCTTGGTGACACTAGGATGAACTGCCCAAACTGAGGAATGAAAGTCCCACATCAGATCTACATGTATGTCTGCTAGAACCCATACATGCCCCTCAAAATTCAAGATCTCATCCTTGCCTATGGTCCATCCATGAATAGGTTCCTCTCCTGACACACTTTCCCATAGGACTAGGCCTTCAGAAGCTAATAGTTGCCTCATTCATACTCGATCAAGAAGGGTAGATGTAACAACTACAGAAGAAATAAAAGACTTCCCCAGTCCGTCATGAACCTCCAAATGCATCTCAGAGAATAGAGAAATAAGTTTCCACTCACTGTTGGCCTCCTGAACTTCCTGTATCTGCGTCCTCCTTCACAACGAATCACCCACTGTGTTGCCTTTCTGAGGTGTATAGGAAATCTCAAAATCAAAGGATTTTTGGTACTCAACCCACCTTCGCTATCTCAAATTCATATCACATTGAGTGAAGTTGTACTTGAGACTCATTTGGTTGGTGTAAACCACAAAATTATCTCCCAGAAGGTAAATTCTCCAACAAAACACGTAATGAAAAACCGTTTCCAACTCCAGATTGTGCATTGGGTAATTCCACTCTTGTGGCCTCACTTACCGAGACCCGTTCACAACGACTCCATCTCCCTGCATAAGCACATCTCCCAGTCCCAAACCTAAAACGTCATTGTAAAGAGTAACTATCTTTCCTGGCTCTGGAAATACTATTATTAGTGCTGATGTCATCCTCCCCTTCAACTCCTAGAAGGCTAACTTAGAAGAATCTGACCACAAGAACCTCGCACCATTCTTAGTTAGAACCGTCGGTAGAACTGCTAAGCCTGAAAACACCTGTAAGAAGGGTCTATAGTATCCAGCCGGCCCTATAAAACTCCACATCTCAAAGACATTATTCAGATGCTCCCAGGGAACTACTACTTTCACTTCATCTGGGTCTACTGATACCCCTATATTTGAGATAACATTACCCAGGAAGTGAATCAGATCCAACCATAATTGTGATTTTGAGAGCATAGAATATAACTGATGCCCTCTTATGGTACTAAAAACAATCTCAAGATGTGTGGCATGGTCATGCCGAGTGTGATAGTACAACAAGATATCTTCCAAAAAGACAACCATGAAAGAATCCAGATATGGATGGAATACTCGGTTCATCCGTGCCATGAAAACAATAGTCGTGTTCATGAGACCGAATGGCATAACCAAATACTCGTATAGACCATACCTGCTCTGGAAAGTAGTAAGAGGTATATCTGATGGTCTAGTGTGAAACTGATGGTAACTGGATCTCAAGTCAATCTTCGAGAACCCCTGGGCTCCTCGAATCTAATTGAAGAGATCCTTAATCCTCGGCAAAGGATATCGGTTCTTGATCGTTAACTGGTTCGACTTCCGATAATCCACACAAAGCCTGAGGGTAACGTCTTCCTTCATCAAAAAAAGGACAGGCAAACCCCAAGGAGATGTACTAGGTCATATGAAACCCTTTTCCCGCAACTCTTCCAACGACTTCTTAAGATCCTGCAACTCTGCTGTAGCCATTCTATAAGGAGGAATGGACATCGGTGCCACTCCTAGCATAAGATCAATCGAAAATTCAACCTCACGCTCTGGAGACAAACCTAAAAATTCCTCTGTAAAGACATCACTGAAACGATCAACCACATGAGGAAAATATAACTGTGAAGTCCCCTAGTCATCCAAATATAGAGTAGAAATACGGGCTGTAACTCCTCCTAACCCATGATACCCTGGACCCGCTCTGCTCGTCTGGATATCCCATTCTCCCTTATGAGGAAATGACATGCCCTCTTGCGATATGAATATCACCCTACCGAGATAGCTATCAACAACTACCTAAAAGGGAACTAACCAGTCCATCTCGATAATGAAATCATAGCCTGTCATCTCTAGGACATAAAGATCCCAAAGGATGTGACACCCAACAACCTCAAGAGGGCACTCCTTACACTGAAGTACACTAGCCATTCTATCCCCTAATGAAGTGTCTAAAATAATGATATCAGGAGATGAAAAGATGAAAATCCCAAGGATCTCCACAAAAATAAAAGATATGAAACTACGGGAAGCCCCAATGAGGAAAAGAGAAGAAGATAAAATTGAGGCAACTAGAATCGTACCTCAGACTGTATAGGGTTTGTGATCTTGCTCCTGCTCGTTCTGCGCCACTGCAAAGTTCTGGCCAGACACACGGCCCTGTGATCCCGAATGATCGCTCTGAGATGATCCACCCTACTATCACTGATAGCCTGGTGACTGACCATAATGGTTGTGACCTCCACTTTGGCCTGAATGGCTGGAAGAACTCCAATTCCTAGACAGGTGAGAAAATAGTGGTGCTCCTCTTGAATGAGGAGTCATAGATGAACCCATGTCACTAGTTTCCAATGATAAGTTCTTATAGAAATGCTAATGATGGCCCATCTGGCCGTAAGATTGATACTCCATCAGGTCTCTCTGGAATTGTAGCCTAGTATGCCCACTCCTCCCGCACTAGTAGCATACTACTTGGAGACCTGAAGATGCATCGAACCTACTTTGATCTCCTTGTGAATATTCCTTGTGGTGCTTCCGTCTCACAGTAGGAGGAATACTAACTCTGGATGTCGAACCACCCTAGCAAACTGCTCCAGAATCGCTAAGATTTCACTCTGTGATCAGCGCCTAGTCGGTGATAGAGGATATCGAAGTCAAACTGAAGATGTGCACATGTGATTGGATTTCTTGCCTCATACCATCCTAGAACTTCCATTCAAGGAGAAACTCATCACCTCATGGAATAGGCATGAAACGCTGCAGCTCTGTAATGTGAGAGAAATACTCCATAACAGAAAGAGTACCCTGCTCCAGGCTCATAAAATCATGGGCTCGATCATCCCTAAAGGTCTCTGGATAGAAGTAATCGTAGAAGATGTGTTGAAACTCTTCTTAATCCATATTCTGATGGCGCCCTACCTGTGAGATCACATCCCACCACCTCTTGAAGGAGCCTCATAACATGTAGGTAGCGAGATTCACCCTCCTCTCTGGAGATACATCCAGATGATGTAAGATCATCCGTGTGGCTTCTTTCCATGACTCAGCAGCCTGGGGTCCTCCATCCCCTGAGAATGTAGAAGGATGTTACTGCTCAAAACCCCTCATCAATTCTTCCATAGATATGGTAGGTTAAAGAGCTCCATGAAAGTTCTACATCATCCTCATAAATTCATCCCTGAACTGTACATCGGCACCTGTGTCAGGTATAAATGTTGGTACCAAAATTGGCACAACTAGGGGATCTGTAGGAATTCCCTGATCAGCCATATCCAGTGTATGATAACTTCATGGAGAATGGCGCATAACCAGAGGATGCCTTAGTGGCATGACAATACAAGGCCATGTGAACACCTTAAAACAAGTTTGTCAAGGACTGAAAACTAGAAGCCTAAGAAGGGAACACGTGAAGGAAGGCACTCAAGTTATAAAAAACATGACTACACAGCGTGTACAATTCCTACACGGCATGTTCCCTTACATCATTCACATAGGCTTGTACTCCTTCCTAATCCGGCCGTGTAACACCCCAATCACACGACGTGTTGTCCGGACACACGACGTGTACATGAATCATCATCCCTACCTGATTCCTTCTACACGGTTATGCCACATGGATCTCATAAGATAATACTACATGGCGTATTTAAGGAAAACATGTCGTGTACTAGACAAGCTTCATTTGGCCCGTGTTGTTAGGGACATGACCGAGTACCTACGTCAGACCACATGACATGTTCAGTACTGACACAGCGTGTATAGATTAAGATTTGTACATCTGTTTTGTTAGTCACATGGGCGAACATAGTGTCAATGCCACACGGTGTGCACAACCAGCACACGGCATGTTCTCACAAGGATTTCCTGATCCCATGTGTCTTCCCACATGTCCTATGACACTGTTTAGAGACTACACGATGTGGAAATAAATTACCTGGCATGAACTTAAAAAAAATTCTTACCAAACAGAAGAACACATGGCTTGTATTCAAAACTACAAAACGTGTATTCTTGATTTTTTTCGGAAAGTAAGCCTCATAAACAACTCCAAAGCCCATAAAAAACTGAAACATACATTGAAAGTACAAAATTCCAAACCTTGAGGGCCCAAACTCCCTGTAAATCAAATCATGGAATATTATACATGTTATATGAAGGAAACCAAGGTAATGATCCACCAAGATCTGATCCATGAGGTCCCAAAACACCCCAGGAACCAAATATTGGCTTTCATTGAATTAAAACCTCACAAAAACAGTACCCTACCAAACAATATGTATTCATATCAAGGAATCTATCACAACAGTATTTGTATTATACACAAAATATTTAACAACAACATTAAATTTCTAATGGATCATAGATGGCCTAGAAAGAATGCATGTCATGTGATTCTTAGTAGGTGCCTATATGATGCATGAGATGGAATACCCTCAACTCATCGGGCTGAGACCGAAATAGAACGTCAATAAAATCAATGATAACAAGACAATACATGTGAGTCACCCAATGGTGAAAATCAAATCAACTGTAAAATTGAAAAACCAGAAAAATTTCAATAATTGAGGTAAATTGGATTTTCCTTTTACACGGGTTAGCTACTCCCAAGCACAACATATTACCGAATACATATTCTTTCCTATACTTGGATAATGGCTCTAAACATTAAGTCAAGAAGAAAAGAATTCCTCTGATACAAATTTGTAACATCTCAGTTTCGGAAGCCACCCAGAGACGCCCTGTACTTGGTTGGTCACATGGCCTCAAGTGGATTTCCCCTACTCCAGAGGCTTTCGACTAGAAGTAAGGGCCTTGGGTGTGATAGTGGGGAAACTATGCCCTCATTTCCAGAGTACACAATTTATGTAAACAACATACAAATATAGGAACAGAAATAGTCCCCACGAAATTAAATATCAGAAGACTAAAAGAAGTAAAATGGAGCACACATGTATAATAAAGATGTATAATACATATATTTCTGAGAAATCATCCAAACAAACCACAATGATGGAATACAATATTTCTGATACAATGTACAAAATAAAATAGATAAACAACTCCTCAGCATCACAAGTCTAATAATGGTCCCATGTTCTCCAACTCCCTAGCAAGTCATGTACCTCAAGTAGAATGGAGCTTTCCCTTATTTATACCTTCAACAACATAATATGTTTGGGACCAAAAGAATGACCCAAATAGGGTGTGAGCCTAAATCCCTGTAGGCATCCACCCAAAGATCTGTGCCAAATAGTCGGTGAATATATGGAAGGTAGAAGTACAGGAAGTAGTAAATATGAAGCAGTAAAAAATCCTCAATTCGAATATAAATAAACAACCAAACACCAAAAGGTAACACTCTAGGAAGCTCACTCATCCTAACCCCTCTGGTTTGGTCATAAGAAATCATAAAGGCTCTCTAAGGAAGAACTCACAGTCAATTCCCCTTATAGTCTGCGGTCGTCAGGGACTCTCTGAAGAAGCAGACAAGGTCAATTCCACATATATCTCCGAGGTCAAAGGACTCTCTGAGGAAGCATGATCAGTCAATTCCTCTTATTTCCCAGGTGGTACAAAGACACTCTGAGGAAGCTCACTTAGTAAATTCCTCATATAGTCGAGGATGGTCCGCGGTAAATCAAAGGAAAATAAAGACTCTCGGAGGAAGCTCACATGGTCTATCCCCTCATAGTCTATAACAATCTAAAGACTCTCTGGGAAAGCTCCCTTTGTCCATCCCCTATAGTTTCTAATACTCATGACTCTCTGAGGAAGCTCACATAGTCTATCCCCTAAAGTCAATAATGCTCAAAGACTCTCTGAGGAAGCTCTCTTGGTCTATCCCCTTATAGTCTATACACCAGGTTCTCACGACCTAGTGTAAGTCATCAAGCATAACGATACAATATGGCCAAAGTAAACCTATAGGGATTCTTGGATAACCAGTTTACAACATAACAAGCATGTCAGAAATAAAAACTCACCATCCTACAACAATAGGCATGGAAAACATGCAAGGTGGCCAAAAAGCTGGCAGGACCAAACGGTCGTAAATAGAACACACATGGGAAAAAAATCCAAGTCATGGAAAATAAACTCTATTCATAACCATTTAACCTCCACACAATCAAACAAGCAAGTCATGCAAACAGCACGGGTAAAATGGTTAATACAGAATACCCTGTTAAAGGGTATTGGTGGAATTTGCACACAATATTCAAAGACTTCCTACGGAAAGGAAAAAACCACCTTCCTTTGCTTTAGGAGATCGATATACGTGAACCTCGAAGCTTGATTCACCCTATAACACCAATGATATACAAAAATATCCAAAACTTTCAACCCAAGATACCTTGTGAAAGAATAGGAATCATGAAATGAGTCTCATGGAGAAGAGAGAACTCACTGATGCGATTTCAACGCAACAGATAGTGTTCGATTCAGAGGGAGGATGGAGGCTTGGGGGTTCTTCAATGATCTGTGGCCGTACGGGTTCTCTCAGACGAAGAAACCGAAGAAGAAGATGTTTCTGTCGATAAGATGCGACCCCAGTCTATTTAATTAAATAAAACAAAATGCACTGCGTGTACTTTATAAGTACATAGAGTATACTTTTATTTTCTGTACTCTACTATGGGCAGCCTCCATGTCACCCAACATGGTCATGCACAAGGCTGCTACACGGCCAGCACGCGGCTACCCGCGGTAGCCGAGTACACGCCATGTACTCAGGAAGTACACAACACATACTTAGGAAATTTCCAAAAATTCCACTTTTTCCTCAAAAGCACCAGAAAAGGAAAACATACCTAAAATGAAAGTCAGTGTTCATATAACATCAATGTAATGTAATGTATTACAAAAATTGACATTAAACATTCAAAATAAAACACATATATAGTGACCATGAACTCCAATGTTTCTAGAATAACCACTCAGAGAACGTATCGCCTAACTCGATCCCCAAACATCTCTAAAAGACCTAAAAAAATTCATATATATGGGGGTGAGCATAAAAGTAGACTCAATAGGTTCTTATTCCTAACCTCATGAAAATAAAAATGTATCAAACTAAATACTAGTATGTAATAAAATGAAACTAACTCATTGGCTAACCAGGTAAAACTATACCCCCACCCTACCAAGGATCTCCGACCAAGTAATGCAAATTAATTCACATATCTACATTAACAAGAGTAATGTAGATTAATGGTATACAACTTCCACATTCCTTTAAGTTTGCCTCACTCTCACAAAAAATTACTCATTCCCTGGGTGTGTCCCATCCTTAATTAATTAAGCACCCCATGAATACAAACTATACTCATAGTATCTTCTCATCCTATATACCTTGAAAATCATCCCAACCACAACATTATCATGTCAACCATAACCATGTTAAGTATTGAATCAACTACATCCATTCTATCATTCCTTATACCTTAAGACTATACATCCCATGTGAGTAATACTATAAGAAACTATAGTAACCAAGACCAGATACCAGTATGTGATACAACATCATGTTAATAAAACATGAATGAAATGAATAGTATGACCCAGATCACTGATTTCCCATGTGATTCCATACCCAATAACATATGTTATCATATATTGGGTATTCCCACAAAAGATATTACAGAATAAGGTAGAGTAGGATACAGAGAAAAGTTTTTCTTCTATTACCTTTCCAAGCCAAATTTTTGGAAAATGATGACCCCCAAATATTATAGTATCTGTTTCCCTTCCAAATCAGGTTTCTATTTGTATAAAATAATAATATATTAATATAAATCACCCAAAACCACCTGAAGGGAAACTACATATATTAGACCCAATTTCTGTTGTCATCCTACATGACACCCAACTACAACCTCTAAGGTATAGGAAACCAGTTATTAAATGTGCAAAAAAATCGTAATGTTCTGAAAACATTGTTATTTTAATTTAAAATTAATAATTATTAATTAAAAATATTTAATTAGTCCGCTTCAAAATTTTCGTTTTAAACATTTCATTTCATTATAAGAAACCATTCTTGTTATATCATATTTTAATTCCTAGATTCAGTACCCATGATCACTATGTATTCATTACCACAATCCCATGGTCCAATTAAAAATTAATTCAAAACATCAAACCCAGACACTGATTTCATTATTAATTTTTTCCACCATTCAAAAATTAGTCTACTATAAGGCTTATCATATGCTACCATAGCGAAATATACACTTTAAGAGGATTGATCCGGACTGCTATTAGAAATTTAAATATGAAAATATTCATCCATTTGATGATCCTTCCATCAAAGGAATGAACTATGAATAATACCAACTAGAAAGTATGACTCTCAAATCCTTTCAACTCCACTAGTTCTATCCCAACAACAATTTTTCATAACATATTTAAGCCCACCCACACTATCAACAACAACCACCAATTTAAAATCAAAATATTTTAAAATATATTTCTCTTTAATAAATTAGGCATAATCAATAGTTTTTGGTTCACGAAAAAATATTATAAGTGAATAATTATTAAAATTATAAAATGAATATTAAAACTTTATAATTAAACTAAATTGTTTAAAATTAAGTAATAAAATCAAGTTATTACATTCATGAAACATTTTAGAAATGATATGGAATGTTATTCTAGTAATTAATTTCAAAACAAAAATATTTTTCTTATAGACCTTATTGTTATTAAATTAGTTATTTAAAAGATATTTTTTTTATTATGAGTACTGGAATAATGTAAATTTTTTTAAACATGATTTAAAATGAGTGATCATCCATACATTCATTATCAAATGGAAAAATTGATAATATAATCATTTGAAGTTAAAAAAATAGTCATTATTAATAAATTTTTTTATGAATGAGATGTGTTTTTATGTTAATAAATTAAATTAATCTGTATTAATATATTAATTTAAGGAAATTAAAATATAATATAATCAATAATATAAATTTAAATTCAAATAATGGTTGTTAATTTTCATGTAATTAGAATAAAAAAATTTAAAGCATTATTTGATTTTCTATAAAAATGTTTTAACGTGTTTTGTGTGTGTAAATTATAATAATATCAACCACAAATAGAAATTGAATCTTGGAAAATAGAATCCATATTTTGAATTTTTAAAATAAAGGGAAATTAATGATGTCAAATTGAATTTCATTGATAATTAATTATTTCCATGGTTCAAATCATGACACCAAAATAATGGATAAAATAGACAATTAGGGTGTTAAATTAAGTGATATTGTTACGAGTATCACCAAAACATATATAAATTTAATTATTTTAGTGGATTTGGACCTTAAAATACCATATAATTTCAAATTTTTAAACCTGGTTCAACTTCTCCATAAAAAGTATTTCATATTATTTTAAAATATGGAATATTTTCAAGGGTGCCACTCCCATAACTTATAAAGGTCCTCCTCCTCTACTCCCTTCCTCAAAAACATTGAGAAATAGAACTCATAAATAGATCAAAAGCCCCTTTTAAATTGCCCCTTAAACTAGAGGTATTTTTATTCCGAATTTACATCCTATAATACATAATGATGATTATAAAAAAATTATACAAGGAATAGGTATATATTATTTCAAAAACTTATCAATTTCATTTAATCTTAAAAATCATTTTAATATTCTGTAAACATATTGAAATAATTTAATTTTTATCATTACTACACTAATTTTTTAATTGTATAAACATTTTCTATCTTTTTCCCATCCAATATAAAATGGAAGTGTCGCACAAGCGTTTGTACACACTGTAGTCTCTATGAAGAAATGGGTTTCATTTTTCATCAACACCTCACATGACTAATTTTGGTGATGTTTTAATAAAAATATATGACATTATTTTATAATTATTATTATGGATAGATTATTTATTATTTACATTTATAAATTTATATATATTAAAAAATAAAAATATCCCCCTTGCAAATGTATGAACTACTGTCTCCACAATGTGATGTAATTTATTTTCAATCACCATGTTACATTGATTTTTATAATAGTGTATATAATTAATACATAAAATTATTATACCACATTTATGATTCTATATTTTATGAAAACTTGACCAATTTTTGTGTAACATAATAAAAAAACTAAAACATGCTGGAAACAAAAATAATTAACACATAGAATAATGATTTAATTGGATATTTGGTAACAAATTATTGATTAGAAATAATGAATCGATCATATATCATAATTTATGTATAAATATGCCTCTTAAATAGATGTACTATAAATTTAATTTAGTTATACATGAGCTTAATTCTCATACAAAACATGTCAATACATAAGGTTATGGTTTTATGTTATAATTCCACTTTTTATCAACATTGATAATGTTTCAATTTCTATTGAATAAAATTATATATTCTTTACATAAAAACCCTTATCAATTTTATTCTCATCCTATTTTTATGGGTTTTCATGTTTTTTATCTATTTCTCCTCTTTAGTACTAATAAATACAAAAAAACATTTTTAAGAAACACTGACCTTATCTATACAATAAGTTAAGAAATATTTTCAAACACATCCATATTCATCCAATAAAATATATATATGGTTTAATCATCACTGAAATGTTTCATAAATATTTCTATTTAATTTTTTATATTCTTTAGAATTTTTTAATTAATTATTTTAAAAAAAATTACATAAGACTCAGTTTTGTTTTGAAAAGTGTGAAAGAATGTTATAAATTAAACATATACATCTTGAAAGAATTTTATATATTATGTATGCATTAATCATCATAAATATTCCAACATAAATTTATATAGTTTTTAAAATATATACATATTTCTATTTCATTAGTAATTTATCTTTTTCTAAATTTAAAAAATTAAAAGGATGTTTTCTCACTTTTTTAAAAAAACATATGATTTTATAAATTTATTTTTCATTTATTTAAACATTAGTTAAGGATTATTATCCTTTATTATTAAGATACTCAATTGATACCATCCACCTTTTATCTCTATATGGTTTCTGATTATGCAATCTGTATGTTTCCTAAAAAACCTATTAAATTCATGGATAATTATGTAATCATAGAATACAAAATGTGATGTTCTTATAGAAAACATATGTATGGTTTATAATTATGTTATGGATGGGACCATCATATCCCTCAAATGCCTTATGTAAAAGAGTTATATCACATTATATTTTAATGTTATGTTGGTAAAAAATCATGATCCAATATAGTAAGGGTTTCTTATAGTAATGAATGGTTCAATATACTAATAGATACTAGTAATAATACCAGATATAATGTACTAATGTATTATATTGTAATTCCAAATCCTATATTTGGTCAGATATCAAAAATAATTCCCGAGCCATTATACTTTGGGATTTTACAGATTCTGTATAAACTATTATGATATTTGGTTTTGGTGATGATTCTTGAACAAATTATGTTAGGGTTTTCTGGTATTGATGCCTGATCGATGGTGTTATGATAAATTGTTATTAATTTTACGCTAAATTATGATTTCAATATATAGAGTGATGTTATTTTTTCAAGGATCATAATATTGGTTTTGTTCTTGAAACCAATATTCATGTAATAAATAGGTTTATACTATGACCCTTATATTGTAAGATATGTTTTTGTGGGTATGATTGTCTTATTTTAGGAAAATTATTATATTATCACACACATATGATAATAGTATTCAAATTTTTTTATAATTGATTGAATATTCCACGTTTATGGTGACTGAGTCTCTAGTAACACCTTTTATTTTGATTCCTTTTCAGAATTTTACGGAGAAAGGCTTAAGTAATAAGTTTCTAATAGGGTATTTTATTGGATTCACTTTGTGGGAGATGTTATGGATCTTTCATGAAATATGTTGATGATGTATCTATTCCCTCAATATGATAATAAATTATGGTTTTATGTTGTGTGTATTTGTGAGATGTATTGAATATTAATATAAAATGATTTTATGTTAATTAAAGAGAAGCTCAAGCCACCTTAGTTGGTAAAAGAGCAGGGTTACACTATCTTTTATAGATTATGTTTGCGAAAATGTGAGGGTAAAACATAAAATAACCTATGTTGAACCAAAATATGAATAATAATAACCTAATGTGTCCAATAATGAAGTAAAGGTTTCATAATTTAGGATATATCATGATTTATTTTCTTATTTTTTGAATCTCCCTCTTATTATTATTTCTGAAGTACATATGATAATAATTTGATATTTAGTCAATCACTTGAACTAGGGGTAATCATGTATTCAATGAATGTGTATGGAAATGTAATGAATTCCCTCATTAGGAATGAAATGTAATGATAGGTGGAATTAAAATTATTAAACCAATGGTTTCCCAAACCTCTCAAATAATAAATAAAAAAATGAAATATATTATGTTTCTAAAAATAATAAAGAATTAGAAAAAAAATTGATTCTATTATGTGATAATTCCTACCATCATATTATGGGTTCCTCAGTCCCCTAATTACTTAAAAAATAGATCATTGTGATGTACAATAAATTTCTGAATCTCCATGGATCAGAAAATGAGATGGTTATTTTATCTGTATATCTTATTGATGTTGGGGCTATTAAACAGAGGAACCTCATCAAGAACATGAGGCATGAAAAAGAAATAAAATCTATGAAATTTTAGGGGTTCAATATGGTATTTGTAAATAATTATTTTTCATAACATATTTATACTAAAATAGGGATACTTTCAACAATTAAATAATAAGGATGATGAATCCATCCATGTCTATTATGAAAACATTTCAATAATATTTAGGAACAATTCTGATGTTATTAGTTACCTAGAATAAAATAGATTGGCCCATTAGTTTCATAAAACTACATCTCCCAAATGAGTTATACATAAGAGAGTTTAGTTATAATGAGGAAATTGTTTGACATCTTTTCAAGGTATAAATTTAAGTTAAACGAAGTTAATATTATCATGAGTTATGTTATATAAAATGGAAGATCGAGTTTTATGTGATATCAATTAGTATATCACAACGAAGAATAAAAATTCAACCACCTACATGAAAATGTGTGGAAAAAATAATTTTGGGAATGAATCAATGGGAAATAAAAATTTATTATCTATGGGATAGATATCCGTTAGGAATTTGATTTTTGATGAAATATAAAAAAGAGAAAACCAATGGAAGAAATGATGGTTCCAACTAATGAAATATATTATTTCAAATGTATGGAGTTTCATAATTATTTGAATGAATTCTTTAATCAACAGTCTAATGAGGTTAATAATACAAAAAAATATTCTATGAAAAATGATATAGGGAAATGCTATGTAATAAAATCTTTTAAAGTGGGTTAAGAAATTGACATCATGAAATGTATAGTTTATATCAACTCTAGAACATCAAATGTAATATGTTATTATGGTAATACCAAACCTTTTATATCTAGAAAACTTCCTAAGGGTATTATTTCGCCCCTCAATGTATATATATTGATTTATTAGTAAATAATTATAATGGGATGATGATTGTAAGATAAGTATATAACTCCAATCAAATAGATATTTCCGGGAATCTACTTCATGCAGATTTTATTATTCTATATAAAATATATTTTTCTATTATAGAGACCCATTACTAATCTACATAGATATTAAATCATTTTATATGAATATTTATTACATAATAATAATACATTCATGAGGACCATAATAGTTTAGTGAATTTGGAAACTTGTAAGAAAAATATTATATCATGGTGAAAGGTATTCAACATACCCGATAAAGATCTACACCTTTAGTAGTTATAGATACAACCTCTCTTCATAGCCTAGATGAAGGAAATATAAGAAATGATTGAGTTTAGATGCTCAGTAAGGGTAAATAAATAAAATATGTAAGCATAACATGACCAAACTGGTATGGAACTTGATCATAACATTTAATGTTCATATCCAATATATCAGTGATCAAAATTAATATTTTTAGTTCATAATACAAGAATAATAATTAATTATTGAACATAATCTATGAAAGCATTAAAAAGGAATAAAACACGGAATTCTTGTATGTAACATCCCAAGTAAGTAATGAATAATAGTTATTTTTATCTATGTCTTTTAATGATTAAGATAGTGTTTTAGAGGCTTAAAATGAAAATAAATACAATCTTATGCATGGAATAAACTAATATTCTTAAAAGATTGTTTTACTGCCTTTTGATGGCAAACCATTTTTTAATATATATTTTGACAATTTTATAAACTATCTTTGTCAAAATAAACTTATCCTTTATGATTGGGACATCAAAATTTACCTTGTGTGAATTTTTTGTATTTTTCTGACAGTGTTCTTTTTTTTATGAATAGTGAAAAATACTGCATTTTACATCAAAACTGATTTTTAATATAATTTTTTTATATGATTAGATTATGTTTTGAATTGGTTTTGAAGTGAAATTGGAATATATTTTTACCATTTTATCCAATGGTGGTTATTGGAATCAATTTCACGTTGAAATTAGACTTAAACTGGTGTCAATTTTTTGATACTTATTGTTTTGTAAAAACACGCTATTTGCTCTGGCAGTGGGAATTAATTATTAAATTAATTAATGTGACTTATATGATTTTAATTTTGTAAAATAGACTTCATTTTTGAATTCGGAATATCAAATATAGCTTAGGGTGAATTTTTGGTAATTTTCTGAAAAACTTCAATTTTTGATGAATAGTGAAACCACTAAGTGGTAATCAAGCAAACTGGTTTTTCAGTTAAATGAAAGTGTACCACTAATGTGTATTGAATTTTGAAAATCCGACATACATGGTTGTCATTAAGAAGTAAAATGTGGTTCAATGAGATTAAAATAATTTTTTGGTGAATAGTAACTTATTAAGTTCTTAATCGTGATTAGTGGTAATTAGGGTAGTTTAAGGTATAAATAATGTTTTAATAATAGGAAATGACCTAGACACATGTCCCAACCTTATTGGTTGTGTCATGGCCGACCAAGACAAGCCATGGGTCAACTTGGGGACCCCATGGAGACACTTTGGTTTGGAAATGACATAAATAACTTTTTATTAAATGTTAAAGTAAAAAATGACACAAACAAGAGATGTTTTACGAAAACAATTTTTACATGAGGTTATAGATATCCTATTTTTGATTATAAATAGTAATTGGAAAGCTAAAAATATTTCCTACATCATAGTATTTTTTTTGATTTTTAGACATTAAATAAATTAAATTATTTATGACATAATAATGATGCAGTGATGACATCATTATTTGACGATTTAAATAAAATGGAAAGTTAATGTAAAATCTATGAACTACACATGGCCAAAACCAATTGTATGAGTGGATTTCTAACCTTTATCACCTTATGCACGAATTATATCAATGTGGGATCTTTTGAAACCGAAACACATTTTCAAATAAAGTAATATTTCTTTACTTTCCAAAAGTGCCTCTCCTCTCCTCTTATAAAAGGCCCCCACCTCTACCTCATTTCACACACTCCTCAAGCCTTTGGCTCGGCCAGAACCTGCCCATTTAATCTCTCCACATACCTCTCCTCATCCTAGAGGATTCCCTTTGGGCATAATCTTTTCAAAGGAAGCCTTTAGGCTCAAATCAAAAGGAGTTACACTTTTAAAGGTAATTCATTCTCTCATGTTCATTTGTTTTATTTTTCTTCTCCAACCCCCTAAACTCTTTTTATTTACTTATTTTGTAACAACACCAGTATCTTCAATATACAAGGATGTTGTTATAATATTTATTTGAGCTACACTCTCACACAACTACATCAAATGGTTAAAGAACACACGGTTTCCGTGGATGGAGAAATTCTGCCTCCCGAAACGATGATTGTTCAACACTCATTTAACACCTTCAAAGGTGGCTATTATGATGTAACTATTTTTATATATGATATATAATATGTTTATGTTTTCCTTAAGCTTCTGTTTTTTTTCATTTTTGGCATACCTTTATGGTTTCCAATATGGGTAAACACGATATCTTCATTTTAGGAAGTGCGGACTACCGCCCCCTGAAAGTGATTTGATTCGTTAATACCATATGTGGGATGTGTAAAGGATAAAGTTAATGATATTATATATGTTATTATACTGGAATTATAATATACTCTTATATCATTATGATTCCATTCCATAAAATATGAAATAGAAATGGAAGTAGCGTTCATGCGTACGTACGGCTTACCGTCTCCATGAACGGTGCATTTCATTTCATACCTCTAAATGATTATGTAATATTATAAATGAATGTATGTACTGGATATATATGACATATATGATATCTACATCATGAATACCATTCTGTATATAAGGAACCTTTGACCAAATTAACAACATGTAAGTGTAATAAGTCTATTTTTGACTTAAGAACCAAATACCAACAAAATGAACATTATTAACTTAACTGATTACATGATGTTCATAACATGGTATAAAAGGAATAATGAACTTGAAAAAGATTCCTAATCAAGTAGAGATTAACTCAAGTTTATTATTCAGGAGATTAAAGAACGGTCGGGTCAAGTCGGATACGAGGTATGGGACTTCGTCTCAATCTCCGTTCGTTGAGGCATATTTTATTTTATACACAACTTTCTTTTATACGGTATATAAACCACTTTGACTTTTACATTTATTCAAAAGGAATATTTTTTATACAAAGCATTTACTAAATGACAAAAGGTAATTTTTTTGTCGTATGTATGCGGCTACAATGACTTTTCTGCCGTCGTGACCGTTATTTGAGTTCCGGCTTCCTCTACAAGCCATACCTTCTTTTTAAAAGAAAAATAAATACCATGTTTTACTTTTCTTTTATTTTTGTATTGAAAATGGTTTTCATAATGTTTTTATATCAATGTATTGTATTGATATCTTGTGATTGAAATGTGGAAATTTTATGTTTCCTTTATGCATGTTTTATGTGATACGATTATGTTATGGTTCTTGGGCATTATTATGAAGACGGGTGGTTCCGTGATAAACTAAGGGCGGGTGAGCCCGTTATAGCTCTCCAATGCATTGGGTAATGCGAGGGAGTGAAACGTTAAGGTTTCTCCGAAGATATTTTAGGGAATATACTTTGATGGGTATTCCAAACGTAACCAAGAGGGTTACTCCCTACGTAAGAATGTTATGAATGCCTCAAGTTAACTTTATGTCTTATGATTTTTATGATTTATTCATGATTTTATGAGGTATGTTAAAGTGCCTATGTTTTATGTGTAAAGTATGATTTCATTCTTATGTATATATGAACTCATGTTTCCTTTCCATGTTTTTTTATATAACCCATACTGAGTTTTTATGCTCATCCCAAGTTTTTGAAATGTTTTTCACAGGTCAAGGGAAAGGTACATGATAAGATTATAAAGTCAAGGATGTGTCAAGAAATAATCCATATTTAATTTTAAATGTGTTTCCATTGATGGGAATGAAGAATACTATCTTTATGTAACCACTTTGTTTATATGTGGAATGTAATGCAAGTTTTATGATCTAATTCTCTAAAACACTAAACCCGAAAAGATCCTCAATGTGTAATCTTGTAATAACTCTAGATTAAGTAAGGTTTAAGGCTGGGGACTTATAGTTGGTATCAAAGGGTCGGTTTAGATAACTTTAGGAGTTATAATTCTATTAAATGAATATCCAAAAATATTATTTTTTTTCGAAATGATATAACATTTAAAGATTACCATGTTGCTTCATCTAAGACATGTTTGTTCAGAATGGTTTTCCGTAGAGGAAACAGGGAAGCAGTGCTAGGAAGGCATACAGAAGGAAATAACCATCCGAATCAGCATCCCGAAATGGTCGGAATTGGAACTGAACAGTTTGTTGCAGTAATGGCGCAGTTGACTCAAGCGATAAATGGCGGTGGTATCCATGCACGAGATCAGTCAGATCAACCGCAGAGGAACATGTTAGTGGTGGAACATTTCATGAGGCAACATCCACCATCATTCAGAGGATCATCTGACCCTGTGCTAGATGAAGGGTGGATTAAAGCACTGGAGAAGATTTTTGATGTCATGGGGTGTTCAGACAATCAAAAGGTTAGTCTTGCTATTTACCGTTTGTAGGGTGAAGCAGATCTGTGGTGGTCTATGGTTAAAAATATCAGGGATGCCGATGAGATTGATGCTCTTGATTGGGATGAATTCAAAGGTATGTTTCTTGAGAAGTATTTTCCTAAGGCTATTCGACTTAGGATGGAAAAGCAATTCTTGTAATTGAGGCAAGAGGAAGACTCAGTGGCTTCCTATGAAGAAAGGTTCACTCGATTGGCAAGGTATGCTCCAAATTTTATCCAGGACCTTGATAGTAAAATCAATCGTTTTTACTCAGTATTAAAGCCAAAATATAGAAGGGAATTAGCTTCTCGTGAGTTCAAAAGTTATGAAAAGCTTGTTCGATGTGCTGAGAAGGTGGAAATGGAGTTTTCCGATGACCAAGTTTTCTATAACAACCAGAAAAAGAATAGACCGAGGTGGCAGGAGAAAGGTAAGAATTCTTCAAAAAAGTCTGATGGTAAGAGAACTAAGTTTCCAGTTTGTGATAAATGTGGCAAAAGGCATGCTGGGGAATGTCTTCTGAATTCTGGGAAGTGCTACCGATGTGGTAAGATGGGACATAAGGCTCGTGATTTCACTAAAAAGGATCAAGGTGAAGGTAAGAACAAATTTGATTTACAGTTAGTGAATTGTTATAAGTGCAATGAGATGGGTCACTATGCAAACGAGTGTCCGACAAGGAGCTTGAGTGATGGGAAGCAGTTAGACTACAAGCAGAAAGGGGTGGTGAAATCCTTTGCAACTACTTCAGCAGATGTCGGGCCATCAAATGAAGTTGTATCAGGTACTTTGTTTGTTTTTTTAGATTATGCCAGTGTGTTGTTTGATTCGGGGTCTACACATTCTTTAATCTCTGAAACCTTTTCTAGTAAAATGGGAATACCATCTCAAGAAATGACTCCTGAACTTTTGGTAAAAACACCTGGGGGAAATGTTGAGGAATAAAGAATTTATAAGAATCTTCCTATCCTTATCTGTGGAAAGAACCTACTTGCAAACCTTATTGTTCTACCTCTAGTAGAGTTTGATGTTATCTTGGGTATGGATTGGCTCTCTATTTACCATGCTAAGATTGACTGTAGAGCTAAAGAAGTTTCTTTTCAGAAAGACTTTCAGTTTGTTTACAAGAATGAACCCTTACTTTTGATAACATATCAAGAGGCCGAGAAACTTGTGAAAGATGGAAATGAATGTTACCTTGCACAGGTCATTGAAAATAAAGGAAATGTTCAGATTAATGATGTGCCAGTGGTAAATGTGTATCCTGATGTTTTTCCAAATGAGTTGCCTGGAATAATACCAGATCGGGAAGTTGAGTTTACTGTTGACTTAGTTTCTGATGCTAAGCCAATTTCAAAACCCCCTTATCGAATGGCACAAATTGTACTTTTAGAGTTGAAGGATCAATTGCAAGATTTATTAGAGAAAGGTTTCATTAGACCTAGCACATCACCATGGGGTGCTTCTGTTTTATTTGCTAAAAAGAAAGATGGTTCTATGAGACTTTGCATTGATTATAGAGCCTTGAATAATATCATTGTTAAGAACAAATATCCTTTGCCTCATATCGATGATTTGTTTGATCAGCTCCAGGGAGCTCAGTTTTTTTCAAAGATTGACTTGAGATTGGGGTACCATCAGCTGAAGGTAAAGGAGGCAGATATTTCGAAGACCGCGTTCCGTACGAGATATGGCCATTATGAATTTGTAGTGATGCCTTTTGGGCTAACCAATGCACCTTCTGTATTCATGGACTTAATGAATAGAATTTTCCATGAGTTCTTGGATAAGTTTGTGGTGGTTTTCATCGATGATATTTTGGTGTTTTCTAAAATTAAAGAGGAGCATGAAAAACATTTAAGAGTTATCTTGCAAACCTTAAAAGAAAAGAAATTGTATGGGAAATTCAGCAAGTGTGAGTTTTGGTTGCAACAAATTTCTTTCCTTGGTCACATTGATTCTAAAGATGGAATAACTGTTGATCCTGCAAAAACAAAAGTTGTGGAATAATGTCCAAGACCAACAAATGTAACTGAGATTCGTAGATTCCTTGGTTTGGCGGGCTATTACCGAAGGTTTGTTTGAAAGTTTTCACGGTTATCTAGTCCAATGACTAAGCTAACTCGGAAGGGTGTTAAGTTTATCTGGACAAAAGAATGTGATGATTGTTTTCATGAATTGAAAAGAAGATTGGTGAATGCTCCAGTTTTGGCACTACCTTCCAGGAATGGTGAGTTTGTTATATATAGTGATGCTTCATTGAAAGGACTTGGTTGCGTCCTAATGCAGAATGATCAGGAAATTTCTTATGCTTCACGACAGTTGAAAACTCATGAGGTAAATTACCCTACACATGATTTGGAATTAGCTACTGTTGTTTTTGCTTTAAAATTTGGAGGCATCATTTGTATGGAGTAAAGTGTGAAATATATACCGATCACAAAAGTTTAAAGTATATATTCACTAAGAAAGAGTTAAACATGAGACAAAGGAGATGGCTATAATTAATCAAGGATTATGATTGTACAATTCATTACCATCCGGGAAAAGCAAATAAAGTGGCTGATGCTTTGAGTCGAAAAAGTAATGCTTCATTAACAATGTTGCGTTTGGAACGTGATCCTTTGGTTAATGATTTGATGAACTTTGGAATAGAAGTTGTTGGTGCAGGAAGTCCTTCTGTTTTGTTTCAGGTATCAGTGAGATCATCTCTATCAGATAAAATCAAGCAAGCACAAAAGCAAGATAGTGAGTTGAAGAAAAAGGTAGAGCTGGTTCAGAAAGGTATGTTGCCTGAGTTCAACATTGATAATGATTGTGTTTTGAGATTTGGGAAGAGATTGGGTTTTCCTTGTGATTCACAGTTTAAGAGAGAGTTGTTATGTGAAGCTCATAGTTCCCCGTTTTTAGTTCATCCGGGCAGTACTAAGATGTATAGAGATCTGCGGGAGTATTACTGGTGGGATGGAATGAAAAGAGATATTGATGATTTTACTGTGAAGTGTTTGATTTGTCATCAGGTTAAAGCAGAGCGGCAGTTACCGAAAGGGATGCTTCAGCCTTTTCCAGTTCCAGAGTGGAAATGGGAGAATATATCCATGGACTTTGTTGTTGGATTACCGAAGACATCTCGAGGTAATAATGCAATCTGGGTTATTGTTGATCGCTTGACCAAGTCTGCTCATTTCCTTGCTATACGAGATACTTTATCTCTTGATCAACTTTCCCATTTGTATCTTACAGAGATAGTCAGGTTACATGGAGTTCCTCTCTCCATTGTATCGGATCCTGATCCCAGGTTTACTTCTAACTTTTGGAAAGGCCTTCAGAAGTCGTTGGGTACTGAATTAACTTTTTGTACAGCTTTTCATCCTCAATCAGATGGGCAGTCAGAACGAACAATTTAGACATTGGAGGATATGCTACGAGCTTGTTCTATGGATTATCAGGGAACTTGGGACTAACATCTTTCTTTGGTTTAATTTTCATATAATAATAGTTTTCATTCCAGTATACAGATTGCACCATTTCAGGCATTATATAGGAAGCAGTGTTGAACTCCAGCTTTCTGGGATGAAGTGGGTGAAAGGAAGTTGATGGGACCAGAATTGGTAGAAGAGATGGAAGAAAAAGTTCAGCTGATTCAGAAACACATGAGAACAGCTCAGAGCAGGCAGAAGAGTTATGCAGATAACCGGAGGAAGGATCTATCTTTCGAGGTAGGTGATCATGTTTTTCTCAAGGTTTCCCCTTGGAAAAGTGTGATGAGATTTGGTAAGAAAGGAAAGTTGAGTCCAAGGTTCATTGGACCATACGAAATTCTGGAAAGAGTTGGATCTGTTGCATACCGAGTGGCTTTACCTCCGAGTTTATCTCAGGTACACAATGTTTTTCACGTTTCAATGTTGAGAAAGTATATGCCAGATCCATCTCATGTTTTGAGTCCAGAGGTAGTTCAGCTGGAAGAGAACCTATCTTATGAGGAACAACCGGTCCATATTATTGACCACAGGGAGCAATTGTTACGAAATAAGGTGATTAAGCAGGTAAAGGTTTTGTGGAAAAACCACATGATTGAAGAGGCAACATGGGAATCTGAAAACGCAATGAGGGATAAGTACCCTCATTTATTTGATAAGTAAATAAATTGCGGGGACGCAATTTTCTAAAGGGGGGAAGGATGTAACATTCCAAGTAAATAATGAATAATAGATATTTTTATCTATGTCTTTTAATGATTAAGATAGTGTTTTAAAGGCTTAAAATGAAAATAAATACAATCTTATGCATGGAATAAACTAATATTCTTAAAAGATTGTTTTACTGCCTTTTGATGGAAAACCATTTTTGAATCTATATTTTGACAATTTTATAAAATATTTTTGTCAAAATAAACTTATCCCTTATGATTGGGACATCAAAATTTACCTTGTGTGGTATTTTTCTGACAATGTTCTTTTTTTTTATGAATAGTGAAAAATACTGCATTTTACATCAAAAATGATTTTTAATCTAATTTATTTATATGATTATATTATATTTTTAATTGGTTTTGAAGTAAAATTGGAATATATTTTTACCATTTTACCCAATGGTGGTCATTGGAATCAATTTCACTTTGAAATTAGACTTAAACTGGTGTCAATCTTTTGATACTTAATGTTTTGTAAAAACACGCTATTTGCTCTGGTAGCGGGAATTAATTATTAAATTAATTAATGTGACTTATATGATTTTAATTTTGTAAAATAGAATTCATTTTTGAATTCGGAATATCAAATATAGCTTAGGGTGAATTTTTGGTAATTTTAAAAAAAACATCAATTTTTGATGAATAGTGAAACCACTAAGTGGTAATCAAGCAAACTGATTTCTCAGTTAAATGAATGTTTACCACTAATGTGTATTGAAATTTGAAAATCCGACATACATGGTTGTCATTAAGAAGTAAAATGTGGTTCAATGAGATTAAAATAATTTTTTGGTGAATAGTAACTTATTAAGTTCTTAATCGCGATTAGTGGTAATTAGGGTAGTTTAAGGTATAAATAATGCTTTAATAATAGGAAATGACCTAGACACATGTCCCAACCTTATTTGTTGTGTCATTGCCGACCCAGATAAGCCATGGGTCAACTTGGGGACCCCATGGAGACACTTTGGTTTGGAAATGACATAAATAACTTTTTATTAAATGTTAAAGTAAAAATGACACAAACAAGAGATGTTTTACGAAAACAATTTTTAAATGGGGTTATAAAGATAATATTTTTGATTAAAAATATTCATTGGAAAGCTAAAAAGATTTCCTACATCATAGAATTTTTTTATGATTTTTAGACATTAAATAAATTAAATTATTTATGACATAATAATGATGTAGTGATGACATCATTATTTGACGATTTAAATAAAATGGAAAGATAATGTAACATCTATGAACTACACATGGAGAAAACCAATTGGATGAGTGTATTTCGAACCCTTATCACCTTATCCACGAATTATATCAATGTGGGACCTTTTGAAACCGAAACACATTTTCAAATAAAGTAATATTTCTTTACTTTCCAAAAGTGCCCCTCCACTGCTCTTATAAAAGGCCCCCACCTCTACCTCATTTCACACACTCCTCAAGCCTTTGGCTCGGCCAACCCCTGCCCATTTATCTCTCCACATCCTTATCCTCATCCTAGAGGATTCCCTTTGGGAATAATCCTTTCAAAGGAAGCCTTTAGGCTCAAATCAAAAGGAGTTACACTTTTAAAGGTAATTAATTCTCTCATGTTCATTTGTTTTATTTTGCTTCTCCAACCCCCTAAACTCTTTTTATTTACTTATTTTGTAACAACACCAGTATCATCAATATACAAGGATGTTGTTATAATATTTATTTGATCTAAACTCTCACACAACTACATAAAATGGTTAAAGAACATACGGTTTCCGTGGATGGGGAAATTCTACCTCCCGAAACGATGATTGTTCAACACTCATTTAACACCTTCAAAGGTGGCCATTATGATGTCACTATTTTTATATATGATATATAATATGTTTATGTTTTCCTTAAGCTTCTTTTTTTTCATTTTTTGCATACCTTTATGGTTTCCATTATGGGTAAACACGATATCTTCATTTTAGGAAGTGCGGACTACCGCCCCCTGAAAGTGATTTGATTCGTTAATACCATATGTGGGATGTGTAAAGTATAAAGTTAATGATATTATATATGTTATTATACTAGAATTATAATATAATCTTATATCATTATGATTCCATTCCATAAAATATGAAATAGAAATGGAAGTAGCGTTCATGCGTACGTACGGCTTACCGTCTCCATGAACGGTGCATTTCATTTCTTACCTCTAAATGATTATGTAATATTATAAATTAATGTATGTACTGGATATATAAGACATATATGATATCTACATCATGAATACCATTCTGTATATAAGGAACCTTTTACCAAATTAACAACATGTAAGTGTAATAAGTCTATTTTTGACTTAAGAACCAAATACCGACAAAATGAACATTATTAACTTAACTGATTACATGATGTTCATAACATGGTATAAAAGGAATAATGAACTTGAAAAAGATTCATAAGCAAGTAGAGATTAAATCAAGTTTATTATTCAGGAGATTAAATAATGGTTGGGTCAAGTCGGATACGAGGTATGGGACTTCGTCTCAATCTCCTTTCATTGATGCATATTTTATTTTATACACAACATTCTTTTATACGGTGTATAAACCACTTTGACTTTTACATTTATTCAAAAGGAATATTTTTTATACGAAGTGTTTACTAAACGACAAAAGGGAATGTTTTTGTCGTACGTATGCGGCGACAACGACTTTTCCGCCGTCGTGATCGTTATTTGAGTTTCGGCTTCCTCTACAAGCCATACCTTCTTTTTAAAAGAAAAATAAATACCATGTTTTACTTTTCTTTTATATTGGTATTGAAAATGGTTTTCATAATGTTTTTATATCAATGTATTGTATTGATATCTTGTGATTGAAATGTGGAAATTTTATGTTTTCTTTATGCATGTTTTATGTGATATGATTATGTTATGGTTCTTGGGCATTATTATGAAGACGGGTGGTTCCGTGATAAACTAAGGGCGGGTGAGCCCGTTATAGCTCTCCAATGAATTGGGTAATGCGAAGGAGTGAAACGTTAAGGTTTATCCAAAGAGATTTTAGGGAATATACTGTGATGGGTATTCCAAACGTAACCAAGAGGGTTACTCCCTACGTAAGAATGTTATGAATGCCTCAAGTTACCTTTATGTCTTATGATTTTTATGATTTATTCATGATTTTATTAGGTATGTTAAAGTGCCTATGTTTTATGGGTAAAGTATGATTTCATTCTTATGTATATATGAACTCATGTTTCCTTTCCATGTTTTTTTTATATAACACATACTGAGTTTTTATGCTCATCCCAAGTTTTTGAAATGTTTTTCATAGGTCAAGGGAAAGGTACATGATAAGATGATAGAGTCAAGGATGTGTCAAGAAATAATCCATGTTTAATTTTAAATGTGTTTCCATTGATGGGAATGAAGAATACTATCTTTATGTAACAACTTTGTTTATATGTGGAATGTAATGCAAGTTTTATGATCTAATTCTCTAAAACTCTAAACCCGAAAAGATCCTCAATATGTAATCCTGTAATAACTCAAGATTAAGTAAGGTTTAAGGCTGGGGCCTTATATTGTAACACATATAAATGAACATTGCCAAGGCAGCCTACCAAGGCACTTGTAACATGTCCATCTTGGCTTAATCACCCACATACCTTCTTCGAGCTAGGTATTCCCTCCCATTTACCCAATTTTTTCAGTCTCAGGATTTCCTTCTTTATACCCTCTTGTTTTTTTCTTTGGATTTACTCACATTTACCCTCTTTTTTTTAATCTTTGGATTTCCTCCCATGTACCGTCTTACCTCTGGATTGGGATGTCCTCCTGTTTACCCTCTTGTTTCGAGCTTGGGATTTCCTCTTGTTTACCCTCTTATTTTGGGAATGATATTTCCTTCTCTTTATCCTCTTATTTTGGGCTTGGGATTCACTTCCATGTACCATTTGATCTCATATAACATTTGTCACTACACAATGCATTGGAGGGTGATATACACCCTACCTATCACAATATAAAATGAAACACACATTTTCTACAAAACATTCATCATATCATGACCCATGAGAATAATATGGGTAATATAAACATAAAATCATAACCCATGAAATGAAATGGGTAGCATTAACATTTTATAGCATCATAACCAATGGAAAATAGATTGGTTTGATAATAATTTCACTAAATCGTAATCCATTAAAAGATGATGTTTCAAAAGAATAAGAATCATATAAATGAAATGTATTTTCATAAACATAAAAAATGTGTAAGAGAAATGGGTTTCATAAAGGCCATGACATTAAGAATAACCCATTCATATAAAGGATATAAATGGATCTTTTAGATAATTTCCATGAAGGTAATGAGTAACATCAATGGATTTCTTCATAGACTAAAAATAATGTTGGAATATATTTCAAAAAACTTTCTTAAGGAAAATATCCTTTTTTATTTGAAAAAATATTTTTAAAACATAAAAGCATTTGAAAATAATTTTCCAATGTAAAATTATAAATTAGACTTGAAATCATTTTTAAAACATATTCCCATATAAGCATATAAAATAAGAATCAAAACAATTTAAACAAAATTTTCCTTGAAAACACCTTGAAAATGTATAAAGAAATGCTATAAATGTTTTGAAAACATTTTTACTTGAAAACACATAAAAAGGGTTTAAAATTTTTAGAAAACATTTTATTTGAAAGTAAATTGGAAAATTATAACGAAAGAATGAAAATTTTTTTGATACCTATTTACATGAAAATATATAAAATGACCATGAAATGTTTTTGAAAAATATTTCTTTGAAAATACCATGAAGACAAATAAGAAAATCTTGAAATTTTTTTGAAGACATTTTTATTTGAAATTATATAGAAGGATAATTACTTTTTTAAAAAATTTGTTTAAAAACACATTGAAAACATATAAACAAGGATTGAAAATATTTTGAAACCCATTTTCATTGAAAACATAAACAATACACTTGAAAACATGTTGAAAATAATTTTCCTCAAAAACATAAAAAAGAATCTTGAAAACATATTGAAGACCATTTATTTGAAAATCTATTTTGAAATTTTTTCTTAATAATTAATCCTTAAACATGAAAATAACACTTTAATTGATTGATGAAAGATAAATCTATACATGTTTTACGAGTTAAAATGAACATTCCTTTTGCATGGTAAAAAGGTTATAAATACACCTCGTTCAGATAGCAACATAGAGATTCCAAAGAAAATATTGGTATAAGATAAAATGGTTAAAAATTTAGTCTAATTATGATAGGATTATATAATAATAATCTTGGAAACACATTTTGGAAAACATTATTTTAAAGGAACATAGATTTCCGACTAAAGAGATGGTAAAGTCGGACTTTCAAAAAAACATTTTATCAACTTTCTTTTGTAACAAATTGTGGAAAAAATGGCTCCAATATATGATTAATTAATTAGTAAATATAAGGGAATATAATTAATTTATTTTATTGGGATATAAATAATAATATTTCATCCCATGAATTATAAACATTAACAATATTGAAAAGTGGTAATATTTTCTCAATAAACACATATAACATGGTAACAAGGGATCATAATCTACATGTATGAAAACAAATTATATGTTGTTTTTAAAATAATTAAAATAAGTAATTTCATTATATAACATGTAAAATGTATGTATATACTCCTCCAACGATAATTTAAGTGGAAAACAGAACATGAGTCTCAATGAATCCAAATAGAGACAAAACCATTTCACCGATTTGGTAACTTTTTAAACTTATACCCGATGAAAGATTGACAAAAAATGGATATGTAAGTAAACATAAATTTAAATATAATTCAAATATAATAGAATATTTTTCAATGCATAAACTACACAAAAGGTAATATCGGTGAACAGAGCAGGTATCTCAGGGAAATAAAAAGTGATATGAAATCCCATTACCTTGTGTCTTGAATCTTGACATACTTGTTTAAACCACATTTATAATAAATTATAATTTATTGTAAATATTTTAAAGAACAATATTCATATTTCTAATAACATTTTTGGTTTGATTATGACATTTTGTTACCTTCTTTTTTTACATTCATATGTTATAGTTTCACTTTGGGTAATATTTGATTTATTCATCACATGTATAATAATTTGTTATATATTTGGTAATTATACTTTAATTTATGATTTATATAATTTAAACCATGATATAAATATGATTTATATATATTATATGTGTTTTATAATAATCATTATAATTTATAAGTATGCATCATAATACACTGCTCATGGAGACGGTACACCGTACGTACGCATGAATACCATTTCTGTTTAATTGTCATGTTGTAATAATGAATGTAAAATACATATATGTATATATATGAATATATATACAATTATTAAATTATATTTATGATATAATATATTTCTTATATATTCACTAAAATTATCATTAATACAATCCATGTAGTGTATGAATGAATTATATAACTTTGAGGGGGTGGTATTCCACACTTTCTTAAATAAAATTATTTTATTAACACAAAAGAGAAAGTAAAATTTTTTTTAAGAGGTATAAATAAGATTAAATAAATAAAAACTATAATATATTACATATATAAATACATATTCCATCATAATTTAAAGCATGATAGGAGGTAAGGAAAGTTGAACAAGCATTATCTAGTGAGGTGGTAGTTCAACGTACACATAAATAGTATATTCGTTATCCATTGGATGGAGGTTTGTGTATGTGTTGGTTGAGAGCACAGAATAAAAAATCCTATTATATTTAAGATACTATTTTTTTATGCAATCAATGAAAAAAAATATTCGAGGGAGATGAGAATGAAAATAAATGAGAGGAATTTAGAGAATGTGTTACCTCTTAATCGGGTGACTCCTTTGGGTTTGTGCCAGAAGGCTTCCTTATAAGAATCTATGGCCAATGAGAGTATTATTTGAGTAATAGAGGTATGTTGGAATCTCATTTTAACATAGTTTGGGTGAGATAAGAAGCTTCAGAGGTGTAAATTAGTGGGAGGAGAGGAGCCATTTTTATTGTGGTCGAGGAGTGGCACTCTTCTAAATATTTGGAGAGAGAATTCCACAAACGTTTTTCATGGTTAATATTTATCCAGAAATGTAAAAACATAGATAAAATGGAGTATAGGGTTTAAATAAAAACATAAATTATCTCTTGGAGAAGTGTATATGTCATTTTGATTCTTAAATTTAAGGTTTAGTCCTTAGTAATGTTTAATTTTACCTTAATCGATATAATTACTTTTAATTACATCCACTAATATTTTTGGTAAAAATGATATATTGAAATTATTAGACATTATAAATTATGTTTATTTCAATTATGGAATCAATTTTTCTAAATTACATTCACACAAGTATCATTAATTAATTTAAAAGTAATCCTGCTAATGAGATGACATTACATGTTTTTAAATAAAACATTATCAAAATATTGCTTCATTTTATATCCAATTTCAATTTGAAATTGCTACACATTACATATATAGAATTAATTGATAAAAATATTATATAATTAAACTGTTAAAATAATTTTATATATATTTTAACCTTATAAATAAGTTATATAAAAAATCAATTTTCAATTGAAATTCCAAATTTTTTATTATTCATTAAAAAATTAAACCTTACAAAAAATACGAAAACCATTATCCTAACCATATTTTTATGTTTCAAATCCAAGATATAAAGATTATTTTGAAATATGAAATCTATAAATGTTCCAAAAATTGTATCTAAATCTGGGTTTCTATTAAAATTCTTTAAAACTGCCATTATAAAAAAAATATAGCTTTTTAGGCAGAAAAATTGGTTTGTTCTATCATTTTGTATATCCAATATGTTGGAATAATTCAAAACATAATTTTATTGAATATATAAAATATATATTACATTAATATCATCCACCTATTGTATTTTTATTATTAATTATCGTAAAACTACTTTGTGACCATAAAAATAATAATACTTCTTTTTTTCTTCAATTGGATTTCATATTCATTTATATTTAATTGGTGACCAATCAATTCATACAAAATTGTGTCGATAATATATTTTCATAAATTATTTAATAAAATTCATAACCTATAATTTAACATCTAGGTTATATCTTATTATATTAAATAATCATATTTTAATAATATATTATTGTTTGGTAGACCTCAGACTTTCATGTTACATATTCCATCACGGAATGTCATTGTTGTTTATAGAATAATCTAAAATAGGTCTTCCATGTATATCAAGATAAATTTTATTTTGTGTTTCATTCATGATTACAATGGTTTTGTGTATCACACAAGAAAAATATATTTCATTAACATAAAATAAACAATCTTCAGTGTTGCATGAAATGAAATGTATCAAAAAGGATAAATTAATTTAAAAAAATAATTCAAAAAATCTTTTTGTGTTACATTCTACCCCCTTGAAATGAATTTATCCCTCTAAATTCATTAGTGTTATCAAGGGTTTAATACCTGAAGGTTTTATTCCTAGAAAATGACATAATAAAAATGGATACTAAAACATACCTTAAAAAGGGAACGTTAGAACCATAATGGTTACCCAAAGTAACATATAACTGGGTTTCCACATAGGATAACATAGTTTGGGAGAAAATATGGGACATATAGAAATTTTTTGAAAATTTATAAGGAGTGATTGGGGCCATGAATCATAAACAAGTTAATGATCAACTAAAAGATAAAGGCCTCAAAGTCAAAAATCTGTGACAATTTTGAAGGCCATAGTTTCAATAGAATTAAGGTATTAGGACAACACAATTTTATTAATAATTATCCTAACATTGAGCAATTATTTTATTGACCAATAATATAAGGAAATGTGCTTAATTGATATATTCTTATAAAAAAATTTCATTCTTTATTTGGGTTTTTATTAGTTTTTAATTCACAAACTGCTACTTGTAATGGACCTATAATAATTAACTTTGTTACCTAAAGTACTGAAATACACATTTAGAAGATCCTAAGGCCTATAAATGAATGAAATGAGTAACTATTTATCAATTACTATTCTCAAAAATCAATATGGTTAATACAATAATCTATAACCATAAAATTTAATAGTAGTATTTCATCATGAATAATTATCCATCAAAAGTAATTATAAATTAACTAGGAAATCATTTTTGGTAGTGGTAGGCATGAAACCCTTATCCTCCTTCGATCATGGGTTCAAGACCCACATCATTACCAGATTTGATTGGTTGTTAACTAACATACATGATGTCATTTTTTAAAACCATACTAATTTAATTTTCAAAATAAATAGGATGTACATCCTTGAAATAAGGATAACAATTAAATAGCCTTCTAACAAAGAATTTTAATACAAAATTAGTTCATAAATACTTCCTCCACTTTTTAACCTAAACATGTGATGAATGATTAAAATTATAACTCCACTGAAAGATTAAAATATAAAAAATTAGAAATAAATTCTTGAAATTATCTCAAAATTGATACCCCATCTATCACAAAGTATCTCTTGGTTTTCACATTCCAAACATGTGAATAAATTCATCGTATATTTCCTTGAGATATATTAATAACCTTATTTACCATAAATCCTTTTGGAAAACATTCAAGATTCCTTACTAAAAGGATTACTAGATATATTCTATAAATCCAAGAATTCATAATGTTCAATCGTGATGGCATAAGCCATTTTTTCAATAAAGAGTTCTAGCGTAATCCATACCATCCAATTTACCTTTTCATATCCAAAAAATAATTATCAAAAGATCATTATCTCAATTTTAGTTATTAATTAAGGGTTAACTTCCCCAAAATAAAATATTAACTTTCTATGAAATTCTTTTCTATAACTTTGTCACCATTGTCCAAGTCCATTTCAATCCTTAATGAAAAATTATGATGAAAATAATATTACATTTACTGATTCATATAACATAATATTTATATTACAAAACATAAATATTTAATCAATTCAAATGTATTCTTAAACCATTAAGAAGTATTCATGAAATTATTCCTTAATACCACGTTCATATAATGTTAAATATGAATCATTTATTAAGGTTCCTCAACCTCAATATAATCATTCTTTTTATGATAAATGTAAACAATATTGGATAAAACATCACATACCTTTTACAAGTCGATTACAGTCTCCTTATCTTTAGAAATATAACCAATACTCTTACAAGCTTCTTGATTCAACTAATTGTAAGAGCCTAGTGAGGATGATTGTATCATAGAGAGGGGGAGGGGTGATTCAGTGATACTCCTTTGTTATGTTTCTTTTCAATTGAACCAACCTTCACATCCCCTTAGATATTTCAATTACCTACTGAAAAAAATCCAACACCCATACACAGGAACAAAAATATTGACAAGGTTCACTAGATAATATGAATAGATACATCCTCGATATGGTTTAGACACAATATAATATCATTCAATAAATTTGAAAACACTCATTGGATTACAACATGTAGGATATACCCTTACATTTGTGTGGAATTTTGAAGACAATTGAAAATGTCTGTGTACATACTCTTAGCACAAATAGGGAAAGCCAATTTTTTTGAAACAAATAATATTACTTGATATTCATTTCAAATCAACATGTGTATTCATTTGAGACACAATTCAGTAATTCCTCACCCATAAGAATGGTAAGAACCTCTAGGAGATTATATTAAAATTTTGAATCCGGTCTTTTCCGTGTCTAATTACATAGTCTAAGTCTTTGAGTCTGATTATCCCTCATAGAATTCTCTCAATATGATTATCTTATAGAATAAAATAGAAATAAATCTTCACCACTTATATCCTTGATAATGATAAACCCATGTAGTATACTTCCTTAGTCCGTAAATCATTAATATGGAAAAAAGAGTACAAAAATCTCATTCTGATTAATTCAGCCCGATACAAATATCATCTGAATACAATTTTTGTCGAAATGTATTAATTAAAAAAGAAAAATGGCATCACATTCTATCATAGAATACCCAGATCTCCTCTCTCTACTGTGTTGAATGGTACACTATCGCTTATCATGTACAATGTACTTTTTTTGTTTTACGGGTGACCCATTATAGGTTTGTGTGGGAATCCAAAAAAAATTCCTAGTCAATTAAATTCACCAAAATTTGATTTTCTCTTGTAATTTCAGAGTAATTAAGACTTTTTCGATGATCCTAGATTCTTCTCTAAGCTTCTATAATATTTCACTTATCATCACCAAACTCCCATTTGATTTGTCATTCCGATTTTATTTGATGAGTAATACATGGGTCCGATCATCTGAGTCTGATTGTCTCAATGAAATTTATGAATACAATTAATAGATTTTATTTGAATCAAAATATTTTATTTTAATGTTAGGCTCCCCCTCAAAAATTCATTCAAAAATCTCTTTTCTTCAAACAACTCATCCGAACAATGTAATTCAACCCTTTTTAATGGTTTTACTAAATTTTTTTATCACTTTATTCACTTATTCTCTTGACCCACTACAAATACAAATTATATTCATCTCCTATTATATTATCCCACTTGAAAAAAAAACATGAGAGTAAATCAATGTTCACCTATTTCTTCCTCCAGCAATTCAAAAAACCATTATACTCAGCATGAATACAATATGCATAGTATGATCGTTTTGTATACGATTAGCTTGGGTAGGAAAAATTTTTATATCATCCAATGGAATACAGGATGCTATAGTAAATCATTACCACCATTTTCAATCAATACAACATTTTTAATCAATACCACATTTTCAATCAATACCACATATTTGATCAATAATATTATGATTATCCTAGTGCCGATATTTAAGTAAGGGGTTGATGGAAAACTAAATTCTACAATAAATCTGCATCACTATTTCAATTACCATCCACTTTATTTTTCATTCACCCAGATACGAATGTTTTGAAAAACAATCATTATAACTTATTTTCCTCTTCCACATAGATATGATAAACTTGGATATGATCTTTTTCAGATTGTCAGCAACTCTTTCACTATCCCATTCTTCCATTATGATTGAATCACAAGTTCTCCAATCAAATCAATATTTATTTGAAATAAGAATCAGAAAACCATCTTCACATTTAAAACATAGTATTCATGCTGACCTAGATTCTCATGAAAACAAACACTTCTTTTAAAACATCTTCTTCTCATTTCGATGGAATATCACAGTGAGTCTTATTAATTACATAACATGAGTATCATTTTTATTAATCCCACAGTGAGTCTGATTTTTATCAATCCCAACGTGAGTCCAATATTTATCAATTCCACAATGAGTCTGATTTTTATTAATCCCCCGGTGAGACAAATTTTTATGAATCCCATAGTGAGTTTGATTTTTAGCAATCCCATAGTGAGTCTAATTTTTATCAATCCCAAAGTTGTTTCCAAAAACAAAGTGATGTGATTTCCTTCATTCAAAACACATATTGAAAACAAATACAACACAAAAAAACACCATCATTAGTTTGGTCCTACAAATACCCCCTTTGTATTATGATATCAACCAAGTTTCATTAATCACTGAAATTTGTATCCTCAATAAATCGATTATATATTACCAATTCTAAGACTACATGAGCTGACTCATTGTAGGAAATAAGAATCATCGATAGGAATACCATGAAGTCAAAAAGTAGTGATTATGACAACATATTATTTTTTCATCCTCATCTATTCTTCATCCTCCCTAGAATAGAAAACAAATACTTTTGTAGAACCACTCCAATAAGTAGTTAGAATAGTTCATACACTAAACAATTTTGAATTCATATCTAACCCAAAACTCCTCCTTTTTAAATGAATAACATGGATTGATTTGTGAAAAAAATACTATTTTCCCATTGAAAAAACAATCCAAATATAATATGTGATAGGGTATAGAAACAAATACCTCATCCTTGAACAGAAAAAGGTTGGACACCCATTTTCAACCTCAATTTAGAAAATGATTCCATTGAAAATGGGTTATTGATTATGTCAAAAACATTTTCTAATGTTGAAACATATTCCATATTTAATTAATTCTTCTCCACATTGTCTTTACTAAAATGATATTTTATATCAATATTCTATGAATGAGAATGTTGAACTGAATTCCTGGGGAGACTGACTGTCCTTTGATTATCCCAACCCAAGAGCAACGGTAACATCACCTCAACAAATAAATCACCCAATTGTGTTTTCATCAACATGTGTTTAGTAGAGTCTTGAGTGGAAGAAACATACTCAACTTCAACCATACCAAGAGTTATTGAATTCTATTTCTTTCAGTTCTAGTTAACACAATTATTTCCCATAAAGAACACTCCACCTCATGTGGATCTTCTATCATTAAAAATTCTCAACCAATCTACATCTAAATAAAAAAACAAATCGACATTATATGATATGTGACACCAGATTCGTAATTATGTTGTGCCTTTGATATATCTATTAATTATTTTTTTATAAATAAGATGTTATTAATTTGGAGAAATATAAAATGTTTTACGTAGTGTAACAATATACACAATGTCAGGTCTTGAGGTATCCAAATACACTAGTCTTCTATTCAGCTTCTGATACACTTTCTAATCTAGTTCTTTTCAATCTTTATCTATATTCAATTTTGTTTCTATTGAATAGGTTATGTATTTTCCTTTCCAAAACTATTAATAAGTTCCTTATAATATTTTTATTAGGAGAGAAAAATGTATTCCTTCATTTGAACAAACTTTCACCCAATGAAGTATTTCATTTCTCCTAGTATGAAAATTTAAAATACCTTTATCATATCTTCAGCAAATGTTCCAAAACTTCTTTCATCATTCTAAGAAATAATAATATCATAGAAATAACTAATAATGATGATGGAACGATCTTAACTTTCTATCATATATAGATTGTGATCCACTCATCCTTTCTAAAAACTTATCTTCATCAATGATGTATCAAAATTTTAATATCATTCCCATAGATCATTTTTTAGGCCATATAAGAAATTATTTAATTTGAAAAAATAATTTTCATCTTTTTCCAACAACAAATCCACAAGGTTGTTCAATGTTACCCTCATCTTCAAGATCAACATTTAAGACTACAGGTTTAACATCCATTTGAATGATCTTGTAGCCTTATTGCACAATAATAAAATAAAAGATTCTAATTGTTTCCAATCTGGCCAAAAGAGAAAAAGGTTCATCGAAATCAATTCCTTTAATATGAGAATACCCTTTTCAAACCAATATTTATTTGTTTCTTATAACCTCACATTCTTCTTTCATCTTATTCCAGAATACCCAATTTATTCCAATGATGTTTTTGTTTTCAGGATTAGTTATGATTCCCCATTTATTTTTTCTTTTCAATCTGATGAAATATTTATTTAAAGGCATGACCCCATTCCGGAAGATCAAAAGCTTCTTTAATATCATTCATCTTTACTTTTGAATAATGAGATGTTTGTATGATAAAATTTTTTCTCCTTATTTGATCCTTTTGATTACGATCACCAATAATATCTTTAATTTATAATTGCTTCCTCTACCTAGGATGAGTTTTTTGAGATTCATCTTCACCACAGGAAATAAATGAGTCCGATTTTTCTTCTTGAGAAGGAATAAAATTGTTTGTATCCTTATCAGAATTGTTTTCTTCAACTTTCTAAAATTCCTTATCTTCATGTGCAAGTCTATATTACTTTTACTTTTCAATTAAATTTAGATCAACTTAATCAAGAATTATTTTTGATTCTTTTTTGAAACACTTATATCCTCTTCCTTTCAGAGCATACCAAATAAAGATTCCATCTTCACCTTTCTACTAAAAATCCAATGTTTCCACCCTTCTTATTTAAGATACATGGACTCATAAAAATTTTTCAATGTTTAAAACATTGAGTTTTCCCATAAAACAATTAAAATGGAGTCATGTATAAATCAGAGCTATAGAAAAACCGGTTTTGAATGTAAATAGTAGGGCTCATTTCATGCCTCCAAGAGTAATGAGAATGGACATGGTTAAGTAACACTTCCATTTACACCAAACTTCATTTATTTATTTTATAAAACCAATATTATTATGGAGTATATGGGGAACTATACTCATGCCAAATTCCATGCTTCTCTAGGTAGATTTTGAATTGTTCACTATTATACTCACCACCATTGTCTGTTCTCAACTTCTTCACAAAAAGCTCACATTCATTATAAGCTTTGCTTCTGAAACCATGAAATAAATTTCATCACATCGGACTTATGTTTCATATAAATAACAAATATAATTTGAGTACATTCATAAATGGAAGTGATGAAATACTTATCTCTATTTTATTGCTACCTGCTCATTGGCCCACAGATATCAGAATAAATTATCACATAGGGTTGACTTAATAAAATCTCAACATTCTTATGCACAACATTTAGAATATTTCATTTCTTGAAAATAGTAAAAACCGAATATCTTCTTCTTCATAAATCAGTAATGTCATGAATACTATTTCTATTAGATTACATTCTGATTTTTCTCTACACCATGTGTCCCAGCCTCTTGTGGCACAATTCATTTCCTTCAATAATACTCATGTAACAATCGATTTGTATTTCACCCAACCGAAAAAAATTTCTTTTTATACATTATCCTATTGAAATAATCATTCCATATCCTTCAATTTTCACAAAAACCCATATTTATTAAAGATAACTTCATTACCCTCATCATAATATTGTGAAACTCTTAGAATATTGTGTTTCATCCCATCAAAATTCATATTTTTCTTTGATTTCATTTTTTCTTTCCCAATGATGGATGATCTTACACCTTCTATTTTTAGGGATTCATAATTTCCAAATGTCAATGTGACTTATGTAAAATCATTTACATTCTTCAAAAATTTCAAATCTCCTATCGTCTGGTAAGAACACCCACAATCGTGTATCCATGGATGTTCTCCCTTTGAAGCTTTCAATATAGTTTCCAAGACCACTTATTTTTCTTCTTCTTCTACCTTACTTACCTATATCTTTTTAGAATTAAAAATATTTGGTTGAGCCGATAACAAAACAAGACATCTTTTTTTCAATATGTTTGTGGTTGTTCACGCCATTCACAAATAGTTTCTAGTGGTTGGAACCTTTTTTCAATCTTCACATCATTAATTTAATATTTCTTCACAACAACCTTCTCTGACTTCATTCCTTGGGGATATTGACTCCCCCTCAATTTTTAACTTCCATATCCTATGGGATAAAATAAATGTTGTTGTTTAAACTATCACATACTTTCTATGTTCCCAAATCCCCCTACAATACTAGAAATACCAATAGAAAGAGTATTTTCTTATGAAACCTCCATACTGATCAAAATTTTGAGTACATTTCTATGACATATTCTTTTTATCTTTAATAAAATTATTCTTCTTATTTTCATCCTTGAAATAATAAGATGCATTTGAAACTTTTATAGATCCAGATAACACTTTATCTAACTCAGGATATTTTGTAACTTCTAAATTCTTCACTTTTTCCACTTACATAACCTTACCTATGTTCTAATTTTCAAAATCAAATCAACTCTTCTTCTCTCCCTTTAAAGGTAAATTATGTCTATCCTTGTCAGGTTTCTATTTATGAAAACTTTCACTAACATCAATAATAGTGTTTTGGAAACTCGTATCTCTTAATTCATCTTTGGAATGTTTTCTTAAACAAGTTCCAACTCTTCTTATTTTGCCTTTAGATTGACTTCCAAATGCTCAATATAATTCATTTCATCTTCCGGTGAATTCTTAAAATCATCAATATCTTTCACCATCTTTTAATTCTCATTTGAAAAATAATCTTGGATTCTTGATCACTTATCCTCCTTTTTTTTGTTTTTCTTATCAAGTATTCTGATCTTTCTCATACATTATTTCAAGTATTCTTTCAAATTAATATCAAGTTGAGTTTCTTCTTCTTTAGAACTAATGATTCCTAATTCTTTATCATATAATATTATAATAAATTTATTTTCAATACCATAAAAAATTGATTTTTTGGATTCAGCATCTCTGCCTTCTTCTTCTTCTTTATCATATTTCGATAAGAAACTGCTTATTTTGGATTTGAAGAGTTTCTTTTATTTCCCTATGGATTATAATTTTTCATTTTCTCCCTTTTTCATCCATGGTCTTCTTGGATTTTTTCATCTTCATCATTATCATATTTATTCTTTATTTGAGTACAATTAGCCACAAAGTTAGAAATGCATCTACATTCGATGAATTTTAAGGGAATCTTTCCTCTGTATTTCCATAGAACTCATTTCACATTTTTAGAGAATAAGGATAAAATATCATTGAGATTTTAATAAAACTCATGTTCAGAATCAGAATCACCATCTTCTCCTTCAGAAGTATGTTTCTTTGACTTTTCATTCGTTATAGCCTTCAAAGAAATTTCTATTTCAACTTCTTTTCGCTTCTTATATTTCTATATTATCATTTAATAAGTAATTAGAGTGTTATAAAAATATTCAACAGATAATGATTCTCTATCCTTATCTTCAGGTAAGTAATTTGTTTCATAAAAATATTCATGTACGATTCTCGATATCTTTTCAACAACTGTAGATTCATCATGATTTTCTCCAAATAAACTGATAGTACTCACTATATCATTCATGCTAGTAAATAAGTCCCTAATGGATTCATTCTCAATCATCATCAAGTATTCATACATTAATATCCAAATTTGATATTTTTATTATTTTTTTGTGTATTACATTCTAATATGTTTTAAATTTTTTCTATATACCTTTGGATACGGTAAAACAGGATTATCCTAAGAATTTACTTTCAGAAAGTGATGAAAATATAGAATTCTTCAATATTTTATCATTCTAAAGCTTCTTCTTATCAACGGGTGTAAGGGGAGCATCATCATCAATGGGTGGAAACCCAAATATTGCAGGATCAGAAACATCATAACTGATTGACATAATATAAGGTAACATTATATCCTTCTAGATATGATAATAATTTCCATATAATATTGTAATAACATTACTATTCACATAGTTCAAATCATCCATTATTAAAGAATAACAAAGGAAATAAATGCTCGAATACCACTTGTAAGTGCCCACTGAGGACGATTATATCACTGAGAGGGGAAGGGGTGAATTAGTGATACTCTTTTTTTAAGATTATTTTTAATTGAAAAAACATTCACCTCCTTTTAGATATTTAAATCCCATGTTGAAAACAAATCCAAAACACATCCATAGGAACATAGATATTTATAAGGATCACTATTAGATACAAATAGTTATATCCTTGGTGTGGTTTAGAGAAAATAAAATACCATACAATCTACAAGAAAATACTCATTAGACTACAAAGAGTAGGATATACCCTCACACCAATGTGGAACTTTGAAGAAAATATAAAAGTGTGTGTAAACCCTCTTAGTACAAAAAGGGTAATACAATTGTTTTGTAACAATTAATATTACATGTGCTTATTTTCAAATAAACAAGTCTATTCAGTGGATATACGTTTAATCAATTATTTAACCATAATAAAGAAAGAACAACCTAGGAATTGAAATGAAGCACTGAATCCAATCTTTTTGGAGTCCAATTCCTCAATCTGGTCCTCCAAGTACTATTCTCCCTGATAATATTCTATCAATAGGATTATCTAATAGAATAAAATATAAATGAATATGCACCACTTAAATCTCTGAGTACGATAAAACCTTATAGGATACATTATCAGTATGAAAATATTCAATACGGTAAAACCTAGTCTGAAAATCTTATTCTGATTAATTCATCGGGATACCAATATTAGCTGAATACAATTCCTTTTGAAATGTCTTCAATAAAAAACAAAACAGTTTCACTTTTTCTCACTGAATACTCAGATCTCCTATTTCTACTATGAGGAACAACACATCCTCATCGGTGAAGTATAATGTAATTCTTTCAAATTATAGATGACCCCCAATAGGTTTGGGTGGGATTCACTAAAACATACCCACACACTTAATATCCCCAAAATTTTAATTTCTATGGAAACTTCGAAGGAATTATGACTTTGTCAACACTCCATGATTTATCTCAAATCCTCTACAATCTTCACCTCTTCATCTCCAGACTCCCATTTCAATTGATATCCTGATTTTAATTGATGAGTAATACATAGGCTCGATCATCTATGTATGATTGTCTCAATACAATTACATAATATAATTCATGGAACATAATTAAATCCAAATTTTGAATTTTAATGTTAATATCACCCTCGATTAATCATTAAACAAATTTATTTTCTTCAAAGAACTCTTCCCATCAAAGTAATTCATCCCTTTTGAAATGGTTGACTACATAGATGATCACATTATTCACTTATTTCCTTGAACCACTTCAAATACATATAGTTTTCTTCCCCTCTACTCTTGTCCCATGTGAAAAAGAAATTTGAGATTAAATCCTTGTTCACATGTCTCTTCCTTTAGAAATTAAAACAACCATTCATCTCATCATGACTATGATAAGTGGAATATGATATTTTTGAGTACGATAGTTCTTGGTATGAAAAGTTTTTATATCATCTCATGGAATACTGGATGATATAGTAAATTGTTACCACCCTTTTCAATATATACAACCTTTTCTATGAATAAAAAATTTATGGTTTGTGTGGGTATGATTATCCTAATGTCGATATTTAAGTAAGAGGTTAATGGAAGAAAAAAATATACAGTAAATCAACAGTACTATTTCAAATTGCATCACCATTTATTTTCTTTCACCTCGATATGACTTTTTTTAAAAACAATCAGTATCACTTCTTTCTCTCTACCACATAGATATGATAAATCTGGATACAATATTTTTCATATGGGAAATATCTCTTTAAATCTCCAATTATTCCTTTAATCATGGATCACTAGTTCTCCATTCAACTCATGATTTATATGAAATAAAAATCATCAAAGCATCATCACATTTAAAACATTGTAGCCCCAATGACTCCGATTCTCTAGTAAAATACACTCTTCTTTCAAAATAGATTATTCTCATTCTGATAGACTATCACAACAAGTCTGATTCATTACAGAACATGATTCTTATTTTTATTAACCACATAGTGAGTATGGTTTTTATCAATCCCATACCGAGTCTCGTTTTTATTAATCCAACATTGAGTCTTATTTTTATCAATCCCATAGTGAGTCCCATTTTTTTCAATCCCATAGTGAGACCAATTTTTATCAATCCCACAATGAGTATGAGTTTTTATCAATCACATAATGACTCCAGTTTTTTATCAATCCCACTGTGAGTCCAATTTTTATCAGTCTCATAGTGGTTTCATGAAACAATGTGTTGTTATTTCCTTCCTTAAAACATAAATTGACAAAAAAAAGTTAACACAAAACACCTACATCATCATATTGTTCCTAACACTTTTGAGATTTCCACCTAGGAAATAAATTTTCACAATTCCCATACTTTCCACATATAAAACAGTCAATGTTAGCCATGTTCCTTCTTGTACTTTCCAATGACTAAAAGTAGAATCATAGATTTAACATTACTTATCATAGTAGAAAACCACATAATAATGAAAATAATTACTTAAAGGATGTATAAATCATGAAACCTTACTTATTCTTTCGAACCATAGGTCCATCCTTTGTTATTCATAGAAATAATATATTTAAATCATTCATGATGGATCATGAAGGGATTACAAATTCCAAAAGTAGATCCCCCTGAGAGTATCAAACCGGGTATGTAGTAAGGTATGCTGTCATGTAATAGATTAACCTGAGTTAGGCCCATAACATCTTTTTAGTATTGTTACCCCTGGGTAAATCTATTCTACAGCCATATCCACTTTTAGTATCCCAAAAGGGACATATTTCTAGGACACCACTCACTCTCTTCTTTACCAATATTCGAGTATATTTTTCCTAAATATTAACTCATCCTCATACTTATCCTCAGAGACATCCCTAAACATGTCCTTAGAAACATACATAGGGATCTCACTAAAGTTATATCATCCTAGTTTCTAATGGTTGACTAATCCATTCCTTTTATAACAACTTTAGTGACCCAGAATTAACACACATGGATAATATATCATTTTAAATGAATATTTATTATAGTGAAAAAATAAATTCCTGAGGAACGTAATAGTTTAGTGCCTTTGTAAACATTGAAACGGGATATTATATCCTGGTGAAAGATCTTCAACATATCCCAAAATGATCAACACCATTAGTACATATTATATAAAACCATTCTTCATAACCTGGTGAAAAGAATCATAATAAAAGGATGATCTCAAATGCTCAGTAAGAGTAAATAAAGAAAATTTGTAATCATAACATGATCTAATGGGTGTGGAACATGAGAATAACATTTGAAGATCATACAAAGCATATTAGAGATCATAATAAAGTTTATAAGACAATAATACATAAACCATAAGGAAATATTTAACATAATCAATGAAATAATGACATAGGAATAAAACATGGAATTTTTTAAGACACAAATAAAATCCTATGTCAAGAAGACCTACAAATGACTTCGTAACAAGTTAATCTTGAGTTAATCACCCATGTACCTACTTCCCTCCTATGTACCCTCTTGTTTTGGGCTTGGTATTTCCTCCCATGTACCCTAATATTTTATTCTTTGTATGTCCTCTAGTGTACCATATTTATTTGGGCTTGGGATGTCCTCCCATGTACCCTCTTGTTTTGGGATTGGAATTTTCTCCCATTTTCCCTCATGTTTTGGGATTGGGATTCCATCAAATGCGCCCTTTTAGCACATAAAACATTTATCACTAACAAATTCATTATAGGGAGATATAGGTCCCATATTTCACATAATTAAATCTTACAATCATGTGTCACTAAACATTTATCATATCATGACCCATAAAAATGTTGGGTTCTATAAACATAAAATCATATCCCATGAAAGAAATGGTTATCTTCAAAATTTTATCATAGCATAACCTATGTAAAAGAGATGTGTATCATAATAATTTCATCAATGTACAACTCATTTAAAGAAACCAGGTTTTAAAGCATATAAACCCTAGAAAAGGAAAGGATTTTCAGAAACATATATCCTCGGGCAGAGAAATGGGTTTCATAAAGACCATGAAATTAAAAATAAAAAATACATATAAATGATATTAATTGACCCTTTAGATCATTTCCTATAAGGTAATAAGTAAAATCAATGGATTTCATTTTATATGGAATATAATTTTAAAATATCTTTCAAAAACGTTTCTTGAATAAAATATATGTTCTTCTTTAAAAAAGGATTTTTAATACATAATACCATTTCGAAATAGTTCTCTAATATCAAATTTTAAATAATACTTGAAATAATATTAAAAAATTTTTCTGTTAAACTTATAAAATAAACATCAAAACACTTTAACAACCCTTTTCATTGAATGCACTTTAAAAACACATAAAAAAGCTTGTAATTTTTTTCAGAACCTTTTTACATAAAAACATATGAATGGAGTTTAAAATTTTTTGACAACTATTTCATTGAAAATACTTTAAAAACATATAAATAAATCTTGAAAATACATTGAATTCCTTTTTACTTGAAGATATATGAAAGGAGATTGAAAATGTTTTTAAAACCATTTATTTGAAAATTCATTGAGAACAAATAAAGAAATCTTTAAAATGATTTGAAATCCATTTTATATAATAAAATATAAAAGGATCTTGATTTTTTTAAAACCACTTTGTTTAAATTACTTTTAAAACATATAAATAGGGCTTGAAATAATTTCAAAAATAATTTTCCACAAAAACATATAAAAGAAGATTCAACACATTTTAAAATAATCCATCAAAACATAAAAAAGAATATTGGATCAATTTTGGAAAACATTTTTTTCAAAATATTTCATAAAATATAATTCTTTAAAATTTACCTTCAAACATGAAAATAATTCTTCGATGTTTTGGAGATAAATAAATTTTTACATGTCTTGTGACGTAAAAAGAATAGTCTTTTTTATGCTAAAAAGGATAGAAAAATACCGTATTTGGAATGAAACAAGAAGAATACTATATAAAAACTTATAAAAGAAAAAATAGTAAAAATTTCATTTAATGGTATTATGATAATATTAAAATATTTTTGGGAATCATTTTTGTAAAACATGATTTTATAGGAACACATATTTCCGACCGAAGAGATGGTAAAGTAGATCTTTTCTTAAAAAACATTTATTAACTATATTACGTACCAAAGAGTGTAATAATTGAACCAATATATGTATAAATCATTAATAACCACAATATATGAAAATTAATGAATTTCCTTGTTATATGGATCATAATATTTTATCTAACAAAGTATAAACATAATAATTCTTGGAAACTCATAAGATTGTCTCAATAAACTCTTATAACATGGTAACATGAGATTATACTCTCCATGTAAGATATGGAAATTAAATGAATCATTAAAAATTATTTAAAGAAATAAATTAATGATATAAAATGTAAAATGGATGTATATACACCTCAAAAAAGAATTTTGGCGCATAAAAAAAATATGAAACTCAAATAATGAAAATAGAGACGAAACTATTTCATTGATTTGGTAACTTTTTAATCTTATACCCCAGGAAAGAAAGATAATAAAATGGATATGTAAATACACATAAAATTAAGTATAATACACATATAATAAAATAAATTACATTACATACACCACCCAAAAGGTAAGAGTCACTAACATAGAAGTTATCTCATATAAATAAATAGTGAGATGAAATCCACTTACCTTGTGTATTGACTCTCATCGTACTCGTTCAAACCAACTATATAATAAACAAAAAAATTATTATAAAAATTTTAAAGCTCAATATTCCTATATATAATTCAATATATTGTTTTATTATGGCATTATATTTCTCTCTAGTTAACAAAACTATGTTATGTTTTCACTTTGGGTAATAATCGATTTGTTCTTTTCATGTGTCTTAATTTGTTATATCTTTTGTAATTAAACATTATGTCTTTATTTATTGAATGTAATGCAAGATATAAATATCATATATTTATATTATATTTCTATTATAATAATCTATAGAATATATAAGTATGAAACATAATACACAATTCACAGAGATAGTAGGAAGTATGTACGCATTAACGATATATCTGTTTAATTAACGTGTTGAAATAATGAAAGTTGAAGACATGTATGTATATAAATATAAATACATATATATATATCATTATTATAGGATATTTATTTTATAATATATGACTTATATATTCACTAAAAATATCCTTAATATAATCCATGTAGTGTATCAATGAATCATATCACTTTGAGGGGCGGTAGTCCACACTTTCTCAAACGAAATTATTGTATTAACACAAAAGGAAGTGTAAAGAAGATATGTGTCGTAAGAAGAATAAATAACCCTAAAGAAATAATAAATATAATATATAACATATATAGATATATTTTCCATCATAATTTGTACCATTAAAGTCGGTAAGGAAAATTGATCAATCATCATTTAGGAAGGTGATAGTTCACCATAAACATAAAAAATATGATCATTATCTATTAGATAGAGGTGTGTGTATGTGTAGGTTGAAAAAATAGGATAAAAAATTATATTATTCTGTAGATACTTGTGTTGTTATAAAATCATTGAATATGAATATTTGAGGGAGTGGATAAATAAAAAAAGGACACGAGGGAAGGCGTTACCTCTAAATTGGGTAAATATTTTTTGTTTATGTCAGAAGGATTCCCTATAAGACTAAATACAAAAGAAGAGTCTTCTTAGTGTAAGGTAGGAATGTTGGGAGATCATTTTAATAGATTTTTTTGTGATCCATGGGGCTTGATATGTCTGATGAATTTAGAGGATGGGAGGCATTTTGATAGCAGATGTGGATTGACACACTTGTAAATATTTGAAGAGATAATTACACCAACGTTTTTCATGTTTCATATGCATCCAATAATTGACCAATGTAGATCAAATGGAGTATATGGTCGAAATATGGCCATAAAATTGATCTTGGAAATTTTTATAGGTCATTTTGAGTCTTAAATTTAAGGGTTAGTCTTTAGTTAAGCTTAATGTTTACCTCCATCGATGTAATTAATTTTAATTAAATTCACTAATATTTTTACTAAAAATAGTGTTTTCCTTATTATAAATTAAAGATTATGAAAATTAAAAATATGGAAGCCATTTTTATAAATTAAAATAATAAAATTTTCATTAATTAACTTAAAATTAATCCTGCTGATGGCACAACACTGTGGCTTTTTAAATTAAAATTCATAAAACAATTTCTAGTTTTTTATATCCAATTTCAATGTGAAATTGGTTCAAATTAATTATATTGGATTAATTGGTAGACATATTATATAGTTAATCTTTTAAACAAATTTAAAATTTATTTTAATCTTATAAATAAATTTGATGAAAAATCAGTTTTGAATTAAAAATAAGAATTTTTTTAATTGATTAAAAAGGTGAAGCCTCATAGAAAAAAACCCAAAAAAATTTATCCTAACCTAAATTTTATGTTTATATTTAATATATTAATTTTATTTTTTCATATTAAAATTATAAAAGGGCCAATAATTTGATCTAAAATGGGTTCTCTATTAAAATGAATTAAAACTACCATTATAAAAAATATAGGTTTTCGTGTGTAAAATTGGGTTTGTTGTTATCTTATGTATATCAAAGCCATTAGATGAATAACAAAAATATTTTATTTAATAATTAACATACATATGAATTTAATATCACTCACTAATTGTATTTAATTTAATTTATTAGGGTAAAATTGTTTTGTCACCACATATATGATAATACTATCTTTCTAATTCAATCAGATTTTATATTCATTTATAATTAATTTATAACTTATTAATTCATATTATATTATGAAAAAAATATATTTTCATAAATTATTTAATATTATTCATAACCTTTTGGTTAAAATCAATGATATATCTTATTATATAAATAATAATATTTTAATAATATATTATTTTTTGGTAAACCTTTGCCTTGAATGATACGAAATCCATCAATGAATGTCATAGTTATGTATAGAATAATCTAGCCTCGAAGTTCAATATAGAGAAATTTAAAGATTATGGTGTGTGTAGTTCATGATTAACTTGGTGTTGTGTATGACACAATGCAAACATAGTGCGTTAATTTAAAATAAATTATCTTCGGTGTTGCATGTTGTGAAAAATATCAAAAATGATAAATTTATTTATAAAAAACAGTTCATAATATCTCAAGGTTTTACAACTATGTTTCTAGGAATAGATATTCTCTTCCTTAATTGATCCCATATTATATTCTTAGTAAGGGAAGTGACATTTGATATTTCAAAACAAAATATTATAGTCAATTGATGAAAGGATGAAAATGGAATTGAAATAGAAATTTCATCCACTATATAGGTCTTACTACTTATAGATGAGAGGTATTTATCACACATATTTGTTGATAAAATCGTCATTATTGATATTCCAATTTTTTATTAATATTTTTTTTCATATTCTTATTCTTCCAAAAATTCTTGAATTTGATATTAAAATATAACTTATACCTAGTTCTACAGTAATTTTAAAGACTCCAAATAAAATGGTATAAATTATTTTTTAGTAATTTAAGAAAAACCCTAGGAGAATCTTGAAAAGGGAATCATTTACCACATAATTCACCACGTTTGAACCAATTAATTATTTTTATAATGAAATCATATTCAATGCGGCTCTGTATTTATTATCGATAACATTACAATATTTTATATCCTGAAAAAGTATCATCTAGATCATATTAATGAATTAGTTGATCAACTATGTGTAGCATAATAATATTAAAATATTAAGATTTATTATATATGGCATCAATTGATGGATAAGTGTGATTAAATACCAAATACAATCTTTTCATTGATGTATGTACTCTATAAATTTAGAAAGATTCTTTTGGGATTTAATTATGCCTTCATCATATTTATGGATTTAATGAATATAAAATTTAGAGATTAAATTGATCAATTTCTCATTTTATTTATAGAAAATATTTTTATTTATTCCAAGAATAGGGATGATAACAAATATCATTTACATATTTCTTTAAATACGCTAATAAAGGAAAAGTATATACCAAGTGTATCAAGTGAGAAATCTACATACAGAAATTATCATTGTTGGTTCCTATAATTATAAGAGAGGTTATATTGGTTGAATATTCTAGGATGGAAATTATTGAGCAATGATACAGACCTACCGTTTTGACTGAGATCCTAAGTTATCCTAATTATTCAAATACTAAAATTATTTTTGAGAAAACTAATATTGATGTCATAATGATTAACCAAATTGGTATGAAATTCAGTAAAGTTATTTATAATAATTAATGTGATGAATATTTAAAGGGACTAAAGATATAGTGGCCAATGTACCAATGATCACACATTCCAAAAGTGGATAAGGGTTTAGGATCTATGTATATCTTCATCAAGGAAGGGGATGGAATATTTTCATATAAATAGTAAGATGTTTCCATCCTATTCTCTATTTGGATAGAAGGTTATTGAGAAAATTCACCCATCTACAGATTCAGAGTTTTCAGTGGTAATTTTTTAGATGATGATATGGTGGCATTATCTATTTTTTAAACGTTATGATATATATACTGATCATAGATGCTTGAATAATTTTTTCACATAGAAATATTTGATTATGTGAAAAAGTAGATTATTGAAGTTGATTAAATATTTTTATTTATAAATACATTACCAATTAGTAAGGTGTACAAGGAGGTTGATGCTTTGATTTTAAATGACCATGATAACTTGTGAATGAGGATTATTATATGTGATCAAATATTTATGGATTTATAAAGGATGGATTGTGAAATCTTATGGGTAAGGGGATAAATCCTCTTATTATCATATCAATGTTCCACCATGGATTTATTTGAATATTAAAGAGGCGTAAAAGGTGGATTTAGAGACGAAAAAGAAGGTAAAGAATGTTAATTAATTAAACATTGATATTGATGAAATAACTAGGTTTAGGAAACATGTGTGTTCCCCTTTAATAGAAAAATTCAATAAGTATATATTGGATGAAACAAATACCACATAATTATATTTCCATTGTGGTAGAAAAAATATGTGTAGGGATATCAAAGAGCCTTTTTGGTGAATAACATGATGAGGAGGATTGTAAATTATGGTTCTTGATTCCTAGAATGTATAAAAATAAAAATTAACATCATACATTTATGGGGAAGTTTAAAACATTACCCATAGATATATAAGAATGCTGAAACACACCCATGGATTTAGTTATAGGAAAAAAAATATAGATAAAGGCCATAATAATATTTCGATTTTTTTCTGTCACTATATGAATTCAATGGATTTCATTTCAATCAAATAATATTTATCACTTGACCAATTTTCTAGGATATACAATATGGAAGTTATAAGTTATAATGTAGTAAAATGTTAACTATATTTGACTGAGATGTGATGTTTACCTTGAACATATGAAGAATTATATATCAATAATGGAATATAATGATAAATGTTAGCCCAATTTATCACCCTTAGATTAGTGGAATATCTGATTGAACAATTCAAACCCCAAAAGTCATGTTAGGATAATACTCTTTGTATTTTAGAGTAGATTGGGAAGAACACATTCCAATAGTTTATTTTTCTTACAAATATATATTTCACTCCATCATTTAGATGGATCCTTATTAATCCATCTATGGAATTAAATTTATTACTCCATAATTTATAGATAATGTTGGATAAATTATGAAATTAGGACCTGATCTAGTGGAGTAAATAGTAGAGAAATTTATATCCTTTTGAAAAAACAACAAGTATGATTAGATTTTCCTGAATATTTATGTTTACAATCATTGGTGTCTTCTAAATTTTGAATAATTTGATAAGGTATTCATAGGAATATATCAACTAATACATTTTATGATAATTTTTAAGAATAGGATGTTGAGCCACATATATTTTGGTCCTTATGAGATTCTCGATAATACCAGTATGGTAGTTTATCAAATAACACTTCCCCTAAACCTCTTCAATGTTCATGATATCTTCCATGAATATCTTACGAGAATGTGTAGATCTGAACTGTCAGAGATAAACAAACTAAAAGGGTATGGAATTGGATCATGATCATTCATATTATGAACAAATAATATACATTATGGATTGAAGAGATAAAGATTCATGAAACAAGACGACTCTCATAGTTAATGTTTTTTTAGTAAATGATAAATTTTCAAATGCTATGTGGGGAAAAAATCGGTAATATCGAATAGGTATCCTCATTTTTATTAATCATAGTAATTAAATATAATGGGTAAAATTATTATAATGGGGTTATAATGTAACACCTCTATATTCTATAATATATTTATCTTTAATAAATATGATGTTTTTGATATATTGTGATGTTAAAAAAACTGATCATAATGAATAATGACTTATTAGAAACATAAACTTAATGATATTAATGGATATTTGAATTAAATTTATTAAATTAAAAAAAATCCTATAATTACATTCATGAAATATTTGAGAATTGGTGTGGAATGTCAGTTTAGTAAATCTTCTCTAAACGAAAATATTTTCTTTAGAAAAACTATTCTTGATATATATGTCTTATTTATAAGAAAATTTTGTTTTATTTTGACTAATACAATTATGTAAATGTTTTAGCAGACCATTTCAAAAAATTAGTGGTAATTGTTTCATTTATTATGAAGTACTTTTAAATGAGGAAAAAAGCATTTTAATTTAAAATGAAATATTTTTCATAAAACTATTTTTATGTCTACAATGTATTTTCTATTAATAGACTAAATTAATCACTATTAAATAATAAATTTAGTGAAACTTGTAGATAATATATCTAATAAAAAATTTTATATTAATCTAATGTTTCTTACCAGTAAAAGAATGAGAATAAAACCATTTTATTCTTAAAATACTTTTCCTATAAAAATTATGTTTTTGTATTTTGTGCATGAATATTTGATTCATTTTTATCACCTCTAGCAATTGAATATTTAAAATGGATTATATAATTATAATTATAGTAATACACATTATATAATTGTTTCAACTAATGTTTTTAGTCATAACGAGTAGTTTCCATCGTAAAAATCATTCCACTTTGGTTAAGGTCAAAAAGTTTTTTTGAGGGGGTCAAAATTAGAGATAATGCTATATTTATCATTAATTTTTTCCCAAATCATATTGGATGAGTCTATTTTGATATTAAATTACACTACCATTGAAACATTATCCATGTGTTTTTGTTTTAACACGAAAAGAAATTTATATTATTTTAAATCATTAATCATTTACTACGGTGAAACCCGCTAGAGGTATAAAAGAGAACAACATATACCCATATAATCAATCACCTTGATATTTCTAATGGGAAAAATAAATTACCAAATATGTTCCCAAATCTCCTCTAAATGACCTATAGGTTCTAGTATTCAAAAAATTATGATCTAAGAATCCTCAATGTATTTTTCGAATGGATCTATCCATAGTAGTTGAATATGTTATTACCATCATTTTATTATTTTATTCTTCATAAATGTACTCCACTTATTAAATAACCATCATAACATAATGAAATAATTATCTTATTAATACAAAAATACAATATTTATTGTTTAAAAATTTAGTAAATCCTTTCCAACTAATATAAAATGAATGATTTCCCACTACTTACCTACGAAAAACAATATCCCTAAAGAGACATGTTTCATTTTTCATCACTTCCTAACATGGATAGTTACTATGATGGAAATAATAAATATATATAATATTTATGATTTATTTATTATTTTGGACATATAAATTACTATTTACCTCCCTTTATTCACATCCAATAATGAATGAAAACATCACTATTGTATAAGTACGAACTACCATTTCTACAAATATACATAATTCATTTATCATCATTGAAATACATGTCTTCTCTAAAAGCATATATATTGAATAAATCTGATTTTTTGGAAATTATTAGTATTCATGATATGATGAAACCACAATCAATGTGTATGGATTATATTTTACAAATTGAATCATGTATGAAAAAGAAATAGTATATAAATATAAAAATGATTATAGTAAAGAATTATTAATATATGTGTGATTATAAAGTATGAATGAATCAAATATGGTAAAGGGAATTTTTTCAAAAAAACTCATACCACTAACATTATAATTTCTACATGTGTTAAAACAACCTTTCCTGTTTAGCATATATGGGATGGACAGATTTTCCAACTATTTTTTCCTTTATTCTTTATGAAACATCCTTAACATGTTTCCTTTGGTTTTAAATGAAACTAATATTCCAATTTTGTTGGGATCTTTTTTAAAATTTTCCAAAAGGAAAAGATATGTTCACATTTTTTAAAATTAAAATTTTAATTTATTAAAAAAAATTATTTTTCATCAATCTCAAAACACATTAATGATTGATATTGTTAAATGTATAGATACTCTAGTGATCCTATTATCCGTATTTCTTCGGATTGTTTATAAAGAGGTGTTAGGAAAGTTCTTGAGAAACATGATTCATTCCATGTGTTTATTATGTGATTATTCAATAATGAATGTTATGTTCCTATGGAACACATATGAATGGTTTATCATTTTTATGGGTGATTTAGTGACATTAGAATTTCCCTATCAGACATTGGAATATTCCTAAGAATAATTCTAATGCTAGGTGTGGAGACGATATGTGATTCCGAGGCCCGGTGTGGCCAGAATAAATTTTTTAATTTTTTAATTTTTGTACTATGAACATGGATAAATTAGGCTATATCTCAAACGGTATATTGTATCATAAATATGAGGGTACAAATGTGTCAGAAGAATGTATTTTACCCTATATAGGGTATAACATTGGCGGGAACATGCCTGCTATATAAAATGATATCAAGGAAATTTCAGTAAATAAGTAGAATTAATTTATTTACGGATGTTAGCTCGAATAAATTCTGAATGGAGGCTCTAATAGAAATTATGAAACCACGGTTGGGTTTAGAAAGTCGTGTTTATCCTAGGATTGCTATAAAATATTTCAGCATTGGGTGTCAGGTTGGAGGTGAGCCCAGACAAGTAGGATGAAGCATTAAAAAATGAAAATATCCCCACCCCCTCCACTATCCCGGAAAAATATAGGAAAAAGAACCTATCCTCCTTTATTCCTTCTTCAATTGCTGAAAAGCCAAAATCAATGAAATAGGGTGTCATTAGACTCAGATCTTAATGGTGATCATTCCTAGTTCGAGCAGCGGTAGCAGGGGAGCGCGGATCTGGTATAGAAGGATGGGTGATTCCCCAAGAGGGTGGTAGATTTCAATTTTCCTCTTGATACCACTATTACAGCTTTTATTTTCTTTTTCAAATTGAGGTTGTAGCGAAGAAGATCACATTTTTAGGATTCCGAAGCTTGTCTCAGATTAATTTGTGGACCTCCAGAGTGGTTTCTGTGGTCTTAAAATGGTTTTCCGATGGTGAGGGAGGATTCCAGTAGCAGTACTATAGGTAATATGTGGTCTGGTGGAAGCCAACGGGGTAGAGGGAGTATAAAGATGGTTTGGGGTGCTACCTAGTGGAGGGCCGCTGACCGGGGCGAACCGGCCAATGTGGTCCAGTTCGGCCATTTCAGGCCCGATTGTTATTTAAATACCTATAACTCACAAACCATGTATATAATATGAAAGCTGTCTATAGAGACATGACCCCAAAATTTTGAAATAACCTTTGATTATGGTTCTAGAAATTAAATATTCAGGACTGTGGCATGAGGCCATAAAACATCAAAATAATAATAATATTTTATTATTCTTCAACTTCGACCTTCCATAACTTCTTCATAGATCATCTTATTGACATACAGTCAATGGTGTTGTAAACATGATGGTAAGGAGGATTTTATGATAAGTTTTGGGTTATTTATAAAAAATTGGGGTGTGGTCCCCATGAGGCCCCTTCTGGGCATTTGCGGTGAAATACACCTTTTTCATCAGGTGTCCATTTTGGATGAATGAGTAGTGAATCTAATGTGTTTTTTCATGAGGATCACAGTGGTGTTATCCGATCTACTTGTTATAGGATCGAGGTGTGGTCCCCATGAGGAATCATTGTGGTGAATATTACTCTTTTCATCAGTTGTCCATTTTTGGTGGGTAAATAGCCTATCCTGGTTGTTTTTTTCGTGTAGAAAGTTATGGGGCCCAAGGTTTTGGCCAATGATATGCCATGTGTAGGAAATACAATGAGGATTTCTTTAGTTAGAAACATTGATAATTAGGGTTGTGTGGAAATTTCTTGTCTTTTTTTCAATGTTACTACTATCTGGGTTGACTGGTTCCCTATAGTTTCGGTTGGTGGTGTTACTACTAGCTGGGTTGAGTTGTTCCCCCATGTTTTGGATGGCAGCGTTACGACTATCTTGGTTGAGTGGGTCCCTAGGTCCTTTAGCTACGAGGTTTTCAGTATTGTGTCCCCTTCACTGAACTATAACCCCTCTTCAGCTACTATGAGAGTTTCATTATCACATCCCCTTCGTCAGCCTATGACCCCACTTTGGCTTCTTTGCATACGTGCAGTGCGGGTGCATTCTCACTATCACGAGTGAGTTATCTCAATATTCTTTGACAGCAGACTCCGAGGATTTGGAGAATGTATTTCCCCAAGAGGCCTATCACAATCCTCATGTCCCTTCATTATTCACTAATGGAGTTCTCAGAATCAGTGTGACAAAAAGTTACACGGGCATCGATCCTCTACCTTGTATGTTCAATTAGGCGACAGAGCCCTAGTGATCCTTGAGAGTTGACCCTCTAGTTTTTTATCAATATCTATTCTTTCAGCATTCTATGGTGAATTATATGAGTTACCAGATGGTGTTTTTTTGTATCGTCATGACCAACAATACATGAGTGATGATCCCCTATCTGAGTGATAATATCATTATGGTGTAAGATCAAGATAATGATTTTATCCTTGGAAAAGTTCTCAGTTTTGATGTGACCAACAATGCTCGAGAATTGTTCATCAGTGAGATAAGTTGTTCTAGATTCATGTTGTTGCACAATTCCCCTATATATATTTTATATCCTAGCTAGGGTTTCAGTCTCTCCCAGTGGAACCTGGATGGGATCCCCTACCTAAAGAGTTGGGATACGTTAGTCACCAGGTGAATTCTTCTGTGATACTAGCAGTCGAGTGTATCCTCATGGAAGGTTATCACGAGGGTTGGATTAGTTTTTTTGTCAGTTCGTTTCTCAATAGAGTGACATATCTCAGTTTAGTGACATCTGGGATTGTGATGTTGGCTCATCAACATCGATTTGTCGATGCATACCCTTTATTTCTCTGAGCTATCTGATATGTATTGGCATTTGATGGTGTATATGGGTGTGGTACATCATGATACCATGCATCTATTTCTTTGTATCCTCGACTCATTTACTTTGGAGTCTATGATCAGGACCATGAGACCTGGTAATATTTCTTAGTATATTTGGTTGTTTCCTGGGAGTCTTAGTGGCATGTATCGTTTTGTTGACATGCTCGATATGTTGAGTTTTTCAGTCAGGTATTGTCGAGGATAGTCTCGAGATGGATCTTCTCTCTAATTTTTGTTTCCTAATGTTGGGATTATTTAACTGATTCATATCATTTGATCCCTTTTTGGTATTGGTGTTTGGGGTTCCAACTAAATATTCTTTTACTCACCTATGCACGATCTTTTTCCTCACATGTCTTGTTTCTTGTGGAGACCACATGTCCTTCGATGGATTCCCAATTGGATCTAGAGGAGGTAGATCATAATATCTAGATGATGAGATTACTGAACTAAGTTTGATAGTGATTTTCTTTTTTCATCGATGGTTTTATTATTTTTCAGTTTTCATTTAGTGGGCCCTGTATTTACCCGATTTTTACTTCTATTGTATACTGGTTTAGGATAGATATATGCATGATTTTCTTTTCAGTTTATATATATATATATATATATTCACTATTTTATGGTGGTTTTGTGGATTTTTGTTTATAGGTATGCTAGGGTAAGGCCTCTCATCTGTGTGATATCTTACTCGGTACTATTCAAAAGCGCCTAGCCTACTATAGGTGGGCTTGGGGAGTCACGACTCGAGCACTGTTGGTTCGGGTCATGACAAAGTGGTATTAGAGGGGGTTCCCCCATTGGGACCTCAGAGCATAGTTGGTCTAGCTATGAGTTTGGTTTGGGTTTTTTTTCACAACGATAGTGATATCATGATTCGATTTTGCCTTTCATGTTACGGACTCTAGTTTTGGTGTGGTAGCCGACGTATCCATACACCAGGAATCTGATAACATTCCTTTTGAATATAAACATTAGGACACTGGTCGTGGGGACATAATGGTTCACGCATCATATAGGACTGGTTTGTCGGTTTTCTTTGTCATTCTTGAGTCAGTTCCCAGGTATATTCTTTGATTGTGGTGCATCTTGAATTTTTTCAAGATGTTTCCACAATGGTAGACTTTGAGGGTTACACATTAGGGTTTTTTCAACAGTAGAATAGATTCATTGGAAATATCCAAGGTTAGTGTTTTTTGATATATCTTTCACTATACAAGGAAGAGGGATCATCGCACCACCAAGAATTGTTTTTGTGATGTGATGAAAACCATGTAGGAAGGTCTGTGCAACCCAATGTGGACTGTATCGAGGTGCGGTGGTTCAGTCCATTTGAATTTTGTATACAAGGATTAGTAGCATTTTAGTATCAGAGGGATCATTAAGACCTAGTGTGAGCATCTAGGAAGGCCATTATTGTTTGTTAGGTCCCTCACAAGCTTGGCATCAGCTTGTATGCAGGACGCTTGATGAGGTTGTGGTGTGGGTTCTTTTCGATTTGAATTTTTTGGAAGGATAAAAACTTCCCCCACTAAGATGTTCCCTTGAGGTGCGATCCAAAAATGGGTGGTTGATTTAGTTCCCCCCAAAGAGGATGATGTCAAATTTTTGAAGATGTGTTCCCTTGACATGTGAGTTCGAGGTCGGTTTTGTGCATTGGCAGTTGTTTCATAAGGGCTTGCAAGACCCAGGGAGTACACTAAGGATACCTTGTTTGTTCTCCAAGAGGAAGAGATGTTTTCCTTGAGGAGTTGTGGTTTTATTTCAAGGTCTCATGTGCTGGGATATCCTGTGAGTGATGGATATTCATTAAGGTTAGGAGTACGTCAACCTTCCAAAATTTGGAATTGGCACTATTTATGTGGTGAAATGGGGTGATGAGGTGGTCTTTTCATTGGTAGTGTGTTGGTGTTGTGGTTCTCTTTGTTGAGTGTTTGATATAGTACAGGAACATTTGGTGATCTAGTTGGTGTGGGAGTCCCAGTGGAGATAACTTGTCTATTCCCTTGTTCATTGGTTTTTTATTTTCAGGGATGAAAATACTTAAGTTGGGTAGGATGTATCAACATAGGGTTTTCTTGGTCATAATTTAGAATCTTCCTATGAATAATTCCATAGCTAGGCATAGAGGCAACCTATGATTATGAGGCATGATGTGCCGAGAATATATTTTCTAAAAATAGTATGTATTTTTATACTATGACCGTGGCTGAAATGGTCTCTCTCTCAAATGGTATCTTAGATAAAAAATATGATTGAAAATTTATGTCTGGAGCTTGTTGTTTACCCTAGGATAGGTATATATTTTTTGGGTGCATGCCTTCTGTGGAAAACGTTATAAAGGGAATTTCCGTTAATAAATTGAATTAATTTACTTATGTTTTCTAGCTCAAATAACATCTGAAAGAAGTCTCTGATATAATTTATGAGGTCATGGTTGGGTTCAAAATGTCATCTTTACCGTAGGCATGACGTAAAATTTTCAACATCAGGTGTTGGGTTGGAGGCAAGCTATGATCAGGATGATAAAGGATTTAAAGAAAAATATCCTCACCCACTCCACTCTCCCTGGCACACGTAGGAGGTAGAAAACATCCTCCTACCATTCATATTCACGTAAATAATAACCATAATCAAATTAACAAGGTGCAATCAGACCCAGATCTTGATGGTGATCATTCCTGGTTCGTCAATCGGTTGTAGTGGAGTGTAGATCTAGCGTAAAAACATTTGTGTTTCTCCAAGAGGTAGGTGGATTTGATTTTCCCTCCTGATCCCCATATTGAAGCTTTGTTTTCTGTTCTAATCATGGCCATAGTGCTGAAAATCTCCTTTTAGGGGTTGTGGAACTTGTGTTTGATTCATTTTTGTACCATTGAAGTGGTTTCACTGGTTTGTGGAATGTGTTCTGATGGTGAGGGAAGATTCTGGTGGTAGTGATGGCAGAATCTAGGGGTGGCACGATGGTTGGCAGTGGATAGTGGTGTGGCAGTGGACCATCGTGGGATGGTGGAATTCCATTGGAGACCTTTGGGGCCACGATAGTGCACTATGTGGGGAGGGATAGCCCTAGCTAGGGCGGGCCAGTCCAAGCTAGGGCAGACCGACCAATGCGAGCCAACGCATCCATTTTGGGATCTGGGGTTCTTTAATCCCCATTAACTCACAAACTGGGAGTCCGATTTACGAGAATTTTGTGGGAAAATAAACCTCAAATTTAGATAGAACTTTTGAGTGTGGCTCAAGAAAATAAATAATCAGGTTTATGGCACAATTTCACAAAACATTGAAATAATAATAATATTTTATTATTATTCAACTTTGACCAAACAGTAGTTCTACACAGAGCGTCTGATTGATGCATCATCAATGGAATTGTGACCTTGATGGTAAGGTTGAAATATCCAGATAAATTTTGAGTACTTAATAAAAAATCATGGTGTGGGCCCCAGGAGGCCCAGTCTAGGCATTTTTTGAGAAATGAAAATCTTTCATCTGGTGTCCATTTTGGACAAATGAGTATTTGAACCAGTGTGTTTTGTCTATGAGGATCGAAACCAAACGACCCATTTGATGTGTTATGGAATTGAGTAGTGTGTCCCACAAGGACCCATTGTAGTTAATAGTACCCTTTTCACAGGTTTTCCATTTTGGGTGAGGAAATAACCTATCATGCTTTTTTCGTATTCAACGTTATGGTGGACATAGTTTAGGCCAAGGAGACGTAGTGTAAAAGTGATTTCATGTGGGTAGCTTGAGTTAGAGACACTGACCAAATGGGTTTTGGGGGACCCCATCATCTCTTGGCGATGTTACTAATAGCTGGGGTGAGTGGTTCCCCCTAGTTTCAGATGGTAGTGTTACTATAAGCTGGGTTGAGTGGTTTTGCCTAGTTTTAGATGGTGCTGTTATGACCAGTTTGGTTGAGTGGGTCCCCCTGGTCATTAATCTATGAGGATATTGGTATAATGTTCCCTTCACCATACTGAGACCCATCTTCAGCTAATATGGGCGTTTCAGCATCACATACCCTTCACCAGATTGTGACCCCTCTTTGTATACTTTGAGCACGTACAATGCAGCCGTGTTCCCGATTTTTGGAGTGAGTTGTCTCAATCCTCTTAGACAATAGAATCTGTTGATTAAAAGTATGTATCACCCTAAGAGTATCTTTGTGATCATGATGACCATTTATATTTTCTTGGTGGAGTTCAATGAATCAGGGCATCGATCCTCTACACAGGATGTTCTAGAAGGGCACAGAGCCGAAGTTAGCCTTAGGAGAGGACCCTCTAGACATGTATCATTATCTATTCTACCAAATTTCTCTAGTGCATTCTGTTAGTTACTAGGGGGTTTTTGGTATCATCATTAGTAGAAATATATGGACGATGATCCCATATCTAAGTGATATGATCTCCAGGGTGTCAGATCAAGATCGTGATGTTTTTCTCAGCGGAGTACTCTATATCGGCGTGACCATCACTGCTCGGGAATTGATCCGCTGCAAGATAAGTTTTTCTAGATTCAGGTTGTTGTGTGATAGCCCTTCCTAAGTATGGTGTTCATGCTAGATTTTTAGTGTCCCTCAACAGACCCTATGTCACGACCCGTCCTCGGGGCCGATGTCATGACTACCCCAATCCCGCCTTCCATAGGCCAGGGGCAGACAACTAGTACCAAAGGTGTAAATCCCAATAAAAAGAGAAGGAATTGCCTTTAATAAGTAAACAAAAATAGCAGAGTATGAAAATAAAACTAAACACTATGTAAATGCCGTATATAAAAGAAATTGATGAAAGGAAAGGGCCAGAAATACAAGTCCAGCAGTAAAGTACAGTACAACTGGAAAGCTAGTACAACTGTAGTAAAGTAAAACAGAAAATACTGAGTCGTCCTCCATGAATCCCACCTTAAGGGTGGGTACAGATGAGCTCCTCAACACCTCATTTCTGTCCGTCCACTCTGTGTAAATCACACCAAATGGTCCACCTCCACGTACCGTCCATCTCCACAACACTCTAACTCGATCAGTGATGCCCGTCGTCTGAATCCAACACAACGAAGTGTGGGCATTGCCCGTGCAGGGGTGAGTATAACGATACTCAGTAGAGACCCTAATACCCCTGTAGGTCTCCAAGAATCCACAAAGGATGAACCAAAAAAGTAAAGATACAATCACGAAGTATCAACCAACCCTACTTAGGTATATGCCCATACATACACATATGTTATCAATCTCAGTTCGACTCCAACCCTCGAGGCCAAGCATAACCCATTCCACATAGGAAGTAAAGTCAAACACCATGATGGTAAGGGTTGAAAGATATGAATCAGCTCACAGAGGTATGCATCTTTCGTATAGCGATAGAAATGATCAGTTGTAGTCACTGATTAATCTAAGCTATCGAACCCACGTTGGATCGAAGTATAGTAGTCGTCAATGTCGAACCAACGTAGGATCCAAGTATAGTGTGAATCATTGTCGAAACCACGTAGGATCCCATTATAGTATTCATCACTGCCGCACCCACGTAGGATCCCAATAAAGTAGTTGTCATTGTCGAACCCTCGTAGTATCCTAGTACAATAGTCGTTGCAGTCGTAGTCAGCTCTAGGGTTCCTGCACACAGCACGCTCGAATCTGGGAGGGTCCGCTTCTCTAGAAAAGTGTTCGTTATATCACCTGTCTCAAAGTCCAGAGTTGATGTACCCTGAAGTTCTATATCATCAAAAGGAACCCAACGTGATAGACGGCGCATCCATCGGACACCCGGTCTGAGAGTTATTGGATTTTCCGTTCCAAGGGCCTGGTTGGAATTACGCTTATTCCAAACCCGAATGTTTTTCAATGTTGTCCAAAAATCACTTAGAGTATCTCAAAAGTACTGCCTCATTGAGAGGATCCCATTTCCACAAACAGCGCGTTAATCAGACACGCGGTCTAGATGATATTCATGTTTAAGCGAAACGGGCACGGCTCGTCAATCCCACTGGGTTGGCGGGTCTGCCCGACCTGGTATGGCGGGTCGGCCCGACCCGGTTGGGCAGGTCTGACCCGATTGGGGGTCGGCCCGACCCGTTGGAGGATGGCCCACCAAAGGAGCTGGCCTGCCGGGTCCGACCCAGTTAGGGGATCGGCCCGACCTCGTGGGGCGCGACACAAACGCAAACCTAGACTGAGGAGCGGGCTGATCTAGTTTGCCCGGGGACACCGAGAGGCGCCTCCCTTCCTGGCTTCCTGGCTTACCGAATCTGGCCTATTTTCTCGGGTGTGAGCGGCCCATGGTTGAGGGCCGCGGTTCCTCCACAGCACGACGCCAAGAGGCACCGCGATCTTCCCAGCCCGGTCGACAGGCGGCCGACCGTTTTGTCAACCGAAGTAGCCCGCCCTGTGCGGGTTGCGGTCTCCACCGTAGTGCGACGCCAAGAAGCCTTGTGGTCTCCTACTTGGCTGACTGTATCTGGCCAGTTTTTCCAGTAGGCGGCCCGTAGATGCGGGCTGCACCACCACCGTGCTGCACCTGCGGGTGCCGCAGTTGACCAGCTCGGCCGGTAGTAGCCGACCAGTTCTTCAGCCCGAGTGGCCTGTGGTTGCGGGCCGTGTTCCTCCCCACGTAGTCGGTGCCCAGAAGCTGCATCTGGTCTCCACCGCCTCTGGTCACCATAGTCTCCGGTCTCCTTTTTCAAAATAACAACGAACCAACAGAGGGTCATCAGGCTGTGTTTGTTTGGCCCGCGCCCTCCGCGTTAGGAGATAACAAATTGCCGAAAAATAATTTAAACATTCATCGAAGGACGAGTTATAATTTTATTCATTTAAAATTATACAAAACCCCCTACCTCGATTAATGGTACGTTGCACATCGATGATCCGCAGAAGACGGTGTCGCGGAAGTCGAGCATCGCGGAAGACAGTGTCGTTCTATCAACGTCAGATGGAGAGTCGTTGGAGATGTTCTTCGCAGGCGGCTTCTTCTCCCTTGGTGGGGAGGAAGAAGAATGAAGATGAGAGTTCTTCGTGGGTGTCTCCGTTCTTCATCGAGAGAGTAAACTGTTCTTCGTTGGAAGAAGGTCCTCTCTAATCTCTAAATCTCCACCAACACAATATATCCATCCTAAAAATAGAATCTTGGATATTATTTTTATTCGTGACATAAATTTGAAAATAATTCAAAATTTGTAGGAGCCAATTAATTAATTGTTCATTAATTGAGAGAGTGTTGGCATGTTAGATTAGAGAAGATGGAATGTTAAAATTAAAAGAGATAAGGTGGATAGTTTTAATATTCTAAAAGGGGGTTTCAAGGGGTTAAAGGGGGAGTTGAAGGGTTATGGGATCTTGTGGTCCCCGTCACACATTATCCTCTCATGGGAGGTTATGTGGGGTGTGGGCCCCACCTCCAACTTCCCTTTGAAGGAATTAATCACCACTCAAAAATAAAATTGTGTAACACAAATATAAAATTTAATTTGTTACGAATACCCAAATTATAACTTCTACTCTCGACCAAACGCAACTGCGGTAAAGGTCTTCTTAATCGAATACTGATTCTACGAGTTCATCGGTGTCCTCGGATTTCAATTTCGAGCACTGGTTCGAATGATAGTAAAACCCGCATGTACGTTTACTGAACGTAACATACATCACATTAGAAAATGATTCCGGGCACATTGGGCATTTTAATCAGGTGCCGTCAGAAACTGCGAACTCGTAAAATTCCAATGAATTTAAGAAAAAAATTTCCTTGAAATTTATGGGTCTTTACACCCTATGTGGGATAACCTACCTGAGGTGTTGGGTTAGGTTAGTCATTGGGTGACTTCTTCTATGACATTATCCATCGAGTGTGTCCTCAAAGATGGTTATCATGAGTTTTGTCCGAGTTTTGATGTTAGTTCATTTCCAGAAAAAGTTAGATCTATTGGATGAGTTCCATCTGGGATGGTGAGGTTAGATCGTCGACATTGAGCTTTCGATTACTTCCCTTTAATTTTGCGATCGAATTCGTATGGCTTGGCTTTTTGTTTCTGTCTATGAGGTCAGTACCTCATGAGACCATGCGACTGTTTCTTTGGAACCTCGAGTCATTTACCATGGAGTATATGGTCAGGACCACGGGACCTAGTGATGGTTCTGAGTATATATCGGTGTTTTCTAGGAGTCCCTATGGCATGTGATGTTTTGTTGACATACTAGGTGCGTTGAGCTATTTTTTTGGTTATTGTCGATAATGGTCTCAAGATGGAGCTTCTCTCTCATTTGGGTTCCCTTAGGCTAGGTTGAGTTAATTTATTCCTATCAGTTGATACTATTTTGGTATAGGTATTTGGGGTGCCTACTAATTATTCTTATAATCCCTTCTGCACAAGTGTTTCTTGAACATGTATTGTGTCTTGTGAAGACCACATTTCCAATGATGGAGTCTCATTTATACCCAAAGAAGGTAGACTGTATTTATTGAAAGAGGATCTTATCGACCGATGATTTTCTGTGATCCCCTCTTTCAAAGCAGGTTGGATGCTTTTACAGTTTTCTTTTGGTGGGCCCTATATTTTCCCCATTGTACTTCTGTTGTACTCTAGTTTGGGATAGATGTATGCATGCTTTTCATTTCAATTTTTTGTATATATATCTCTATACTATTTAATGGAGGTATATGTGTGGGTGTGTGTGTGTGTGTGTGTATAGGTACATTAGAGTAAGGCCTCCCATTTCGGTGACAACCTACTTTGGACTAGATTCTAGCCCCTAGCCTATTGGAGGCGGTCTTGGGTAGTCACCGTATGAGCCCCAATGAGACATGTAATGACAGGTGAGTCCATTATATCCCTCCAATGAAATTGGTAAAGGTGTTATATCTAATTAAATTAATAATGGATTCTGGTAATAATTCCTAATCATATATACTAAGGGATACTAGTTGTAATACCTCCTCAAATATAATAAGGGGTGATGGTAATAATACCTGATACGATATACTAGTATGTTGAAAATAATGTATTATCCATTATATTAAGGAATGGTGATAATAATGCATAATCCATTAAACTATGGGATTCTAGTGATGCTACAAAATTAATTATGATACAAAATATTTGTGATTATTCATGATCTATTTTGTTTTGGGATTTTGATAGTGAATATTAATCCAAAATGTAATGACTTAATTGTCTTATGTTTGTGTCATATTCTTATATAATGCCACATGGTTATGTTATGTATTTTATGACTTGTGACAATGGTACTGTTTTGAGATCCATGATTTATGTTATGAAGAAGATTATTCTATAACCCTTAAATTTTGGTGTATAATTTTTTATGGTATGAATTTCTTATATTATTTACATTACAAAATTTTCATACACTTTTGATAATATTATGAACAATTATGATAATTGAGTAATATATTCCTTTTTTACCCATGTTGAGTATCTGGGATCCTCCTTTTTTATCAATCCATTTCCCCATTTTATAAATGAAGTGTTGATGTTATAATCACCAAAGAAGATTATTTTTTATGATATGTTTTTGGAGATGATAGAAACCCTTCATGAAAAAGGATTATTAGGTATCGAATCTCAAAGTAAACTAATATTTTATGTTTTTAGGGTCATATATTTCAGATATAAAATGATTATTCATCTAAAAGGAATTAATATTTATGTATTAAATGCCCAGTTCACATCATAAATCTTCCTATAAAAATATCACATTCTTCTAGAAATAAATAATATTTCAAATTTCAAAACAATTCACATTATGAGAGTGTGATATTTATGTGTTGGTAAGGATGAATTGTAATAGCCCAGAATAAACACTTCCAGATTCAGCACCTATGACATAAAATATACAAATTTGACCAAATTTTTCCTACCAAAACATACAAAATCAAATGTAAAATAATGCACCACTTAGATAGACAAGGACCTTTTAGGTTTATATTTTTATAGAATTAAGACAAACTCTTAGAAATATTAGTTCATAAACAACTGGTTCATAAATAAATACATAATATTTCCAACTATGATAAAAGTTGTCATATTTCACATCACGTCATCAACATCATCCATGTAAAATAATTCTAGAAAAAACTCATTTTACATCTTTACTCTTTACATAGGGAAAAGATTCATAAGAAAGGGGGAGCTCAAATTCTCAGTAAGGTTAAATATGAGAGATATGTAAGCATAAAAATGAACATAAGTGTATAAAAACATGATCATAATAGTAAACAATCATACCATTCATATCAAATATCATAAAAAGTAGCCATGGAATAAATATTGGATGTTTATAAGACATGAATCAAAATCAAATTCAGAACATAATACATGAAATCATAACATATGCATAATTTATAGAATTTTTGGTAGAAAAATAAGAACATAATATGATTTCCATATTAAACAAGTAATTTTTGACAAGACCATCATAGTGAAAAAAGTCATATACTGAACTGAGTTCACTCATCATTCAAACTATTTATTACTGAACTAGATTTACATGTCATTCCAGCCTTGTATTAATAAACCTGACATACTTTTCCTTCCAATAATTTCTATCTCATGAGATATAAATTTTACCCATTGATTTGGATAGAGATATAGGTCCCACCCATCTCAAAATGAAATAATTATTATTTGTTCCACAAGAACATAGATCAATCATATCCAATGAAGAGAAATGGGTTTCATAAAACACTTCATCATAGAATAACACATGGAAAAGAAAAAATTTCATATGTACCAATACATAATAAATTCAAACCATTAAAAGAAAGAATAAAAATGGTATATTTGGTTCAGATTCCAAATAAAATAGAAGTAAAATCCAATAACATGGTCTTAGATTACAAATAATATTTGGAAGACTCTTGAAAACAGTTCTTGAAAAAAATATCACTTTTTATTTGAAAAATTATTTTCAGAACATGGAACATTTTTGGAAAAAATTTTATTTAAAAATAACTTTTATTACAATTAATGTAACACTTTAGGAGATAGAAAATTTATTTAAAAAACATTTTCCATGATAATGAGATGAAGTATATTTTAAAAACATTTCTTGAATAAAATAATCTCCAATCATTTCAAAGTTTCCCATTCCATTTTGAATCCTTAGAATCACAATACCATGAAATAATGACAATAAAAGAAGCTTATAATTACCTTAAAAGAAGGATATTCCTGGTATAACATGTTAAATGGTAGTATGTACACCTCGTTTAATAATATAGGTGCATTAAAAAACATGTGTCTCAAAGAAAGATAATTGGGACAAAAACAACCTTACTCATTTAGTAAATTTGGAATCATGAAACCCCATGAAATAGAGATCATAAAATGGATATGTAAGTACCAATAAGATAAATTAAAAAATTCATGAAATAGATTCACGGTTAGTATGTACACCACACAAAATAAATTAGTTGTGAATAAGGCATGTATCTCATGGAATAAAATGTGAGGTGAACTTCCCTTATTTAGGTTGGGGTTCTATTGTACATATAAAAAACTAGTATATAATTTAATAAATAATTTTATTCAATTATTATAGAACCATATTTATATTTATGATATCATATAGGATCATATTATTACTCGTTTAATTATATTTCATTATTACTCTTCTTTCAAGTATTAATTGTTTCATCACTTCTAAGATTAATTTGTCATATAAGTCCAACCTATTCTTTATACATTATTATAATATAATTTAAATAATATAATTAAAGTTTTATATATAATATTTATTCATTATATACATTTATTTAATCATTCAAGAATGATGAAAAATGAAAATGAATCTCATCGCGTGGTGGAGATTGTAGTATATATGTATGCACAAGTGATAACATCATTCCCTTAATAGTAATAATTATGGAAATGAATGGAATATATTTTGTTTCCAAATTAAATATCATATTATAATCACATATATTTATAATACATCTATCATTATATCCTACAAAATAACTTTGTGATGAAAAAACAGATTACACAACGGTGTGTAGACGGTAGGTCGTACATATGTACCTGTGCTGATTTCATTTTATTCAATGGATGGATAAAAGGTGGAATATGGTTGTTTCATAACCTTAATAAAATATCATCATGAAGTTAATATTGGAGTTATTATATATATATATTAAACAACATATGATGATGATGTAGAAGAAGAAATGATTTTGAAATGTCGGTAAGGAAGTTACCTCTTCTTCAACGATCACTCTCTAAATCTTCTCTTAAGAACAATAGAGTTCATCTTTTGAGAAGAACAGATCATTAAGAATGTGACTAGGTATATTTTTATGTTAAATGAGAAAAAAAATTTCAACCATAAAGGCTCAATGTGGTGTCAATATTTGAGGGAAGATGTTCCCTTTTATAATTGAGGTTAAGGTAAATATTGGAATTTCTAACACTATTAATTTATAATAATTTCAAAATCAATAAAAATACCGCCAAATTGAGATATATTTTAAGAAAATATATTAAAATATTCTAATATCATCATACAATAATATTTAGACTAGTTTAGATGTCAATTTAATCCATATATTTGTAATTAATTCTTAATTATCTATTTTGATGTTTACTAAGGTAACAAATTTTCCAAAATAAAAAGTTTTTAATTTTACTTATTTTATGTAAAATAAAACATAAAGAATTATCTTGGAATATATTAAAGATTATTATTATTATTATTTTAATGTTGTCTTATTATTTTAAAATAATTTAATAGAACATTATTTTGAAAAAATATAAATAGTGTCAATTTTGATACTATTCATTTCATAGATTCTTACAAATTACAGGATAAAGTTCAAACCTTGAAAAAAATATTTTATGATATCCCTAATGGTTGAATGTAATATATAAAATTAATCTGTAATATTAATTAGCATAATTTTATTTATTATAATATTTTTAATATCATTAATTTTTTATTTCACTTAACAAAATAATTACTACATCAATTTTGATTAATTATTTTATATACATATTTGTTCACTTAAAATTAAAACTGAAAAACCATGTTGAATATAAATTCTATAGATTCGATAATATAATTGATAGCAGAATATATCTTTTGTTTAACCCTATATTAAAAATGATATAGTATTAAAAAAATGGAATTGAAAACTTTAACTCTACTTTAATTAAAATAATATAAATGTCAAAATCTTTTCTATGTGAATCTAAATGGTCTATAACTCAACCACTTAATGATTATGGTAATGATATACTCTAATTATAACATGGGGTCATGTTTTTGTGAATTTAAATGCTTATTATCATTTAAAAAAATATTTATTGAATTTTCATCCATTAAATAATTTTTTCATCCTCATTATATGAGCCTTTAAGGTAATTATTTAGCCTCTAAAAATTAAATATAAATACCAATATTTATAAAATATCATTACATTTTTTGGGAATATTTATTATCGATATGTTATATGGTTTATCAATATATTAAATTTATCATACTTTTAAGAAATAAGAGGGTGACATTTTGTCACTTTCACATCACTTTATTTCATTTTAATAGTATTAATATCATTTTAATGGAAAAAAATCCATTAAATGGCTTATTTAAGAACTATAGAATATATGGGTTGGTTTTTACTCATATATTAGGATTTTTTCAGGTGTAAGGTTAATTTTATTGTCCTTATCTTATTAATTTGTTACCTAAACCACCTGATTTACCTCTAACCTTGTTAAATAAATATTATCATAGTTACTATTCGTAATATCTAAAAAATAAAACTATATTATAAACATAATTTGGACCAAATTATTCCATATATAGAATCCATTTTTCTAAATTTAAAATATGGAAGTTTCAGTAACTAAATTAAAATTAATCTCATTGATAAAATGTGAAAACAAGGTTTTAAAAAGTAAAAAACATCAAATGAATGACATGTGTTTATATCAAATCTCAATATTAAATTTCATTTAATGGAAAAAATTAGATTAAATTATAATAAAATAATATAATTCTAATTTAAAACCAATTAAATAGATAATATAACAATATAAATTAATTAGATGATAAAGAAGTTTTGAATTAAAATACAGTATTTTTCACTATTCATTAAAATTTGAATGTTATCAGAAAAAATTCCAAAAATTTATCCAAAATAAATTTTGATATTCCACTTCAAAATAATAAGATTAATTTACAAAATATAACTTATTATACTTTGAAAAAATATATTTAAAAAGGGTGCGCCTTCAAACGGAGGAAAAATTGCATTTTTTTTGAAAAATACTTGTTTTATATGAAAAATTAAATTTGTTCTTATATCATGTATAGAAAATAAATGAGATGAATTTTAAACATAGATTTAATGTATTAAAAATATATTTCATTAACAAATTCTATCAAGAGTAATTTTAATATTTTATAAACTCACTGATTTTCTTTTATATTGTTTTTCAAAAAAAAAATTTATTTAAAAAGGTTTTTATTTTCATTTTTAATTAATTTATCACCCATGAATTAAGCATTTGTTTCATAATTTAGTAAATAATACTCATACCCTATATTATAATTCTTATTTAATAGGTAACATAATAATATTTAGTTGTCCTATTAAACTTTTAGTTTCATAAAATGAATTTGATCAAAATAACATGAAATTGTGTGTAACACAAGTCAAGCATAGTGTTGTGTATACCACAAGCTAAGAAGGTGTTGTGTGTAGGGAAAGATAATATTATTGTAGTGTAAAACACATTAAATAAATGAAATTGAAAATAAAATATCTCATAAAATCTCAGGGTGTTTTATTCTACGCTTCTTAAAATGATTTTCACCCTTGAAATTATTAGGGTTGTAAAAGGATAGAAACTCAAATCATAAAAATGATTATTAATACTATCATTTTAAATGAAAAAATTGATGTACGATGGTCACTTAAGATAACTACTTTTAGGGTATCAGGTAGTAAAACATGGATATAAAAGAAAAATCTAACCATCATGTTCTGATGGAGAGTGGTAGAAAACATTATTCGGTGAAATTTAACAATCACACAACTTTCAATTTGTGATGGGTTAAATAAACGTCGATTTTTTAGGAGGAAAAATAAATGGAAAACATTTTTAGACCCTTTTCATCATTTAGAGTAATTATTTTACTACCTAGACTAATATCATTAGGAAATATAGTTACTTGAAAAGTAGTGTTTCATCGTTTACTCAATTTACACCACAAACTAATATTTTCCTCCAAACGATGTGTATTCAAGTTGTATTTTTCACACCAAAAGAACTATAATCAACATCTAGATAATAACATAATCTACAAAAGATTAATTATATTTATCACACATATTTATACATTATCCAAATATTTTAGTACAGTAGAAGATAATTCCCAAAAATAATAAACCTTATGGGATTAAAAACTAATTCAATCAACAAAATTAAATAGTAATACCCAATGTTCTATGTAGACCGTTCAACAAATAACTTCCCATGAGAATTTATTGACTAAGATTGAAACCCAATGTCTAGAAGAATTTTGGAACATAATCATTTTTGATAAATTTTAACATTTATCTTCAAATAACATCAACAAACTCTTAATATATTATATAAAAAGTAATTAACCTATTTACATATTCTCTATTATAGGGTAATAATTTCCATAAATATACTAATTCCCTATAGGTCCATAATTAAAATCATTGATTATTCCAAATTATAATTATACAATTACTCCTAAATTAAAATCCCATCGTACTCTATTTACCTTAATCATATAATGTTCCCCAAATAGTGATTGTATTCCAAAATTAAATTTATCACTTAAACCGCAAATCGTTTTCCAATACTAAGGATATCCAATTGATAAAACATACATTCCCAAAATAAACATATTATTTTTCTATTAACACGATAAACTAAAAATAAAATGTCATACTAACCACGAACTTCATGCAGGCTAGTGTTAGGTGATAAATCTTTGTCGCCCTTTGGTTGTGGGTTTGATTCACACAATCTTGTCCGATGCGACGGGTTTTTACCCTTCTTGCGGGTTGTATTTTTTTAAACGGTTCATTACTTATATTATTCCCAAAATGAGGTAAAATACTAAAATACAACCATTAAATATTTTATCCTCAACAGTTGGATCATACCTATCATTTTGCATCCCAAAAATGAAATAACCCTTAATTAACTCAAAACTAAATGCCTTCAAAATAAAATTAGTCAACATAAATTTTCGTAACCAAAATCCAAAAAAGAGGGTTCTAAAACACTAATCATATGTTTAACCCTAAAATTATAATCCCATGATTTTATGAATAAATCTTAAGAAAACTTCTTAATCTCCAAATATTTCAAAACCCGGCTTTGATACCAAATGTAATAGCCCATAATCCACAATTCTAAATTCAACACCAAAGACATATAATTTAAAACTGTGACCCAATTTTTTCCTTCAAAACATAAAATTTCAAAAAGAAAATAATGGACCACTTACAATCCCAAGGACCTTTCATGTTTAGTGTTTTAGTGAATTAGAAAAAATCTTAGAAACTTTGGTTTATAAAAAACTGGTTCATAAATAAAAACACTGTATCTTCCAATATGTCAATATTTTCTTATTTCACATTATGTCATCAAAATAATCCATGTGAAATATATCACAAAAAAACTAATTTAACATATTTCCTCTTAACCGGTGGAAAAGAAACCTAAGAAAGTGTGAGCTCAAATTCATAGTAAGGGTAAATAGGAGATAAATGTAAGCATAAACATGAACATAAGGGAATGATAACATGATACTAATAGTAAAATATCATACCCTACATATAAATGACCATAAAAATAATTAATATATTAATGTTTAGAATTTTCTTAGACATGAATCATAGGAAAATTATGAACATAAGACATGAAATCATAACATATGAATATGACATGGAATTTGTGGGGGGAAAATGAGCACATAATATGATTTCTATAGAAGCCAAGGAATTTATTTCCAGACCGTAATAATGGATAATTTCATATACTAAACTGAGTTCAATCTTGTTTCTAGCCATGTATTACTGAACAATATTTACTTGACATTCCAGCTCTGTATTACTAAACCAAGTTTACTTTTCATTCCAATGATGTCTATCTCATAAGATATAAATCTTTAAACAATGAAATAGAGGAAGATATAGGTCCCACCCAACTCAAAATGAAATAATTATTATGTGGGTCATAAGATAATAGATCATTAATTACCCACAAAAATTAATGGGTTTCATAACACACTTTGTCATAGCATAATTAATTGAAAAGAAAAAAAATTAATAAGTACCAATCCATAATAAATGTAAACTATTCAATGAAAGAATAAAAATTGAATCATTTGTTCATCTCAACACTAAAACATAGGTAACATCAAATAATATGGTCTTATATGGAATATAATGTTGAGAGGACTCTTGGAAACAGTTCTTGAGGAAAATATCCCTTTTTCTGTGAAAAATGATTCTTATGACATAATAAAATTTAAAACCATTTTCTTTGAAAATAGAATTGAAAACATATAATAGAACACATTTACAAATAAATAATATCTTTAAAATAGTATTCAATGAAAATGATATGAAAAGATATTTTAAAAACATTTCTTGAGGAAAATAATCTTCAAACTATTGAAAGTGTCCCATACAACATCGAAACATTTAAATCACTATCCCCATGAAATAATAAAAATAAGAGAATATTATAATATAATTAAATGAATTATATTCCTGATATAGAATGTCAAATGAATGTATATACATCTTGTACAAGAATATAGGTTTATAAGAAGGAATGCGTCTTAAAGAACGAAAATTGAGACAAAAACTACCTTACTCATTTGGTAACATTTGAACTGTGAAACCCTATGAAATATAGATCATCAAATGGATATGTAAATACCCCTAAATTAATGTAAAAAATTAATATAATACATTCATGGGACGTATGAACACCGCAAAAAATAAATTAGTGGTGAAAAAGGCATGTATCTCAAAGAAATAAAAAATGAGATGAAATTCCCTTACCTTAGGTCGGGGTCCCTTTGTAGATATCGAAAACTTTGGCATAATTTATTTATGAATTTTAATATACTATTATAGAACAATATTTATATCTATGAAATCATATATGATCATATTATCATCTATTTAATAATATTTCATTATTACTCTTCTTTCAGGTGTTAATTGTTTCATCTTTTCTAAGCATGTTTTATTGTATAAGTCTGACATATTCTGCATATATTAGAGTAATACCATTTCTAGAATGTAACTAAGGTAGTATATATGATATTTATTCATTAGGTACATTTATTAAATTATTCAACAATGGTGAATATTGAAAATGAATCACATCATGTCGTAAAGACAATAGTCTGTATGTATGCACAAGTGATAATATCATATCCTTAATAGTAATAATTATGGAAGTGAATGGTATATATGTTTTTTCAAAATAAAATCATTTCAAAATAATTTTATATGTAGATTACTTCTATCATTATAACTTTCCCAATAAATTTGTGATGAAAAAATAGATTACACCACAGCGTGGAGACGATAGGTCGTACGTATGCACATGTAGTGATTTCGTTTTTTCATTGGATGGATAGAAGGGGGAATATTGTGGTTCCATAACCATAATAACATCTCAATATACAAGTAATTCTTGATTTAATATATAATAATGGAAACAACATAATATAAGGACGTACAAGAAGAAATGTTTTTGAAAAGTCAGTGAGAAAGTTACCTCCCCTTCAACGATCACTCTCTAAATCTCCTCTTATGACCACTAGAGTTGGTCTTTTGAGAAAACCAACAGCTCAAGAATGTGGTTAGGGATGTTTATAAGGGAAATGGGAAGAGTTTATTCGAGATGAATTGATCAAAGTGGTGTGAATATTTGAAAGAGGAGATTCCATTTTATAATTGAGGTTATGAGAATTTAGGAATTTCTAAAACTATTAATTTATAATATTTTCAAAATTAATCCGAATAACTAAAAAATGAGATATATTCAAAGCTAAGATATAAATGATTGTAATCTCATCAAATAATAAAATTTAGAGAGGTTTTGATATCAATTTAAAACATATCTTTTTAATTATATCTTAATTATATATTTTAATTTTTACAAAGGTAGTAAACATTCCAATATTAAATGTTTTTAATTTTAATTATTCAATTTCAACATAACCATAAATGAATAAATTATAATATTTTCTACAATAATATTAATATTTTATATTTTTAAATATGTCTTATGATTTTTAGTTAATTTAATAAGACATTATTTTGGAAAAATATCAATAGTGTCTATTTTGACACTATTGATTTTAATGATTTTTAAATTATCAAGATAATATGCTATCCAAGAAAAAAATATTTTATTATATACCCAAGGGTCAAGGTCATCTAGAAAATTGATTGGAAATATTTTTTTGGCCAAATAATATTTGTTTTTATATTTTTAATACCATTTATTTGATATTTCCATTAATAAAATAATTACTAAATCACTTTTGATTGATTATTTAATATACATAATTGTTCACTCAAAATTAAAAATAAAATACTATGCTACAAATAAATTTTCCAGCTTCCAGAAGAGTATTGATAGTTGAATATATCTTTTGTTTAACCCAACATTTAAAAATATATAGTACTAAAAATATGAAAGTGACAGCATCGACTCTACTTTAATTAAAATAATATAAATGTTATAATTCATTCTATGTGGTTTCAAATGGTCAGTAACTCAACTCTTGGATGATTATGATCGAGATATAATCGACGAATAAGATTTGCTCAATTGGTTGTGTCTTTTAATGTTTATTTTCATTTTAATAAAATTCATTTATAGATATTCACTACGAAAAAACAATTATTTGCAATGAGGAAGGGTCTCATCACAAAAAGCCCATCGGGAGGGACTATTTTTATTGGGATTCCTTACCCATCGTAAATAATTAGTTATCTACTTAGGGTATTCGGTACCCATTGCAAAAGGTTTGATGTGAGTTGTGTGCAGAACCGTCAGAAGGGTATTTGCGATGAACATAAGAGCTCGTGGAAAATACTTGACGTTGCTTTTTTATTATTTGCAACAGGATTTACCTCAAGTCACAAATTATATTCTTGCAGGTTGGTATTTACGAGGAGACTCATCACAAATACCTTTTTACGAACCACCCCTAATTAATAGGCGGTTAGTATTTGTGATGGGTATCGTTGGAAATAATATCATCACAACTAATCTAACGTATATATATGTTCATCTATTTTTCTCTCATTTTACTAATTTCTTTACTTCTCTCTCCCTATCTGCTTACATTTTCTCTACCAATATTTTTTCAAGTTAAATTTTTTAAATTGGAGTAATATTCAAGACTTAAATCTCTTAAAATATTATGTTTTAAGAAATTTTTCTATTTCTTTTATATTTTAGTTAATTTGTTTTATTTAATATCAGTTATAATTATTATTAATTAGCTGCAATTAAATTAAAATAGAAATATAACATTTTATTTTGCAAATTTTTTTATGAATATGTGTGATTAGTATAAGTTAATATTAATTAATAGTTATATTAATTATTATTAATTATTAGTCATTAGTATTAATAAGAAAAATTATTAATAATCATTTATAATTAGTCATAATTAGTAATAATTAGCGATAATTAGTAAAAATTAGCATAAACATGTATAAAATTGAAATAAATATTTATAAATAATAATAACTATTAATAATTGGTCATACATGTTTATAATTAATGATAAATAATGATTATTATTCATAATTAGTCATAATTAGAAAAAAATGATTAATTAGGAATAATTAGTAACAACTAGGAATAATTTGAAATTATTTGTAATAATTTGAAATAATTAATAATAATTAGGAGTAATTAGGATTAAGTAGGAATAATAAAGATCAAATAGTAATATATTGTAATAATTAGTTATAATATGTAATAAATAATAATAATTATGATTAAATAGTAATAATTAGGATTAAATAGGATTAATTAGTAACAATTTGGATTAATTACCACTAATTAGGATTAATTAGAAATAATTCGTTTTAATTTTTAATAGTTACGATTAATTATGATTAATTAGTAATAATTAGGATTAATTAGTAATAATTAGTAATAATTACTTATAATTAGTAATAAATAGTAATAATGAATAATAATTAGTAATAAATAGTAATTATTAGAAATAAATAGTAATAAATAGTAAAAAATAGTAATAATTAGTAATAAATAGTTTTAAATAGTAATAATTAGTAATAAATAGATATAATTTTTAATAATTGGTAATAATTAACAATAATTATTAATAATTTGTATAAATTAGAAATAATTAGTAGTAATTAACAATTAGTAAAAATTAGTAAAAATTAGGATTAATTACGAATAATTTCTAATAAATATTAATAATTTGTCATAATTAGGAATATTTAGTAATAATTAAGAGTAATTAGTAATAATTAGGATTAATTAGTAATAACTAGTAATAATTATGATTAATAACTAATAATTATGATTAATGAGTTATAATATATATTAAGTTTTTATAATTTTGATATACTAGTAATAATTTGTAATTGTAAGTAATAATTAGTTATAATTTTTAACAATAAGTAATAATTAGTAATAAATTGTAGTAAATAATAACAAATATTAATAATTTGTAATAATTAGTAATAATTAGCAATAAATTGTAATAAATTGTAATAATTTGTAATAATTAGTAATAATTATTAAGAGGATGTAATAATTAGTAATAATCATCATTAATTAGTAACAATTACAATAAATTATTAAAAATTAGGATTTTTTTAGTAATAATTAGTATTAATTAGCAATAATTAGGATTATTTATTAATAATTATGATAACTTAGTAATAATTAGGATTAATTTGTAATAACGGTGACTAATAAGTAATAATCAGGATTAATTACTAATAATTAGAAATAAATAGTAATAATTAGTAATAAATATTAATAAATAGAAATAAATAGTAATAAACTGTTATAAATAGTAATAAATAGTAATAAATAGTAATATATAGTTATAATGTGTTATAATTAGTAATAATTAGTAATAAATAATACTAAATTAGAATAAATAGTAATAAATACGAATTTTTGTAATAATTAGGAATAATTAATAATAATTTCTAATAATCTGTAATTACTAAGAATAATTAGTAATAATTAGTAAAAATTAGTAAAAATTAGTAAAAATTACTAAAAATTACAAATAATAGTATGTATTTGGAAACCTTTCTAATAATTAGTAAAAATTAGTAACAATTAGTAACAAATAGTAATAAATAGTAATTTTTTATAATAAAATCTAATAAATATTAATAGTTTGTAATAAATAGTAACAAATGTTAATAATTATAAATAAGTAGTAATATATTTTTATAAATAGTATTAAATTTGATTAAATAGTAATAAATAGTAATAAATAGTAATAAATCGGAATAAATAGTAATAAATATGAAATAATAGTTATAATTATGAATAACTAATAATAATTTTTAATAATTTGTAATAATTAGGAATAATTGGTAATAATTAGTAATAAATAGGAATAATTAGTAATAATTAGTTATAATTTTGAATAATTGGAAATAATTAGAAATAATTAGTAATAATTAGTAATAATTAGTATTAATTAGTATTATTTAGTAATAATTTCGATTAATTAGTAATAAATAGGAATAATTATTATTAAATAGGATAAATTAGTAATAATTCCGATTAATTAGTTATAATTAAGATTATTTAGTAATAATTATGATTAACTAGTAATAATTATTAATAATTTTAAATAATTATTAACAATTATGAATAATTAGTAATAATTAGGAATAATATGGAATAATTAGGAATAATTAGGAATAATTAGGAATAGTTAGGAATAATTAGGAATAATTAAGAATAATTTGGAATAAGTAGTATTAATTAGAAATAATTAGGATTATTTGGTAAAATTAGTAACAATTGGTATTAATTATTAATAATTATTAAATATTAGTAATAATTAAAAATAATTAGGAATAATTAATAGTAATTTGGAATAATTACAAATAATTATGAATAATTAGGATTACTTAGAAATAATTAGCAGTAATTAGTTATAATTAGCAATAATTTAGAACAATTAGTAGTAATTCCCAATAATTCGAATAATTCACAATAATTAGCAATAATTTCAAATAATTTTCTATAATTTGCAATACCTAGGAATAATTCAAAATAATTTGCAATAATTCGCTATAAATTAGTAATAATTTGGCATAATTTCAATCACATCGGTGGTATTTATTTTGATCGATGACTTATCTCCTTGTAACTTTCTCTCACTAAAATAACTATGAAAAATCTTCTCTAATATAAGAATATCTATTTTCATATTCCTGATAATTGATATGCCTACACAAGAGAATATTTTTCATAGTGAATTTAGTGAAAGAATTTTTCAAGAATATGAGTTTTAGGGAAAAAGAGGACATTTTGCTTGATGGGTCATCTTTTTGAACCTTTATCCGACTAAAATAACTATAATAAATTTTCTCAACTGTATGAATATCAATTTTTGCATGCACAAGAATAGAGAGCGGCGCGACGATGCCTCCCTGCTATCCATTCTCGTGCATACACCAAAGAATATTTATACGTGAAAGTAGACATTTCATGATGATTTTAGTAGAAGAAATATTCAAGTAGATGAGCTGTCAGAAAATGGTGTTGCTGCCAATCTGTTGTAAAGTATAAAAATTGTAATTAGTAGTAATTAGTATAAATTAGCTATGATTACTAATTATAAGAGGAAATTAGAATAAATTATTATAAATTAATGTAGATTAGTTAAAATTTTCCAATAAATACTATAAATAACTATGAAATAATTGAAATTATTATAAATTTCTACAAAATTGAATTTTAATTTCTTCTTTTTGGATAGTTTTTTTCTTATATAAAATTATCCAAAAAACTAATTATATTATACTTTTTATAGAAATATTGAACCATGAATTAGAAAACACTCATTATTAGACGATCACACTTGGATAAATCCATGCTAGAAAAAAGAAACTTATAGTTTAAATCCGATATATATTGAGGATGTTTAAGCTTTATTATCATTTGAATTATAAAAAAAAGAAATTTTTTCTGAAGGGATATTTATGTTTCCTTGGATAATATACTCTCTAAATAAGTTTGACACATTTGACAATGTTGGAGGTCATCTATTATGTTTTGGTTTTATACCAGATTATATTTTTTGGAATGAACATGGTCAAGGGATTTCCAGAGAAGATACTAACAATTTGGTTCTAGATCCATCACAGTTCCAAAATTTAGTACATGATGTGGCTGGTTTGTCTTTTCAATAAAATGAAACTCAGGATGATATTGATTTAACTCTTTAGTTGGAACAATCTCAATTTTAGGAGATGTTGAGGTCCGCTGTGGAAGCCTTATATCCTGGATGCAAGATATGTGAATTTGAAGGAGTGTCACAATTTATTACTATTAAATCAGATAATTGAATATCAAATATATGTTTTGATATGATATTCTCTTTAGTTAAAACATGGTTTCCTGAAGAAAATGTGGTGTATAAAAATTTCTATTAGAGCATGTGGCTGTTTTGTAATATGGGTATTTGTTAGCATACGATCCATGCATGTTCAAGTGATTTAATATTATATTATCACGAAAATGAATCAATTGACAGTTTTACAACAAATGGATAATTGAGGTATAATGTGGATCATCTAGGAACTGGATTTATTCATGGAAAATAACTGAGATATTTCCCACTTACACCCAGATTGTATAATTTAATTTGGTCTCAGAACACATCATCATTGATGTCATGGGACAAAACTAATATTTTAGTTGGTAAAATCATAAATCATCCCCTATTAGTGAATCATGGAATTTTTTTGACAATGTTCATCTATATTTTTTTTAGAATCCTGAAATGTGTGCTTGTGTGTTTCTACTAACGGTTCAGGTCTGTTTTCTTCTTACGGTAGTTAGTATTCATGTGGTAATATCTTTACAAACCTATATAATATACCTTCTTGGATGTTTATTAAGGATCCATATATATTTTTGAACTTATTATTTCAAAGACATTAAAAAAATAATATTGATATTTATTTGAAACTATGGATTTATGAGTTAAATTCAATATGGAGTAATAGTGTTAGTGCATAAGATGTTTCTCCATAATATAAATTCCTTTTGAAATATGGAATTATGTAGACATTAGTGACTTACCAACATTTTGAATATTATTTGGGTGAAGTACATAGGTCCCAAAATCATGTCTGTACTATATTTGGGAAGGAAAACTGTTTATGCTATTCAATGATAAAAAACCTTGTTTCTTCGACAGTCATCGCAGATTCCTTCCAACCAATAACCCTTTTTGGATGAACAAATATTATTTTAGAAAAGTTATAATTAAAAGATATGAACATCAAACAATGATCTCAGGTACAGAGGTAAAATCAATTTCTCTTCATTACCTCCCATTGAATTTGGACCATAAATAAACCAATAGAAAATTGATGGCTTTGGAAATAACCCAATTGGAAAAAATGAAGTATGTTTTTGGGATCTTCTATATTGGCATGATTTGTTGGTCCATCACATGTACAATGTCATTCATATTTAGAAGAAATGTTTTGATAATTTATATCACAGGGTTTTGGATACACCAGGTAAGACCAAATATAATGTAAGGGAACTATTAGATCTTGCCTAAATTTGTAGGTGACCATAATTGGAATTGTTTGAAAATGTCAGATAAAAGAAGTTAATAAAGACAAAATAATCTTACACATTCTCTAAAGAAAACTGATATATATTTTGTCCATGGATTATATATTTGAGACTTCTAGACGGTTATGCTTCTATTTTTGGCAGACAGGTTAGAAATGGTCATATTATTAGCTTAAGAAGTCATGACTGTCATGTTATAATGGAATGAATTATTCCTATTGAATTAATAAATTCGTTAAATTATATGATTTTTGATGTGATAACAAAGCTATAATATTTTTTCAAGACATTTTTGCAGTGACAATAGACTTTAATGCACAAAAAAGTTTGTAAGAAGATGTTGTTTTAATTTTATAAAAAATGGAAAAAATATTCCTGTTGGTTTTCATTGAATCAATGGAATATTTGATATTACACTTGAAATTTGAAGAAAAATGTAGAGGTTTGGTACATTTCCTATTGATGTACCCATTCCATAGATGCATGTAGAAATTAAAGAAAAATGTACATAACAAAGTATTAGTTGAGGTCTTAATTACAGAAGACTATTCGTAAGAGGAAATTTCTTTTTTATGCTCTCATTATTTTGAATATGAATATACCTAAAAACACAAAAACATGGAACACAATTAGGGAAATGTTGACGATGATATGAGCAATAAATTTTCAGTTTTTAATCACCCTGAACATGGTTTTCGTGGAGTTCATGGACAATGGATATCTTATGATGAACATTATAGAGATCACACATATGTTCTGCTCGACTATGAAGAAATTACATCATTTGTATTATGATTGATAATATCACTTAGTCAATAATCATTGTTATAGTAAATAAATATTATTTTATTTTTATTTTTTATGATAATAGTATTAAGAAATAAATTCCACAAATTATAACAATTGCTCTTGAATAACGTTGGAAAAATAATTTTTCCAAAAAGTTTAAAAAACTGGTAATATAAATTATTTGCAATTTAACATATAAATTAAATTTATTACATTTTATATTGATAGTTTTTTTCAAATTTTCATGTATCGCAACATGCTGGTAAAATTTATTATCGATTATGTGTCCTGGGTAACCCACCATCCAAAACGGTTAAATATTATAATACAAATGTTCTGAATGGTTTTCAATATGATACACGTGCATATAGGGAATACAAAAACAACTAATAAGGGTTTATTCATGAGAGTATCTGATCATAGAGAAATTGAAGTTGACTTTTATAGCATGAAGGATGATATTATTGAATTGTGTTATCTAGGACAGAATTACATATTGATATTTAAATATCAGTGGTTGGATATTGAGAGAGGCTTGCGTGTTCATATACCCCATGGATTCGTTGTTATTAAATATAAAAGTTTTATTATAGTGAATGATCCACTTTAGTTAGCTCATTGGACACATACAATTTATTATGAAAATTATTGTGCTACATTAAAAGAGTTGGGTGATTAGTGGATCATAATAAAAATTAAATTATGATGAAATTTTTTACTCAATGTGAGTTGGTTTCGCTGAAGTTCAAGGAATTAAAATTTTCAAGAGACTACTCCAAACCAATATTTTTCATGAAGATACACGAATATCAACGATGAAACCCCTTAGTTAAGGGTCAATGGTGAAGATGATGTTAATGATGTTACAATTGAATTTCAAATGACAAGAGATGATGAAGATGAAACTCATATATAAATTGATGAAGTTGATAAGGAATATGAAGACATTGACATAATCATATATGAAGATGAGTATGAATATGAAGATTGGCATGGTTAAATGAATGTTATAATCATATATAACATATTTCTTTATATAATAATTGTTTTTAACTATTTTCTAACAATATTTTTTTTTTGATTATGATGGACCCAGATCTGTTTTGTGAGTTGCAAGAGCATGATCTACCTTTGGATGAGTAGGACATTGGATCATCTGACCCTCAGACTCCTAACAGTATTAGAAGGACTTAGAGGCAGTGTAGTATTTCCTGATTGATGATTCCTAACTCTATCCTGGAGTAATTTCCATAGCTTGTCATCAATCCATGCATGTAGAGGTATTTTTACCTATATATCTTTTTTTAATTAATTTATTTTTATACTAAATGTTTTATAATTTTATATTTTTTTCATAGCTTTTTAACAAATACTCCTCGGACAGGGGAGTGTTATATTGTGTAATTATTTTTTCTCTAATGCATGGGTCACATGGGATGATATTTTTGTTGATGTTTAGAACTACATGTTTGATCATTGTCTAGTATGTAAATAATGATTATTTGTTTTTAAATTTATTTAATTAATAACATGATATTATAGTTTTTTGTAGAGTTTGTGGTATCCGATAAATGAGAGAATATGTGGCACTATCTAAAATGAATGTGAGGGGTTTATTCATGAGATTTGACATCAATTTTTACACAATTTGAGAAGGAATGCAATGAAAAAAACACGAGTGATAGAGTTTGATGATTCATGTCATGCCCACCGACCTGATTACATTTCATCTCATTTTTGAGATGAATTATGTTCACATTGGTTGGGTGGACTTTTTTAGAGGATATCATCAGTAGGTCGAAAAAACTGGGGGAGACATGAGGGGACACATTGAGCCCATAGTCATACATTTAGTACACATAGGGAATATATGATAAGAAATTTTTTAAATAAAATTTATATAAACTTAAATTTAATGGTTTTTTTATATTCAATCAGGTAGTCGAACAACCCGATGTTATTAAGTTCGGAATTTATTGGAGGATATACAAGGATCTGGTCAGTGGACAGATTAGAGGTGATCACCAATGTCACAATGTGGTTAGTATAATTTATTTCTGACTATTAAAATTAAATTCAAATAATATTTTATCTATTTTAATTTTTAATTGTAATTGATGGAGTCATATGAAACTATGAAATCTTAGATACAAACTGAGAGTCATGATAAGGTTGAGGTTCAGACCAGTGCCCACATAATTGATGAGGTAAAATGGATGTAGGAAACCCAACATGCCTTCCATAAAATCTGAGTTGTTGGTATCGACAATCGATTGACACTTGTGAGTTATTATGGCACCTTTTTGATGTCGATATCCAGATCAAGTGGAGCTCATGGAGGCAGATCATCATCTGCTACATAGTATCAGGATTAGTTATGATCATAGAGTGAGATTATAGAGTGTATGCATAGGGAGAAAAAGAATATGCTTCAATGGTAGTGGAAGGGGATGCACCAATAACAACAATAAGAGGAGGAGAATGATCTCCGATGACAGTATCAGAAGCAGGAGGGGATGTGTTGATGGTAGCAACAACTATACTATTTGATGGAGTACATGCGATGTATGACTCGTGGTTCAGGGATAATATTTCATCCACCATCTCCTCCAGAGGACCCCCTTTAGTGACATATTTGTTTTTCATGATAAAACATTCAAATTATTATTTTTGTAATATTAACTATTTATATTTCTATATATTTTATATTGTTGTAATTATTGTATTTTTTTTATATATTTTATTACTTTATTTAAATTTTTTTTATTTTAGTTATTTTAGTTATTTTAGTTATTTTATTATTTTATTATATTATTATTTTCTTATTTTCTTATTTTATTATTAAGTTGTAATTATTTTTTAATTTTTTTATGAATATTGAGAAATTAATTATTTTGTAATTTTTTTATTATATACTTATATTAATATTATTATTTCATTAATGTTAAAAATATTAATATTATTTTATTAATAATAATAGTATTATTATTATTATATTAATAATATTATTAATAATATTTTTCATAACTTTTTTATTGTAGTAATATTATTTTTATTTTTTTATTTTTTTATTTTTATATTAATATTATTTATATTCGAACTTGTATTATTAATTTCCTATATTATTTCATTATTAGTTTATAATGTTAATTTATTTGGATTAACAATATTATTTTACTAAATTTTTTAAGTTATTTTCCACATGACCTTTTGCGATGGCTCGCCACAAATATTTTCTAAAAACAATCTCAGTGAAACTATTAGCGACGGGAGGTCCCCGTCGCAAATGTTTTTTTAATAATCCCTGGGAAACTATTTGCGATAGGTCCACATCCCATCAAAAATAGTTTTTTATAGGCCCTCGTAAAAAAACCATTTCGTGATGGGTTCCCATCACTAACAGTCTACATTACAGTATTGTTTTCATCAATTAAATAATTTTTTCATCATCACTGTATAAAATTTTAAGGTAATTATTTACTCTATAAAAAATATAAATACAATACAATGATTTATATAATTTCATTTTATCTATAGAGAATATTTATTATCAATGTTTTATCATGTTTATCAATATTTTAAAATTATTATACTTATAAGAAATTAGAGGGTTACATTGTTTCATTTTCATGTCACTTTAATTTATTTTAATAATATTTATATCATTTTCATTGAAAAAGACCATTAAATGAGTCAATTATAATATTTAGATGTTACAGATCAATGGTTACTCATCCAATAAAATTTTCGAAGGTGTTAGTGTAGTTGTATTTTCCTTATCATATTAATTTGTAAACTAAATTACTGGATTTTCCTATTATAGTGTTAAATAAATATTACGGTAGTTACTATTCATAATACCCAAAAAATAAAAGTAAACTATTAACATTATTTGGACCCATTGATTCTGAATATGGAATCCAATTTCCAAAAATTTTCAATAGAGAAGTTGTATTAATTTAATTAAAATTAATCTCGTTGAGGGAATGAGAACCCATGTTTTTAAAAATAAAAATTTATCAAAATATTAAGATGTGGTTATATCTAAGTTCAACGTGAAATTAAATTCAATGATAAAAATTTTATTAAATGATAAAAATAATAATACAATTATATTTTAAAACTAATTAAAAATAAAATCTATCAATATAAATTAATAAGATGAAAAAACATTTTTTAATTCAAATGTAGTATTTTCACTATTCATTAAAATATGAATGTTATCAAAAAAATACGAAAACATTTTCCGACTAAATTTTTATGTACCTATTATAAATAAGAAGTTCATTTTTCCAAAAGGAACTTATAAAATTGTAAAAAAAAACTAGATTTATAATGGATTCTCCATCAAAAGGCTGCAAAACTATTTTTTTAATACATCTTTTATCAAAAAAATTGAGTTTATTATTATATCATGTATTGAAAACATATAAGATGAATATTAGATATTAAATTGAATATATTACCCTAATAATTAATTAATAAAATAAATAAAGATTGATTATATTATCTTATAAATACAATTACTTTCATTTATATAGTTTTTAGAAAAAAAAATCTGTTTATTTTAAAAAACATTTTTATTTTTATTTATAATTAATATCACACAATATAAATTAGAGTATTTTCCTAATTCAGTTAATTATATTCATACCCTCAATAATAATGGTTACTTTATATTTTATTATCATGATATTTAGTTTCTCTCTCAAACTCAATTTTGCGTAAAGTTAATTATATCAAAAGAACATGAAATTGCGTGGAACACAAGCCAAACATACTATTGTGCTATTCCAAAAGCTAAAAAGGTGTTTCATGTAGTGAAATATAATCGTGTTGTAGTTTATAACACATGGAATCAAAGAAATTAGAAATAATATATCTCATAAAATCTCGGGGTGTTAAAGTAGTAGTGGTATGTGTAGGACTTACATGACTGTGTTTCTCAGTATCTAACATAAAATATCAATCTCCCCCATCAAAAATATTAATTAAGGAATATTATTATTTTCACATTGGGAATAAATTTATTTTCATTCATGGTATACAAATATCATTACATTGTTCACGACACAATTTTATCATCTCACACCAAAGAAGTTATGATACAATGTATAATATCATGCTTCTTGGATGTTGGGGTTGGGGCTTACCCAATGTGTTACCAATTATTTCTTCATCATGTCAGGTCATGGTTGAATCTTGAACCATTGAAGGTTTGGAGAATAATATTGGTCTTTCACCTAATTATTAGGGTCATGTGGTCTGCTTTGGATAAGTAGGGATATATATGGGGATTGTACACATGGTTTTTCCATTTTTCTTCCTTATGTTGGGTCATAAGGTAATCTTTACCCACATATGGATCTGGAAGATAACATTGGCATAAAACCAAGGAGGAGACCCAATGGGTAAATAGTTTGGAGCTAATCACCATCTAAGGAGTTGGAATGGTTTTTAAGACTAACACCTGGCTAATGAGAGGGGATTTATACATATCCCAACGAATTGAATAAAACCCATGTATTTTGGTTCCACATTACAGGACACATTTTACATTTTATGGTTTTGTGAAAAAGACCATTTTATTTTATTATTAGTTCATTCATCTATGAAAGGAATTATTTACTATTTATTTTTCTGCATCCAAGATTAATATACTATCATTTTTAGTGTCATACAATTTGGACTAGGGGTTAATTTATAGATCATCACATGAGGCCTATTATGCTCAATACATAATACATATCATGCATGTCACATATGGAATCCTATATTTTTCAAATATGGTATACTATAGTTTAAAATGATATAGAAAGGACTTTTATGTGAAGTTGTCAAGAAAATATATATTGTTGGACAAATACTGAATCAACACTTTCTTGTTCAACCTAGAATATTAGTTTGTTAAGGAGATTTCTAGAATATTTAAATGAATATTTTGATGCATGATATTTGAGGAAACCAAGAGGATTCTATTGACTCATAGTTTGTGAAGGGACTAATACGAATATGTAAACTCAAGGTATTTTAGGTATTAGAGAGATTTATATCAATTAATAATACTACAAGGGATAAAGGATTGAGTTATAAAAGTCACAACCCAAAATATATCATTCGGAAAAAACCTCACCAGGAAACTTTTGAATTTTAATTTCTTTCTGTGATGGTAGTGATGATAAAGGATGGAATAAAATCTTAAAAACACTAGTTATCATAATAGTTTAATATTTCACATAATATTTTCATGCCATTTATAATTTAACTTAATCACACAACCGTTCATTATATCAAAATACATTGGTATTTTATGAAATTGAGTTATCATTAAATGGTGTTTTTGTGAGGCATGTCTTACAAGCATGATATTGGAAAATTATATAGAAAAAAACATAGAGTAGCATTTAAATGAAATTTCACATAATTATAGACATTGCACAAAACGTTTTTTTCCCAAGGGAAGGTTTCATAAAAACTTCCCCTAAAGATTCCCATGAATTAAAAGTCATTGAGAGGTAATTTCATGTGGGTTTAGGTATTTTTGGGTTGTGTGAATCCCACAAGACTGAGTTACAATAGAGGGATGAGTGGATATTGATTTCCAAATAGTTTTACCTGGAATATGGGTTTTGATTCTGTATTTTTTGGAATTTTAGAAGCGTCGCACATATTACCTCAAGTCACAAAACTTTGGGTTATGTCGTGCAACAATGGAGTTTCATGGAAGTGAATTTTCCTTTGTATTTTGCCTCTTGTATACATAGAGACTCAATGTTTTATATCTCCATTATCAATAATATTAGTATGCCAATATTTATGGAGTTGTACACACTGTTGGAATGTTGCATACAATTCGAGACTTTTCTCCAAAATCACCACTTCTTTCCATTTTATGACGTCCATATATAAAAAACATTAGATTTTGATCCATAAGTACATCTAAAATTGAAGGCATTGTCAAATAAATTGTAAAAGATAATCCACATCCCTATATTAAGAGTTTTCTATTTTTTCCATTCTATATGTATTTATCAAAAAAATAAGAGGATATGTGTGATAGATGATCCCTCTTTTGGGTTAAAAATAACAATGAATGATGTAATAAAGAATAATGTATAGTAGATACATGTACTATGGGGATTAGTTTCATAATGAAATTGAACTATAAGCTATAGAAAAGGCGGAATATAACTGAATATTTGAAAGAAAGTTTTTGAAATTTTTATAATGAAAATGAGAACCACAAAGAAGTTATTGAAGTATATTTGATATAGTGAATTGGTTCACTATGACCTAAAAAATGAAATTACATGAGGATTATTAGAATGTATCCCCATCCCAATTTATTAATATTATATAACAATTATTATAGTGGTAAATGTTAATAGAGGGAGGTACAATCCAGTGGTTGGTTGATTAGACCGAGGTGAATTCATTATAAGTTGAATTATAGCAACCAAAAGGGTCTACAATACATATATAGGTTTAAAAATAATTATTTTCCATAAAAACTATAATTAATATCAAATAAGAATATAAAAATGGAATCATTATTTTTGGTAAGTTTAGAATTACAAGTGATGATGAACAAATTCAAGTGGTATAAATCCAATAATAAAATTGATGATGTTTTGAAGCCACATATGGAATTGTGTAGTAGGGTCAATCCATATATGGTGTCCAACATGTGATTTAAAACACTAAATGAAATGATAAAAAAGATTTCAAGAATTTGACTCCAATTTTAAATATTGATTCCATAATTAGTGCTTGAGCTGAATAATTCAAGGCCATTGTCTACTAATAATTTAAATTCAATGTCACTAATGGAAGAATCCATGTAAAAGAGAAGTAATTTTTCCAATAATTTCTATCAATTTGTATGAATCACATTATTTTTGTATTATTTCTCATTTGAAGATTATTTTTTATAACTATTATTCAAATAATATAGAGATTTTTGAAGTAAGAGAAACATCAGGTTTTATTATTTTATGATAGTATGTTTTTTATAATAGAAACCATTACAATTTTTAACATGTTTTCAATTTCCTACACTGGTTTCTAACTCAATTGTATTATCAGTTTTTTGGAAAAATCTATTAAAATTGGTTTATTCATTCACTAAAATGCTTCAATAGGGAAACTACTATTTAAAAAATATTTAGTTTGAAAAAAATTGGATTTTTTTTACAAAAGTGGTGAAAGTATAATTTTTAATAGAACATATGGTATCAATCCTATAGATATTATGGGGAAAAAGAATAAATTTACATATTTTTTAATAAATTATAATGGTGTAAGTTAAAAAGTTGAAATTAGAGATGAAAAATGATGACACATTATTTAAAATTTCAATAGGTATTTAGGTAATAATTTTTTTGAAAAAGATAATGGATATGAATTTTTTGTATAACACATAGTGAGTTCAATATCTATAAATAAAAATTTATGTAAATATATTTATTTATATGACCTAATATTAAAGTGATCATTTTGAAAAACTAGTGCAATAGTTGTATTTATGAACTAGGAGAACAAATAAGAAAACCAAGATTAAAGATACATTTTATTTTATTCTCAAATGTAGAGAGAAGAATACCCCCCAAATTCATATAGACTCTATAGTATGTGGGGTAAACTTATTGGAGAAGGATTTATGGTTATAAATGATTAAAAATTTAAATAAAGGAATTGAAACTAGTGGTTTCATGTTTGATTTGATGTTAAATAATGATTGGTTTCATAGAGATGGAGGAAACTTATAAATTATGATAAAGATGATTATTATAGTTGAGGAGATCTTATATATTGAATAAAATTAATTTCATATGATGGAAATTTTAGAAAATTTATAAAAGTTTTCTTTGGAATATAATGATGAGGAATATGGATAGTCATGGGTAGCCTAAGGTTGATTTGAACAGTTGTAACATGCTTAATGTTAGTTGGATTGATATAGTATTGGAAGGGAGTTAAATTATGAAAACTATGAATATTTTGTAAATTTGTAGTAATAGAAGATGTAATAAGAATTTTGGAGTCATTTGGATGTGTAATGAAGAAGTTTGGTGAAGTAGGACATCACTACACCCATTATGCGATAAACTATGTCATGGTGATTCTCTTTATGATGAGAGTGAAGAGTTGATGGTCATTGTAATAGTCCATTAATCATGGATTTTAAAAATTATAAATAAAATGAGTTTCTGTCATCTTTTTAGATATTATATAGCGAAAATGGGGGATAAAACCATTTTCAAGGTGTTTTGTGAACATGGAGTGGAATCCAGAAGTTCTTATAAAACACACTATTCTAAATTTTATAAGGATATAGAAAAACATGGTTCAAGTGAAACATTATATTGATTTTTTTATCAAATGGAATAGATATAATGGAAAATGAATGTTAATTTATAATGGGGACATGGATGAGACCACACTGAAGAACAAGGTGTGGTGTATTGAAAAAACTCATGTGAGAACTAGGATATGGGTCCATGGAAATTTTGGAAGTCATTGAGGTCCCAAGTATGATTAAAATAAATAGGGTGTTAAAGAATTAAAATTTCATAAAAGAATGAACATATTTTATTTTATTTTCTATGATGGACTAGAAATATACAAATTTTTTGAGATGAAGCCACTATTGAAGTTATTATTCCTATAGTTACATTATATCATTGTCAGAAGAAATTTATATCATAGATGATCAATATTCATTCAACTTCGAAAGTGAAAATATTTGATGTTTGTCTATAATGGAGTTAAATAATTCATAGTCATCATATGTAAATACTATGTTGTAAATCATTGTGTTACGGTGAATCAGTGACTATGTCATAGTGGTTGCATCCCTTTTAAAATAAAATTATGGGTTTGAATTTAAAATCCTGATGATATGGAAAGAGTCTTTTAGTTTTGTCTTGATCTATGTTGATATATTAGACAAAATTAAATTATCTAGACCATATTGCATGATCCTAAAGAATTTGAATAATGATTAATGATCATAATAATGAAATAGTGTTTTCAAAACATTAATGAATTTATAAAATGCTACAACAGTTCTAGAAAAGAAAGAAATATATTGACAATATTTTAATGAGAGATGACGAAGTGTGGTGATATAAAATTACAAGATTCTATTAATACATACATTTTTTGAAGAAGATTCACATAAGTTTATAGGTCCATTGATCATACATAGCAAGTTAATGTATGTAAATCATAATCATAATGATTCTAATGTATAAATTTTCATTATTTATAAGTGATATTTATATGTTAGCATATATTTAGATGGAATTGTTCAAAATAACATAATGAGGAGTTTATGTCATCAAGATTTGAAGAAAATGAATAAAGAAATAGTGGATTTCAATGGAACATCAAATCTGGATTATGAGATACAAAATGATTTACCATCACATGATGATTTGAAAGGGACCTACTTGTACACAAACTGACACAATCTATGAATTAATGTATGAAGAAGGAAAAAAATAAAATCAATTATTTTGTCTATAGAATTGTGAGGATGGTGTTATTTTTTAATATATCACAAAATGAGTTTTCAACGATGAGATATTGCACAACTTGGGAAAACTATTTAAAAATCTTATGTTTTTATATTCTTTAATATATTTTATATGTGCTTTAGGATTCAATGAAATAATTTTATGGAGGAAAATATATTCAATGAGTTAATTAAAATTAGGTAACATGATTTAATGAAGTGTGAAATTTAATGATAAAATCAGGTTGCACAATAATTCACCCCAGTCTCATGGTGCCATTAGATATTCATCGCATCCCACTCGACCATACAATTACCCCTCTTGTAAAAACTCAATCCCATAAGTTTAATCCTTAAAAAATTATTATTTCTATTTTATTATATATCTGTAGGGGGTGGTCAAACAACACAACATAGGAACACCATTAGTTACAAGAGCACATACTGAAGATTGGACACCCACCATAGTTCCTCTCACTTTTAAATTTAACACATCATCATATTAACGCCCCAATGTAACTAAAATTATAGGGTAACATGTTTGGGATTGTTTTCATTACTCTATTAGGTCATTTCCTAATATATCATACTCATATATTACCCTTATTGGTTTCTTTCAATTTAGTAACTCCTAATTGTCCTATATACACATCATATAACACATACAATTGAATATAAAAATGTAAAAATATAACAACATACAACATTAGAGTCTAATCATATTATGTTATGTATATTCCATCAAATCTATGTTCTCAATAAAATTAATTTAAAAATTATAAATATTTTAAAAATATTAATAAAAAATAATATATTTTTTATAAACTCACTGAGTTATGGTAACTAAGAAAAATACAGTAAAATAAGTTACATATAGATCATATAAGAATATGGGTATCTATATAAAAAAATTTATAAATATATATAAAATATTTGAAAATTAATTTTAACCTATTTTCTATATTTTCATAATGAAACTCACTGGCGTATATACTTATAATGAAACATTCATCAACCACAAGTATTTATAACTCTTTCTAAACCTTTAAACTCAACCTAATAAATACATAAGATTTTATCATGGTTCCTTAATTATATCATGTAATCCAACTGACATTATTAATTATAATCAAATTTAGTTACATAAAATATAGGAAGATAATAAAATGATGAAATAGAAGGTACATTTTCTTATTCAAGGAGTAAATACCTCCTCGACTCCACAGATCAATGGTGGAAAGATGATAAAGGTAGAAATCAACAATCCTAATATCATTGGAAAATAAGGAACATATAAAAAAGTTTAAAATTATAATGTTTTTAAATCCAACACCTCTACTGAAAAAATTCCTAGGCACCTAATGATATCTGATAAATTTAACAGCAATACAAACATCACACTAGGTACCCTATAAATAAAAACATGGTACTCTATGTGTAACCTACTAGCAAAAATATCTATCCAATATTCCAATCATGGAAATCCACAATCTTAATGGATTTTCTACATCACTATAGACTAAAATAATTTCTAACTATTTCCCATGTGAACACTTGAAATGATTCATCTTTCATATACTATAATAAAATTCATACTACACAAGGGATATCATTGAATAATAAATACATGATTCCATACATAATAAATTGTATAAACCAACAACATTAATGAGATTTAATTTCTGCATTATAAAAACCATTCATAATTATAAAAAAATTGATATATATATCTAACCTAAACATCTTTAGATGATAATACCTTCATAGTGGTATATACAATCCCATGATTTACTCATCAAGAATGTGATCATCATTTACAACTACAAAACACATTATGATGAGACATTAAACATACACACAAATGGTGGAAATGTATCTATTGAGAATAAATATGAGATATAATTTGTACAAGATTCTAAACATTGAATTTAAATAAAAAATATATACATGATAGTTTGAAAAATAAATAATTAAATAACAATTTTATTTTATATTCCCAAGTATTAAAGACAAATATCATTCTATTATTTATTTTAAATACATTTATTACATCTTAAAACAAAATATATATCCGTGAGAATAATTTTAAATACCTTTATAAATATGATATAAAATTTTGTTTTATTACATAGAAATAAATAATTAAAACTAATACCCCTTATACATAAACCTAATAATACATCTGAATTACCAAAATATTTTACAAGTTCCAAGGGTATCACTCATGATCACATGGAATAATTTTCCCTTTATAAATAATATTGAGTATGTTAAAATAAATAATTTACATAAATCATCAAGATAAGCATGATTCTATATGTAATAAAATTAATAACACGACAATTTAATATTGAAAAAATTAAATCATTATACAAAACCTGTGTAACTAAAAAGAATGGACTAAAAATAACCATGTGACACAACCCCACCCCTATATTTCTATAGATAAGACCATGGTCAATTCATCAAGATTGAGATCATCACTCCCATAATAAGAAAAAAATAAAGCGTATATAATCATTATGAAAACCATTGTTGTACATGTAGTGAGTGAATAGAAAGACAATTATGATACCCCCTGAATCTATATGATCCCTTTCATTAAAAAAACAAGACATGATAGTTTGGAAAATATTCAAATAACCCACATTTATATTTTATAGTTATATTTTATGAGATAAAAAAAATTACTTCTTTCTATTTTAAAACAATAGTTTCATATTACCATGTGACCATAAATCTATGAAAATAATTTGAAAAGCCAATAAAAATAAGTGATAAATGCAATTTTGATTAAGAAAATATAAATAATGAAGACTAACAGACTTCTTAATTCATTTTAATAACATTACTATTTATTAAAATAATTATATTTATTGTAATAAGAAAAATCATGACAATGAAAACCAAAAATATAGTATAGTAAATACATAGAAATGAACACGATACAAAAAACATAATGAATTTGATTTATCATTAAATATTGAGCATGAAAAATTATTATATTACGAACATAATTATAATGGATAATAAAAAAAACACCACTGTAATCATTGGATAACACCCTAGGTCATAAAGAAAATACCTGGACATCAATTTTCTTGAACAATATATTGTAATAACATGAAATCACGTGTAAAATAAATTCAAATTTCTCTCAGAAGACATATCAAGGGATAACCCCCTAAAAAGTACATAGATCACATGGATGGATAATATAAATAGCATAATTATAATCCATATAGATATCATATCACTAATTTATTAGTAGCTGTAGATTTTTTTCCATGGTGTTTTAAAAGAAAAAAATTTCAAATAGATACCATAAGAAAATATAATTTTCATGCATTAAGAGAATCAAGTAAAAAAATTTATATAAACACACATCATAGCACCTATTCACCCTTCCTAAAAACATTACCCTAATTTATAACATTATATCATTGCAAAAACATTATAACAAAACCAAAATAGTGGGTTTAAAATTTGGCTGTTGGGAGATAATAAAAACAATTATTCCATAATCATGCATACCTTTATATATCAAATGTGATTTATTAAATAATAATCATAGTTAACAACCTATGATTTAAAATATGGAAAAATAGTTGATAGAATTTATGACATGAAAAAAAATGTTTAGAATAGAATATATCACCCTAAGAATTGATTATATAATAATTCATTAATTAATTCAATCTCTTCGATAGAATGTAATGCACACAAAACTGAGTTTGAATGATACTTGATACTCTATTAAAATAATATTATTCAGATAATACCAATATAAACTAACTATAAAATTTAAGGTTATTAATTGTAATAACTACATTATTAAAGGTATATAGTTTAAGAATTTATAAAATAAAAGAAAGATATTTGTTGATTACATTAAAAACATGAACCATTTTAAAGGATGAGAATTTTTTTTTGAAAACTATTTTTTTTTCAAAAAGTTGGTTTAGTCATGAGCTACGCAGGAAATTTATAATTACATTGTATCATAATTAGAAAATTTATTTGATAAAATAATTAAAATTTATGAAATATAAATTCCAAAGTTGTTTTAGGGTGAGTTTTTTTGATTTTTTGAATGAATTTATTTTTTGATGAATAATGAAAAATATTTAATTTAAATTGAAAACCTCCATTTTAAAATTATAAATAAATTTAAATTATATTTCATTTTTTTAGAAAAAATTATCCAATTATATATCTCTTAATCCAATTTAGTTCATTGCAACCATTTTCATATGAATGTTTGAAACAAAATCTTTGTAAACATTTGAACATTTTCTCATTGAAACCCCACTTTATCATCAATTTTGCGTGACTAGTTTCAAATTAAAACATTCCACTTTCATGAAATGAATTTCAAACAATGGATTCCATATTTTTAATGATAATAATTTATATTATTCAATGTGTTAATATTAATTTTTTACCATAATAAATGTTAAAAACATTAAAATTGATTATCATGGATAGGGTAAAAATATATTTACTAGGTGGTTAAAGTAAACATATAAGGGTTAAAATTCCCTAAAAATAGTATAATATTTATTTTATGAATATATATAGACCTTATAGTGACAAAAAAATATTAATACCACAATTTTAACCTATATTTCATGTTAAAAAATTGGGTAAAACGTTTTCTTTTCAGAAATTAGAAGTGTGACACTCAGCTCACATATAAAAGGCTACCCAATCTCATCCCATATTCATGATTTCAAACCCTTTTATCTCAAAAAACCATTTCCAAATCACATATAAAAATATATAACATCATAATAGTATATTTTTTGGTCATAAATACATTCTAGGAATACATTAGGTATAATCTTGAAGAGGTTCCATGAGAACCGTAAAATTAATTTATATGCGTTTTTCTTTTATTTAATATTTCACCAAATTGAAATTTTTTTAATTTGTTCCCATATAATATAAATATTAAATCACAAATGATAATATTTTATTACTATATAGTAATGACCTATATCAAACTCTTCTTCCCTAAAATGTGAAATGATAATATAGCTCCTGTGTATGGAGGACTACCGCCTCACGAACTAATGTGACATGTTTTCCATCAATACCTTTCACAAGATGGGGTTTCTGATGGATATAAAGTATATATATTATAATTATGAAATAATGATACCTACTTAGTCATTATATCATATATAAATTTTCAATTTCATTTTTTCAAGGGAAATTATGACGTTGCTCATGTATATATTATACTACCTCCTCTAGAAGAGATGTGATTCGTTTTTCATTAATGATTTACATGTAAGGTAATATAGATATTTTTAATGGATATATGTGATGTAATGGAAATAATTTTGATATTAATGAAATAGTTATCATTATTAAAGAAATATATATCATTTTATTTCTTACACTAAAAGTTGATAACGTCATTCATGTATTTATGGACTCCCACCATCATAAAGCGATGTGAATTTATTTTAATCAACACACCACATGGATGATATATATAAGTATAATTATAGAAACTATATGTTATTTATGATTTTATATTCATTATTTAATGAAAAAATATCACTTAAAATTATCCCATAATGATCATTGAAAAATTGAAATGTTACCCATGAATACGTACGACCTAGCGTCTCCATAACAGTATCATAATTTATTTTTCATAATCATAATTCATGATTGTTTTTAAAATTATAATTTATGTATAAATATTATAATTATTTCATGATTAATTTTCATGAAATGTTTAAATAATGACCTCTTTGACCATAGTAATCCGATAAAAGTCATTTTTGAAACTTAACCAAATATAATTGAAACATCAGACATAAACAACATTGATTATTTAATTATATTTAACATGGTAATAGGTTAAATAAATGGAATAATAAACTTTATAATGATTATTATTGAAGTAAATAATTAATTTAATTGTATTATTCAGTAGGAAAAAAGAATGTACAGGATGAGTGTGACCCATGTTAAGGGTTTCTCATCTCACATTTAATTCTGTGAAACATATATCATATTCACAACTTATTTATTTTTGTTGGTGTATAAACTGAATATCATTAATGTTATATAATGACTTTATTTATCTTCATGTGGTTAAACATTTAGAGTAATGTTATTTCTTTTATGGGTTTTATTATTGAAAATTTATCAATGTGGTAATGGTTTATTTCATAATATCAGCATCATTAAGGATTGTTTTTGTTTAAGTCTCCCATCAGGAAATTATTTCATATTTATAAGTTGAAAGAAATCTATCTTATTATCCTATATTTATTAATGAACATATTTAGTTAATAGTACCATTTCCAACCATTATTACATAAAATTATCGACAAAATGTTTTTATGAAAATCAGATAGTGTTTATATATTCTCCCAAAAATCATATTTCTACAAAAAAAATTCAAAAATTTCTGTTAAGAATGTACTTAAAATATCCAAAAATATTATTAAAAATATATTTATCCATTTTTAATTTTTTTTAAAATGGTTTTAAAGGAATCATCTTTTCATTTTACAATCAAGGAACCTTTTAACCAGTTCACTATTGAAAATGGAATGTTCTTTTTAACGTATACAATATGTAAGAAACTACCCACCAACATTACCATCATATAGTTGAATATTACTTTCTAAATTCTATGACAATATTTATAATTAAATTGTTTCCTAATATTCTAGAAATACAAAATTTTTAAATGATGTTTTGTAGGAAAATGACATTGGTAAAATTTTATAAATGTTCTTGTTTCAAAATAAAATTGTAGTTTTTTAAAAATATTATTTTCCTCAAGGAATGATCATAGTGATAATAAAAAATAATTTTCGATCTAATAAAAAACACATTATTTTTTTTATTCTATAATGCGGATATACTCTAATGATATCATATTATCTCTCATGATGGTTTAGGGTACTTTTAATTGGTGATGTAATATTTTGATACCGTTAAATTTACTATGTATGTCTTATGATTATATTTATTTATTTGGGAATGTATTTACAATTAAATTTCCAATTTAAATATGAATTTCTATTCAAATTATGTTTCAACAACTTCATATGATGAAAGAATTGGACATAGTAAGCGATAGAGATAGCCTGTTATAGCCCCTCGATTCATTTATAAGAATCATGATACAAAATACCCTGGGTTTTTGATTATACCATACCATTTTATATTGATTTATCTATATGAGGACTCTATTGTATTATATTTATTTCCACAAATCCATAATTACATGTTTCAATTATCCATCATTATGTATTGCTACAATATGAATTTAGTTGTTAATATTGAATTTGATTATTTGATTTGTTATAATATCTATTATTATGCCTCATGTTGATTTGATTATTTATATTGAATTATTTGATCATCATTTATCCCTTAAATATTATGCTCCAGTAATAAATGAAATGGAATTTGTTTTAGTTATTTACATTTCCATATTTATTCTGCCTTATTTATTAAGATATTTTTTGTACACAAACCCTCCCTGATAATCTGATCTCACCTCATTATTATGGTTTATTTTCCCTAGGATATAATGAAGTGTTTTTCAATTGATATATATGGATACAATAAGGGTAACAAAAGAATAATTAAAAAAACACATTTTTATTACATGTGTTAAAAAATAATTTTATTTTCATGTAAGTATCTAGTTAACCAAGAATAATATATTATTTTATCATTTAGGATGTGATTCCTTGAATCTTATGATAACGTAATATATTATACAAGGAATTCATGATTTTGGGATTGGGGTTACTAAAGTTAGTATCAGATGAATTTTAATAGACCCTATGAAAACTAGATTTAGAAAAATATTAATAGTTAACATAACTTTGTGGAATAATTTTTGAATAAGTATAAAAGAACATATTTTTTTTGTATGGATACTTTTATATGGTTTCTCCTAAAAAATACATCATTATTTTGATTCTATACATGGAAATGGTACTAATATATTTGTCTTCAGTGTTAATGAATCTGATATGAGTGCATTGGGCTTGAATCGATATTCACCTGGTGCATAACAATGGGAATTATTTATCACCTTTATTAACACTCATGATTGATATACATAGGATAAATCAAGTTTTTATTACAAACCATTTGAAGGGTTTTTAAATACATATATATAAAAAGAATTAATGTTTATGATTATTAGATTATCTATGCATAAAATTATCAATTCATGTTAGGTGTATCAATAGCTTTGGGTTTATATATTGTGTTACATAATGTAATTATCTCATTTAGTATATTACATGTTTTAGAGAAGAATACAAATAGAAGGAATGGGAATCACATCGATACACATAATCTATGTAGTTATTTCTTTCCTTGGAAAAATAATTCAGATGGATATGGGGATATAATTTGAACATTTCAAATTATTACCATGTTCAGGCAACTGACCATGGTTATTGGTAATAACCTTTCCCATATAGAGTATCCTTCTGATCCAACATGTTTTGTATCAATGTTAGACTTCTAAATTTATTATAACCCTCCATAATTTAATTGGAATAAAAATAATTTTTTTCTAAGCAGTGGATAATTTTAATTGGAATGTAGTGAAATAGATAATGTTTTCATGTATGTTTATCATATCTCAGAAGATGCATACCAATGGTGTTCATTTATTCAAATAACTAAGGATGGATAACAAATTTAGAACATCAAATAAAAATATTTCAAGGTAATATGATGGAACAATATTTTCCTGATTAGAAATGAGAGGATATGGAATGATAGTTCATGCTCCTATGATAGAAAGTAGAGGAAAATATTTCCAATTATAAAGTAAACTTTATGAAGTCAGCAAGGCATGTTGTGGACTATGTCTGAAATCCAAAGAATAATATTGGCTATTTCATTGAAAGGTTTAATATAGTAATTCGAAGTGAATTAGTCTCCTAAACATTCTCATTATATAATGATATATTATCATTCACTATTAAGGATGATAATTAATTCTCTATTTCTTATTAATTTTATGGGAAGAATGAGAGGAATAGGAGTATAGAGAAATGTATGGATAATGGTAAGAATAGAAAGAAGTATTTTATAACATGTGATACCTGTGTATGGAAACACATTTCTATATTCAAAAAAGAAAAATGAGTTTTCTATTTATGTGTGAAAAAATGACACCACGTTTTTTATTTCATGGGGAATAATGAATATGGCAATGTGAAAGGATTTAACTATAAAGGGAAATTGGAGCCACTCAAAGGAATTCCCCATACATTAAGGGAATATAACATAGAAGAATTTAAGGGATCAAGGTCAATCATATTCTATTAATATTATTGAAATTTAATGATTACTATTCCTGGATATTTTGATCCAATAAATATGTTGTAATGTTATTTTAGTAATGAAATTCTCATTATAAGACTCATGAAACTTATAATGATTTTAATTTCGTACAATTTATTAAAGGATTTGAAAACATATGTATAATGAAACCAATTAATAAGAAAAGGTATCCAATTATAATTTAGTTGAATTATATAACACATTATTGTGGGATAATAAAAATTAATATGTACTATATGTTGATATAATAATGATAAAGATTTTTTTATGATGGTATCTATAGCCTTTATGTTTTATCTAATATTTTTTTTATTAAATTATGAGATAAAAATATTTAGTAGCAGTATAGGAATTATATTAATATGTTTTTCAAAAAAAATGGATTCCTTCCGGGTACGTGAAAACCCATCGCATCTGGTACGTCTGTGAGCCATGAACCCACAATTGAGGGATGAAAAGGGGATAATGCTACCACTAACCTATGTGATGTCATGATTAAGGTGTAATTTTATCAGGTAAATTATTTTATGGATAAATATTAATGATAAACTAGTGGTGTTACTATTGAGTTTTAGATATTAATGTATTATATTGGTTACCTTGTAATAATCACAGTGGTTTTGGAAAATATTCTTAAATAGGAAAAAGTATTTTCACTCTTTTATAAATATTATGATCCATTAATTTTTTTAGTGCTTCTGGTATAAAACATTAATCATGTGTATTTATTTCATATAGTAATAAATGAAGTGTAAAATTATTGAATCAAAAACAAAATATAAAAATGTGCCTATGAATTTGAGATATATCAATTAAGTATATTATTATATATTCCTTTTCTTGATGGTAAATAAATTCATCATCTCATAAAGAAGGATTTTGAAACAAAATACTATCTCAATACAATCATTTATGTTTAAACCATGTTCTTTTAAATCATCATATATTTATAATTTTGTGTTCCTTAACATTCCATTGATCATTCACATTCTTGTGATCAATGACCTCAATCACCCTATATAATTATTAATGCTTTACATCCATGTCTATATTTTCAATTTACACAAATGTTATTCTACATAGAAACCTAGATATTTATTATTCAATATAACCATTTTATTTACCATATATCTTATCAATAAGATGTTTTATTAACCACTCTCATGATGTGAGATTTAAAGATGTGCAATTTCAGATGCAAAACACTTGATTACTGATACTGATATTAAATTGTGAGGACACAACTTATTTAAGGGCTTGAATATAACCCTACATGATTTTTAAATATAATCATCATATTTGATAGCCTGTATAACATGAAACACCAAGAATATAAGATAATATTATTTCTCGATACTTTAATATATATAAATATTTAAATAAATTCAATATCTTTAGTATCTTTTAATGCACACAATACAAGGTTATATGAAACATGATAATCTATTAAAATAATATTACATAAATATTACCATTATACTATGTTAGTTAAATTGGGGGGTATGGATATTACTAAATAAATTATAAAAAATATACGGTTTACACATTTATAAAATAATAAAATGGTTCTCTGTTTATTAGAAATAGATTTTTAACCATTTGAAATAAAAAGAAATGTTTTCTGGAGAAATGTTTTTTTTCTAAAAGGCGTTTTAGTCTGGATTTGTGTACATAATTTATAATTAATTATTGTCAAATTTAGAAAATTAATTTAAATTTTTTAAAATCTACATGACAATATTATCTTAGGGTTATTTTATGGGATTTTTCTAAAATGTTTCTCTTTTTGTTGAATAATGTAAAATACAAAATTTTTATTTAAAAATTTATTTTTGATGAAATACTTTTTAAAGTTAAATTATATTTATTTTTTAAAAAATAATATTTCTTAAATTGTATATATATTAATAATATTTCTTTTATTTTAATCATTTTTTATTGAATTTTCAAATAAGAAATTTGAAATCTTTGAAGCAATTTTTATTTTCAAAACCATTTTCTCTTCTCATCTATATAATTATTATTAAATTAAGATATCCAATTCTAGGAATTGAATTTGTTGAAAATGATTAAATTTTTGGAATAATCATAATTTATTTTACCTAATATTTTCATATTAATTTTTTACCATAACGAATAATAAAAAATAAAAAATTACTTACCATAGTTAAGGTAAAAACTTGTTTAATGGGAGGTAACCTAAAAACAAAATGGTTTAAAGTGACTGAAACGCATATCCAAAATGTATTTTATGGAATTATTTTATTATATAATGTATAATTACTGATAATAATCTATTTTTGACCCTTTTATAATTTTAAAAACATGGGTATACCTTTTTCTTATAAAAAATTACAATTCTACAACTCACCTCACTTATAAAAGGCCACCACATCTCCTTTCATATTCATGTATTCAAAACCTTTTAATTTAGAAAATACCTATCAAAATATAATCAAAAATTACATACAATATTAATATAATCATTTTTTTGTAAAAAATAAATTCATGGAATACTTTATGAGTAATCCTAAATTGGTGGTCTGAGAAGAGGTAAAATTCCTAACTATGTTCTGTTTATTTATTTCTTCTATCCAACTCCATAAACAATTATCAAGTAATGATTATATAATAACACCAATATCTCTCATATATTTATATGTAATCATTTTACGGTAATTAGATATATCTATCTCCTCTTCCCTCAAATGTGAAATGATATTGTCGCTTGTGTGTATGGAATACTACCGCCTCACGAATCGATATAACATGTTTTCCATCAAAACCTCTAATGGATTGGTATTATGTAAGATATAGATTATATATATGATATTTATAATATAATTATACCAATTTATCCCCAATATCTTTTATTCCTTTTTAATTTCAATTCTGTAGTCGATATAATGATGTCTCTCATGTGTTTGACAGACTACCGCCTCATGAATCTATTTGATTCATTTTCACTAAATCATTATATCGAAGGAAATAAGGATAATTTTAATAAATATATTGTAAATTAGTCAAAATATTATAATATTATGAGAATAGTTTTATAATTTTGAAATGGTAATATATCATTATCAGTCATTTGCTAGAAAATAATAACGTCGCTCGTGTATGTGTACACTACCTATATCATGAAGCGATGTGTGTCTCTTTTCATCACCAAATGATATGGATTATATATAATTTTATATATAAAGAAATAATATGGTATTAAATATATTATTATTCAATAAATCTAAAATATTAATTAATTCTTTCTATAATGTTCATTTAAAAGTGAAAACATTAGTCATGTGTACATACACCCTACCGTCTCTCTGATTGTACCATAATTCATTTTTCATAATAATATTTCATGATTAATTTTAAAATTATAATTTATGTATTAATATGATAATTATTTAATGGTTATAATTCTAGTGATGTTTTAATATTGATCAATTGGACCATATCCATCCTCCATATGTCATTTTTCACATAGTAGCCACATATCATCGAAAAAACTAACATAAACATAATAGATTATGTAAGAAGATATAACATAGTAATAAGTGGAAAAAATTGAATAATAAACTTTGAAAATTTTCTAATCAAGTCTATAATAAAAAATTTTATAGTTGAGGAATATAATTAACATATGTTATTATTTAAAATCATTGTAAGGGTTTCTTGTCTCACTTTTACATTCATGTGACATACACAATATTCACCATTTATTTCTTTTTTGTTATTTATATACTAATATTATTGTATTTTAAATCATGAATTTGTTTATATTCATGATATTTATAGTTTTATTTAAATATATATTTTTTGGGGATTTCGATACTAAATTTATCAAAGTGGTAAGGGTTTATTTCACAATCTTATCATTATTTGGGATAGTTTTTATTTAAGTCTCCCTTATACGAAATAATGGATATTTATATCTTAAAATATACCTATTTTCTTATCCATAGGTTATTAATGATGTATTTCTGTTAATTTTACGTTTTTACTCTATATGGTAACTAATATAATTAATAAAATATTATTATGAAAATATTAATTTATTTTACCATTTAGTTCACAATCATTTTCTTCTAAAAACAATTTTCCTAAAAAATTAAAGATTAATCTAAAAATATAAAAAATATTGAATAAAAAATATTTACCCTTGTTTCAATTTGTACAATTATTTTGAAAGAAATTTCCTTTTATTTTTTCAAACAAGGAACTTTTATATCATTTTTATTGTGAGAAAATAAATGTTTTTTAACATATATTGTATGTATAGAATTACCTTCCATCTGGATGATAATTTATTTTAATAATACATTGAAATTTTATAAGGATGTTTTTAAATATTTTTTTCCATAATAATATAGAAACTCTTATTTTTTAAATATAATTTTAAAAAATACTAATTTGAGAATATATTATGGTTTTATAGTACTAAGATAAAAGGGGTGATTTATAAACAATGGTTGTTTTCTTAAAGGAATGTTTTAACTTTAATTTTAGAATCATTTTCCATCTACTAATACAACCTTTTATGTGAGATGTTCGGTAATGAGGATTTAATCAAATGATACCATTCATATTATCATTTCTCTAGATGGTTTATGACCATTTTGAAAGGGGTGTACATTATTGATACCATTGACTATAGTCTGTATGGTTTATTACCATGTTTATTGATAATGAATGTATTTAAATTTCATATTATAGTTCAAAAATTATTTTTATGTTCATTATGATTGACCACATTCATATGAGTAATTAATTGGAAATAGTAAGTGATCAGAGAGGCCCGCTATATCCCATCAATGAATCAGTAGGTTTGATGAGACAAACAAGATTGGGTTATTGCCTAGACATTACCCATATATATAGATAACTAGTCACAAGAAGTAAAATGTTTTATATTTTTTTTGGATAAGGACTCTATGTTTTGATTTAGATGTCCATTATTATGAATTCTATCTTTATGAATTATTTTATAGATATTCTTCCTGATTATTCGATTGGTTAGAATATCCATAGCTAATATTAATTATGATGTAATTATTTATATTAAATTATATGATCAAAATTTATTCAAGCCATATTAAGGTAAAATTAATATTTAAATTTCATGTGATTTAGTTATATACCTTAAAATATTTCTTGTGAATTATTTATTCATAACTTCCAATATATGCTTACCCTTACTGAGCAATTGAGATGACCACTTTCTTATGTTTTATATCCCCTCATATACAAGAAATTTTTTTAATATATATTTTGTGATACACTATGGGAAATAATGGGATTTTCAAATAATATTCTTTATGTAATTTGACTTTTAAAATGTAATGTGAATTTGATGTATGCATTTGGTTTATTTAGACTACTACACTATTCGGTCTTTTGATATGTGATTCCTTATATCCTATGCCTATGTAATTTTGTAGAAATTGACTCTAGTGTACTCGGTTTAGGCTCTCTAGAAAATATCTTCATAAAATATTTATAAATTGAAATCATAATCATAAATTACTTTTTGGAAACGAAATAACACCTTGGAATTTTGGCGAATACATAGTGTACATAAAAAAACATGAGTTGAATTTTCAATACAAAAATCATGAAATATCATTTTATATAACATTAAACTAACAAATATATTATAGAAATAATTTATAAATCCTTAAAATATAATTTAAATAATCATTTTATTAGTGATAAATCATCTCAAAACTCGTATTCATATATGGTTTAGCCAACTAATGATAAATGTATAGAACCACCCACCCTAATGTAATTTTAAACAAATCACCTTCATCAACCGAGGTTAGACTAGTATTATCAAATTGGTTCATATCCCCACAACAAATAAATTCCCAAAAAATTAAAATATTTTTCCTTTAAATTTTAAATATCCTATATCATCTATTAAACCTAGAATCACTATGTCGGATAATGGGAAGAGAAAAATTGTAGAAGAGCAGAAATGTTTTCCCTCTCCAATATCCATATTTCATCTGAAATGGGGTTGTAAATATGCACATAACCTATTCGATATAAAAGTAAATAATAATTATTATAAAAATAATAATAATAACTAGAAGATAATATTAATAATAAATCGCCACTTTAGAAACACCAAATGATTATTTTTATAATTATAATAACAAACTTTTAAATATATATTCACTAATAACATATTTCAATAACCAATCCTTGATCATTATAACAAATGATAATAAATACATAAAATACAAAAGACACATCACATACACATATATTTAACTCATAATTTATTAAAAAAACTATTAGTAAAAATATAAAAATGTTTATAATCAAAATATGTAATCTAAAAAACATAATAAAACTCTATAATTATATTTTGAAGAGAATCAGGAAGTGAGGACATGAATGTAACATCTCCGACCTGGATTCCACCTGATGGTGCCCTGATCCTGGGTGGCCACATGGCCTCAAGTGCATCTCCCCAAACACCATAGGCTTCCAACTAACAGAGAGGTCCAAGGTGAGTCAGTGGGGAGACTATGCCCTCATTACCAAAGTATCACAACATACATCAAACATATAATAAATAGTGGATGTAAAATAAACATCAGACAACAGAATGTAATACAATACAGGATTACCTATCAATAACTAGAATATTCTCTTATACAAAATGATGCATATGGTATAAGTATATATAAAACATCCAAAATAGTACAAGGAAATATAATACAATACAAGTATCCCCAAAAGGACAAAAGATGAAAAAGGTAACATAAAATCACAAGCCTCATCCTGGTCTTATGCTCCCCTAATCCGAATCCATAGTCGACAACCTATACATGGTATATTTTCCCTAACAAAACCTATAAATCTATAATCTGTTTGGGTCCCTGAGGTGTCCCAAAGAGGGTGGGAGATAAAGATCCCAATAGGCAACCACCAAGATCTATAAAGTTCTAAAAAAAATTCTACAAAAGTGTTATAAAGTGTAAACAAGTATTAAAGTATGTGTGTATGTTTGTGGAATTTGTGTACTATAGTAAGTAAAACCAACTATCACTCCTGGCTAGCTGAAAAAGATAGTCAGCTCCTAATAAGTCAGCTATAACCAAGTAAACAAGAAAGTCACACAACCACGTTGTACATCTATCTGTCTCTGGTAAAGCACAACCACATTGTATAGAGAAGTCATGTGTTCCACAACCATATCGTCTAGTGAATCCAAATATCCCATGACCACGCCATACAATGATATCAAATATTCCATGGCTACATTGTATAGTGAAGTGTACAATCCCATAGCCATGTCATATACTGAATAGAAGACCGCAAGGGCCGGATCTAAGGTGTGAGCAGTCTAAGGCATCCATATAATAATTCTAGCCTAGAAAGGGTCATATCCAAGGATCTTGTACAAGGAATCCCATTGTGTCCCATGGGAATCCTTGGTGGATACTCAATTGGGCAATAGTTGCGGTCCTAGTAGAAATTCAATAGAAATTCCTACGTGAGACCAAGAAAGTCGGATCCACGGGGTATAAAAGATCAAGTAATCCCATAAAATCAAGACACAAGGGTTAGAGTCAAACCAAGTAATCCACTACCAGGTTCCAAATCCATTCATTCAACCATTCAATTGAAACATTTAATTTAAATAAACATTCCATGTGTGTATACCAACTCATACCAACCTGCACAATCCATGAGTATACCCACTCATGCAATCCATTTATCAAAACAAGAATTTGGGCCTACCCTACCATATAAACCACTTATCATGCAAAACTATCAAAATAGAAAAGGTATAACAAGATATTTATTGATAAAGGTGACAATAAATCTCCTAAATTGGCTATTCAAGCTATCCAGGCATTTACGTGCTTCCTCTAACTAGGGATGAACAAGCACACACCCCTTGGGTGGTTTAAATAGTTATAAGAAACATAATTCCTTAAGACTAACCCCTTGGATGACCTTGAAATGGGAAATGGGTGTCAGTGCAGCTAAATAGAACCTACAGGTATCCTCACTAGGTCCGACTACATCTACGACGTGTAGCTCGCTAAAAAACGAGCCCTTGCTGGAATGTCCGACAGGCGACAAAATAACCAAACACCCAAAAACAAACAAAAAGTCGAATGAAGATATGGACCACCTACCTTTCCTTGGTAGTAGATAGGTTCTCTAGTAGGAAGACCTGATTCATCCTGGTTTGGAAGAAATGTTAAGAACAGACCAAGAACATGATATTAGGGCATGAGAGCCTAAATCTAAATATTGTGGTAGTTGTTCTAAAAAATCAAGAATGGATAAAATGAATCAAGGACTTACTATTTTATATACGATGAGATAATCAGAATTTGAAACAGAGGCCAGATGGAGGAACTGGATCAAAGCCTATGTTAGGTGCTAAAGGGTAGCTCCATGGGAGGCTGCTATGAAATGGAGAAGGAAAACCCTATTGTGTTTAAAATGAAAATTTTGTTTTTATTTAAAAATTAAAAAAACCCAACATAGGAGGGGCACAAGGTTTCCCAAACTGTGTTGATACTCTACACACCTCACTTCCTAGGAGGGGCACTTTGCACAGTTACCCCACATAGTTTGACTAACTATGCAGTAACCATGGGAAAGCGTTTTACTAAAAATGTAAAAATTTTCATACATCTAACACAATTTAGACTAACAATGATGAAGACATGTGAAAACCATGTACTAGGTCATTTTTAGCCTAAAACATGGTTCCGACATCCGAACAAGTCCCAGACACCTCCATAATAACCATGATCAAGTTAATCATTCACTTAAGGTCATAAAATGCAAATTAAACCAAAAGGAAAAGTAACAGAACCTCGTATTAAAACTAGGATTATTACAATATTCCATCTTATAGAAATTCTTCCCCATATTTATCTCTAAAGAGTTGTCAAGATTCGTTTGAAAATAACTTCTCCCACTAAGCACTACATCGGTCTCCCTCTACCAAGTCACATCCTATAACGGCTGTGCTGCCATAGCACCAGTATCAGAGGAACTGACTAGCCTTAAAGAACCTTTATGCACTTTTCAATGATACAAATTGGATGCTCCTTAAAGGATGCATCAACATGAAGCTCAACCTCCATATGAAGAATAATGTGAGATGAGTTTGAGTGATAGTGGTGTCACTAAGATACATGGACGTTGTCATGCATGAATCGTTACCTCTAAGGTAACTTCAACTGATAGGCAACCAACTCGACTCTCTCTATATTCTCAAATAGACTGACATATCTCGGTGAAAGTTTAACCTATCTCCAAATCTGCCTATGTCCCAGCTTCATTGAAACATATAAGAAAAACCAATCCCCAAAATCAAACTCTATAGGTCATCTACAGAAATAGACGTATGATTTCTGATGATACCGTGCCGTAGACATCTGCATCCCAATCAACTGGACCTGCTCAAATGTCTCCTACAGGAGAAGCAGTCGCAGTAAAGCTACATCTCCTACTTATAACTAGCACCGTAGATAATGGAATTCCCTATTATATAAAGAGTCATAAGGTTTCGTCTATATAATCTCTTGATAACTATTATTTTATATTGAACTCAACTAGGAGAATGTGGCTCTACCAAGATCCCCTAAAATATAGAATGCATGCTTGGGGCATGTCCTCTTGCACCTTAATCATATGATCTAATTGTTCATCAGAATGAGGGTGGTATGTTGTGCTCAGAAGCACCTATTTACCTAGTTCTATCTGAAAACACTTCTTGAAACGAGAGATCAAGTGAGTATCCATATATGAAACAATATTTCATAGTACCCTATGTAGTCGTACCATCTCTCGGATGTAAAACATTCTATGATCTTCAACACTGAAGGTCTCCTTGACTGACAAGAAATGTGAGAACTTCATAATCTTGTCAACAAAACCCGACCCATAATCATTACCTCAAGGAAATCTTGGAAAACCCATCACAAAAATCGATCAGGACCTCATCCCATTTCCACTCCGAGATAAGTAACTGCTGCAAAAGACCAACTGGCTGCTGATGTTCACCGTCACCTACTGACAGGTGGAACACCTCGTAATAAAACCAGCCACCTATCTCTTCAATCATAGCCACCAGTAAGGACATCGCAAGTCACAGTATATCTTGGTGACCTTAGGATGCATTTCCCAAGCTAAATCATGAAACTCCCACATCATCTCCTCAGGTATATCCACCGGAAGCCAAACATGTCCATGGATACGTAGGATCTCATCATCACCTATCGTCCAACAAGGAGAAGGGTCCTCACCTGCCACACCTTCCCATAGAACTAGGGCTTTAGAATCCAATTCTTGCCTCATCCTAACTCTATCCATCAGAGTATATGTGACAACTAATGATGATAGAAAATAATTCACACATCTATCATCAAACTCCAGATGTATCTTAGTAAACAACACCATAAGCTTCCACTTTCTACTGGCCTGTTTCACTGTCTATATTTGAGTCCTCTTGTTCTGTGTAGTGTCAGTGCATTTCCATTTCCAATAAAATATGCAAGCTCAAAGTCAAATGAATCTAGTTACTCCATCCACCTTCACTACTTCAAATTTAAATCATGATTTATAAAGATATCATTGAAGATTTTGGGATCTGTGTACCCCAAAAAATGCTCTCCTTGAAAATAGTGACTCCAACAGTGCAATTCATGAAAAATTATAGTTAACTCGAGATCATGTGTAGGTTAGTTCTTCTTGTGAGTACTCAACTACTAAGACCTGCATGCCATGACTAGATCTCCCTCCCTCAGAACTTCCCCTAGTACAATACCTAAACCGTCATTGTACACCATGTACCTCTTGCCCTACTCTGGCAGTATCAGGACATGTGTTGATGTCAGCCTCCATTTCAAATCTTATAAGGCTATCTCATAAGATTATTAAAATGAAAACTTCACACCCTTTTTAGTCAATCTTTTAAATGGCACTACTAAGTGTGAGATTTCCTAAATAAAATCCATGTAGTATCTAAATAACCCCAATAAACTCCGTATATAAAAAAACGTTCTGGGGTTTTTCCTAGGAAAATATAGCTCTTACCTTATTTGGGTCCACTAAAACTCTTGTCTCTGATATAATGTGACCGATGAAGTGAATTTGACCCATCAAAAAGTGGCACTTTTCGAGATTATCATATAACTCATTCTCTTTCAGTGTATTCAAAATGATCTCAAGATGGTTGAAAGGGTCATGTTGATAGTGAGAATACGCCAAGATATCGTCCATGAAAACCACAAAGAAGAATCCAAGTAAGGATGGAACAATCAATTCATCAAATACATTTAATCCTCTAGTGCATTCATGATATAGAACGGAATAACCTTATACTCATATAACCCATACAAGTTACGAAAGGTTGTACGAGGAATGTCTGCTGGTCGAACATGCACTAGTGATATCCTAATATGAATTTGATCATAGAGAAAACTCAAGATCCTCAAATATGATCAAATATGTCATCTATCCATGGCATGGGATATAATTTTTTAACCTTTAGCTGGTTCAGTCCTTGATAATCCACACATACCCTAAGAGTTCCATTCAATATTTTTTTGCAAAAAGCACCGTCGAACCCCATGGAGAAGTACTGGGTCTAATAATACCCTTTGCCTCCAAATACTCTAGCTACCTATTGTTTCCTGCTACTCCATCATAGCCATCCTATATGAAGTAATGGATATCAGAATAACTCCTAGAAATAGCTCAATGGATATCTACACCTATATTTCGAGAGTTAAACCAGAAAATTCATCAGGAATGACATCCCTGGAGTGATCAGCCCCTAGAAGAATGTCCACCTAACCCACTCCTTAGTCAGCCAGAAACAATCTATCAATCTGAGATGCCATCCCACTCATCCCACGATGCTCAATTCCAGATCTTCTCACCTAGAAATCCCATTCACCCTTGTGAATAAACATTTCACCCTCTGGTGATGTGAAAGTCACATTCAGGTTATAGTAGTCAATATACGCTTGACAATCCATGATCCATTCAATTTTGAGAATGACATAAAACCCTGTCATCTCAAGGTCATAAAGATTCCATATTAAGTAAAACCCTCTTACCTCAAGGGGACACTCCATACACTGGTGCACATAACCCGTTCTAACTCTCAACAACGTTTCTAGTACCAAAACACCCTAAAAACGAAAAACCGCAAAACTGGGTATTTTAAAAATTAACACATCGATAATATTATGGGAGTAACTTGTATTGAAAATAATAGATGAAATAATGGAAGCTACTAAAATTTTATATCTCACTGTAGATGGTTCGAGATCCTGATCCAATTTGGTCTATTTCACTAGATAAGTCTGGCCAACAGTGTAGCCCTGTGACCCGGCCTAGCTACCCTGAGGTGATATTCCATGTTGTCTCTGAGAACCCAGTGTGTGGATAACACGACCACAACCACCACTGGCCTAGCCTGACCTTCTTACACTACTCCAGCTCTCAGCCTGACATGGAGCTGAAGAACCTGCTCTTGAACCCGATGTTAGAGCTGACCCCCATGCACTCACAACTGGAGGGACGATCTTGCAAAACTGCTCCCTGTGACCAATCATACTGCCTGATCATCACTCGAATGGGTCGCGATCACACTAATTTTTTAGATGACCTCACCTACCAAACTGATAGAAATATACGAAGCTACCTGTACCCACATCTTGACTAGAACTCATTTCACAGGAAGCCTCAAAATGGCGCTTCTATCCTAAAGATTTTGATCCACTAGTTTGAGAAACAACACTCCCCTGTTGTGTACCCCCATATTCCCTCAGATTCCTCTCTATTATAAACACCTAATTAAAAACCTCAATGATATAAGGAAACCTAAACAAATTGACCTGATATCTGATAGCATGTCTAAGACCTTCCTCTAAGATACTCACCATCAACAAGTGATCTGTAAGATATATTAGTGAAAAACGCTACATATTCGTAAATCATATAGATTTTTCCATAACCATCATTGCGCCCTACTCCATGTTCATGAACTCAGTAGCCCAATATGCTTGTAGAGTTGCAGGGTAAAAGTAGTCATAGAAGTGGGATTGGAATTCAGCCTAACCCATATTCCATATCCCATCAGCCTAGTTCAAAATGTAACAAAATCACTTTTCCTCTCCACGTAGTATGTAAGTTAAGAGATTGACCCATGGCTCTGGAGGCATCTCATGAGGCTCAAAAATTTCTAAGGTGGTCTCTAGCCATAGTAATGAATCCTATGGTCCACCATCCCATGAAAATGTATGAGGATGCTGCTATTGGAACACCCATGCCAGCTCTGCCTTAATCATGACTGACTACAGTGCTCCCTTGATTATCTACATATAGAGAAAAAAACCCTCAAAAAACTACGCCTTAGAACCAGTGTCCGAAATAGCCTCATGTTCTGCAACTGGAACTATATGAGAATCACCCAGTACCACGTGGCCCACCCTATCTGATGTATGGTCACCACCTCCATCACGACATACCACTAGAGTTCGTCGTGGTGGCATGTCTCTATAATGCCTAACATATGACTGACTGAAAATTAAAATTTTTATTATTCAAACACTTTTGATGAAAAAGTGAGAAACCATCAAACACTTTTTGATGGAAAATTGGTAAACCATACAGGACTTCATGACTTACAACAATCAAAACATCATGCATCAACAGATTAAAACCAACCAAACGACCCATTCACCACATCAAATCAATATACTCAAGCATTCAACCTATGAAAAATTCAAAGATGGATCCGGAATCACCAAATATAAGGTCGAGGAAACCACAAACCAGGAAACAAGAACATCAGAAAAACTTGAACATACCTTGGAACAACCTCTTCAAACGCCCACCGATGGGATCATCGACACCAGCCCAAAACCAAAAACCCACCAGAGAGCTCCAATAGGAAAATTCCTCACCCTCCAGAAACGTGAGATAGTCTCCCAAAAATAGGAAGAACACGTATACATAAAGAAAATTAAGAAGACATATACTAGATGAACAAATACATCTGAATGACACACCTTGCTTTGGAGTCAACCTCGACACATCACCGAGTAGTGATGACTTCGAAAACCCTACGGAAGTCACGTGGAATCCTTCCCCCTTTGAGCCGATCCGAGCAGACAACGAGCACCGCACCATGCTGGATCTCGAAAAGCCACGCCAATGTCGACCAAACTAGAAGAGCCATGGATCCTTGATCCATACCAACACGAATCTGAACTAGAATGAGCTGTAGAACACTGAGCCCTGTCCTCAAGCCTCATCGATGCTGGATTGTTCGATCCAAAATAGATCTAGCCACAAGACTGACAGACACTATTCTAAGGAATAAAATACCTCATATTCACCGATGCTAACCTGATACAGAATAATATGGAGACCACACCTCACTGGATCGGCCTACAATCCATGCCTACACTGGATCTATCCACACTGCAATGAATCTGAATGAAATTCATACTGATGTTGGACTAAAGTCCAGAAGAGTCTGGAAGAAATGCCAGGAACACAAATGAGCCAAGCCACCACTGAACCGAGATCTAGTAACCCGACACCGAGCCACCCGAGCCACACCGAAGGGTTATGGGAACAAATGCCGAGATTAAACCCTAGAATGAAAAGGGAGAAAAGGAAGCACCACTCAAAGGCCACATCCTGAATGAAAAACATCAATGCATAATGATCAAAAGCATAAGATAGGTCAAAACCCTCCTAGAAACAAACTCAAACCCAGATCCCGCTCCTAAATCCATAACTGCATAAAGAAAATCCAACGAACCACTAGAAACTATGCCTCTTTCCACTCAAAATCCAGGTCTAGGTGAAGTATCTATCCACAATTTCATGTTCCATTTGCATTTCATATTCAGTTATTCAGGAATATATATCAAGGGTTTACCAATTTTTGAATCCATGGGGTCCCATAACACCTCATGAAACCAAGACATGGTTCCCATTGAAAACATACATTTAACAAGTTCATTAAAAATTTACAATACATTAGTGCATTATATCCCAATTTATATAGGGCCATCCACTTTGTTGATTGAAATATGACATCACACCTTTATCTACTACACCCAACTAACAAAAAAACATTCACAACAATCACATCAACTATCACAAGAACATGAAATATCTACTATATCAAATATGGCATGGAATAATGCATGACATGTGATTCTAACAAGTGTCTATATGATGGATGAGATGGGACACCCTTATCTCATAGGGTGTCAGCTGAAATAGAACCCAAGGATTCATCAATAGTAATAACAAAAGTCAAGTGCATCACCCCATGGTGAAATCAAATCCTCTGTAATAGTAAAAATCTATAAAATCAAAAATACATTCAAGGTAATTTGGATTTTCCATGTTCTCAAGGTAGCAACTCCTGTTAAAAATTTATTAGAAAATCCCATTTCTTTCATATCCCCATCCATTATCTCCAAATAGTAAGTCAATCTAGAAAAGAAAAACTAATGTGAAACCAATTTGTAATGTCTTGGACCCGGATGCCACTCGATGTTGACTTGAGCCCGATTGGACACATGGACTCAAGAGCATATCCCCAAATGTCAGAGTCTAATTACTAGATGTGAGGGCCTAGGTGAGAAATTGGGGAGACTGTGCCCTCATTAATAAAGTTTCACTATTGAAATCAAACATATAATAAATAGGGAAATATAAATAAAAATTAGTCAACTGAATGTAATACAAGATTAGAATACATATTATTAACAAGAAGTGACTCATATACAAAATGATACATATGGTACAAGTATCTAGAAAAAAACCAGAATATTATAAGGAAATACAAGTAAATACATGTGTCCCAAAAAGAACAAAAGACCCAAAAGGAAATCCATCATCGCAAGCCTCGGCTTGGTTCTATTCTTCCCTGCTCCAAAGTCACAATCAATAACCCATACTAGGGAGATTTCCCCTATAATCAGTTATAACCATATAAACTTTTTGGGTTCTCGATGAAGCCCAAACATCATGTAAGATAAATATACCAGTAGGAAACCTCCCAGATATATACAGTTCGAACCGAAATTCTATAAAAGTTCTAGAAAGTGTAAATAAGTGGTAAAGTATGCTTTCATTCCCATGGAATAAGTCTACTATAGTATGTAAAACTAGCCTTCCCTAAAGGGTACCTGTAAAGTAGATTTATCTCTAAAAAAGTTATTTATAACCATATAAACAAGAAAGTCACATGATGACACTGTGCATCCATCTTTCTCCTGTAACCCACAACCATGTTGTATAGAGATGTCATGTGTTCTACGGGCACACCATATAGTGAAGTCATCTATCCCACGAGCACACCATATAGTGAAGTAAAATATTCCACAACCACACCATATAGTGAAGTGTAGAATCCCACGACCATGCCGTATAATAGAAAGAAGACCTTAAGGGCCAGATCCAAGGGGCCAAAAGACTGAGGCATGAGTATAATAATTGTAGACCACAGAGGGTAAGATACAAATATATTGTCCATCGAATACCATCAAATCTGATGGAAATACAAGGTGGAAACTCGGTTGGGCAGTGGTTGGGGTCCTAAGTGCATGACAATAGTAAGTCCTATGTGATCCCAAGCAAGATGGATCCACGGGGTAGCAAGGCCAAAGGAATCCCATGGAATCAAGACCCAATGGGAAGAGTCAATCCAATGCATCCACTACTACATTCCCAATTCAATCATTCAATCATTCAATTTAAAAATTCATTTTAAAAAAACAGTCCTTGTGTGTATACCCACTCACATCAACCTTCACAAGCCATGAATATACACACTCATGGAAGCCATTTATCAAAACAAACATATGGGCGCGACCCTCATATAAACTATTTAACATGCCAAAATATCAGAATAGACAAGGTATAATGTGATATTCATTGAGAAAGGAGGCAGTATATCTCCCAAATATTCTATCCAAGCTATCATGGCATTAACAATCCTTCTCTAAATAGGAAAGGATAAAAACATACCCCATGAGTGGTTTAAACAATAATAAACAACATATTTTATTAAAACTCACCCCATGGGTGACCATGAAATGAGAAACATGCGTTGAATCACCTAAACTGAACCTAAATGCATCCTCACTAGGTCTGACAATAGCTATTGTGATAAGCTCTCTCAAAAAACAAGGCCTCTCCAGAAAGTCCAATGGGAAGAGAAATGAATGAATTCCTAAAAAGAAGCAGATTAGTGAAAGGAAGGTATATACCACCTACCTCGCCTTGGTAGTAGAGAGATCATCCAATAATAAGTTATGATTAGTCCTGGTTTTGAATAAATGTGATGAACAGACAAAGATCAGGATATTAGGGCATACGATCCTAAATGTAAATAGAATAATCCTTGTTCTGAAGAATCTTGAATGAAAAAAAATTAACTGAGGACTAAAAGTTGTAGATACGATGAGAAAATTGGGGATCAAAATGGTGGCCGAACAGAGGAACTCACTCAAATCCAATGTTGGGCGCTAGAAGGGAGCTCCACAGGAGGCTTCTGTGAGATGGAGATGAAAAACCCTATTGCGATTAAAAAGATTTTTTTTAATTTAAAAAATAAAAAAACCAACACAACAGGGTAGCATGGTTTACTTTCACGGTTTTCCAAATCATGTGGAAACCATGTGCACCTCACTACATAGGAGGGGCACTTCGCATGGTTACCCTGCACAATTTTCCAACCGTGCAGTAACCATGTGAAAACGTTTTTCTAAAAACCTATAACTTTTCAGACATCTTGCAAGTTTTAGACATACCATGTGAAAACCATGCACAAAATGTACACCAGGTCATTTTTAGCCAAAAACATTGTTCCGGCCTCTGAACAATCCCCAAATACCTCTAGAACACCCACAATCAAGTTAAACATTTATATAATGACATAAAAAGTCAGTTAAACTAAAATGAAAAGGAACCTCACATTATACAAAAACTCGAGTTCTTACAATGAAGATAGATATTTATGTTTAACTCTAGGAATGCATGGTTTTCATGTATAGTTTTTAAAAAAATTCATTAATTATGAATCACCCACAATATCAATGCTTTTACCGTATTAGTTTATTATGAATATATTACAAAGCTGTGTACTGGTTGTGCATCACTATATAATTTAAAATATTTTAAAATCCACCATTTAATTTTAAATAATTATCATTATAATATCATATTTTGAAAATAAAAAAATAATAGTGTCACACTATAGTATCTATTTCTTCAATAAAACCATCAATAATTTTACTTATCACTTAAGCATTTAATTTTCACTAAAACCTCTATAATAATTTAATAAAATCATCAATTATTTAATCAATCACTAGAGATTCCATTAGAATATATAATTTTGAATAACCATGGACCCAATTCCATTAAAGTTCGACTCTTCTCTAATTCCTCTAACAGCATATATTGTGGGTCATTACACATGAAAAATATGAAACAAAACAATATAACAAGGAAGATGTTAAAAATATAAATTCCATAATAAAAATTGATCCATCCATTTCATTGGGAATCATTTCTATTTCATACTGGATCCTTAAAATGAAAAATTAAAATATGATGCATACACTAACATTAATAATAGTAATAGATTTTTAATTTTTTATATTTATAAAAACACCTTACCACCATAATTGATAAATCATAGTAAATAGATTATTTTATGTCAATAATATTTAGAATTAATTATATTCTAGAAATATTTTCCCATAAATTATTAATATTATCCCAAAACATTCAATATCATGAATAAAAATCACATGTAAACACAAAAAGGTAAGGTATTTTAAATAAAACAATGGATAAATAATTAAAAAATTCATTTCATGTAGATAAATATCTAATCGACCTAATATTTTCAATGAAATAACTAATTTAGATATTTTAAATGCATTTGGAATCGGTATGGTCAATTTTTTACAACACTATTTAATTGATTTGATCTCCTCTAATAAAATTTAATTAAAAAAATAAAATTAATTAAAAATAATAAAAAAATAGATTTCAAACGTAATTTTTTTTCAAATATCTAACATAGGCCCCCATAGATATGTAATTGTCAATACAAAAAGAATTGAATACATTTATTTTCATAATTAAAATTTAATTGATTATTTTTACACATTGTTTTGTTTTTAATTGTCTCCTCTTTTGAGATATTAGACACCAATTATCAATAAAAAATTGATCACTATTGATTAAACTATCTATAGAAATAAATAAAAGTAAAACTAAAAACATAATTGATTATAAGAAAGGAAATTGATATTGAAATGTTAAAAAATAAGTTTAATATAATTTCATCCATGGACTTATCAATAATAATGAGTAAAATCTATTATTTTGTTATGTTTTCAAAAATGAGGGAATATTTTTTCTAAAATATTATTCATCACAAAAATTAAAAATAATAATAATATAAATAAACTTCTTAAAAATAAGTCACATTTTTAGTCTCTATGTCATGTTTATATTGTATATGGAAATATTTTTTCATAAAATGATCAACATCAATATTTTTCTAGAGATAAAGAAAATATATTATTTTTTATGTTATATATTTTCAAAAATAAAATCACCAAATTGTTGTCATAGATAATTCTATTCATTTTAATTATATATATTAAACTGATATCTTATTTGTTGATTGGTTTGATGTGAGTAGTCGATCCCCTAATATTATTATAAAAATTTCCCTATGGAAATAAAATCAGTTAATGTTAACATTCCTGGATAATAATTTTACCTTCCTCTTGAATTTAATACTCATATTTTGAAACTCTATAAATAAAATCTATAGTAGGTCCATATTCTCAATTTAATATATATGTGTTCTATGAAAATAAAAGACTGGTCACCTCTATGATTCACCATTTGTCTAACATTTTTTATTTTGATGTTCTATAATGTTCAATGGGTCTATGAATTATGGGAATCATAAATGGTTTCCCATATTTATTTTATTGTGTCATACAATTGAAATACAATCATGGAATGGCCAATGAAGAAATATTTTTTTACAAGTGTTATGTTGATCCTTTGAAAATATATTTCTAGTTGTCAATATATCTAACCTTCAAAATATTATAACCACTAATAATAAATGTTTCTTCTAAAACCTAATATTTTAATATCCATATTGTTTTGTTATTTTATATTTATAATATTAAACTTTTATATACTTATTTCCCTCAACATTAAGCTATATTATTCTTTAAATTATTAAAATAAAAATTTATGAGGATATTAAATAAAAATTTATATTTAAATTAATAAAAAAAATGTTATGTAAATAACTTATGTAACATACATATATTGGAAAGATTCATGAAATAATGTTGTATAAGATATAAGTTCATATCTTAATTGAATCACTAATGTGAATAATTCATGAAAATTGAGGTTACACTAAAAAGCATATATTAGATATCAAAATCAATGAAATGGGAAAACAATGATATGTTTATGAGTCTAATATTTTTAAAATTCATTCATGTATGGATTTTTGGGGAGAAATATGACATTTAAACATTTTATGTCTCGTGATTTCATTATTTTATGATTAAAGCTATTAATTATTAGAAAGAGATATCAAATTTATTCATTCACTATATCATTACAATTTTCACTTTTTACAGTATTTATTTACTAGGTTTATAATATAATAACTCTAGTGGGATTATAACATCTCTAAAATAAGACTCATAGATTTGATGAAAAATTAATTAAATTCGCATTTCTGGATTTGACACCGCTAAAGGGGACCCAATTTATGACATCTATAACTTACAACATTAAGTGAAAACATAATAAGGGTGAGAACAAATTACATTTATCATTAAACATAATCAATAACACTTTAATGTCATCAATGTTCATAAAAACGGAATTAGTTTATGATTAACAAATCAGATTTCTTGATCATATATATAATTATTCATGGAAATCAATACCTAGATCATCAATCATGAAACCTGACATAAATCTTTATCAATTGAAAGATTTATAATAATCAATAATCATAGTCCATTGAATTCATTCAATATCAATAGTTTCATGAAATCCCATATAAATTATAAAAAAATGTTATTGATATCTAGAGACATCATCATCCTAACCCTGTTTAAAACAGTGTCAGAAAAAACTAGATCCTAGTTAAATCCATAAGAGAAACCCTCTGTAAACACCTTTATTATTGCCTCTAAAAAAAATGAACATTACCATATGCATTGGAACATTAAATGGGAGAACCCATCATATAATTTATATCATGATCACAATGTTCTATCTGGGTGCACCAATCGTTTATGCTATATTATGCTCACCCAGTACTATCTAGGCCCACCCATAATATAAGCTATATTGGCATCACCTGTGAGCAGTAGTGGGGCTCAAAACATAGAATAATATATATTAGTATCTGTAATTCATATTTTAAAATTTCAATAAATTTTCATGAATAAATCATCTGGATTCCTTCACTTTTCACTGATATAGAAAATCATTGTTTACTCATATGCCGATTTACTTGTGGGAAAAAAATGTGTTCCATTACAATCTCATATTCCATACAAATAAAGAATAAGAATGATATAAACATAAAATATCCATATTGAAGATTATATAATATTATGGTTTGTTGACATTAGTGAGATGAAATAAAATTAAAATATCATTAATGTCATAAAGCTACCTGGGACATCCTTGAACTGCTCAGTAGAGTCAAACCATAAGAATTTTCAGAGGGGTTCCCAATCCTCTTGAGTTGGATATTATCTCCAAGAATCAAAGATATCATATCATGAATGATATAGTAAAATTAAAAAAATGAAATAAATTATCTAAATTGATAACTCAACATAACTATGATTATCTATAAACACCTAATTCAATAAATAAAAAAATAGGATAGAATAATAATAACTGCTGAAAAAATGGGAAAACAAAACCACAAAATAATATAAGTGATCTCCACCTGACCTAGTAGTCACCACTATAAATTAAATCATCCATCTCCCTAAGGAACCTGAAAAAACCCAAAACTACAAAAAATATTGGGTCTATTGACTCTGAGTTGCATAAGTTGGGTGTGAGCACAAACAACCTAGTAGGTAAGAACCACAGATTCCCAAAAATTTACATTATTTAAATTTTCCATAAAATATAGTGTCACATAAATATAATGAAAATATGTTTTCTTCACTTCAAATAACCAAAAACACCATTATCTAAAATGCACTTTAGAAAACAACCCACCAAACCTTATTTCTTTAAAATATATTTTGATTTCAAAACGCCCAATTCGACAACCAAATCCTCTCAATGATCTGTTTTGAGAATAAAAGGAACAATAAAATCAGGCAGAAAAATATATAGAAGAAAAAAATGATAAAGAATAAAATATAACATTCAAATATTAATCATGGGGTTTTTATAATCATATCTAGAAGTAATCATTGTACATTATCTGTTCAGACTCACTTCCCAGCATATGGTGAAGCTCTATAGTTAATAACAAACCTAGCTTCTGTAAACAAGCATCACCAATGGCATACCCCACATAGTGTCTCAATAAATCTAAGGGATATGAGTCTATCTGATCAGGACCAATATGTAACTGTCACTTAAACTTAAAGATGATTCCTAGTAATCTCATTTTTTTAGTATACCATATAATGAGTTGTTTAACACAAACATGGTATAAACCAAAAACCGACATATTTTAGTGAGAATGAATTTCCAAAACTCCTCTAAAAACTATATGGAAGACCCCAAATTTATGAAAAACAATATAGGTTCCCATCACAAATATAACCACTCAAATTTCTAATGGGGCCGACATGTCAAATGGTCTTTGAAACCATTTTCCAAAAAATCATAAGATACCAACCAAGAAATTACATTCACAATTCATGTTTACTTGCTAAAATCATTTCTAAGACCATGTTGAAAACAAAAAACAAGTTAAAAAGGTTAAAAAAGGTTATTTATATCATTTAGTCACCAAACATTATTCCATGGTTCCAAATGTGATAACATTTAGGGAAAAAATCTAGAATCTCATTGACTGTGTTTAGAAAATCAGAAACTATTTAGAAAAAATTGGGATATTCTAATAAATAATTTGGGAAGTAGAGGGATAAGAAAGAGAAGTAAGAAAAGAGAAAGTTTCATTGAAATACATGGTTTAAGGTGAACATTATCACCGAGAGCCATTATCATTTGTATTTCAATCAAATGGTTCACCCTATTCATGTATGGATATGAACAGATTCAATGAAATTCTATAGTAAACTGTGAAAATATCCAAAACTAATTTAAAAAGGGGGAACCACTTGAAATAAAAAAAATCAAAACAACCACAAAAGAACTAAACATTAAAAAACACAAAAACTAAAATAACAATGAAAATATAAACTACCCAGATCTAGCCTTGGCCAAACAATGTTCTACAAAACAAATTTTATATTTAAAGTCCATATTGAATTTAATAAAATATTTTCTATCAATATACATATAGAAGAAATAAATAAAACAATTTTAACAGACATTTTCATTATAATTCCAAATTATATGTTCTATAAAAATCATAAAAACACACCACAAGCATAAAAATATATATTTATATATCATTTAGGAATGCCTAAGAATCAATAATCCTGATTTAGAAATGAAATGGATGGAAACACCTACCTCAACAATGGGAATATATGGAAAAATTAATGGAGAGGGAAGAACAATGATCAATAAACAATTACCACACCTTCAAATCCATGAAATACTATCTAGACATTAACCCCATAATCTAGGGTTTGAACAAGAGATAAACCTCCAAGAAAAAAGCAAGAAACCAATATAGGGAGAAGATGAGAAGATGAAAACCCCCAAAAACCAAGATAAAATCATATGATATGTTTAGGGGAAAACCTTGGAGGGAGGATAACAAAATGAGAGGATATTAGGAGACCAATCATCCTACAATAAATATAAATTGGAGGGAAAACCTTCAATGGGTTTTTATTAGGGTAAGGAAAACATTGAAACTCATGTTTTCAAAATTCTGGTTAAGTCTCATAGTTTGGATGCACAATGTACGAAACAATATGCCGACCATGCACACCCAACTAGAGAGAAGGTTGACCCACATGGTCATAATTCATAGTTTCGGAAACTATGCAACAATCATGAAAATAAATTTTGTTAAAATTTTAGAGTCTCCGACACATTTGACACAATGTTTTTCCTAACCACATGCAAGTCATGTTCCTTTTCCATGACCCCACATAAGAGCCTCATAGATCCTCCCATCACTTTCATGGGATGGGAACAACATTAAACATTCTATGAAATGAAGAATATAAAAGAGAAAAATGAACTAAAAACACCCTCCACCTTACACAACCACACATTTTCTCCCCAAACCATCCACACTAACCATAAACATGTCCAAAACCATCCTCAAAGAAAAACAAATAAAAAATTATAAATCAGAAATCAAACCAAAACCAAACAAAGATATCCATCATAAAGAAATAAATTAAAATAAAATAAATGATAGAATAATAGGATTGGGGTTTGACAGTTTCCTACACCACAAAAACATTCTACCATAGAAATTCACCTGTCTAAATGAAAAAACAGTCTAGATCCCTAAATCAAATGATTCGAAATGGAACCATGACTCTTGGTGAAGCCTTTCTACTCCACAAGTCACACCATACCAACAATATATAAAAATAGATACACGGTGGGACACCCAACCAACTAAAACGAAATAACACAATGATGCTACCACTAGAACTCTCAATAAAAGGGACCCCAATTAAAGAAACATAAAAAAAACATTGAAAATACCACAAATCAACATTTCCAATGTAAACAAGGATACATAATCAAGTACAAGTCGAAAAAACTAATCCATAAGAGATGAAGACATTCATAGATTCATGTATATAAATCATTACTACATAAACTCCCATGATTACAAGGATACTAAAATCCTTAAAACAAGATGGATTTTTGAAAAGTAATTGAAACAATACAAAAAAGAATAACATTAACCATCCCTAATTTGAAGTGGGAGAATAAATTTTATCGACCCCCCAAACAATGTAATTAATGACTAATTGGAACGATTCATTACAGGGCCTATGTCTAGAGACTTGGTTCTTTGAAGTATCTATTTCCCCACAATCATGATCCAATGACCACTACTGAAGACCTATTATAAGAGATTTATATGAATAACATCTCTAGATGACCAAAAAGTCCACATCTATGATAATTAATTAAAAAATTACAGTTAGAGGGATTTGAATGACTGAACCCACCACACTGGAAGAACACGATCAAATAGTCCAAATAATGAGAGGTGGAAACTAGAAAATGATACTCTCCAAGAATAGTTTCCTCTACTTCATGCTTCTAAATAGATGGGTAACCCTAAAAATTGTGAAGGGAAACATGATTTCCAAATACTATAGATTACATTTTGGAAACCAACTTTTCAAGGAATGCCTCATCCCTAAGCTTCCCAGATAAACATTTCTTAATTATAGGGCTCGATCATTAATCTCTATATGATGTCCTTAAAAAAAGAGAGGATACTTAAACTTCTCCATTGAGGATATCTCTATAGAAAATGGACCACGATCTTTAATGAGATCAACATAGTCTTTCACCATATATTGATCTTGTTAAACGTCAAAGAGTTTTTCAACATTCTTCACATTCAACTGCTCAGTTATGATCCAATGGATAAAAGTGGTCTTAAAAACTTCCCAAGACATACCAATATGAAATTACAGAGGAATGATAAACTTGTAGTAATGAAATCTTGTCCCCTAAAATGATCCCAAAACAATATACACGCTTCATCTTCAAGATTACCCAAAAACCCGAATATGCCATCGAAATTCTCATTCCAATTAACAACCTCTTACATACCCCACTTACCATGGAAAACTGAGAAAAATTGGGTAGGTCTTGAAACTACCACCCCCTAGGATACTAGGCATAGAATACATCTATATTTTATGATCCATAAACCTTTGGGACTTATCTAGATAGAATACTCTTAAAAAAACAGACATAAGACTGAATCAAAATCAATACATATATCAAAATCCAACTAAACAGAATTTCCAAAATGAAACACCAGGATCATAAACCAAAAATATCAAATAATAAACATGGTACTCTTCCAATGCAAAGAATTTCCATTCAAAAATCCAAAATCCCCTAATTCCAATGTCACACATTATATACCAAAATACATTTCCAAACCCAATCTTTGACACCCAATTATAATTTTAATATAAAACTGTGCCCCAAAATCAATTTAATCTAAAATATCATTTTATATAAAAACCGTTTTGCATTAGAAATCAACTCAGGGTGTTGAAAATAAAACCAAAACACAACTCACACTGAACTCTAAAAATGAGGAACTAGTGGTTAGGAATAACCCCACAAATGTATTAGTGGACCATTCCTCGAGAATGAACCAACCACTTGGAGTATCCTAAACCATGCACTTAGGATCCACAAGGTTCTTTACTCCATACAAGCCCATACTGTGACATTGGAACTACCCCATCATCATCCCCAAAACCAAACAACCCAAAACAAAAGACACATTTCCCTGACTACCCTTATAAATGTGAAGAATTGGATGAGAAATCATTGATGGAATCCTTCCCATACATACCTCTCGATTATTTAAAGTCATATGCTCAAAACTACTTGGGGCTCTAAATAAAAATTGACTCCTCTCATACCATTTATTCAGGAATTAAACTGGGTCAACCCAAAATCGGTCACCTAATCTGGACCACAACAAGTGTTGCGAGGTGTTCTGAATCCTACTAGTTGTATAAAAGAGTCATGTATCAATGATAGAATAGTGGGAATGATTTACCCCAATAAAAAACGAGATTAAATAATCCAAATAGATAATGAAACACAACTAGGGGGATCTATAAACACTTAATACAATAAACACATAAATAGGATCCAACTATGTAGAAAAATAAATGAATCTGAAAACTAAATACAAATAAGAAGAGAGATGATCTACACAAGGCCTCTTTGTTACCAAAATCCATTAAACTAGCCTAATACAAAGGATAACCTTACCAAAACCTAAACCAATAAAACAACGTGGGCTTATCTATGATTAGTGTTCTAATTAGGGTGTGAGGGTAAACAAATTAGTAGGCATGTACCATATCATCTATAAATTTACATTCCTAAAACAATCCATAAATACTTTTTGTAATACATATTATAAAAATATGTTTTCTTTATGTGAAATAACTAAAAAAACATTAAAGAATAATATATTTTATAAAACAACCCACCCAGTCTTCTTTCATTAAAACAAATTTCCAACATAAAACACAGATTTTGAGAACCAAATCTCTTAAAAGGTACGAAGACGGTGATCAAAGAGAAATACTGAGAATAAAAATAATAGTACAAGAGGGAAAAAACTAACAGTGATGAAAAAAAGTATGGTAGAATAAAATAGAACATACAGATAATAATAATGGGCATTTCTTAAACATCACTAGAAGTAATCAATGGATGAACTTTCTTTATACCCACCTTATGGAATATGGTGTATCTCTATAATTAATAATGAACATGGATGCTCTAAACTATACTCACTAATGGGATTCCTAACCTAGACTCTCAACAAATCAAGGGGTACCAGTCTGTCTAATCGGGACCAGTGAGAAATCACAACCCACAATTCTAAATAAAATCTCATAAACTCATGATAACAGTATAATAGAGAATGAGGAGGTCCTCAAAAAAATTGGATAACCCAATAATCCACAAATTCCACAGTGCATTTCTTTCCGAAACACCTCCACAAATAATGGATATGCCCCCTCCTCAGAGGGACGACCATATAATTGCTCACCACATATAAAACCTATCAATGTGAAAATCTAGCCAAACTATCACATAGGATTTAAAACCCTATTTCAAAACATCATCAGATACCATCTTTTCCATTAAATTGATAATTAACATTCACATACCAAACCAATTTTTAAACCATGATGTAAATATAAAACATTCTCAAAAGGTTCTAAATTTTCTTTTGTATCAATTTTTTACCTAATAGGATTCAATTGGGCCAAATAGGATCATCATTAGAGAACATATTTAGAATAACATTATTTTTATTTTTAAATATAAAAAATATTGAGGAAATATGAGGTGGGTTTAAATAACAATTTGGAATTTTGAGGGATATGTAAGATATAGAATAAGAGAGAAATGTACATTGAAATCTGGTGTTTGTGTTGATCATCATTATAGATAGAAATTATCATTTGTGTTCCTATATATAAGTACAACCCATTAGCCTAGTGATATTCCCACACCCAATGGTATGACACAGAAAAGTACAAAAAATACACAAAACCAATTAAGAATGGTGTTCACCAGTATAACTACCACAAATCCTAGAACTTACACATAAGAAAAATAATTTAAAATAACTGAAAAAACTATATTCACAATGAAAATCCAAACTACAAAGATCCAACATAGGACAAACACTGTCATACAAACCAACATTCATATTCAAAGGATATGTGAAATTTTATCAAACATTATACATGAATATATATATTTTATAAAAAAACCTTGTGAACACCATATTTAATCACAATGAAAACATATATTTCCAATAAAAAATCATATCGATATAAAAAAATAATAAACAACACATTTAGAAGTCAATTAAGAAATCTCAAGAATCAGTTGGCATGATTTGGATAGGAAATAGATAGAAAATCCAACTCCAAGGATACGAGGATTTGTAAAAACTATTGGAGAAGGAATAACAAGGCTCAAGAGATAATATTCATTCAATTTATTCCATGAAAATCAATCCAAAAATCAAACTTTTCCTCTTGGGTTTGGTCAAGAGATAACTCACTAAGAAATAAAAAAGAAAACACAAGAGAGGAAAATGGAAAAGAGGAAAACACCACCAAACCATGAGAAACCCCCCTCAGATGATTATGATAGAAACTAAGGAGGGTGAACTAGAGGGTATGAGCTTAGGAACTATCTTAGCAATCAAAAATAAGAAACGATTAAGAGAAACCTAAAATAGGTTTTATTTAGGGGATAAATAAAATTAAAAGCAATATTTTCAAGATTCTGGGTAAGACGAAAGGTTTGGATGCACATTTTTCAAAACTCTACACTAACTGTGTGTACCCTAATAGAGATAATAGGTACCTATACATTCTGGCCACGTGGTTGGGTTCCAACCATGAATATTTCCTATATCGGAATTATAGAGGATCCAACATGCTTTCCACATGGTTTAACCTAACCGCACACAAGTTGTGAACTTTATCTCGGACAACATCAAATAGTTGAATGGTTCCTCCACCGTCTCTCATGATTTGGGCCAAACCATGTTCTGGAAATGAAATGAAAACCATACAAGAATCAATGAACTAGAAACACCATCTACCTTAAGCAGTCACACATTTTATCCCCAACCCACACACACTAACTGTCTATATCTCCAAAATCAACATGAAATCTTCAAAACACAACACTTCTCCCTAGGAATAAAACCTAAACCTCAAAAAATAAATAAACCATAAAAAAATAAATGAAATTAAAAAAAATAAAGGAAAAATAGGATCTGAGTGTGAGATTTAAAGGAATTCATTAGATAAATAAAAAATTAAATTTATATAACATTAAAGGATGTCATCTTAAATGGAAAATGATTTTGAAAAGGCACTTGGAACAATTCATGAATAAAATAACATCTATATTTTGAAAAAAATTATTTAAAATATAAAACATTATAATATATTAAGGAAAAAATATTCTTTGAATGAAACTATTAATAATAAAAAATGATGTTTTAAAACATTGATAGGTCCTTACAACGAAAAATTATGATCATGATGAGTACATTAAAATAAATATTCCTTCTATATTTTATATAAAATTAAAGAAGTTCCCCATTAAGAAAATGGTAGTAATATTCTTATTAATTTTTTTAAAAAAATCATATTATGGGTAAAATGAATTTATGAAATCATAGTAACAAAAACGTGAAACCATTTTTAGAAAACATGAATTTTGAAGAAGAAATATTATAGGTATAAAAGGTAAATGAAGTAGGATAATTTGAAAAATAGTTTCATACATAAATTTGAGAAAAAAAGGGAAGAAAATAATGTTATTAAAAAATAAATCTATGAATATACAATGTAAAAGAAAGGATACTTGGTTCGATAAAATAATATAATAATATTTCCTCCCAAATAAACTTTAGTATAAATAATGCTGAAAAGAAATGAGATTGTATCAAAAAGCCTTTTCTACTTTCGTAAATCCTAAATATTAAGGCTAATAAAATAATAATATAATAATAACATTAAATATCATGAAAAAATAAAATTCAAGACATATCATATCAATATGGAATTTCGTAAAACTCATAATAGAATATATACATATAACATAACATATGTCACAAAGAAGGCAATATATTTTGGGAACACATATAATGATCAGAAATTTCATGGTAATGTTAATCAATTAATTGACTATGTCTATTAAATATAAATACATATATAATATGGGGATATAAAATATAGTATAATAAAAAATCACACCACACATTATCATAAAATATAAATGAAAATGAAGAAATAATATATCCCAATGAATTGAATTTTATTTATGAAATTCATTACTTCTTCGTAAATTCCAATTCAAATAAACTTGGGAAAAATTATTTAAATTTAACCATAAAATACCATTATTAAATAAATATTAATGATATTATATGCAAAATGTGTATTATATACAACATAAAAAATTTATTTTGTTTATAACGTTAAAATATGGCATAATGACGAAAATTTAGATGATGCCCCTTACCTCGAGTATAGAATTTCCATGTACATCCTTTAAGTCATATACAATAAAATAATATAAATTATTTTATTTATTCATAATTTATTTTATTTCAAATAGATTACTCTAAAATGATGTATTTTATTTATTTTAATTAAATATTTTAATACTTAATCATTTATTTCCACACCTCTAGTTATGAGGATGTTTGTTTCATTATTTCAAAATTAATTTAGTGTATCGATGAAGGTGAAAAATTCCATTATTTAAAAATGTAACTATTAATAATTATCAGGAAATTATTATCATTTTTATACATTTTTGTAATTTTAAAACCAACCTTTAATAATGATTATAAGAAATTAACTATATAGTAATCATATAGACTATATGTCGTACATATCTATGAGTAACATTTTCGTCCATCAATGCAAATTATGGATAAAATATATGTAATATCTTATATTCTTTGAGAGATAATAATATCAAAAATATTATATTATTTATATTTGAAAAAATTGTTATATATATAATTTATGTTACCTGGTTGTGAAAGGGGAAGCACATCTCTTCAATGTTGTAGTAGTCCAAACGTATGCATAAACGACATTATAATTTTTCTATGAATGAAATGCTAATTTTTTTTTAAATATTATCATTTAAGACATATAAATATTTCATGAATATAATAATTATGTCATATATATCACATATATACATTATTTTTTCCCATATTACCTTTCTTATAAAGCATCAGTGAAAAATGAATAATGTTGCATTGTGACGTGGTAGTGTTCCATACACCCAAGAAACATTACGTATCCCCAAAATAATTGAACATAAGAAGGTATATGTGATATAATAACTAAATAAGTATAATTATGTCGTAAATATCATATATATTCTTTAAATGAATCATTATAACAACTTGTTAGTGGCAATGATGAAAAAATAATTACATCTTTTTATGAGGAGGAAGTCTGCTATACACATGATTGATTGTTTCATTTCCCATTTGATAGAATAAAATATGTATTTTGGTTATTACCTTAACATAATTACATATCAATAAATTATATATTATATTTTTATTATATCATAATAATTGTAAAATATTTTAAGGATTTGAGAGACTAAACAATATAAAAATTATCAACTATGAACGATAACTCTTCTTTGGAAAATATCCATATATTAGAACCAGAAGCCCTCATAAGATGGATTTTGAAAAAAAAAATGTGGATCTAGGTCATCGTTAGTTAATAAGTTATGTTAGTTTTTTTAGGTTCTGGATTAGATAAATTTGATTGATTGTTTAAATCGGATAGAGGACTGGGTGGCGTTTTATAAGTAAGTTGAGTGTCACACTTGTAATTTTTTAAAATAAAAAGTTATACGCACATTTCTCAAATCCAAAAAATGATACAAAATGGACCATTACTGAGGTTTATAAATTATATGTTTTAAATATTTCTAGCCATTATTTTTTGTAATAGTATTTTTTCATTTTAACCCTCGTCATTCTAGTTTAACCCCATGGTAAACCCATTTCCACTTTAAACAAACTAAATGATTTTAATGATTTAACTTTTCATTTTGAGAAAAAATAAGGTCAAAATTATTATATAATATAAATTATTAAAATTAAAAATTTTGAATCAAATTTTCCAAATTTAATTCATATATATTTTAGAGTTTAATTTGAAAATTAAACTCACGGTCATGATAAAAAGCGAGTTTTCAATAAATTTAATGTTCACGAATAAGATGGATTAATATAAACTACATGACTAGTAATAATCATTGAATGAATTTAAATTAATATTTATTAAATATATTGTTTAAATTTTATTTAAATAATTCAACATTAAGTTTTTTTAATTAAATTAAAATTTTAAAACATTATGCACATTAAAATAGTTTTCCGAAAATCTCATTGTTAAACCCAAAAATAAATGCATATTATAATCTAGTATAAATATTATTTAAATGTAATTATTTTTTTAAATATAAATAAATAAATATTATGTTACATTAAATATAATTTATTGCATAATGTATTATTAAAATTACTTAATATATTGAATTTAAATTATAGTTTTACAAAAAATAAAATTTTTAACTGCTCACCGAAAAATCAATATTTTCTGAAAAATGAAAATATTTTACTCTAGGTTAAATTTGATATGTTGATTTTAAAAAATAATTTATTTTTATAAATATAATTTATAATATATATATTTATATTAATATTCTATTATAAAAATCAATAAAAATCATTTTTGAATAAAACATATTTTTGAGTCATAAAATTACTTTACTAAAAATGATTGACTATTTACTAAGTGTCTATAAATAAATGCATATTGAATAGTAAAATTTTACACATTCCATAAACTAGATAATAGTATTCATATCAACCAATTTAATTTATAGTTCATATCAGTTATATATTTCATAGGTCATTTAAGCTTTGTGTTGTATGCCGAATATGCTATTGAACATTATGTTCCTCTTTTCAAATATCATCATATTACATCCTTCCATATCTAATAAATAGAGTACTCATAATTTAAACATGAACAAGATAATAAATGATTTTAAATTTGGAAATATTTTCTTTAATACCCACTTCTTGTAAAGGGTTAATAAAACATCCATTTGAAAAGAGAGTGAGTGAGGTAAAAATGTCATCATGAACAATGAATTACCACGTTTAACAGAAGGAAAAAATTAATCGGAAGTGAATAAATAAAAATATGAAATCCAAATCCCAAAAAATTATGGATTGTTACATTGATCATTTATAACAAGAATTTTAGTGATTATGATGAATTGAACAACCAAAAAATGATCAAATATAGTGCTGTGAAAATGATGATCATTTCATTATAGATGAATATAATACGAAAATATTTTTATTTTACTGATAATTTTCCTTGTTAATAAGAAATATTAACCATATATAAGAGAAAAATAATGAAATATACTTAAATTATTATTTGAATTTCATCATTTAATCAATTTCCAATACAGTCTCATTCTTTTTTCAAAAAGATTAGTAATCAAGATTATTTTTCCATGACTGATGAACTAAATCATATAGTATTAGAAGATATCCCAAATATATTTAAAAATTATCAAAACCCAAAATAGTTACAATAAGGGAATATAATTCCCAAAATTTTTAAACCTTCATATGATGAAATAATACATTAATCTCTAAAAGTCAACAGTAACACAAAATTTTCAAACTAAATCATTCCATATAAAAATAAAAATTTATTACACATAATCTTAATAACATCATCATTAAATAGTGTTTTATCCACAATGGGTATCTCATACCATTCAGCTTTATAGCCCAAATTATAGCGAACTTCTTCTGAAATATCAATAATCACTTAGTCACCAAATAACATTTAAATCAGATGGATATCTGTATGATTAAAATTTTATTCCCATTATTACTTCAATATATGAAGATAATATAAAACATAATGTTTATAAATACTAGAAAAATATTTTCAAAAATTTTAATGGAAAAAATTACATTAAACCAAATCATTATATATACTTCAACCCAATAAAATGTCCCTTAAAATTTAATTAATCATATTAAGATCTCAACTATTTAAACCACAAAATATGTGTATAGGACATTGAAATTATGATCAAAATTAATCTCATAACTTCACGATTAAATCCATGTCCTTTAATAAAAACTCTCATGGAAACATTTCAATATGAAAAGTTATTTGCACCTTTCTCTAATACTAAATATAACATCCACAAAAAATCACTACTAGATCCAGTGCAAAAATTATAAACCACAAATTATGGTCTACGATAGAGATTACGGTGACCCAATGTTTTCCCACCAAAACATACAAAAAATTTAAATACAAGATCACTGATATAACCAACGACATTTCATATATATGGTTTTAGATAATTGGGGAAAAAATTGAAATAAACAATACCCATTATTTAGATAATTAATTTTCCTTCTATACCTAGATTTTATTATTCTGTATTAATTCTTCAACATCTCCCATTAAAATCAAAACATCAAAAAAATATCATGATATAAATAATTTAATCAAAATATTCAGTAAAATGGGGAAATAGAAATATAATAATAGTGACCTCAAATGATTAGTAAGGGTAAATGTAAGTATTAAGAAATGAATTTCATTAGTGAGAATATAATGATAGTATGTTTTGATGAAATAATGAAAGTGGATAATCATAACATAAGAATATTCATATGCATCAATACCATGATCATCAATCAAAAAAAATGGAACAACGATCTATCAAATTCAAATGTTATAAGAATCAATAATCATGATCCATGATATTTTAATCTCGATCAAATTAATCATTAAAACAATTAAAAATAATTATAAAAATGTTTTGGTATCTTGGAACATCATATTCATAACCCATTTTGACCATGTTATAAATAACCAAATCCATGTAAAATCTATAGGAGAAACTCCTCGGTAACTCCATCATTAACACATTTAAATACAATGAACAATACATAATGCATTGGAGCCCTATCTGGGTGCACTGATCATATAATATATTTTGGTCTCGTCAAGAACTATCTAGGTTCACCCATCATATATGTTATACTATGCTCACCTAGTACTATCTAGTCTGACCCGTCATGTAGGATATATCAGGCTCACTCGATGCTATCTCAGAAGACCCATCATATAAACTATATTGGGATCACCCATAATCTATAATGGGGTTCAACCCTTAAAATACGAAATATGAGTAAAAAAATTTCATCAATAGTAAAGTCTATGTACCATTCATTAATAAAAAAATTAGCATCGTTCAGTTTTTAATCATAATTGTAATCAATGTTCATTCATTTCTTAATTAACTAATAGAAATTAAATTGTGTTCAAAAAAGTATCACAATCTATCTAAAATAAAATAAGGATGGTATCAATAAAATATACCCTAGTGTAATTTAAGTAGTATAAAGGTTTTTTTTTTTGAAATTTATGAATGAAAATACCAACAAAATAAAATTTAAAAAATTATTGAAAAAAATAACATGTTCACATTGAGTAATCTCAAAGGATTTCTTCATAGACGGAAAATGATTTTGAAATATCACGTTGAATATTTATTAGGGAAAATACCATAGTAATTTTCAAAAAACATGTTTAAAATCATAAACATTCAAAAATATTAAATGATATATTTTAAATTAAAATAACCATTTAAATTTAAAGGTCAAATTTTAAATCGACGATTGGTCATGATAGTAGAAATAATTTATTCTTTCTGAGTATTTTAAAAAAGATTCCTCTCATATTTTCAATAAAAGACCAAAATTTTATATTTTAAGAAATGAAAGAAATATTTAATTTCAAAAATTAAAATGAAAATCATATTATTTTTAAAAGTTACATTATTAAAATAGTAAAACATTTTTTATTGTTTTAGAAAAAATGGATTTGGAATAAATATTATTTTCGATCAATGAGATAAACGATGAAAGATTAACCTAAAAAAATTAGTTAGTAATTGTATGTAACAATGAGAGGAAAATTGTAATAATAACTGAAAATTTAATGAATTAACCAAGGATAATTAACAATATTTTGTTCAAGAATATTATAATATATTATTTCCTCCCAAAGAACCTTGACCATAAACAATCCTGAAAATAAAAAAAGATAGTATCATAAATACATTAATACTTTAGTAACTCCTCGATCATAAGCATCATGAAAGATAAAAAAAAGAAGAAAATTAAATACCATGAACATAAATATATTACAGAAATATGATATAAAAGGAGAAATAAACACATCTCATGAAAATCATAGGCGCATAACATAACATAATTACCAAATAATACAATATGAGATAATACTCCATTATAATGATCCTAACGTTAAGATGAGAATTAATCAATTAATTAAATATTTCAATAAAATGTAAATATGAGTTAAATAAATTTACATAAAATATAATATAATTATATTTAATTATATACATAATAAGATAAAATCAGTGAAAATGTAGATGTAATAAAACCCAATGAAAAGAAATTGAGTTATGAAATTATTTACCACACAGTAACTTTCATGTTAAATATCCTTGGATGAAATAATTCAGAGTAAAACAAAAAATACCTATATATTATTCATTATGTTACATGTAAAAGGGGTAATAGATACACAATAATAAATAAATTAGGTACATAACATTAAAATGTTCTTTAATGACTATTTTCAAATAATTTGTCAATAAATTCATATTGAGTAGGAAATTTATATATATAATTTTTAAAATAGTTAAAACTATTCATAGCCTCCAATTTAAAGGCTAGGTTATAACATGCATATATTTTTTGATTTATAAAAGATCATTGTTGCATGTGGAATACACTATAAAACTTAATGATCCAATTTTAAAATCTCATGTAGTTATATAGATACCTATTAAATCAAATAAAGTGTGAGGGGAAACTATGACTAGATGGGTGGGTTTTATAAATGATAAATTGATGATATTTTCTATAGGTTATATTTGATAAAATAAAATTTATAATATATTAGATTAAAATAGTGGAATCATGTGAAAATGGAAGATATTCGACATAATAAAGATATATTCACGCATATTATGGGTGAGATATAAAAAAACTACTAATTATTGTGTATTTTCTATTATTAATAATTTAATTCTCATACACATTTCCATTTTTTATTTGAGAAATGATGAAATTCAATACACAATATATGTTTATTATTTAATAGTTGATGAATGTTGATTTAATCTATATTATAAAATATTTTATCAAATATTGTTCTCACTGATTAATCCCCTCCAATAATACATAAATATTTAAATAATATTATCATTTTTTCTTGATATCTAATATCCAAAAATGGTTTACTATGTGAAATATAATTTTTTATTCTACTCTAAAATATCTATATATTATCATAAATATGAAATGGTTTCTATATTATACATAATAAAATTCCCATTAAGAATACTTGGTGTAGAAATCATGTTTTTATACTTAACATAATTCCATAAATTTAAACTCGACACAAATCTTGGATGTGTTACTAGATGAAATCACCTATATGTATAATTGACTGAAAATTTATGTTTTATACCATATGAAACATTCAATTCATTATAATCAGTATATATCATCAAGTGATTGTCCAACAAATTCAAGGGGAATATTAATATACTTGAAAAAAATCACTTCTTACTACTCCAAAAAGTAAATAGAATTATAGTCTATGAATAATACTCTATTTTTATAATAACCATAAAATATTTTATAAAAACTATATCACCCAATATTAATAATATATTCATCAAATTATATTAGTCAGGAAACATAAATTCATATTATTTCATAATATTTATTTTGTTTTGGGTTTTTTTATTTTTTTTAAAGAATAGAAAATAAAAAATATGTCATAACTGGGAAATTATGATTTAAGAGAGATAGAGAGCGAGGAGTGAAATATGTATAGGGTGGAGCGGTAAATAATAAAATCTAATATTCACTAGGAAAGATTAAATGAGTAATATGGTATGTTTTTTCTACTTTTTTTATTTCCAATTTAGATGTGGATGATTGATGGATCCACCATGTTTGATAAGGCTTTGTAAAATCTATCAATTCTGATTTATTTTGTTCATGAATTCATCAATATATAATTTTATTATTCTATATATTATTCAAAATAACGTGTGTAAGAGTATGATTTAGAATTACTAACATAAATTTGATGATTTAGATAATATTAGATATTGATTTTTAAGATTCATATACCAATATAGTGTATGATATAGTTCACTTATATTCGAAGGAACATTTAATGTAAGTGGTGACATATAATTCAATATTTAAGTGGTTAGATATCTAATAAAAATGATTATCTACCAAAAATAATTTTATTGAATTGATTTATGAAAATGGATGACATATAACATATTAGCTAGTAAGAAAATATGAAAGGAAATCATGAATGAATAAACATTATAACGAACCAACATGGAAGATTATATAAAATCAAAAAAATAAAAAATAATTAAAAAATAATTGAAAATTATAAATATGAAAATCAATAGGAAACCAATACATAAGTGAAAATTTGTATATAATTGAACACTTTCAATATAGGTGGAGTCTTCAAATAACTCATTATTAAACTATTTTTACTAAAAATACAATTATAAAATTACATTATAGTAAATAAATTGTAATACTAGAGTATTACATGTTCATTCATACATTTTTTGTACCATAATAAATGAATATAATATTACAAAAAACCCATAATGGAGAATACTCAATAATTGAGTTACACCACCATGTAAAATATATATAACTCATTGTCTGAAAGAATAACACATTAAGTGTTTTAGAATCAAAAATATATATATTATCTTTTAAAAAAATTACAAGCCAAGAAAATTATAGTTTATATGATTTAACAACACTGCATCCATAAATATTTCCATGAAATCAAAACTGTAAATGATAAATCATAAAAATATCCAATTTTAAATATAAGTTAAAATATAAACCATTTCCCTGTTATAATTTCAACTTATGAAACAACCCACATGATAAATATATCTATAGAATTAATGAATCTACAAAAAAATGTGTATTGACCATCAAGCTTTCTTAATCTTAGATTGGTTAGTCAATGATATAGGAACGCATATTAACACATTGAGGAATATAATAAAACTTCTACATTAATATTGTATTTTATATTTTGAAAACCAAATTAATGTATTTAATAAATTAAAAATATATTTATCTTAAAATAAGGCATGATTCTTTCATGATTTAGTAGTGAATAAATCATCCCTAATTATAGATTCAATAAATAGGTATATTATTTAACTTCTCTGTCATGGTATGAAGTATAAAAAACAACAACATATTTTTTATCATTAATAAAAATATATGTTTAGATATTTTATTAAAAAATATCTTATTTCCATATAATAATGTTCAATATATGGAATTAAATATTCATTAGATATAAAAGGGGATGGTCTAAAAAAATTTAACTTGAGGTTGAGTTATTCATGGTGGGGTCCTCTAATACAGTTTAAGGTGTTAATATCAAGAGATATTTTTGGGAAATTTTAAGTTAATTTTATAATTTATGAATTTTTTCGATGTTTATATGATAATATGTAGAAGAAGTTTCCACAAGAATGTAGTGTTTTGGCTAGAAGAGAATAATTGAAGAAGGTAAAGTGAATATGTTTAATGTGTTGGTTTTTTTTCATTACATAAATCATATTCAAACACATATTATATTATCTTTTTTATTTGATCTGATTTATATTCCACAGTTTTGGAGTATATCATTATAATTGGAATAGATTTGATGATGTTTGTCGATGTTTGGAAGTTCTTTTTTAATTGAGTTCTTTTAGTTTGAAATCTTCCTATATCCCAAGAACATAAAAAGAGATATTACAACTCTAAAATTAATATTTAAAAAATGGATAAGTAGTTTGGAAGATTAATCCCTGAATTAATATGAGTTATTTAGTAATTAAATAGAATCCCTGATGACTTTAGAACATTATAAGAGTAAATAGAACAACGTAAGAGTCACCCCATATACCATAAGATTAAATTATGACAACATATGATAATGGAATAACTTTCTAAGAGTGAATACACCCTTATTCAGAGTCAATATGATTCCAGAAGAGTGAAATTGATTTATATATGTGTATCCTCTAACATTTTAGAGTATCATAGACACATTAAAAGAGTAAACTTATACTTGTACATGTATTTCCAAAGGACATTATATGATTTATATACTATTATGAAATATCAATTGATGTTAAAAATGGAAAAGGTTAGGAAATAAAAAGGACATATTTTGATTCATTACAAACATAATAAAAACCGCATTCTCTATGAAAATTGACATTGGAAAGGATTAAAACCATGCTTTAAAAGAGATATTTTACACTTATAAAATGATTAATTGATCAAATAATTTGAGATAAATGAAATTTCTAAAGAATAAAATCCAACATTTCTAGAAAAAATATATTCTATACAATATAATATCAAATTATGGATCTATTAATCATCATTTATTGAAATATATAAAAGGACATTTTTTATTTAACCATTAGTGGATGATGATTCTCTCCCTGAAAATATTTTTTCACCTCTATGATATATATTCTATGTTAAAATTATGTTTAATTATTTACCCATGTTGTGATGCATCATATTACACTATGAATCCACATAAAAAGAAACCTAAAATAAAAATTAATATGAAAAAATTTGTAAGAAGAAGAATAAGAAGAAATATCCAAGTGTAGTTAGAGATTGTTATCCTATTGATTTTTAATGAATAAAATTGAATTTTTAGATGTAAAATAACTACTACTTGATGATATAATATTTTTAGTGATGTGTAAATAATTAATTTTTTAAAAGTAAATGAAAAATTATACAAAAATATCATCAAATAGAGTAATAGATAGGTAAATAATAAGATGTTTTATTCTGTGAAAGTAGAAAAATAATAAAAACAAAAAATAATATTGAAATAAAAAAGGAACGTAAAATCTTGTTGAAGAATATTTAATTATTGAAACCCCATTTTTATATATTTTATTCAAGTGAAGGAGTACTTACTCAATAAAGATAAATATTTTGATCATGTTTTATAGGGAAAATCATTTATTATTACAGTGTTCATGATGAAAATAGCATACTATACTATATTAGGGGAATCCATACCATGTTAAGGATTATTATTCATATTTTTTCAGGGTGGAACTGCATTGATATTTTTTTACATATTGTGATTTTTAATTTGTGTGTGTAATAATGATATATGTAATTAAAATAAAAACATGATAAGGATAGTTATAAAAGGAAAAAAGAAATTATAGCAACTGATTCAACTCCCTCACAATAATTTCCATAAAATTTATATTTTTAATTTTTAGAGTCTTATGTAAATGAAAAACAAGGGGATTTTAAATTGTTTTTAGAATAACTAATATATATGGAATTTTCATATTCTCCCCTTAATTTCAACTAATAGTTCAGATAAATTTGAATTAAAAACTTGTGTATTTTTTCCCATGCTAAAGGTATTCCATTAGAAACAACTCTTAGGATGAACTTGGAGAATGATGATTGTTCAAAAAATTCATAATTTCATCTATTTTAGATAAGGGGTATCTAAAATTAAAAGGTAATAAGTCATAAAATAAAATATAGGAAAAACTGGAAATCTATTATAAATATTGAAAAATGGAGATGCTTGTGAAACTATAGTTTTAGATATTATTATATAAAGATCTAAAAATAATAGTAGATAAAACTGTAGGTGTATTATTCACCTTATACAATAATATTGTGATTACTTTAAAATGGTTTAGTGAAATGATAAAGGAAACACTAGTTTTTGAGAAAATTATTCAAATTTTTGCAAATATGGTTGATATAAGAGTCTTAGAAGATTAAGACGTAGATTTTGGAACACTTAATTTAGATGAAATACATTAAATCTGAATTGTATATGAATTGTGGAACAATAGTGTCTCCAATAATAATTCAAAGGCTGAAAATTAAATTTTTATTTAATACTAAATATTAAAAAAACATAAAAAAAATGTTTTAGAATATGGTTGTTCAAAATTAGATTAATATATTTCTTATAATTTTTACAAAATCATAGAAGTCATGTCTAGTAGCAAGATACTTTTATAAAAAAAATTTATGAGAAATAGTCACCTAATGTGTTTCATGTGTGGATACATTAGATGATTAAAAAAATAATTTTTAAAGAAGAATAAGATAATGAAGATCGGGATGAAAGGACATAAAATTAATTTAATAAAAAAGATACCAAATTTGATAAATTAATTTCTTAAAAAAAAGTAGAATGAATGAACCTATATATATTTATTATATTATTGAATATTTTTGAGGATAATGATAATAGTAAATATTATTAGGAATTTTAGGATTCAAGTTATATTGATGAATAACTATTGATTTCTAATGTTAGTGAGAAAGAATTCACCAATGATGAAAGTAGTGATGTTTTGTTTGATTAAGATATATAATTGGAACTTTTGTTGAATTAATAACTCATAAGGTAGATTTTAAATCTTTCATCGTTTGATAAGGAGATCAAAAATTTGAAGAGAGAAAATAAATTCATAATAAATAAATAATTTTTTCATACTGAATAAGAATCAATGTTGTTTAATAATGTTGATAAAATAATTAAATTTAATACTAAGGAAATGATTTTAAAATTTTATATTAAAGAGAAATATAAAAAAATATAATAAACTTGAGTCCTTCTATCTAATTTTGACTACTTTTGAGAAAGAATTAGATATGTACATATCAAATTTCAATAATTTTAATAAAATTTTGATAGTAAAAAAAATGAATAAATCAATGAATAGTGTTTAAGATCCAAAGATTTAAGTTTACATTCACTAATAAATATCACACTCATAGGGTAAAAAGACATTAAATTGTTAGTGTGAAATATAATTTTAATATATAAGTAAATGAAACACTATTTATATATACATAAAGTGATCTATATAAATATAGATATTAATCCAATAGAGAAGTAATAGAAAAAATTTATACCTTTGGTAATTCCAAAAAACCTAGAATGAATACTCTATCAATGATGAAGGTGTCTCGATTCTATAGTATTTTTTTCAGAAAAATTCTTTATGATTGATAGTAAAAATAATAAGATAAAATATATGTTAAACTGATTATAATAATATATGTGTATATATAAATAAATTTTTAAATTTATTATTTCTACTTTATATATTTTCGGCACTGAGAAATGATTTTTTTATTAATTACAAAAATTAATATGAGCCTATATGTTTTGTGAGTTAATCTATGGGGGAGAGTTAGCCTATTCAAAATGGAAAATTTCTAAATTAAATTGAAAACTATATAATAAAGGTTGATAATTAATATTAACCATTAGAACAATTTTTTGGAAGTTATAACAATCTAGGTCACCATATTACATGTATGATTAAGTATGAATTATAATGCATAAAATTATTTTAAATATAATGGAAAAAAGAAAAGCCTTTTGTTTTCGAAGTAACACTCAATGAATCAATGAAAAAATATCAAATTAATCATGATAGTAGATGTTCTTCATACAAGGTAGAATATTTAAATCAATACAATTATATCAAAAATATAATCAATGGATCTGTGACCATGGGAATTATGATTCAATCCAAATAAAAGTAGTATGATTAACAATGATTAGAAAATAAAATATTAAATCATAGAACAGATTATATATTGATGGGTTCAAATAATATTTTTATGTTTATCTCAGCTACTTGATTAAGGTAAAGAAGTTTTTCTACAAATAGATGGACTCTTCTTTAGGATTATTAAGGGAGTATTTGTTTTTAAAAGAGGAAATACATATATTGGAAACATTTTTAGGTTGGTGTTATGGAAAATTCATGTTATATAATCTTTAAATAAGGACAATATTGGTGACATTATCAAAAATTAAATGCCTAATATTATCAAAGGGTAAAATATTCATGATGTGATCAAATTTTAAAGAAAAATTAAATAGATATGGTCTACATTTCTAATGGAAATGATTATTAATTCACCACACATGAAGGTTTATATTTAGACATGTCATCCATTAATTATTATACATTGAGAAATTTATGGGGCTTATAAGGAAGTAGAAAATAAGTAAAATAAGATATTTTATTTATATTATTGATTAAATAAATCTTATCAATTGAGTTATATTTATGATATATAAGTTAATGTATTTGAAATTGAAAGATAATTTTATAATAAGTATTATAAATATTTTTTTTGTCTCCATGAAAAAGATATTGGAAGAAAATAGTGAAGAATGTACTACTAAAATATTTGAGGATATTCACATTGAACATAGTGCACCATATACGTAATAAAATTGAATCGTTAAATATAAGAACAAAACAATTTATGGAGAGGGTTATATTATTTTAATATATAATGATACTTATAATTATTTATATATATTAGAATTTATATAAATTGTTCATGTTGAAAACATATATTTTTATATGTAAAATTATAAAAAGTATTCATACGAGACAGAAGACACTGTTTTAGTAGTGTCAAAATAAATTTTATTGATACTATTATTTTAATGGTACTATAACACACAAAGAAAGTTATTTCACATCAAAATAAAAATTTATAATTCAATATAATGAATTGATTTTTCATGAAGAATTGGATTATGTTTCTAAAAATAATTTTAGTTTAAAAGAAGGGTTTGATGGATTTGATGATTAGACATATTCTAGGGATGTGGATCAACCTCACTCATCTCAATGAATATTGAGAAGAAAATGTAATAATTATATCATTATAAAAGATAAATGAAAATAATTTTATATTATATGATGATTGGGGTTGCAAATAGACACCTAATTTGGTTCATATGTAGTACTAATAGATATGAATAATTCATTGGTGAACCAAGCATGATTTGACGCTATACATGATGAATTATATCATATTGATAAAAATGAAACATTTTAGTTGGTACTGAAGCTTAAAAAATCAGAATGATACTATAACCAAGTTGGAGTTTTGAAAAAAAAAATGAAATGAGAGATTGTTTGGGAAATAAAAAAGGATATTTTTTAAAATATTACTATCATATTGAAGGAAAAATATTAATGAAACCATCACACTGGTATCTTGATTAGATACCATTAGTAGATTTCATATAAATAATGAAAAATGGAAATAAAATATATTGTAAATAGATTCTAATTATTCCTTACTGAATTCATTATTATAATAGGATCTATATGTAAAACCCCGAGATTTTAAAATAAGGACGTTATGATCAACAACATGTTCGACAAACAATAAGAGGTTAAACCACATGAGAAAAATATAACCGATATAATATATCCATTAATTTTTTGGTTATGAATAATATTAACTAATTTATTATATATATAAATATATTTAAATTTAAAAATCAATATAAATTAGTAAAAAATTATTAATTAATTAATCTTCAGTAATGTCATCTTATTCTTCAAAAATATATTTTCTTAAAAAATTTAATTAGTTTTTGTGAAGTCATATTATAACCATTTATTAATAAAATTTGGAATATTTTTTTATAAAAAAATTATCTTCATTTTTTAAATTGGTATATAAAAATTTACTTTGGGTGTAATTTTTTGTTTTTTGTAAGTTGGATATTTTTCAATGAATAGTTAAAAAATTGTAAAAATTTAATTTAATTTCTACAAATTAAGTAAATTTTAATGTTCCATTAGGTTGAGAATATTATTAAAAATGATAAAAACAATTATTTATATATATTCCATTTATTTAAATTTTAATTACCATTATATTTTATTTTTGAAGAAGTAAAATTTTAGGTTTAAAAATAGATTTTGCGGAGAAATATTTTGAAGTGAATAAAGTCTCTCCATTTTAATTAATTAAATAAACCCCAATGCGGAATTATTTAAATAAAATATATATATTATGTTTCAATAAATATTAATTGATAATTTTATAATGATTATAATCCTTCATAGAGTTAATATGAAAAAATGTTTTGCATGAAAAATACAGTTAATGAAAACTTCATTTTTCATCATGTATGTGGGATTATTTCTAAATTAAAATCAGCCAATTCTATGAAAAGGATTTAGTAAAATGGATTTTATAATTTGATTAAAATTAATTTATATTATCAAATAAAATAAAATAATTTATTAACCATATTTAGGAGTGAAATAAATAAAAAGTAATTTCTATAGTTAAATAGAAAACAATTTTACCAAGGGTTATACAAAACATATATGGTTCTAAATGATATAAAAACTTTTAAAACTATATAATGGAAATATTTATATTATATCTTATTTAATTTATGACAATGACAATTTTAGAATATTTTAGAATGTGAAAAGTATGCGAACATATTTTTCTTTTCCATAATTACGTGTGTGTCACCCACTTAACATATAAATGGCCACCCCCTATCCACTCCTACTAAAACCTTGTGAGAACATTATATCGGCCAATATATACCCAAATATATTATTTAATTCACTACCTAAGTCATATATTACCTAGATTGATCATAAATACATCCGACAACTTCTTTTGGTTCTTACCTAAGGAGGTTTCCAAAGAAGTTGTATCATGCTTAACCGAACATCATTATTTTATATTTTATCCCACCTAATTTAAATATTATTCAATTATTATTTTATAATAACGAAAAAATCTACCATATACTAATGTGTTGTTATACTAGTGTAATTACCTAAATACATATCATCTTCCATAAAATGGGGAATGAAATTATTATTCGTGTGTACGATAGACTACCGCCTCACAAATAGATGTAATTTATTTACCAATATTACCATTAATGGATTGTGGTAAATATGTATTTAAGGTATAAATATGATATTTGTGACATATTTATACTTCTTGAGTTATTATATCAGTCGTACCTTCTTTATTTCCATTCTGTGGGGGGATATGATAATGTCACTCATGTGTACAGTGTACTACCGCCTCACAAAGCGATGTGATTATTTTTTTCAATAACTATTTACCTTAATGGTAATAATTATAATTTTAAAAAATATATTTTAAATAAATTAAATTATAATGATATTCATGAAATATTTATCATTCTTAATTGATAATATATCATTTTCATTCCTACACTAGAAAATTACAATGTCGTTCATGGGCGTGTGGTCTACCACATCTAGGATGCGATGTGAATATTTATTCATCACTAAATCCCATATATGATATATATATATTTAAATTAATAATGTTATATTAATTATATTTTGATAATTTAGGAAATATAATATTATTCATATCTACTTTCTATAACGATCATTGAAAAATGGAAATATTACTGATGCGTATGTGTAACGTCTTAACCAAGGAACCCACATTCCCCATGCCCTGAGAAAGTGGGTAACATTTCATCAAGCTTACATACCCATATTGAAAAGGATTCCTGATAGAATTGATAGTATAAATTTGGTATGGTGTGGAGACTATACCCTCTTATTAGAGTGGTGCATCAGAAACGACTATAAATATGAAATATAATAAACATATATTAAATATACAAAATAATAAATTGGTGGAAGAGTAATGAAATGAATAACATAATTATAACCAAAATACACTATGCAATGTCATATTCAAGTATAAATATCATGGTGATATCAAAAAAGGGAATAATGGTAGACTCATACAAAATGCTATAAAAAAAGTACTTGATGTACTAGAGCTGATTTACTAGATTCTGATGAAAAGGCCCGGTTCTCTAATCATAATATCCATATATAAGTAATCATATAAATGAATGGTAGTATATATATTTCTTCTATTATTACCTCTAAGATGATAATATTATTGTGTACCAAATGTATCCTTAGTAGTGTGTGAGTTAAAAAATCATAGTAGGCCATGACCAATGGTGTCTACACATAATCCAAGCAGTGCTCATAACAAAATCGTGTGCAAGAATAAGTAATTAATTTACAAAACTGAATAAATAAATTACCTCCAACTCATGTTCCTAAAGCATATCTAAAATCACTAAATGTTTAGGCTCATTGTTTGAATAGAGTGTAATCAGTTACTATATATATAGTAATATATAAATATAGTATAGTATAGTAATATATTACATCCTCCTATATGATCCAGTGCATGCAGACATAACTGTCTATATACATAGAATACTATGTTGTAGCTAGACTAGGGCATCACTAAGAAATCTATGGCCAGTTTAATGAGATTATAAGCTCATGCAATAGGGTACATGCCTTATATATCATAATGAGTGGGGGATACTAAAATCATCACTCAAGTTAGTGATTGTGGCATCATGTAAACACTAGATCAAGGGATGTGGAAAATCAATCCAAACGTACAAGTACTATAAATGGTGTGAGACATCATTCTCAACAACCAATGTAAAAGAGCATGATATCTTCATGCTCAACAAATCACTTACCATTGTACCAAAACCTCTATAATGATGTAATAACAAGAATAACATTTAGCATGAGGCAATACAATTCATGCGTCATGTTTTTCAATACCATGTATATATAAAAATGTCAATGTAGTTCAATTTAAGTAATTCATAACAAATTAATAATAGGCAATTCCATTCAACCCTTTCATCATTTCATTTAATCCATTCATTTTAATTTAAGTAAACTTAATCCATTATACAAAATCTATCCCATATGATCAAATCCATTTGATTTATTTAACATGTAATTTCAATTCATAATGTTCATTGAGTCATCTAGAAATATTCTATGGTCAAAGAGGTAATTCAAAACCTAGGAAGTTGCTACTTTAAGTTATGCCAAACTTTTAATAGTTTCCTTGGGATCTATTAATCAATAATTAAATGAATGAAATTCCATTTTATAAATAAGTTGAATATATTGGTGGTGATCCTAGTATATACACATTTAACTGTAAGGGGAAATTAAACTTTGCACATGAAAGGGGTGTCCATATGTGAGTTCAAAATTCTATAAACAAATAAAAAAATATGTAAGGATGTGTATCATGGGGTGATGATCAATTAGACATAATGGACTGAATTGAATGGGGTTGTTTAAAAAAAATTCATTCAACACAATTACTTAATTATGAAACACCCAAACTCATGGTGATATATGACAAGAACACCATCCTTAAGGACGTAGATGGATCCTCATCTGATGGAGGCCTTATATTTGGAGTGGGTTGGAAGAAATTGATGAAATGGTCCAACACCCTGGAAATTGTGGAAAAGAACATTCACATAAATAATGCAATAGATTTAATGGAAAACTGAAATATGAAGGTAGATGATTATAGAAATTACCCAAATGGATATATCCCTTCTAAATAATCTTGATATGCTCTTAGAATGGTGGGAATACTTGGATGAACATGTTGATCGAGATGGAATGATATAGGAGGAGGAGCTCAAAATCGTCCATTGGAGGAAGAATGGTGAAACGAAAATAGGGTTAAAAGGTTATGTGTGGGAAAACAAAAATTAAAACTCAAAACATAATGGTTCTTGGTTAAGGAACAAAATATACTAATCAATTTGAAAATTGAGTATAATATAATGCATGTGGATTTTCCCCACATGGTTATGGTGCATAGTTTCCAAAACCATGTGAAAACCATGTGAAAAAACCAATATAAAAACATATAATTTCTCACATGGACGTGTGCCTGGATTCACATGGTTGAATATAAACATTTTTTATCCTACTGCACCTCTGTTTCACCCAATAATGATAAAGGAAACCTTGTAGCATGGGCTTCACAATTTCATCAAAATGTGTACCCCAATTATTTAGCCCACTTTTTGGATCTATAGGATTCAAACAATACCCTATTTCTCCAAGAACCATCCATTTTTTGTGGTGAATGTTTAAAAATACTGAACCATAGCTTTAAATTGAAAAACAAACTTTTCATAACTCTAGGAAAAGACTAGTCATTACAACCTCCCATCCATAAAGAATCTCATCCCCAAGTTGTCCTTCTAATAGAAAAAATTTATTTTCAGCAACGATTTCTGTCAACCGAGATCGTATATCAACTTCTCGTTCCCATATCTCATATTATACTTGGTTGTACTACCATATAGATATTACTAAAAGAAATGACCTACATTAGAGTGTCTCCACACTCCAATACACAATAAAAATGGGATACTCATCAAAGGATGTATATACATCTAATTCATCCTCATCAAGGTAAAATTCACTTGGTTGGATGGGATTATATTAGTGAACCTTAGACACATGTAATACATATTTCATATACCAGTATATATAAATAAGTTCCAAAAAGTTATCTACTGTTCCAAACCATTCCACAAACTCAAGGGGTCCAAAACACTTCAGCGATAGCTTACCCAAAATCCCAATATGTCTATGCCCCATCATGGGTGAGAATCATAGGTAAAAATGGTCTCCGACCATGAATTCAAGGGATCGCCAAACATATTTTGGAATATGAATGTTTTCTAGACTTAGCTGTCGTCATAAATTTTTTATTTTTCAATACCTTCTCTATAGTTTCCTACACGAGATGTGGTCCAGGAATACCTTCCTACCCTACCTCGATCTTGATCATAGTTGTGCAGAAATACCTACCATACAACGCTTCATAATGAAATATTTCAATGGTTTCTTGAAAGATTTTATTATAAGAAAACTCAATGAGGGAAATGTATTTCAACCAGTAACCCATAATGTTAGGGACACATTTATAGAGTGTGGCCTATTGAAACTGAATCAAACCCTATATATTTTTATTGGTCATAGGGTTATAGGTGATGCTCTTAATTACCTATGTACCCAAGGCCTTATACAACACCTTATAGAACCAGCATGTGAAACTAGAGTCTTTGTCAGAAATGATAGACCGAGGAGACCCATGAAGATGTAAAACCTCCCGAATGTAAAGACTCCCTAAATGTTCTTCCAAGAAGGTAACTTTTACATGTAATAAATATGTGACCCTTGATAAACAATAGACAACAGAACACATTATATCCCTTCCATGAGGGGATCTAGGTAGACTCTTCTTGAATTATGTTGAAACATAATCCCATTTACACTTGGTAATGGGAAGTGGATGTAAAATACATATTTCACCCATATTTTATCTCATCACTTACTGATTAATGGAACCACCCCCAAATCACTTATTATTTTTAGTCAAAAATACTTCTGAGAAAAAAGTGGGAAACCACGAAATCCCAAAGCCAAAAATTAGACAATAGAGTTGGAAATCATAAAATCATAAAGAACAAAACTATGATTGTTAGAATCACATACATTGTATAGATCCCATAAAAATATTTATTCTTGGTAAACAGATAATTCCAAATGAAGTCTTAAATGTGAGATTATAGATTGTCCCATGTCAGGATGTACTCTTCCATGCTTTTCTTATTTTCATTGAATCCCTATACAAAAAATAAATTCTTCTTGACTAACCCAGTCCCTTGGGTTATTTTCAATATCAATTCAAACCGCCATTTATAATATTTCATCTACATCCTCCCTTTTGGAACTATGTTTGATGGTATCATCATGAATTTCTTCAATATAATGATGTTTAGATCCATGTAATTCTTATGCACTCTATTTTTCTCTTCCAATGAACCCCTACCCATGATTCTAAATGTCACCACACATTTCTTTTAGCTTTAAAATTAACAGACCTGAACCCAACCTTCACTCCTGATCTTGAACCATTGGTTCACAATTCATTCCATTGGTCGTGGTAGTTAATATTTTTTTCATTGGATTCAGTAGTTTAGAGTAGTCTTTTCTCCTTTTATTTTTCTTTCCATTAATCACAATACACCCCCTTAGGATTTTCTTTTATTAATAGAGTATTCATTCCTAGATCTATTAGATCCCACTATTCTTGGTCTAGTCATCTAGCTCCTAGACTTTTCTTCTCCAATACCAACCCATCCTCCTATAGAACTTTAATGAAATTTAAAATCGCGTTGGCTTCCATATCAGTTCTAAAATTATAACTAATTAATGCATTCATTCTACCCCTGTTACATGAATATTTTTTACAGTTTTTGGTCCCATATCACTTGTACACAAGATAAGCATCTACTTAGTCAAAATCCTTACCATGATGCACTAGTTCTCCATACTTCCCAAATGATCCATTACCCTAACCCATGTTGCATTTTGTTCTGAATCCACCTGAGCTAATTTAACATCCTATAGAAAACTAGTCTTATGGGAAACCACTTACCCATACATGATAACTCTAGTTCTCACGATATCAGCATAGGAAGGAGAACCCGAAGTAGGTCAGTTCTCATCCAGAACATGAAATATCTATTTTTTACACCCAAATAATGCTTCAAGGTTTCTAAAATGTATGAGATCGTCAGATCATCCGTGAATTTATCCATTGGTAATGGATGGATTGTGGAGATTTTATCAACCGCCAAATTTGTAACTGTAATAAAATCACAACCCTTCCTTTAATGGTTCAATCCACTAAAATATTGTCGAATAATAATCTCTTTAGAATGTAGTGACCCTGATAGTTCCACGTTTTTATATATTCATATGGACACCACACTTTGTTCATGTAACACTCCAATTAGATCCTCATTTTTCAAAACACCATAATCAGTCTCCTTTTCATAATAGTTTCTTCCTAGCCCAACCAACATCATCTGATAGGGGTTCTATCTCCATCATATACACTCTGACTATTAATGACCCATATTCTAACAATAGGAGATAAAATATAACCAAGATTCATAAAAAAATAAATGTTTATTGTGGAAATCCTCTCAAACAACATCCTAAATAAGCTCAACATGCAGTCTTGAAACAACCACTTCAATACATATACACGGGGAAATAGGATGATAAACTTCCCTTTTTCTACCATTAGAACATAAATAAAAGATATAATGATACATTAACATTGAAATGAGTAATGGTTATGAAAAAATTGGGTTTTTTGGGAATATTACCGAATTCCCTATGGCTAGTGAATCATGTTTCTTGTGGATGTCATAGGACCACCTAAAGAGGAAGAAATGGGATCCATGGTAGGGATGGGGAGTGAGCGAACTAGACTAGGTAAAGATTTACTTTGAGGAGAACATAACCATGATGTGTTTGGAATTGATAATACCAACCACTTATTGAACCTTTATATCCCAATAACCAAAAATTTATCGGTCAGAATAATAAACCAATGGGATATGTTGCTTGAATCATGATATTAGTGTCAAATTAAGTAAAGAAGATGCCTCAGTGAAATTCGAGGAATATATTGACAATTGCGGGAAGCTCTTAAACAACTATGGGACTTTCAGGCTAATTAATATTTGAGGAAAGGTTGTGAGATAATAGGGATTATAAAATGGAAAAAATTAATGGGAGCCATCGCGGTAGCCATCGCTACGTGGGACCCATACATTACTATGGAATAAAAATTTACCATCCCCATCCATAGTCAAAACTAAATATGAATCATTATATGAGACCCTTTCCCATAGGAATAGGCCCTCAGGATTTGATAACTCCTATATATTAACTATTCTAGAAGAGTATAAGTCACTATTAAGGGTTATAGGATAGTTTGAGCATGGTCCTCTTGAACCACAATTTGTATCAATGAGGACAAGTTCATGATAATCCATTCTCTACTAGATTTATGAACATCCATATTCTATGTAAATCTACTAAATGTATCATCCACTATGTTTCCTTTACCAGGAATATATAAAATCTCCAAATAAAACAACTGTATCTACTCAACCCACCAGTACTATCTGAGATTTATATTTCAATGTTTAAAGAAATAATTCAAGATTTTTTTATTATTGTACACCGAAAAATGAACTATAAGAATATTTTCTCCCTAATAATGTCGATACTTAAAAACTTTAACTAGCTCAAAGTCATGTATCAAGTAATTCCACTCATGAGGACTCAACTGAGGAGTCCCAAATAGGATGACTCACTAACCCTGCATCAAAAGAGATCCAAGATGAATACCTAATTCATCATAGTATACAGTATATATTCTTACTAGATCTAGTAGAATTAGTATCAATAGTGAATTTAAATGTGAATAAAAATCATAAAGTAATTCTTAAAAATATTATGACCATAAAAATTTTACACTTTTCTTTTAAAATCCCATAAGCGGCACTGCAAGGAATGAAAAATTTTAGATAAAGAGTCTATAAAACTTGGCTAGCCAAAAGAAAATATTAATTTAAAAAATGTACATTTATAATTACAAGGAAACATAATCTCTCAGTTTCTCTAGGTATATTGAGACTACTGGCTCTGAGATGATGTGACATAGGAAGTAGAATTTGTTGACACAAAAGTGTCATTTACTGAGATTAGCATAATGATAATTATATCAATGTCTATCCAGCATGATATCATAATGGGTTTCATGGTCGTGTAAGGAGGGTGAATACACAAATATATCATCCATAAAGACAACAATTAATGAATCCGTATACATGTGGAAAGTACATATCTTAAGATCCATACATATTTCTGGTGTGTTTGTGAGTCCAAATGTCATGACTAGGTACTCATATAGACCATACCTACTCTTGAAAGCTATGTGAGGTTTCTCAAAATTTCTGACATTCACCTAATGATATTCAAACCACAAATATATTTTTCAAAACACTCTTCCTCCTAAAATTTATTCAAATTGGTCATCTATTCTTGGTAGTGGTTACTGATTCTTTATCATGTGTTTATTCAATTGTTGAAAATCCATATAGATTCCAAGTGTTCCATTTTTCATCTAGTCAAGAAAGTACTATCAACCCCAAAGAAATGTTCTGTGTGTATAAATCGTTTATAATCTAGATCCTCATACTATTTTTTGAGCTCTACGAGATCCTTAGGTGCCATCCTATAAGTAGAAATGGTCATTAATGCCACTCCGTGAATATTCTGAATAGTAAAATCAACCTGTCCCATTAGAGGTAGAAAAGATAAATATTCAAGGAATAAATCTTTTAAAAATTAAAATATATGAGAAAAACAATGGGTTGTAATAACTATACATCTAGGAAAATACTGTTCATCTATGTTCTCACACTACCCAGCCTCAACTGCTTAGGTCCATCTCGATTTTCACTGATAACCCATTTTACCTTATTCATGATCATACAATCCTATCTTGATGTAAACATCACCCTTAGATGATATAAGTAAATATGGGATCAATAGAGAACTAACTAGTTCATCTTGTTGATTACACCAAATCCTATAAAGTTGAGGATGAAAAGATTACAAATGAATTCGTACCCACATATCTCAAGTGGAAAGTCCATACAACTGAGAACACCCTCAGAGTAGATAGCTAAGAAGGTATCTACTTTCATAATTGTATAATAGTTCTCGATCCAAAGACCCAGACTCTTAGTTATTTTATTAGATATGTATGAGTGAGACACACTTTTGTTAAATAAGGTCAACACTAATGTGGAGGCTACTATAATAGATCCTCAAATAGTATATGTTCTCACACTCCACCCCTCTAGCATAGGCTAGACTTCACGTAACTATCTTGTACCATAGACCGAATTCACTACCTAATAACCCTGATCAAGACTACTATGTTGGCATTAAGAATCAAAAGCTCACTTACCCTAACTCGACTACCACCTGTCATTTTCAGCCAATGTTATTACACCTTCATTCCTATAAAGATACTTATATACCATATCCTCAACATAGAGTAGGATTTTATCCCTCTTCTATATGAAAAAAATAGAATGTTTTGTTGTAATGCTGGATATAGATCATCCGGCCAAATCCTCTATAAACTAATAGTTCCCAAAATCATTGTGGTTTTTTATAACCTGGCATCCTGAAGATGTTATGTGTTAATAAACTATATACATGAAGAACTTGACTACTATTAACCCTATGAGACACAAATAAAATGACACTTTAGTCTACTAGAATAAAAAATTTTAACTCTAGGTTCTAAACCTCCCTAAATCACACCATTACAATCCTTCAAATCCCACTCAATGATAATTTCCTAGATAAAGATTTCAAAAATATTGTTCAACATGAACACATTGGATAGTGATCAGTTAGTGTAATGTTTCCCATCCTAAAATCACTTGGCAGTCAAAAGATTATCCTCCACCAGATTAGGAGTGAGCCACTAAATCTTAGTGAAATGAGTAGAGAATTACATAATTAACATACATACCTGATGTAAGATCATGAATTATCGAGATTAGTTATCCCTCAAAGTATGGGGAAATAAATATTCATAGAAAATCATCTGGAAATCATCCAAGACCATGTTACGATGTCGATCGACCTGATAGATTACATCCCACCGCTTCATGGATTAATAATGAAGTATATACACAGTATGTTTTACCCTTCACACTAGAGGCATCTATGGATGCTTGAATATAAATAGGATAGCTTCAAGCCTAAAATCAATAGTGTGAGGTCCACCATCCCCCAATAAGGTTTGATGATGCTACTAATAAAATTTCCAATTCAAATATACCATACACATGGATGGTTGAGAAATTCCTTGGCTAATCTGAAAGATGTATAGGAATCCCTCCTAGAATAGGGCACTAATTCCCATAATATTAATCCAAAGAGGTTCCATAGGATTCATTATAGGAGGAATCAATTGTGTCTTAGGTCACACCACCTAAGGATCATGGTTTTCACCACCTTCAATGTGTATGATTGGAGGATGTCAAAGAAGCTTGATTCTGCATTTCCAAATACACACCTTAGAAGAAATTTAAGTAAGTTATAAGTTTGTAGGTAGAATACTAGGACATGTGTAAAGCCTTCTGATAGAAAAAATAATGCCTATATGCTTGTTTCAAAATCCAACTCCATGTCATAGTAATTGCCCACAACATGACATCAGAATATAAGATACACCTATCTACCCACTACTAAGGCAAAGATCAGGTATGAGTCTCATTTTAAAATGTATAGGATAACTTATTCCACATAATAATTCATATTAATAATAGATTTTTTCTTTTTTAAATAATTAAATAAATTTAAATGGATAAATTAGGTCGATTACAAATTTTAATCCATAAGGGCCCACACACCTTATAAACCAAAATATGGCATCCATATAACCTAATCCATAACACGTTACAACCCAAGTGACCCATGTTATATTGTTTAACATGCCATAATGAACTGCATAAGGTGTCTTATTTTTCCTATTCAAGAAAAAAAATTTACATTAAGGCATGAAAATTGATTATAAATTACATTTTCCAATCCCTTTAATAATTTCATGCCCAATTCAATACATACTCAAGGAATTGAAAATAGTCCATAGGGAAATTCAGAATAAAATATATGTGATAAGGAAAAAATGAATGAAATGTACGTCTTAGTGTTTCTAATAATGATGTGTGGTCTAATGAAAATCCCTCAATTCTATGGACTATATTAATGATATCATCATTTCAATAATACCAATATCAATCACACCCTAAGACATGTGCATCACCCATCAATGAAGTTTTTTCAACTATAAATGGTGTGATCAATAATAAATATTTCTCATCCCATGTAATTTGGGTGTACATGGGTTAACTACAAAAAGGCATAGGGTTAATTCCAAATCCCATTAACACATAGTCTCCTATCTAATATACAAAAAGTCATCAAAATGAATTTTTTATCTCTTATACCACTTTATAACAACCCAACCAAAGGTCCACTTAACATGTTCCCCAAGATGATGGGTCACATGGCATCATGCCTACCTCCCCATATGCTAGAAGTTGGTAAATAACAATAAGTATATAAAGGTGGTACAATGGGGAGACGATCTCATCTTATTAAAGTGGTATTGTGGATAAAATTATAAAGATACAAAAGCGGAAGAATATAATAAAAAACATTATAATAATATAGTATAAGAGTAAAGAACTAAATAAATGAATAATATCCCAATGTACTAGGCAAAGTTATATACATGGATGCATGACATGATGACATAAAAAAGGTAACAGGGTAAGGTTCATTTGAATATGATATAAAAAATTATATAAACAACAAAAACTACTCCACTGGTATCTCGAGTGAATTCTCAGTGATCTATTTGTAATCTCTATCTATAAGTAAGAATATCAAAGACATGTAGGGTAGTTTTGCATATATTTAATTATAGGAAGATAATATTCTCAAGTTCCAATGGAATCCGGATTATAGTGTGAGATGAAAATATCAATAGGCTTCCACCAATGGTGGCTACATGTAATCAAAAAATATTTCTTAACTAAATAGTGTGGAGGTATACGTAATTAATTTGCAATACTGAATAAAAAATAAATGCCTTGAAAAATTCTAAATGGACACATGGAGGCTAAAAATGCTTTAACTCATGGCTGGAATGAAGTATCATCAATCACTATATATATAGTAATAATATATATATATTTAGTATAATTATATATTCCATCCACCTATATGAACCATGTATGTATAGATGTAAGTGGAAATATACTTGGAATAATAGTTTCTAGGGTGACCGAGACATAACTCTGACATCCATGACTAGTTTAATGAGCCTATAAAGTCATGTAATAGGGTATATGTCCTCCATAAGATAATTAATGAGATATTACAATATCATCACTTGATATGGTGAGTGTTTCATCATTTCTACACTTGATCGAGGGATGTGACACATCTATCCCAACATCCATCTAGTGTAAATGGTTTGAGACGTCATTATGAACACCTGATTTAATGTATCAGGATACCAACATGATAAATGGAACCCTTACCATCATAACACATCCAATATAACATTTTAATCATAATTATAGAATTTAAAATGATGAAATCCCTATCATGTATAATGTTTACCAAGACCTTGAATAAATATAAATAAGGCATAGAGGATTAATTTTATAAATTGATAATGAATGTATCAATTATAATGGCCTTGAAACCATTTAATCATTTCATTTAATATATTCATTTAATTTAAGAAAATGAAATCCAACACACATAATCTATCCAATATGATCATCTCAATTTGATTTGTTTAACATGTAATTCCCACTCATTATGTTCAAGGGGTCATCTAGAAAGCTTTCATGGTCAAAGAGAAAATTTCCTACCTAAGAAATTTCATGTCTTGGATGGGTTACACACCTAAGAGGTTTCTTGGGATCTAGTAATCATTCACATTATGGTGGAAATTCCATTTAAAAACAAGATAAATTTTTAGGAGGTGATCTAGGCATATACACATTTAACAATTATAGGAACATAATCTTATAACACCCTTAGGGGTGTCTATATGTGAGTTCAATATCCTCTAAACAACTAAAAAATATCAAATTACATGTATCGTAGTGATATGATCAATTTTATATGAAGGAATCAGTTAAGAGGATATTCTTAGAAAACCCCATCATGATGTAGAATGGTATAATTTCAAAACACCAAAACTCACTGGAAAAAAAGGACACCACCTACCACAAGGCCATACACGAATCCGCATCCAATGGTGAGGACAAATTTGAAGTATGTTGCAATAAATCAGTGAAAGAGTCCAACATACTAAAAATTGGGGGAAATAGATTGCATGTAAATAGAGCAATTGAATCCGAATATAGATTCAAATAGGATAATTGAGGATGATAGATATTACAGATATGGATCCAACAGTTATGATTGATTGTGATTTGAAATTCAGATAATGGATATACTTGGATACCTAGGTTGAGGGATATAAAAATCTGTAGGAGGAGGAAATCAGAATCAGATGCTCGAGGAAGAATGTAGAAAAGAAAGGAGGTCTAAAAGGTTAAGTGATAGAAAAAAGTAATTTCAACTGAAAAGGGAAGACTTTTTACCAAATAGTGTGAATCAATTTTATAAGGATTTACCCCTCATAGTTAAGGAACATAGTTTCCCATACTATGTTCAAACCATGAAAAATCAAAGAGTCTAAAACTTACTGATTCTCACATGACCATGTACATGAAATCACATGGTTATAGAGAAACTGTGTGGCTCATGTTGTAGCTCTTTATCACCCCACATGGTTATAGGAAACTATGTAGCATGGGAATCATGGTTTCTTCAAACCATGGGATCCTAATATTTTACGCACTTTCGAGAACTCTGGGCTCTGATCAAGCCCCAAAATCATCTCAAGCATTATTTAGGCTGTAGTGAACATTTACTAAAAGTAAACCACCTTTTTATGTTTAAAAACAAATGGTATACACCCTTATGAAAATTTTGTTCATTTCTACCTCCCCATCATAATGTAATTTGTCCTCATTATGGCCTTTTGATGGTAATCATGTCTTGCAAAAAACTGTTTAGGCAACTGAGATCATATATCATCTTCACATTTCAAGGTATCATCTTGTACCCAGTTGTTTGTTCATTTCACCCATACTAAATGATCTGGACTACCTTATAGTGTCTTAATTCTATGAACCACAATATGAACTAGATAGTCCTTGAAAGAATAATCTACATCCAATTCAACCTCCTCAGGATAAAAGGCATGTGATGGGTCGGGAAAATATCAACAAAGATGTGATACATGAAAGACATCATGAATAGACATGTATCTCTATGAATGTTCCAACTAATAAGATACTAGTCCGATCTGTTTCACCAGCTTGAATGGTCTAACAAAACTTGGCACGAACTTACCATTAATATGAATATGTATATACCCCAACCTAGGTGAGACTCACAAGAAAACACGGATTCTGACATTGATATCGGGATATTGTTGGCGTCTGTTGGCATATGACTACTATCTAGGTTGAGCTTCCATCAAGCTCTTTTGGATCAGCTGGACATACAATGAAGAATCCTACATGAGATGTGGTCTATAAATAGATGAAAATCATTCCTCTATCCAATAGATAGGTGAGTGGAAACACCTACCATACATGTATTTATAAGAAGTTATCTCGATGGTATCCTAAATTTTCTAATTATAAGATAACTAAATGAAGGAAATTTGTTTCTCCATGTAACCCCAAATATCAAGGACACCTGAATGAAGCATGTCCTATAGCACTTGAATGATATGCTCTATCTATCCATTTGGTTGATGGTGATAGGTGGTGATATGATGTACCAATATATGTTAGTCCTTCTGTAACCCCTGTTAGAATTATGGTAAAAAATGAGAGTATTTGTAAAAAATGATAGATTAAGGAGATCCATGAATATGTAAAACCCCCTGATAGACAATCTCCCAAGGTTGTCAATTAAGAACGTCACTTGGACATGTATGAAATGTGTGACCCTCATTAAATGGTCAAAAAACCAAAACTATATCTTCTCCAAGAGGTTATATGGGTATACAAGTTAACAATTCTATTGAAACATTGTGCAATATCCAATAAGGAATAGAAAATAGATGTAAAATCCATGTCGAATGCTAGTATACCTCCTTTAACTACTAATAGGAAGAACAAGGATTGATAAAGGAATAAATCTCATGTTTCATAATAGGACACCAATACTAGTGCCAAATAAATTCATACAATTTGGAGACACTTGGATGAAAGTACATTATTGATTTGTGGAATTCCCACATCAACTCCTAGCAGATGTATATTGGGACCCATACACACCAATGTAATAGTATTTTGTAATCCCCATCCATTGTAAAAACTAAATACATATCATCATATGAGATAGTTTCCCTTTTGAAGAGACCCTCAAAATCAGAAAATTACCACTTTATTACTTATTTCGAAAGAGTATAAGTCACTGTTATGGATGATAGGATAGCCGAAACATGGTCCTCCTAAAACTCAATGTTCATATTTGAGAATAAATCCATGATCTTCTATTCTCCAATTGATTCTTGAATGGATTGAGACTGAGTCTTTCAGCTCAGATCATTAGCCAGTGTGTTCCGTTTTCTAGGAGTATAAGAATGCTTGAAATCAAATTAATGTAGGTACTCGACCAACCTGCACTGCCTAAGATTCATATCTCCCTATGTAAAGATATAATTGGTGATTTTTGGAACATTGTACACAAAAAAATATCTACAAGGAGATAGTGTCTCCACAAACATAGATAATGAATAACCACACCTAGCTCCGAGTCATGCATTGGGTAATTCCTCTAATGAGGACTCTATTGATGATACCCGTATATTGTGACTCACTCACCCAATATCAGAAGACCAATACTTAATGTGTCAATATATAGAACATTACTTCTTCCTAGATCTAGGAAAATCAGTATTTAAATTTAACCCAAATGACCCTTCAACTCCTGAAAGGATTCCTCGCAAGATTCCCACAATATGATTTTCACACAATTCTTTTTCATGATTTTAATCAGCTTTGCAAGGCTTGATAAATCCTATATAAAGATTTTGTAATACCTAGCTAGCCCATGAAACATTGAATATAAAAAGAGTTCATGATTTTATCTTAGGAAACTAAATTTTTTTACTTTATATCGGTCTACTAAGAATCCTAACTCCAAGATGAAGTGACCAAAGAAGTTGATTATTTCAATCCAAAAGTGGAATTTATTGAGAATATAAAAAAGATGATGCCCTCTCAGTTTATATTACATGATTTCATGATGTTTCATGGTAATATAAGAAGAATTAATACTTCAAGATTACATCAATAAAGGCTACCATGAATGAATCCAGATGTAGGTGGATAACTTGGTTCATTAGAGCCATAAAGACAATAGGTGCGTCCATGAGTCGAAACAAAATGTCTAGGTACTTGTATTGACCATTCATTATCCTAAAATATTTGAGAGTTATGTCTGATGTACAAACATGAAAATGATGATATCCAAATCTAAAATATTTCTTTTAAATCACTATCACTCCTCATTACTGGTCAAAGTGGTCATATATTCTAGGAATTTGATATTGATTCATTATCATGAGATAATTCAAACAATGGTAATACACCCAAACACTGAGGGTATTGACCAACTTAATAGAAATGAAGAAAGGTCAACTCAACAGAGAATTATTGGGGAATTGAAATACTTTAGAATCCAGATCCTCCAACTACTTCTTGATCTCTAGGGCTCATTAGGTGCTATCATTTATGGAGGAATGGTCACGGGTGATGCTACTAGCATAATATCGATGAGAAAACCTATCTCTCACACTAGTAGTATACTAGAGAATTCATCAGGGAAGATGTATCTGAAACTCTCTACTACTAGAGAAAAAATATAAGTTCAAAAACCCTAGTTATCTTGGAAAAGAATGGAGTTATGTTCTATCACACTACTTAGCTTTTGCATCTCAATTTCATCTCAAGTCTCACTGACATCCCATTCCCCCTTATACACATGCATACAACACTCTGGTGATTTAATATCACCGTATAATGATTGAATTAAATATGTTGTTAATAGGGAACTAACCAATCTATCCAAATGATTAAATAGAATCCCATCAGGATGATGAATAAAATAATCAAAATCGGAGGTTCTCTCTTATCTCAAGGAGAGACACCAAAGAAATTTTTAAACAATGAACTATACGTCCTCAAAACAACCATCTTGGAATTAAATGATTAAGTATTTTAATTTTTTAATAAAAATATATAAAATAAATCAATTATTTATAATGTATGAAACATATAAAATTACCTTAAGAAATAATATAATTGATTTATTCTTTTTATAAAGGAGTTAAATGACTATCAAGGAAAATAAGAACTCGAGGTATGTGTTTCTCATCCCATTTTTTTTTGAGATAAATAGAATATTCACGAATTATTAATATTGTGTGGTTTATATACTTCAACTTTAACATGTAATATAATAGACCATTCTTAAATCATGTTATTGTAGGGTTTAATTTTAATTATTTCATCCAAGGGTATTTTTCATGAACACTACCAATTGGTATGGATTGTCAGAGCTCAATTTCATTCAATTAGGTTATATTATGTATTTATTATAATATATATGTAATGATTATGTGTGTAATGATTTTTTATTATAATATTCTATATTTTAACAAGTTTTATGAGGATTTTAATTTTATACATACAATTGAATAATTTTTTAATTCTTTGATTCAATTGTATTATTTCTATAAGGGCTATTCATCTAAAATTCACTTTTATTGACACATATGTTTATGATATGAAATTATATTCATTTCTAATATGTATATACTTCTGTTTTACATGTTACATAATAAAAATAAATATTTATATGACATTTAATGTACCATTTTATGTTATTATTTCATGGGGATTATGATTGAAGTGTTACAAAAGTGGTAAAGGATTCATTTTACAATCTCCTTTCATTCAGGATTGTTTATGATGAAGTTTATTTTGGAGGAAAATTGTTATATAATTTCATAAAAATAAATATATTATATTATACTCTATTTATGATTTTTTACATGTTTAATTTCTATTTCCTCTTTTATTAATTGATAAATCATCTTGAATTTTATATATAAGTGATATAGATAATGTATTTTTTGATTTATACGAAGTATATTTTCCTTCTATATTCATGATATCTATATTTTTTTAAATGTTATTATATAAAAAGAAATTATTTTCTAAATCCATTTTACTTGACTTAATACATTCTTTTTAAAATTTTTGAAATTAAATTTCTAATCATCTTTCAAATTGGTCACTTTTATCTCTGTCCTTTTAAATTTTTTTGAAAAGAATTTTTATTATTAACAATTATAATTGGAAGGATTTTACTACCATAATGTACATTATTCTCCTTGGACTTTAAATTATATGTTTCCATGATTGATTTCAAATAAAATTATTTTCTCAATTTTTTGTGATTTTTTAATTTTTAATTAAACTTTTGATATGGGTAACTTATCTTACCTAAAAATGTTTTTATTTATATTTTAATGAAATTTACATTTATCAACTCATAAAACCATATTGTTACTTATAATACAATGGGGATGTTTCGCAATGATACCATCCTCATTCTTTATCTTGATGGATTATGTATGTTTCAAATAAATTTTAATGGAACCTATTCATTTTCCATATGTTAATCATTTATCAATGATATTTTTATGGAACTGTTTTTCCACATGTTATTCAGGTTTTAAATAGAGTTTTATGATACTTGTTTCTTGTCCATTGGTTAATCATGTTTCAAACAGTTTTTTATGGAACCCATTTCTTTTCCACAAGTTGATAACATTTCAAATAGATTGTTATGTAACCTGTTTCTTTTCCACTGAGTAATAATTATTCATAAGGATTGTTATAGAACCCTTTTTTCCCGATTTAGTATTTTTTCAAAAATATCATTATGGAACCTATTTTATCAAAGGTTCATCATGATTCAACATGATTTTTTGGGAAATAATTTCATTTCCATGTTTTAAAAATGATATAATAAGAATAATTATTTTTTATTATTTTTATTATGAAATGAAATCCATATATACATAATTTATGGTTCAAGGACATATTTATATGTTGTGGATCCCCTCATAACACTAGGTGAGTATGATATAACATATATGATGAGTGTTCCCAAAATATGATATAATTGTAATGGTTCTATAAGGTCTCTATGAAGAAATGTCCTAGTATTCCAATATGACTTTTTTTATGATTACCATGTTTACAAAAAAAAATTTCATCAATATTGATATCACGTGATACATGATTATTGATATTGATGTCTCTTTACTTTGTGATATCCTTATTCCATGATTTCATGTTTTATGGTCTAGTTTTTTATGGGTATGAATATTCATCTTTTATACATGTTTATTTTGATTATTACATCATAACATTATTCCCTTTTTACTATAAATAATTACATTTCATTTTTAATTCATATGTTAAACATTATAGAGCATTTTATCTCCTAGGATTATCTTTCCCTTTCCAAAGATTATAAGGATTTATATTTAATGATTAATTTCTAGAATGGTTATATTAACGATGATAAGGACTTAATGTAAAATAATAAAATCTAGTTTTAGTGGGAGAAATATTCATTTAATGTTGATGAAATTTTTTATTTATGATTTTTTCTCGATTTTATAAAACTGTTAACCAATAAGGTCCTTGAGAATTTAAGTGAATCCTGTTTTTTCATTTGATGTTTTATATTTTGAATAAAAAATTTTTTGTCACCTTCATCCGAATCAAATACAGAAATGTAAGGTTTATGATTTTAGCACCGGGTCTAAGAGAGTGGGTTTGAGGCTATTATAGTTGGCTTGAATGTAGGATTTAGATAGTTTTGGAGATTACAATGATTCCATATTAAGGGTTGTGAATACCATCATATGATTAAGAGTTTATGATTTACCATAAGATTAATGGAATTGAGGAAAATTTAGGGGTTACTAGATATTTTATGGCAGGGATATTTTATGGAATTATATTCATATATCTATGAAATTTTGAAGGATTTAATTTTAGGAAAACAGACAACCAGATAGTGAGAAGAAAACAAATCACATATGGCAAGGCAATAGGGCTTTAACCCATGAACGAAGCGATACAAGGGTGAAATTATATCACATATCCTTTGTGATGTATTGGTTAATACAATAACATTAATTTTACATAATCAATTTACTTGATAAATATAATGTTGATTTTTATAATAATGATTTTATCATATATTCATCCATTGGATTGAAAAGTGATTATGTGATTAATGTATTTTTAGAATAGTATAAATATAATTTTTTAAAACATTTTACCATGTTCTAACCATTTTTTGGATAGTATCCAATGGCTCTATGAACAAAAAAATTATCTATCTTATGGTTTTTTTATTTTTAAATCTATTTATAGTGTTTCACTTCTAAAACAAACACCATATTGAATACTCATAATTTGGAGAAAAAAGTTATGAATGTGGATGAAATTGATTATAGGATGAAGTTATACTCATCAATTAATTATATATCTTAATGATACCAGTATTGAAGGAAACAAATTCCACAAATATAGGAAGGAAATAATGAAAAAATTGCATTGTAACCATCATTTTTAATCATATCAATGACAACTTCACACCTTGTTGCTTTATGGATTTATAGTTTCTAACATTCTCTTGATCATTCACTTTAATAAGATCAATGTTCTCTATCACTATATTTTATTATTATTTCGGTATAAACATTTTAATTCATCCCAAAATATTTAAATCCCACCTATTTTATCCTATTTCTAAATACATTATATTTTATTCAAGATGACCTTGTTCTATGATTTCTTGTCTTACCACTAGGATATTTTATTAACCATTTTTATAATTTGGGTTTTTAAAGAAGAATTTTTAAGTTAAAATTATTTCATTACAAGGATCATATAAAAATTTTTATGAATAAAATTATTAATTTTTGTCGGTGTATCACCCTATGATTTTAAAATAATTTAATTCTGTTCAATTTTGTATTCGACACACAACACTGTTCGTAAATGACCCATGAAATATATAGATGTTATAACATGGCCATTAAATAGGAGGGTTTGAATAATTTGAACAAATTTTTGATATATGTATATACATGTATATATATTTCATAATCAATATAAATTATTGATTATCTTTTATAAAATAATGAATCAATTTTTAGTAAAGTGATTTTATTCTTCAATAATATGATTTCTTAGAAATGTTTTTATTTCTTTTGGTGAAAAATAATACAGTTTTTTCTAGAACTTTTAGAAATATTAATGGAGAAATTGAAAAAAAATTATTTAATTAAGAATAAAAATATTTAATTTGTGTTAAATTTTAGTATTTTTCAAAAAATATTTATTTTTTAGTGAAAAGTTAAAATACCAATTTTATTAAAAAATCATTTAATTTAAATGAAATAAGTAAATTTAAGAGTAACATTATTTTTTATTATTATTTATAATAAAATATATAATATATTAATATTTAATAATATTAATTACATTTTAATCATCTATATATTGGATTTCGGTGAATGTAAATTTGGGGTGTAAAAATGGGTTTTCTAAAAAATATTTTATTATATATAATGGTTAACCTTTTTAATTATTAAAAAATTAAATTAATTAGAATAAAATAAAACAAATTTATATATAATATATCAATAAATACTAATTTTTATCACTAAAATGATCCTTACTTTTCATATAGTTAATATAAAATAATCTTTTTCTTGAAAAATAATGTTTTTGAAAACCCACTTTTTCATCACATCTAGGGGTTAATTTTAAATTTAAATTTTTATTTATGTAAATTTAATTTGGTAAAATGGATATAATATAAGAATTATAATAATTTATAATATCTAATTATGTTAAATAAATTTTTTACAATAATGAATCATGAAAAAAGTAAAAAATTATTACTGTGGTTAAGGTGGTTATAGTTTTATTTGGTGTAAAATTCAAAAGATAATTTTGAAAAATACCATTAAAACAAAACAGAAACATGTTTATTTACATATTTAAACCTTATAAATATGTGTATCAATAAAATCGCATTTTTGTGCCGTCTCCCTAGGGAAAAAATGGTTAAACATCATTATTTCTAAAAATTACAAGTGTGTCACTCACCTCACTTAAAAGTCTGCCACATGTCCTCTCACCTATTCACCTTAACGTCCATTTATATAACCCCATAAAAACTTATATATCCTCCTTAATCACATATTCAATACCTAGTTCCCTTATTTTTAACATAAATCCATCCTAGGAAATATTTTTTCTGCTTACGTAAGGAGGTTTATTGAAAAAGAGGTACTCTGCTTAACTAGCATCTCTATTATATTTCTTCTCACACCTCTTTTAAATCTTATAAAATTATTATTAAATTAAAAAATATGAAGTAAAATATTCTATAATGTTATTTTGTTAATTTAATAACATTAATCTATCTACTCTTCCATCAAATGGGATATTAAATCATCACTCGTGTGTATGGTAGACTACCACCTCATGTAACCATGTCATTCATTTTCCACAAAGCGATGTGATTATTTTTTCATAACTAAATCACATACTTAAAATAAAAAAATATATGTAAAGGATTTATATTATATTTATGAATTTATAACCACCATTTATGTTCCAAATAATTAATACTTTATTTCTATAATGATCATTTAAAAATGGAAACGTTACTCATTCCTACGTACAACCCACCATTTTAATGATTGTATCATAGTTCATATTTCATACCAATATTTAATGATTTGTTTTAAAAGGTATAATTGATGTATAAATATGAAAAATATTTAATTATAATTTTTCTATAGAATTTTAAATAAGTAAATCAACGACCATGGTCAACACATCGAATTTATTTTAAAATATTGAAATGAACATCCTCGAAATAATCAACACGAAATAAAAGTATTATGTATTTAATCATTTCCATAAAAAGAAATAAAATAAATTATTCATGTATAGAGAATGAATCCAAGAAAATTTTATTAATATATCAAAAAAATTTATGTAATATTATTATATAACAGGTAAAGGACATATAGGGAATGTCTAGAATTGAGGTAATGGTTTCACATCTCACTTTTTTATTTCTTTGAGACACATGATTTATTCACAACTTATTTATATTTTGTGGTTTATACACATTCCCTTTCACATGTAATAACAAGAATCCTTAATAAATCAATGTATTTAAATTTTCAAATTAAATTATTTCATCCTGTGGTATTTTACGTGAAAGTTAACAAGTGATAAATAATATAATGACCCTATTTATTTTAATTGGGTTATTTTATTTCTACACTGTATTTGATATTAAATGATTATCTATGAAATGAATATTAATTAAAAATATTGTGTATTTAAAATTTTTTATGTGGTTTTTTAATTTAATAAACCTAATATAATCATTTGTTAAATTATAAATTCAATTGTATGGTTTTTTTAGAGGTTATTTTTCTCCAAATATCTTTATTTGATACATACATTTATGATATGCACCTATATTCATATTTAAGTTGTTCATACTTCCCATTTACTTGTTATATCATGTGACACATTATGTTTATAATAATTAATTTAACATTTTATTTTATTCTTTCATGGGTCTTATGATTGAGGAGTTACTAATTTATTAAAGGCTTTATGTTATAATCTCAATTATTCTAGGATTGTTTATGTTCATTTTTATTTTATATGAAATAATGTTATATTATTTTCATGAAACAATTTTATTTTATTTTCCTATAGTTATGAATGTGTTTCAAATTTTTATTATCCATTTCTTCCTTTATTGAATTGGGAATCATAAAAGAAGGAATTTTCAATTGATACTAATCTTGTGTTTATCTTTTAGATTTGGTGTCTTCCTCTTCCATATCCATGTTTTTTGAATTCTTTTCAGAAATGTTATTTTCCAAAAAAATACGTCTTATAACATTTTTTCATGATCAATTACCATATATTTAATATTATTAGTGGTAAATTTTATATAATTTTTCCAAATGGGTCACATTTCCCTCCCTTTTTCATTTTATGAATATTTTTTATTTTTAACACTTATGAAATGAGTGAATTTTACATCCATCGTGTCTATTATTTTCTTTTAATATTTAATTATATTTTTCATATTTTTCAAATACAATTATTTCAAAATATTTTTGTGTTTTTTAATTTGTTTAAAAGTTATTATCCAAATGAAAAGGTCATTTCCCTAAAAAATTGTTTTTTATGATCTTTTAATTGTATTTCTATTCATCAAAATAAACAACAAATTTTGTTAAATATGATCGAGTGGGGATATTTTTTAATAATACCATGCACATTATTTATATGTATGTTTTATTTTTGTTTCAAATAGATTGTTATGAAATCTGAATTTTTTCTATGCGTTAATCTTTTTCAGAGTGTTTTTTTGCAGAACCTTTTTCTTATCCATGATTTAATCATGTAATTAAATTATTTTACATGGTATATTCATGTTTCAATGATATTGTTATGTGACCCATTTATTTTCCATGTTTTATAGAGTTTCAAATATATTGTCATAGAACCAATTTCTATTCCATGGGTTAATCGTGTTTCAAATATATTTTCATGGAAACCATTTGTTTTCCATTAGTTAATCACTTTTCAAGGAGATTTTGATTAATCTCATTTAATTTCCTTTGGGTAATAATGTTTCAAATATATTTTAATGGAACCTATTTCTTTTCCATGTTTTAAGCATGTATAAAGAAAAATAATTATTGATTTTAGGATATTTATTATGAAATAATATATATATATATATTATTGATGGTTTATGGAAATTATTAAATTATGGATATACCAAGAGATAACCATGTGATTCCGATATATATTATATGATTAGTTCACTCGTATTTCACTGTGCGTTCCATATATATCATTTATGATTGGTTCACACCTATAACACTCTTATTTTAAGGGTTATGTATGGGTTATATAAATATAATATCCCAAGAAAACCATATAATATCATTATGTTTACTATGGTTAATTTCAATTCATCTAATCTTGACTGATATCACAAAGCTAATGATTATTGATTCTAATGAATCTTTCATTTGTGAATGTCTTAAGACATGATATCATATTTGATAATCGCGACTTGGATGGGTATGAAACTTCTTATGTTATGCGCATGAACATTAATTATTCTATAATACCCTTAATATATTATTATTATCATTGATGGAATTCAATTATTAATGAATATATTTACCCTTACTTAGAATTCTCTCTAACCATTATTATATTTTCTTTTTCCTAGGTTATCAATAATGATATTGAATGAATATATCTATAAGGGTTTCATATGGATTATGATGTTGTCTTAATGTGGCATAATAAATGTTTGGTTATGTGGGAGATATTATAATTAAAATATGTGGTTATTATGTTTTTAAATTATTTTACTAATTACCAAAAAATATTAACCTAAAATGTTCATGACAATATATGTGAAACAAATTTTTTTACTCTATTATTGAAATTTTTTTATAGTAAAAAATAGGAAATCTTCATTGGCATCAATTCCAGAAATGCAATGATTATTATTTTAGCACTAGATCTGAGTGTAAGGGTTAATGGATATTATAGTATATATTTACATGAAATGTAAGAAATGTTTAAAAATGCTACTCGAATGTTGAAGAAATTTTTTTATGAAACCATCATGATGGTTTCTTGACAAGATACCATTAATCAATTTCTTATCATTATTACATCGAGGTAATACAAAATTTTCAAAATGGAGGTCAATTATACAGTCATAAATAGAGACCTCTGTCACTGATATATTATATATAAGTAGTATAATTTTTTCACAAAATAATAATTTTGTGTAGATTTTTCATTAGATTTGAAGAAGTGATTATAAATTTCTATTCTTGGAGAAATAATATATTTTATAGGTTTAAATTTTTTTCAAAAGGAAGATCACATCATTAATTCTTTGTTCAAATATTAACGATAACTATCATTGATGTTTTCAGTGGGGTATTCAAAACTATTTTCTATATATACCGCAATGGAAACTAAACTATATAAATAATGGACTAGAAAATAAACTTCAAAAAAAATTGAACACTATTTATAGATAATAATTCATAACACATTCTAGGATAAATATATTATATGTTGTCACAATATGTTCCATTTCTCATAGTGTAATTAAGGAGACTCGTTTCATTAATGTAATGTGTATTATTAGATATATAAATGGTACAATACACTATGTAATGATATATGATAGTAGTGGAAATATTAATTTGTTAGGCTATATAATTAATGGATGGATGGAAATAATGTTGATAATAAGTTCATTTTCTATGGATTTATATTTTTTTTAATATTGTGTATGTTGGGATATAAATAAGAGAAACTTTGTATCCTTGAGTACTGTTGAAGATGATTATGAGGAAATAACACAAGATATATCATAATTGATTTGTAAGAGAACATATATGGAAAATATCTATGTTATTGTGAATCTATAACTGCATGTGGGATTTAATTGGAAAATTGATATTAATTTATAAATAAAACATGCATAAAATTCAATATTGAAGAAAATTAATATAAAATATCACTTCATCCAAGATATTTTGTAGAACAATGTGTTAGAGATGAATTATTTTCCTCAATGGATATAATATTACATGATTCCAATAAATCATTTCCAAAGGATAAATTTCATTGATTAAGGAAGATTATTGATGTTCAAATTGATTTAATTTAAGGTTATGCTATTGTGAATATGTTCCCTCTCTCCCTATATCATTCAATAATTATTTTCAATGGAAGATAATGATTAATTAAATCTATTTATGTTTACTTTTTTATTTATTTAAAAATAATATTTAATAATGGAGATTAATAAATTTTTAGATATAATCCATTTATATGTGTTTTACTTATTAAATAGAATTATCATATTTAGGGGGATCCTGTAATTGTAGATATTTATTTAAAGGGTAATGCTATGGTGATCATCATTTTAGTGGATAACTGTCCAAGAACTTTTCAAATAGTTTTAGTTAGTATTTGTGATATAATTTGTTCAAGGAAATATTTCCCAAGATAATGAAGTACTTATTAATAATTTATCCCAAAAGGTATGAATGGACATAAGAAAGTTAATTTCTAAAAATTTTATAAATGTAATAATTAACTATTATAAAGTGAATTTGATTCAATATTTTATAACACAGTTTAATTATTCAATGTATATTTTTTCAACATTGAGTTATCTCATCCAGGATATTAATTCAGTAATGATTATTCATTTATATGTAATTTGTGTTTGAAATTGTCTTATATTCCTTGGTTTTAAATAATATGTGAAAGGGATAATTTTTAGTCTAATAGATGTTTTAATACTATTTTTTATAGGAAATTGTTTTTATACAAGTTGAATTTTTTGGGATATGATGTTTAAAGTCTTTCCTTTATAATGTTGTAATTTTTTTGAGAATAATACTTGATAAAGGTAATGTAAGTATGTTTAATGTGTTGTATATTTTTATTAAAAAATAAATCATATCGAAACTGAACTGATTTTTGGTGTTTCATATGAGTTTAACTATATCTCATGGTTCTGGGGTATTTAAAAATAATGAAAATAAATTTGTAGATGTTTGGTAATTTTTTTTGCAGTGTTTTCGGAATGGAGTTTTTTTATGAAATCTTGTTAAGTCCCCAAAACACTGTAAGAGTCATTTTGGCTATAAAATAGAGATTTAAAATTCCTATTACTACATATTAGGTGTCATCCAAGACATTATATATGTCATGAATTAGATATAAAGAGTCATTGAAGAAATTATAAGGGGAATATAGGATTTTATATAGGTAATATATGAAATTGGAAGAGTACATTTGACTTCATAAAAGTAACCCAGTACATCAAAAGAGTAATGGATAAATTTATAAGAGTGATTAATAATGATGAAATGGTCAATTCATACTTATTAAGAGTGATAAATAATGTGAGAATAGTAAATTTAATTTCTTTATGAGAAAAATCATACTTTATAAAAATAATTTTAGAGTTATTTATATGTATAATATAGTGACTTTATAAGAGTTACTTAATACTTCTAAAGTGTCATTCAAGATGTGTTTGTTAGTATAATTGACCATTTTCAAATATCTGTTGAGGTTGAAATTGGATTTGAATGGAAATCATAGGAAATTAAAAATATTAATTTAAGATATAAAAAATAACTCCAACAGTCTTATAATTGTATATGTTATGGTTTCACAATATTCTTCATAAGAGTCATTTTACTTTAAGAAATTATTATCTTGATCCAATAGTTATAGGGAAAATAAATTTATAAAGAATAAAACTGGATATATCTAGAATGAAATACTATAATGTAAATAATATCAGTGGATTCATGTTCAGATATTTATTAATTTAAATATCATAAATGGTATTTGTGATTTAAGGAGAGGGAAAAGATGGTTCATAGCATGAAGAAGTTTCATCAACAATGAATGAATATTATATAAGTTAAAGATGATATTTTCTTTATTAACATGTCATGATGTATGATATTGTATCAGGAGTTCCTCAGTAAATGACCGTAAACTAATAGAAAAGAACATCATTGGATAATGAATAAGAATAAAGAAATTTTAAGTTATTCATGGGTATGTATCAATATAAATTTCAAATTTGAAATTAAAAATTTGTATAAGGAAATATCTATTTCTGGAAGATGTGCTTTTTTTATTTCCCTGTAAATATGTTTATTGATATGTTCTGAAAATAAATACATAGATATTATATAAGTGATAGAAATAGAGGAAGAAGAAGACACATTTTACTATTAAAATAAATGAAGAAAAATAAGAAGAAACTAAACACAAAAAACTCGATGGAAGCCTGAAATAGTAGAATACACTCCTATTATTAAAAACAATTGATATATTTTTTACCAATACATGATCTCTTACACAGTCAAGAGACATGCATGTATCTTAATTTTAATGAAAAACACTAATTGTTTTAATTCACATGATGAAACTAGTGGATTGAATGGTTTTAGGAGGAATATGAATCATTTGAAGGATTAGTCATCATATATTGAATGTTGATCCTTGTAATAATTATTCTATTCATAATATAATTGTTTCTTGGTGTGTTTTCAAATGATATATATAATTAATTTAATAGGTGGTGAAGCTATTTTTTAAAATAACCCATGAAATAATTGTAATAAGTAATTCACCACCACTCTACAAGTGACTTCCATTTATCATGAGGCTTCTTTTAGAATAGTTATTTTCATCAGTATTCAATATAGGAGGGATAAATTTTTTGAATTTAAAAGGATAAAAATAGATCCCTAATATAAATTAATATATTTTTGATATTTTTTAGTATTTTATAGTGGAAATATCATTATCACAAAAATGGGTAAGGGATTCATCAAATTGTAATTTCTTTTATAACAAGTTTAAAAATAAATTATTGTATATAGAAAAATTAAATTATTGAATATGAGAAAATTAATTTAAGAAAGTGAGATCCTGATATCTTGCATGATATATAACATGATTGATGTTATTCAAATATTCTATGATTCAGAAAACTAAAACTATAAATGTAGAATAAAAAGGATGTTTTATGTATCTTGGAAACATTTATCTCTATAAAGAAATGAGAAATCAATTGGTTATTACTTTTTAAAGATATAGATTCTAAGTTTCCTAGGGAAAATAAATAAAAAACATTGAAATTAAATATCAATATTTAAGAAAAATTATTCATTATCCTCTTGAGGGAAACTCAAATAATAATTATTTGGGACTCAAAATCTGGTTGGATTCCTATATTCTATTTAATGACTTTCATGATAAAATCAATGAAGATCCAATACATCCAAATCCAATTTATTTAAGATTCCAATTTATAATAGAATCTAAAATGAATTTAAATTTTATCAAATAGAACAATAAAATAACAAATGAAATAAATACCCACCCAAATATAATTAATCAAATCATCTTTATGTTTACTAAAATATAATTTTCCCACTAAAGAAAATGGATACATATAATGATTGTTTCATACCTCATCCAAAGTGAAAATAATATCTGGAAAAAATTTATGATCTTAAAATTTTCTATATAAGAGGAAATTATAGAATGTTTTTATGGTGATATTTGAGAACATATATGTAATATCCCTAGAACGTTACTCTCCCACACGATAAAACTAAGCTACTATTAGAACTCATATTTGCATCCTTGTATACTAGAACTTATAGACTTGCAGTGATGTAGTATAAAATACTTTGGGGAGACTATACCATTTGGAAGAGAGTTACAATAAAATTTTATATTACATTAATAATAAAACTATAAAATCAAGTAGAATATTGGATAAAACCCAAAAATCCAAATAAAACCAACAAATATATACATTCCAACATTTATTCCAATCTAAATGACATTCTTAAAACATAAAAGTAAACTAAAAGGAGAATATGAATATAGACTCTAAAAACTATAGTTCTGAACCCAATGCCTAGTCCCATCTCCATTTTACAATAATACCCAAATAAAAAATAAAATCATTTACTTGGATCCATGATCTTGGTCAAACTTGGATATAATAAATCTACACTTTAACTAATCAACACCTGAAGAGGGTGTGAGTATAACTCTGTAGGAAGACACCCACAATGTCTAAATAATCTATTCTTAGTACATATTTTATCAAAAATATAATTAATATAGGAATTAGTTAAAAAATTATTCTGAAAAATCAAATCAACACACCAAACCTTGAGCTTCATTTTAATATTTGGGGTTATTAAAACTTTCTTTGGAAAATGCCATAGGTTCATTCCCTTGAAACAATGTGCAACAACTAGAAGGAAAATCATTTAAAACTCATAATCTTATATAGGAGGTCACTCCATGTCAATCCTAATGTTCCATCATAGAATTAAATCCATGTCCTACCTAATATATCATCTCAGATGTAACACAATGTCCAAGACAATATCTCTTCTTGAATGTAACACTATGTACATTCTATAGTATTGAACTAAGAATGAATTCAATGTCAAAACTATAATTTATTCTAGGAAGGAATTAAATTTCCAACTTTTAATTTAATCATGGATGTAATACATTCAATGATAAATAATTTCATATATGGAGTAATTTCATATCCTACATATAATTTCATCCGCAATCATTAAGTGACCAAGGAGTCATAAAAATACTTTTTTTTTCAAGCAATCCATTTATAATTCTAAACATTTACATTTTGAACATGTTATTTAAAGATATATTGTTCAATTAATAAATTATCCAATTATTTTTATATTCACTTCATTTACTAATACCATGAAAATAACAAAAGACATGGAAATTTTCAATTTTAACCAAGTTACTAATTAACAAAATAGTTGAAACTATTCCCATTCTAGTTCAATTTAAATCACGATATCCATTTCACATATCAGCATATAAATATTTTATAAATCCATTATACCAATACAAATTATAATCAAAATTATCTCTTTTTAATCCATGTAATTAATTCACAAACAAATCACTATGATTTCTACATTAATAAATTTACATGCCAAGAAAAGTTCTTAATTTACATGCCCAAACAATTCAAATTATTAAAAAAAAACCTATTTATAATTTTCATGGTTATGTAGGATTTATATATTCATGTTCCATTATACTGTAAAGGGTTGGAACAATCCTTAGGTGGCCTAAAGTCTCATTTTCAATACCATCAGACCGAATGGAGTCTGAGGGACGTCCTTAAAAATTGTTAAATAAAAGTAGTTTGTTACCAATTGTGTTTGGTCATGAAAATGGCGCATTGTCATGATAAAACATATTGCATATATTGTAAAAAATAGAATAAAATTAAGGTAGTTGTTCAATATCACCCTCCTCAAAAGATAATAAGATGAACAAATTTTTCAATTAAAAAGTTAGAACTGAGTTCATCCATCTCTTAAACAAAGAATAAAAACACTATCAAAACAAGACATTAATAGTAGATCTGGGATTTGGATCCCCAAACTAGAGTTATCATCATGATAAAACTAATTTAATAAGATGTAGAATTAGACCTGATAGGGTTACCTTCAAAATCTAGGTCTAAAACACTTGAATCGTTGGAATCGACATATTGAATGAAGAGATATCCCAAAAACAAAAATAGAAGGATATATTTTGAGAGAAAATAGACCAAGATATATAATAAATGCATGGAATATTAGTTAACATACTAATTTACTAACCCCATTCAGGGTGTTATTTTCTTATTCATGTTAACAATCCACTATTTAATTTATATGATGAAACCCCATTTACTCTGTTTTAAAACATCAAAAACTAGTTCACATCATGAATAACATGTCATTTCCTGGAATGATTCTGCCTAGAGGAAAATTTATTCCTGTATTAAATTTCATAAGGCAATATTAGATCAATTTATTCCATGAAATCAAAATTCAGTGCTTGGATAGTTCATGTATCCAAACAACATCATCCCTTCCATTTCCCACTTGAAAATATCTGAAATACCAAAACATCTGGTTACATGTGATCAATTACCATGGGCTAAAATAGTTGAAAAATAAATGGTTTTTAACAAATAAAACATAAATATGAACATACTTGAAAAATTACATGATCTTATAACCTCCTAAACATATAATAGATTACCCCCATGATGTACTCCAAACATTTACTGTGGAGTATCTCGGAAAAACTCTAGCCTTTCTGGTTTCATAAATGAAACCCTCTCCAAGGAATCCTCTGGAACATTCCCATTATTCTAATCCACTTACACTAGGAACACTTTCTTCCCATCATGATTTTCCCCACCCAAATCCATGATACAATTCAGAGTATCCTCAATGGATGCATCAATATCTAGCTTAGTGTCATCAATGTCTGTCAACTGCGAATTTCCAGTTGAAATCTATAAATATATTCCACATAAAACAAGGCATTCGAAGAAATTTAGCAATATGGATAGTCCAAATGGTACACCACTATCCCAACCCTCTTCACTATCTCAAATGGACCATCAAATTTGGGAACTATCTTTGACTTCATCTTGATGTGGCATTTCCCCAACCATGGAGACACCGGAAGAAAAACCTGAAGATTGTCCTCGACCTCTAGAGGCCATCTATGATGGTCAACATAAAATTAATACAATAAATATATGGTTTTTATCTTTTTACTAATCAACTAATTCGGATCAGAAATATCCTCCATGACACTAGGTCAAACAAGAAAACACTCAGGTACCGGTAACTAGAAATGAAAAAATGACATGAGGTTTCATGAATGGATTTTAAAGGACCCACTAGAATTAATTTATGTGGGAGGTTATTATAATAAACAACATAAATTGAAAATTATACTAACCAAGAAAAATTAATGATGAAAATATAGTGTTCTGACATATCCTCCATAATATAAACTATACATTCAGATTTTAAATCATTTTGAGGATGATATGATATATTCAAAGGAACCAATGATCTATGTGCCTTCTGAAGTCCCTTCATGAACCAAGAGAAGAAATGAGGATCTCTATTTGAAGTGATACTGTTTAGAGAAAATATGAAAATAATCTATCTCACATGCATAATGATTTCTTATCTCATTGATGGTGAGGGTCTCTTAGATAAGAATAACATGGAAAACCTTCATCAGTTGATCTATGATCACTTAAACTACAACATTTTTTCAGATGTGTAATAGGTAATATTTTCATGATGTTTAAGTTGATACCAATAACTTTCATTATAATATGGTAAATGGTTTTATCAACCTATGATATATATGATTCTCATCCTTTACATATGTATTGGTGAAAAATCATTCCATAATGATTGATTCCTCCTTCTTCATCCCTAGCCATTATCACTTCCAATAGAGATCATGATACACCATTTTTGGACTAGGATACATCACATATTTAGAGGCATGAAACTCCCTCATAACCTATAAATTCAATACTAGATTAACTTATATTTGACCATGGATAAGAAGAACGTTTTATATACAATATATCATCACAATAGTGTATACTCACCATATAAGTTTTTCCTAACAAATTTGTCCTCTATACCAGATAACTAATCTCTATTGATTTGGTCTAGAATCACACAGACACCTAATGTGGAAGGAAATAATCCTCTTTTTTTGAATTATTAACATATAGAATAATATCTTCAAAGAGTTCAATCATACATTACTCATCATAAGACTCTTTTTGTAAATAGATTTACATATCCATCTTAGTGCATTAACATGGAAGATTTCATTTCTTAGAATATAGGGTAAATTGAAGTAAAAAAGGATACATATACATGAAACACCATTTATTCTAATGGATTATATCCCACTAAGAGAATATGTTCTCGAGGCTCTTATTATCAAGGTCTAACACATACAACTTGGTAAGAAGACAATGACTCCATCATCTTAGGGAATATAACACTACATGTAAATCATGATAATTAGTTGTGTATTTACTATCATGTGGCACCAAATTCATAGAAATATAAACAACCACTTGATCCTATTAATTTTTGAAAATGATGAGTCTAACACTAGATGCATCAATGTACATATTATTTTCCTTACCAAGAAAAGGTAAACTGAGGATTAGTGTTGTGGTTAGACTTCTCTTCAGTTCCTAGAAAACAGTGTTGTAATATTAAGACCAACGAAACTTCACCCATTTATTGGTCATCCAATAAACGTTTTCCTCCATATAAGATAATAATTTGATTAAACAATGGTAACAAAATTATATACCTAAAAATAACTGAAAATATATGACATTCATAGGTTGTTCTCAACATACCAAGGAAAAAAACTTCTATAGGTCCACTAAAATTCTAGAATCCTTGACAATATACCCCAATAAATGCACTTTTTTAATCCATATGTTTTATTTATATAGGTTGGAATATTGTTGATTCTCTATCAGTGTTCAAAGGACTATGTCATGATGATGGGTATGATCGTTTGGAGACTGGGAGTAGACTGAGATTCCATTGATCAAAACCACTAAAAACTAACTGTGAAAATAATGGATGATCAGATTCCTCAATTTGTCAAACACTTATAGTGAAATTTTAAAAATAAAAAATATCCCCATGAACTCAAACATTCTATAGTTTCCCTGATATTTTTTTCATGGTGTGGAAGAAGTTATCACCATCAATTTATGGTACCCTGATTTCATGTCAATATGTGAGAAAATATTGTCACATCACATATAATCAAAGAGATCATAAATATTTACAAGTGGATACTGGTTCTTTAAAGCCATATGATTTAGTGTCACACAATCTATACACAATCGAAAATACCCATAATACATCTTGAAAAAAACATTAGAGAACCCCTAGTGAAGTACTAGTCCATCTGAATCACTTTTTCTCTAAATCTTCAAACTCAACCTTTAACTCATGAAAATACTATTGTGCCATATATTTTATTGTAATATAAAATGGGTCAACTATTAACAAAAAAATCATAGTGAAATTAATCAGTAGCTCAAGTGGTAAGGTCGAGAAATATTTTTGAATGATTCTCAAAAAATGGTCCACAACTGAAGGAAAAGTGATATTCTAAAACACAACATCACCTAGAACATGTCATGCTATCTGAACCCAAAGAAAACTTTATATTCATGAAATTAGTCATACATGACCTAAACAAGATTTAATTCACCCCAGTGAACATATATTCACCCTTCTAGTGATAGAAAGGTTATCATCCTTTGATAATAGTTGATATGATACTGATATATTACTATCCAATCCATACCCAAAATCAAATCAAATACAGATATTTATATCATGAAATCAACAAAAGGAAATAGAAGGTAAAAATTTCAATAGAACAATATATGTAGCATATGATACCCTTTGATCACACTCCAAACAGCATGTCTATGGTCATGATATCATATGAGATCTCCACATCCAACAACATAAGAATTTAATATTGAAAATAAAGAAAGGAATTTGACCCACCTGTATCATCCAAAACAAAAAAAGTATAGATTATTCTAGAATCATACCATTGATGGGGGAATGTAATACATCCAAATAGATCAGAGTGGGACATATATAACATAGCAGGATCACCCGTCTTTCTTGGTCTTCCATCTAACTGCAATGTGACACTCCCAACGGATGATACTTCATATCCTATTTTACAGTTCCAAATCCCCTACCATTGCTTGAGAATTCAGTGGAACTCCATCTACCTATGTTCTAGGGGTAGTTGAGACCTCCTAAAAATCTCATGCATGACCTAATACATTTCCACCACTATATTATTATGTTAACCTAAAAAACCTATACACATGGACCACCATACAATGAGAAAAAAATTTGAATACAAGGTTAGGACACTAAGGGTGAATTTTTCCATCCATTCTATAATGATAGATAAAACCTTAGCCATGGTCTTGTGAAAACATCCCAGTCCCTTGGATGTTCTTCCTATTAAATCCCTATTAATAACTATTATCAGATAACTTTTTGATTCATAAATAAGTTATCTGTGATATCTCTTCTGAGATAGAATGTCCCACACTATTGGCCTCCTTCATGTCCCATACTATGGTTAGATCCTGATTCATTAGTCCATAAATATTTATTAGGAAAAAAATTTTAACATATGAAATTATTTCATAATGGAGACAATACCAAAAAATTATTCTCCATGTAGGTCTCAGTAGCATCCAATAATGAATTAAAACACTACAGTTCATTAAAGCATACAACATAGTCCATAACAAGCATTCTCTCATATGTCAGCTGCATGAACACTCGAAAACACTCATTCCTTAACATCTCAAGATAAATGTGAATCAGTTACTTCACCTCTAAGTACTTCCATGTTAGGACCCCTTTATTATCCACATAATCTAGGGAATCACAGAAGCACTTCGCTAGCCCTAAAAGCATATAATTGGAAATCTTCATCCTCCTATGTTTGGGTTCCTTAAAATGATTAAAGATATTATTTACTAAATCAATCCAAAAATAGGATTCTTGAGATCCTCATCCCAATGAAAATAGGTGGGTGTGGAAGAAAAATATTTATCATCATGTCAGTCATAAACTATATCGATGGAGTAGTCTCCCTCTCCATGTATTTCATAGCTCAAAACAAATTATTAATGTTGATGATCCATTAGGTTTTCTAGCTCCATAAGAAAGTTCCATCTATGTTGAGTTAAGCATTAACTGATTATGAATCCCTTGAATCTCAACATAAAGATGACATGGAGGAATTTTATCTACAAGGATCAACACACTCTTTATTACCTAGGGTATACAACCAGACTAAACTCAAAAAAAGGAAAAGAAATATAGAGGGTCACTATATCAATGGTACTATATACATGGATTAATATGTGAATTATGATATCATAAATGTTTCAATAATTCCATTTTAAAAAATATATGACTCGATTTATTTTAACATTTTAGATAGGTATATATGTAACATAGGGTATATTTGTCCCTAGAATTATCAACAAATGAAGATATATTTTCCTACCTATCAATCATGATGCTTGCATAATCATCTCATGTCATAATATCCCATCAGCAGAACCTCATTAAACAATAATATCACACAATAATAGAATCACTCATGGTGAAATAACATCAAATAAATAAAAACTATACATATTGATCGACAATACCATCTTTGGGCACATGGGTTTTCCCACAAAAATGGGATAGATTATCCCATGAACGAGCTTGATATGAAGTCCCAAAACATCTTATTCTCTTGTCTAGTATTCCTAAATAGTAAATTTTTATAACATATCATCTATAACTACAATTTGTAACATCCTTGGACTAGTAGTCCCTCAAAAGATCAATGTTGTTATCTACTGGGCCTCAAGATTGCTTCTTTATATGGTAGAGGTTGTTGACTAGTAGTTTGGGTGTAAATAATATTTTGGGGAGACTATACCCTATAGAATATAGTTTAAATAAAAATAAAAATCATATGAATAATCAACCATGAAACTCGATATGAATAATGGATAAAACCAAAAAAAAATCCAAATAATATTTACAAATAATTCCATGCCACAATGTATGACAAAGTAAATGGGGCATAGAATGTCATACAGGTAAACTAAAAATAAACATCATATATAGAATCCAAAAACCATGGTTTTAATCATTATTCCTAGTGTAGTCTTTGTGATCCAATCCAATACTAAAAAAAATCAACACATTCACATAGACCCTTCCTAAGATCTAATCATATATCCATGAAATCTTACTCAGTATTGAACAATGCCTGATTAGAATATGAGTACATCTTAGGAGGTTGTCAACAATAAATTCTGAAAAATATAGTCTGAATACATAGTTCATGAAAAATTATGATAAAAAAAGGAATTAATTCATAAATTATAGAAAATAATTTAATCAAACTACTAACCCTCAAATAACTTTTTATGACCTGGGGTTACCTAAACCCGCATCAGCAAGATGTGAAATGACATTATAATTGAAGAAAAGTGAAATAACCTGAAAGAAAAATATATCTAATTGGTAATAATATACATGAAGGAAATCTATGCACAACCTAATGTCCCATAAAATAAGGGATTTCAATGCCTAACCCAACATACCATTCAGAATATAATGCTATGTACAATGAAATATCTCAACCAGGATGGATTTCTATATCTATACAATAGTTTTCTGATCGAAATGAATATCATGTCTGATCAATAAATTTTTCTAAAAAGGAATGTGACATCGAACATATAATTTCACACTAAATAAAATGGCATTTTCAACCTATAATTTTATATATGAAAAAAATCATTATCAACACTATGATTTCATCTACAATCATTTAGTAAAAAAGAGTCATAAGAAATACAAGATATCAATTTATAATACCAAACAACCACATGTGAAACATGTTATCAAAATCCTTATTGGTTAATAACTCAATATGATAATTATCATACCATTTTACCTATTTACTATATTCATAGAAACAATCAAATACCATGAAATTATCAATTTTGGCCAAGTTATCAATTAACACAACCATTTAATCTATTCTCATATCATTTATCCTTTAAGAATAATTAATATTTTACATCAAATAAATTTCATATTACATTTTTAAATTATAAAAATATTTATTACATGAAAAAATAACACTTCCAAAACCTTGTAATTAATTATCAAATCAATCACTGCAATTACAATGTTAATCCATTTACACATAAATCCATTTTATCAATTAACATATGAAATCAATGCAAATTTTAAATTCAAATGAAAAATAATTTCCAATCAATCAAGGGGTTTTAGAATCATTACATTAATTCTCTACCCCATATTCAAGGGTTAGAAAACCCATCAGTTTCCTGTGAGTGTCAGACTCAATACCACACATGTAATGGGGTTTGAGTGAGGACCACTCATATTATTTCATCAAATTATTGGGTTACTAATAAGGTTAGGTCACATGCACAACACTCCAACAAGATCTCACTTATTTCATTTACCATAATGAAATGAAATAGAAAATGTAAAGTTATTCCAGACCACCCACATGAAAAGTAGAAAAAGACATATAAATTCACTAATGTCTGATATAAAACTGTGTTCCACTTTCCATACCTTTATCAAATTCCATGAAACTGTATCAGGATAAGTCATCAATCCATTATCTTGGTTTGTTCATCCCAATATCGAGTTTTATTCTAAGAAAAACTAATAAATTAAGAAGTAAAATGGATATCAAAGTCTCACCATAAATCTATAGGCACGAAACAACAATAACCAATGATATTTTCCTTTGGTGACTAATGTAATCCCCAAAATTCATAAGGGAGTGATGGAATTCTTAAGAAAGGGAGAGAGTGACACGAGAAAGGTAGGACACTTGAGTTAATTAAATTTAATGACACGCCCCATTCAAGATTTGAATTCAGGATTTGTGTCATGAATCCATATTATCCCATATACACTGAAAAACTCATATCCTATGAATTAAAACCCTAAAATTCAGTTCAAATCATGGAAAAACCACTTGTTACGAACTGATTCTTCCCTAAAGTTATTCATGACATATTTGAATTTCATGGGTTATACTTATAACTATTCACATAGTAAAGTAATAAATCATATAATGAATAGCTCTAATATCCTGAAATCAACTTCTCATCTCATTTCCGTACGAAAAATTCCAAAAAAATGTAACCCACCTAGGTATAAGGGTTAGATTAGTAGGGTCCAAACAATTTTACCAAACTAAAAGTTATTTTTCCAAAAACATAAAGATGATCATACCTGAAAAAGATTATAACATTCAATATATATTATGGACCTTCACTAATCCTAGGATGTCAAAAAGACATGAATTTTAAAGGAATAGTTGATTATGTTACTTTTCCATCATTAAAAAGTTGTTTCAAATTTTTATTGTAATAGTTAATTCCCTCATTCATAGGATATTGAGTTTTTACTGGAAAATTTATCTTTTTGATGACGCTTATACTTTAATTTATTGTCTACCTAAAAATAATTTCATTGTTTCAAATCCACTATAGAGTATAAATTTTTTATAAAACCTATTAGTAAATACATAGTGTTCAACTATAGATTTTTCATTATGAATATTTCATTGTTTTCCTAGACTATTTATCTAGAACTACAATTCTATGAATAAAAAAAGTTTTATCTTTAATTTAATCATTAATACTAAAAATGGTTTTTTATGTTTTTTGATTTAGAAAGAAATTTTCATCCTGCATTTTTAATAGATATTTTACAAACATCATATTTAAAAAATTCATTTTCTTCCTTAATGATATATTTTTGAAAATATGATATTGTGAAATTTATGAATAAAATTACATTATATAGAGAGAAAAAAATTTTATTTTTATTATCCAATATGGATTAGAGGAATATTTATATAAATCTAAAAATATGATACAGGAGATTGGGGGTACACCAAAATTTATGGATTCATATTTGGTGGTACTTAATAAATCCTAAAATGTTGATAACAGAAAAATTTATTCGAAAATAATGAATGCAGTTTTAATTAAACCATTATTTATTATATATGGTTAAAATTGAATCATTGTGTAATAAATTCTCTTTTATGTAGTCTATATAAAATTTCTATGTTCTAAATATTTTAGATGAATGCAAGAAATAAAATATGAAGTCATATAAATTGATTTGATATTATAATTCTTGATCACAAAAATATAAGTTTCAAAAAAAACTATGAATACATAAAAAAAACTCATCATTAACATTTATATAAATATTTTTTTCATAAAATATGAAGTTAATATTCCATTTAATGAAATATATACCCTATATTTGGTATGGTCGACTTTAAATTCTATGATGTTTCATATAATTAAAGATTATATAATTAACAGTGAATATTTTCATAAAATGTGTTGATCACAACCAATAAATTATAATATATAGTTCTCATAAAAATAGAATAAGTATATAAATATGTAATGTGAAACCCTTTAAATGTTTCCTTTATCATAAAAAAGGTAATTTTTTTAAAAAAATCCAAAAAATAAGATGATATTTTAGTTTAAAAAACATTAAACAAATTATGTTTTGTCATATATATTTGAAATAGATATAATAAAAATGAAGTTTTAAATGTATATTATTCTAGGATAGGTGACGAATGGGATATAAAACCACATCATTCTTTAGAAATGTGTCATATTAAGAAATTATTTACAAATATTAAAAAATGGATTTTGTGAATGATATATTAAGAAATAACAAGGAACATACAATTATATAAATAAGAAATATAAGACTATGAACTCTTGAGAGTGAAAAAAATAAAGGAATGTGACTAAGAAAAAATATTAATCACTTTATGAATACATGATAAGGTAGGATTTTATTTTAGGCATGTTTCATTTAAAATAAAAATTATAAACATGTTTTGAATGTAATTAAATAAAAAATTAGATATTTTTTTAAGTATTGAAAATTAATATATACCTATTCAAAAAACAAATAGTAAAAAAATACCTAAAACTAATTCCATATTATATAATATAAGGTATGGATATGCTGGTGGTATAGGGATACTAGAGTTGAAAAATCGTAAAACTCAGGCTATAATGATATTTTTTAAACATGTAATGCACTAAGACAATCTTAGATTAATAGTGTCTAACTATGGTATCATTACATATAAGGGGGAAATTATATTATCATGATTATAAATTACCAGTCTAGAAATGTATGGTGTGAAATACTTAGAAAACAATTCATGAAATTTAGGTTTTTTTAAAAAATATAATATAATATCAAAACAATCAGATAGAGGATAAAGGATCCTATGGCTGGTAATGAGATGAAATCGTTATCAATTAAATTTATATAATATTTTAATAAATAAGGATTATAGAGGAATAATACTATCAATTAAACCATATAATATTATTTTATTATATAAATAATGAATACACTTACCCTTGAAAGAATCTGATAAGTATTTTATTATTATGAAATTCATAAGAAAATTGGTCCATGGATTCTAATGATGTATCCCAAAAAATCTATTGGGTTCCATAGATATTATAAAATTTTCAAATCCATAAATAAAAAATTTATCATGAACCCATCAATATAATTATTTGTTAATATTATTAGTTTCATTGAAGAATAACACAATAAAAAATATAAGCATGAACCTTGACTTTTTAAGTGTATATTAATAGGATAACCAAATAGGGTGAAAGAATAAGAATTAGAGGTAGATTAAAATTAGATATATATATTTATAGTAACAAGATATGTGAAATTTAATGAATGTTATTTCACAAGGTTGGAATATTCCAAAAAATGAAAATAAATAGAATGTTTTGTTTTAGGTTTAGGGGGATCTTTTTACATCACCAAAACCAAAAAAATCTGAACCATTAACATGATATGTCATCTCCAATTATTATTGTAGTATAATATTATTATTATAAACAATATAAGTAAATTTATTGGAGAAAATCTAAAAATCAATAAAAAAATATAATATTTGTAAATGGGGACTTAAAAATTTAACCAGAAATTATTTCTAAATAACTAAAATTATATGTTATTAGGATAAAAATTGACATGATAAATAAATGAATAATATTTTAATAAGAAAATAATTAAATAATAATCTATGATAGTTGGGAATTGGTTTTATCAAATATAAGACTTAAATAAATAGAATGTTATCTCAATTGTTTAAAAATTTGTCAATATAATTGAATTTTGATTTCACCAATTCATTGGACATTGTATTGGAAGAAATTGATATTAAAATAGATTACATTCATTGATATTTATAATATAAAATATATTTTAACTCATCAAAATTATTTTTAAAAATGATGGATTCTTGTTTGGGTTTTTTATTTTTAGAAAATATTTATTTTCTTAACAGATCATCTATATAGCAGTATAAGACATTTTTTTCTATCATGCTTAATATTTATTTTATTATGAATTTTTTCAAAGATATTTTAATTTGAAAATACATGATAGATATATGACTTCATTACTACTATATAATGATTATATGTTAATACCTTGAAAAAATGTGCATTTTAAATTATTACAAGAAACTATTAAAATTTAAAATATTAATTTAATATCATTCTTTTTCTAATACCATATTTTCTGAAGAAAAAAATGATGGACATAAAAAATTGGATACTATTTATTTTATAAGGAAATTTCATCTTATGCTATTGTAGAAATATGGAATAAATACTATTAAACTAGTATATAATTCCATGATCATACATATAATATTTTATAATGGAAAACTTATAATTATTGATAGTGATGATCTATTTATATATAATATATCATGTGAAAGTATTACTAGAAGTTTAATGTATGGTATGATTTATTCTTAATAAGACATGTCATTTATTATTGATAATTTCAAAGGATTTATATCAAATCAAATAAAAACACTTTATCCGTATTTTAGGTGGACACTAATGAATTTTGTATTTATTTATTTTTTAGTTTCTAATATGGTAAAAATTATAATTATAATTCTAAAATTTTAATAATTTTTGAATCTCATAATGGAGAAAACATTTACCCAAAGATTTATATTAATGATTTTTTTGTTAAATCATATTGAATAATAATTAATTATAAACTCGATATGAAGTTATTATCAGATTTAACCAACATAATATATGAATATATAACATTAACTAAGGAATTAAAATAGCTTTCATAGGAGTTATTATAAAAATATGAATTAAATATATTTATGACAAATATTGTTCTCTTAAACTGTATAAAAATAAATTTACTCATGATTGATGCAATCATATTGACATGTGTATTCAATGTAGAAGATAACTAATTGAAACCAAGAATGTTTTTATGGATAAAATTAGAAATAAGGATATTTTTTATTGATACATTAATAAAATCATTTCAATGTGGTTTTTTTGAGAAGTACATAGATGATTTATAAATGTTAAATGGTTCTTGATTCCAAATTCAAGGATCATATAAAATAAATCCAATATAATAATTATACATGTAAAAGTATAATTTCTAATATTTAATCACATATATATTGATAATTCCCATAAATCATATTACATTATGTATATGATCATAACAAACATGTTTTGGAATTTTTCTGGTGTATTGTATTGTATATATGTTAATTTATTCTATAGTATAAAAATAATGGAATAATATATTAAATATTTTTTTTATCTAATCCATGAATATTTCTAATTTTAACACTATATAAAAAATCTTTTTCGATACTCTATACAAAATCTAGAAATTTTACTCAAAAAAAATTCTCGTCTGTCAACATATGCCACTATTGACTTACCTACTAAAAAAATTCTAATTTCTTTAATTTTATAAATCCACTTATGAATATGGTTAAAAATATTTTTTTCTATTTTATGTAACTACCACAACATGATGCATGATATAAATTCATGTTTACTTATATTTTCTAGGATATATATGTGAGTGTGTGTTTTTATATTTGTACCAAAAGAATTAAATTTCCCTAATTGATATATAGTTATTGATGGTCAATCTACACATTTTATTATCATTTTATACTAGAAACACTTTAATATTCACCTACCACTATCAACAAATATTTTTACGTTATACAAGAGATTTTTTTCACCACATAGAATTGATTAAGATTACATTGAGTTTTTTAATTCTTTTCTATTTTTATACAATATTCCTCTAGATCAGTGGTAGATAATCATGTGGCATAGTGGGTGGAAGGGGGTCATTAATCCTCTATAAATATCCTCAAAACCCAACACAACATCAATTTACTCATTACATAAAACAATAACATCATTAAAAAGATATTTAATCTATGTATTTAGATATTGAGAAGATTATTATTTAAAGCACATGGAATTAAATTCACATATCTATAGGAAAATAAGGAAAATAAAAATTAATTTCATAGAGATATATATAATTTGTTTTAATGGAAACCCAACAAATAGATAAACTCTGTTAAATCCATAAATGATTATAAATCATATAAAAATAGAGATTGATCAAGACCTATACACCTAGATTGTATGATAAAAAATAATTTTTCAATTATAGATTTCATACAAACAAGTGATACAAAATATTCACAATAAATAATTACAATATAAAAATCCAATATTGGGTCACCTATATATCAAATAAAGTTTTGGCTTATATTTTTAGAGAATTTGGAAAACCCATCACATAACAAAACCCATATATTTTTATATACCAAGGAAATTTTCCCATTATACCCATATTTTTGTGTTCCACAAGAAGGCACCAACCTCTCTTATAAAATTTTCCACACATGATACCCTTATATGAATATCTTACATAATATAATTCTTTATAACCAATGGAAATTGAAACCAGAAAAACAGTAAGCCTGTATGCGCAGTAAGGGTAACTATAAGAATATGAATCATTCATTATATGTAAAAATATGTTAAACATAAGGCTATGATTGAAAAATAAAAGTGGATGAGAATAATAAAATATAATTTATACTCATATAAACCTGGATTATAAAACATTATTCAATATATAATGATTTAGAATAAGGAAAGAGTAATATTAGTTAATAATCATGTGAAATAATTATCACTCAAGGGAACAAGTAAAACTTATATAATGAATAGAAAAACCATGTCGGAATATTGGTATATCATACATTCATTCTGGAATAAACTAAATTGGATTATTACATCATTCTCCTAGGTATAACTTCTATCTAATTAACTTTACTGTCACATATGAGTTACTTATATTTAGTAATCTCCATTTTAAATTGAGATTAATATGCATATAGTTATCTTTGTTACATTTATCAATAATTTGGAGAGAAATATTGGGCTCACACATCATCATAATCTCTATTTGGATAACCCATTATCATTTATTATGTAGGGGTAAACCATCAAAATGAGTTATGGGGGGCTCATTTGTGATTTTGAGGTATATTAAGATCACCCTTAATTATGTTCTATATTAGGATCACCCAAAATCATCAATACTATCATTGAAAAATAACATTAATAAAGTACACAATGAATAAACTTAATAATAAAACACATAAAAAACCATTATTCCCATTATAACATGATCAACTGAGGTTGTTGAAATGATTTCCTTTATGAATTTACTAAAACATCATAATTCCAATGTCACTTAATTAACCTATGAAATGAAATAGGATTCATGATAAATAATTTAAAAATTAATCATTATAAACTATAATGAGAATGAAAGTGGATAATATTATAAGAGAATATATCTAATTAAGTATAATCTTCCTTAATGGTTGAAAACATGGGGAAATATCATTTTTATCAGTTCTCATTAAAAAAAATCTAAAATAATAATACAGTGATTTTTCTAAAATATATAAATTGAAATCATTAAAATAATATTCAAATAAAATAAGTTATATAATGGTAGAAAATCCATTCAATCCTTATACATTAAAAGAGAACATTATTTTCATAGTTTTTTAAAAAATCAGAAATGAGTTATACCTAAAACATTTGAAATAACACATTATATTTATTTATAATGAATATAAACTATATAATAAAGTTACCTTAAAAAATATTTATATAATAGTAAAAACCCCCTTGAAATTATTATAGAGAACATGTATGTAGATGGGAATTACACTTGACCAAAAGGAAGAATATAGTGAGTTTTCCATAAAAACATTTTCTTAGTCGTTTTATGAACTAAAGATGGGAAAATAAAATGAACCATGAAAAACACAGAAAAAACAAGAGGATAAAATAGTTTATTTCCAATATAGAATAATCATATAATTTTCTCATTGGAATTATAAAAACAAACAATATCAAATTAGAAGGCTATTGTGAAATAAACCTTTTCCACAAGTCCAACTTGCTTTATATGAACTCTTATCATCCTCATATTTGTAATATTATATTTATGTACACCTTAATCCTTTATAGGATGACCTTTAGTAAACAGAAAATGATATATTATTTTTGGAAGGAATCTATGATGTTATTTGTATCGAGATTGTCTACACTATGTGGCTCAATTTTTGGGGATAATATTGGAAAGGACGTTCCCTTTTAATTGTGGTGGGTGGAAAAAATGTAAATAAATTAAATAATAATCTATATTTATATATGTACATATATGAATAGAACATGTAAAATGGATCCAAACTACCTTATATTTTCCCATGCGGAGGATAGGGATGAAGCATAACCATCTAATCAAACTAAAACATGTTTACGTTTCATTTACAAACCATTTATTTTGGTTTAATCCCCTCATTAATAATATTTAACCATATCCATCGAAAAAAATTCCACTATTTAAATTTATTGAATGTAACTTTAAAAATGAAAAGTGGACCATAAATTAACCTTGAATCATAGGAAACAAATTTCAATCCACATGGGTCTAGTTATGATTTTTATAATTTTTTGTCAATTTAAAAAAATATAACGTTAAATACAATTTAAGCTCGAATAAATGACTATTCACATATTTTGACATTAAAGGAATCCATATAGCAATGGAATTAGATTTTATACTATTTTTGCATCACTCATATATTATATTTTCAACAAAATTCGTTGGTAACTGTAATTCATACAAAAAATATATATTTTTTAATTTCTTTAAAATAATTTAATATATTATCCTACTACTTTCACAAGTACTGCATGATGTTGATTAAGAATTGAAACATATTATAATATCTTTATAGCTATAAAATAAAATAATTTCATAAAAAAGTATTTATATTTACAATAACCATTCAGAAATATTCATATCTTCTTCTTATCTCAATAAAAACATATTATACCTATTAAAATAATGTAATTGACATTTTTTAAAATTTATTAACCTAAAATAATACTATGGTCCTAATAAATGAACATAGATCATAAATGATATATTTTTTAATTTATTATTATTTTGATATATTAATCTCATCCATTTTAATAATGGAATCTTTTTGGGGGATTTTCCAAAAATATACAATATTTTCAACCATATTTCACTTTTTTACTGATTACTATTGCCATAAACTTTTACCATCATTACTATTCAATTTTACTAAAAATAAATCCATGATATTACCAAATTATATCCTGATTATTATAAATAAATAATCCATTTTTTAGAATTTATTTTTTATAACTTGAAAAATATTATTAAAATATAAGTATGCATAACTTATTCAAAAAAATTTCTATAAAAAATCACTTTGAATCATGAAAATGATCTTATACTAGAATAAATTAAAAATATGCATTTGATGATAGTAATAAGATTATTTTTAATCAATGGGATATTATATTACTGTTTGTATGATTCGCGTGTTTTATGAAATTTTATTTTTCACTCTTAAAGGTACTATTTTACTTATGTTTAATTACATTTTCTATTGTTTTTATCCTCGTTGTGTTTGTGTGAAAATTTTAGATTCTGGAGGGAAGAGGGGCTGTGCATGTTACGTATGCCATTTTACCAAACTGTGCACCCAGGCCTGAAAACTATGTGAACCTATACATATAGGATTCGTATAGTTGGCTCTAGGTTATTCAAAATGTAAACCCTCTTAGGAGTAACCATGTGATAGCCTTGGGTGAGGCACACAATTAGGATTCATGGTTAGGGGAAATTGTGGGGCCTTAGTAGAAAACAATGTGTATGAGACAATAAACCTATGAGGATTTTGAAAAAAAATATTGAACCCCCATCATATACCCCTGAATTTCTTAGCTCAACCCATGATCGCTTTATCTCATTTTTGGTGTCTCTTATAAGGATTCGAAGCCCTTAGGACCTCAATTCATGGAAATTTGATGATATATTGATAGATATAACCCTATATGAGTTTGTGGTTCCTTCATTATTAGATATATCTCTCTCATAAGTCTCTTTCAGTAGAAAATAGGTCTATTTTAACCCTATTTAGTATTAGATATATATCTAGGTTTGTTAGATCATTATTTTTTTTGGATTTAGGTTATATTTCTAGATCTCCTCTTTATAATGTATGTAATTGTTCTACTTCAATTAGGACATTCTGTTAGATAGTGGTTGCCAATAATTTAGAATTAGGTTGTCTCAATTCAATTCCCATAGTCTTAATCCCAATATCAGGAATTTGTTACTAGATTTCAATTGGAACATTTGATAATTGAGTCATGAATTCAATAAATTAATTGATTAATTAATTTATGGAATTTTGAAATTTATTGGATACATGAGATTGTGCAATTGGAATAATTAATTGTTCAATTAAATAATGGTAAATTGTGGTTTAAAATTTTGATTAATTAAATTTTGAATTAATTAAAGATATATTTATGTAGAATAATTGAATCAATTAATTGATGAATTAAATAATGAGATCATTATATTGGGATGTTCAATTAATTAATTGGTTAATTAGTTAATTAATACTTGGATTGTGTAATGGGTTAATTAACTATTAAATTATTTACTGGGTTGAATGGTTGAATGGTTTTGATGGTTAATTTTTCATTTATTTTCATGTGATCGAATTATTGAATTATGATTTTAATTGATATTTGAAATGGTATATCATTACTTGAAATTTTATTAGAGGGTTAATGTTGATTATCCTTTATTACTGGGATTATTCTGTTATGTTTGTTTTTGTTTGATATATGAGTGTGGGACTCTGATTGCAGTTCCCAATACCCATAAGTAAAAGTGATGATGGGGTTAGGGAATAAGGATCCAAATACCCATGTGAAAACAATGTGGGGGATAGGGAAAGATGATCCAAATACTTATGATATTTTAGATAATATTTACTATTCCTATGAGGTAGTATTGGACTATGGTTAAAACTGGCCATTATGTGAGTTTAGATAATGAATGATACCCACATTAGTGGGTTTCGTGATGTACCTTGGGGATAATTTAGACTCTAGCATAGGATTACCCCGGTATTGAGTGTTTTGGTGTCCTTACGAACCCGAGTATTGTTGTGGTTAATTATCAAATATTATATTATGTGATAACAATTTAATTAGTCATAATACTAATTTAATTATAAAACTGCATACACTATTATTGATTGGATATTGTTTTATATTTTGTTGGTGTTAGCCTAATGATGTACCTAATTTGTGCATGCCTTTTCATACATTTTATAAAAAAATTAAAACATTTTTTCACCAAATACAAGTTCTATTAGAGGTAAAATGTTGTAATTTAGTAATCATAATTCTTTTCAGATATTTCCCAGACAATGACACAAATTGGGGGAAAGTTGATAAAAAATTCCAAACAACACGCTGTGTATTTTCATATACATATCATGTACTAGAACCCCTACACGTATTGGACAGGAAAAGTATATACCCAAGTTACAAGAAGCCGGTACACACCGTGTACATAATATACATGGCGTGTATCCTCTTCTAGAAGCAGTTGTTGTTTGGGAAGAAGTCTATCCGCCTATGTTGTTGGATGACATGTACAGGAGGTGTACATAATTTACATGTCATGTATCCTCTATTAGAAGCGGTTGGTTGTTTATGAATGAGCATACACACCATGTGTGTCGGCGCTACACTCTGTGTACCTCCACCTTCCAAGAGCCTCCATATTTCAAGTCAAAGACGGCGTGTTAGGTCACACACCAATGAAGAAAAATACGGCACAATGCATTGACAATAGTACACGTCGTATACTTTCCAGTACATGACGTGTACTCCTTAAAACTATAAATAGGTTGAAGGACCTCCATGTTTGAGAGTTTTTTTCATTTAATTCATATTTCATTCAATTTGAAGGGAGATCACTCCAGGTACGGTCTTGAAGAGAATTAGAGAGATAAATAAGTTGAGAGAAGATTGAAATGAAGGTTCTTCTATGCTACATTCTCAACTATCTTCACCCCAAATTATAACGACCAATACTTTACATAAATTGTTATTAATTTAGATTTGAAGCACACTTATTACAACATATAACAAAAACCAGGAAAGGACCGTATAGGTATAGTGTCTTTAGAAACTGGGAAACATAAACAACTGGTACATATAGCATCTACTTTTCCTACCATTTATTTCATCATATCTAGAGTCCCTTTTAGGCATATTCTACTTAATAACATTCTTCCTGACCTGGGGAAATAAAACATATAGAAGGGTGAGCTCAAATGCTCAGTAAGGTTAAACAAAAGAAATATCAATCACATCATATACATAAGAACATAACTTTTGGAAATCTTAACCTGCAAAAGAAATCATAATTTCATAACATGGGATAAATCATAGTAGTGAAATGTAATCCCAATAATCATAACATAAAACATGAAACTTTGTGTCATAAACACATAATCATATAGAATCATTTCTTATTAGTCAAGACTCATGGACAAGACTATCTTGGTGGACAAAGTCCATTTCTGAACTGAGTTCACTCCCCGTTTCAGTCATGTTTCACTAAACTGGTATAACCTACTGTTCCAGCCATGTCTTTCTCATGAGATATAAAATCTTTACCCAATTAATTGGATGGAGATATAGGTCCCACCCATCATATAATGATACCATTCTTATGTGTGCCACAAAATCATAAATAATACATCATTGCATAACCCATGTAATAAAAATGGGAATCTTAAAAATCATGACATCATAAAACAATTCATATAAGATAAAGGAATTCATAAAAATATTTCCATCACAACATAATCAATTAAATGTAATAATAGGGATAGAAACATAATCCTATATTATCTTAGATGGAAAATAATTTTGATAAAAACTTGAACTCCATTCTTGAGGAAAATATCCTTTCTACTTCAAAAACATTTTCCTTTCTTAACATGTCATTAAATTTTAAACTAAAAGAAGGTGATTAAAAATAAACTTGATAACTTTTAAAGGAAACTTCTTGGAAATAATGTTTTAAAAATACATTCGTGCCATATAAGTTAAGAAAAAATTCTTCTCGAACTTTTATCGGAAAAGTCAAAAAGTACCTCGTATGAAAAACGACAAAAGATTTCATTCATATCTTTTACTAAAAACTAAAAAAAGAGTAAAATTGGATATAAAGTGTTGTATAAGGATATAAATATTACATATTGAGGAAACATGGATGCGGATGATAATATACACCCCAGTAAATGCCAAAGTATAAACAATCTCGGATAAAAATGAGATTATGATATTTCTCATACCTTAGGTCCGATTTGCTTCGTAAGTGTCTGAACCTCATGTATAATGTTCCAAATAATGTTATTGACTTATTAAAGAATCATAATTATTGTTATGATATCATATATGGTTATATTCTTAGCTTCTTATTAGTAATATTTCATTACTACTTGTTATTCGGGTGTTTATTAAGTTTTGTTCTTATGCGTGTTTTGTCGAATAAATTCTTATTCTTCTCTTTAGGTTATAGATACCTCATTTCCAGAATGGTATTAGTGTAACATATATCATATTAATTCATTCAATTTATTTATATAATCATTATGCAATGAAGATCATGTAGAACGAGTCGCATCACATCGTGGAGACGGTATTCCGTACGTACGCACGAGTGATGATATCATTCCTATGATCGTGGAATTGTATTGGAGAGTATGTATACTATTTCAGAATCAATATCACTTTACAATAATCATATATAGTAATTATTTACACCATTATACCCATCCACGTAAGGTGGTGGTGGAAAATAGATTACACCACGGTGTGGAGATGGTATTCCGTATGTACGCACGCACGGTGATTTCTTTTTCCGTAGGATGGATAGATGGTGAAATAGGGTTGTTTCATAATTATAATAAAATATCAGTATATGAGTGATACTGATGTTATTACTTCATAATTAAACATCTAAAGAAGAAGAAGTGGAAGAAGAAATAACGATGAAATAATCGGTAACAGACATTACCTCTTCTTTGAAGTGATTCTTTGAGACCTCCTTTTAGGGCACTAAAATTGGTCTTTGATGAAGACCAGGACCACCAGGATGTCTCTAGGGAAGTGGAGAGAAGGAATTAGCAGGGGTTGTCCGAGCATGAAGGCTTAATGTGGTGTGAGGAAGTGGGGGAGGTGGTGCGGTTTTATAAGAGAGGAGAGGGGGACCTTTGAAATAACTAAAAATATTATTTTCTTATAAATTCAAATTCGGTTTTTAATAGCTCCAAATTGATATATTTCTAGGATAAGGTGGGTAGGGTTCGCAATACTCTCATAAAATATTATTTCTACAAGTTTAGGTATAAATTTTAACCTTATCATTTAGATTTAACTTTAAGTTAGATAATTTATCTTTCACTGTGTATTCTTGTTTTCTTACACTATAAGGTTAATAAACTTACTATATCAAGACAAACTAACCCCAATTTGTTAATTATTAATATATATAAGCTTATATAAGTCATTTGGCCGAACCATAGATTTTTTTGAATATAATAACAATTAATAATATAATATTTGTTTTAAAAACTATTTTATGTCAATTTTGACACTATTTAGTAATTGATTTTTGTGAAACTCATAACAGAATTATAAGTTCTAAAAAAGTTAATTAAATAAATACTAACATGTCCTATTAACCTAAAAAATTAGTATAACTCATAAAAATTCTAAAATTACATTTATTTGTGTATTTAGAACATCTATTATGTCAATATTTCATTAATAAGATAATTACTACATCATCGTTTTGTCATAAATAAATTAAATTATTTAATGTATAAAAATTACAAATAAAATACCATTATGTAGGAAATCCTTTAAGCTTTATAATGAATATTTATAGTCGAATTTATCTTATGTAGAACACCATATTAAAAATTATTTATATATTAAACTTTGATTTTAACTATTTAAACCCTTCTTTAAATAAATTAATAATAAATGTCCTAATCTAATCCAAGAGGCCCTAAATGGTCATATTTTATTCCTAAGGTTTTTTTTGTTCGAATGAATCTTATCCAATAGAATTATTACATGTTTTAGGGTAACAATAATATCATTTTTTCCCTTAATTACCCTATTTACTTTTAACTGTTGTAAAAAAAAGTAAAAAGTTACTATTCACTAAAAATTAATTTCATCTCACTAAACAACATTTTAGTCCTTGATATTAACCATGTCTCTATGATTTTCAAAATTCCACTAAAAGAAGCGGTAAAATTATGTTTTATAAAAAATTTGGTTTTTTAAACTACCACTTAGTGGTTTCACTATTCATCAAAAATTGAATGTTTTCAGAAAAATACCAAAATTTTACCCTAGGCTAATTTCGATATTCCGAATCCAAGAATGAAGCCCATTTTGAAAAATAAAATTTATAAAATTTCAAAAAGTGGTTATTACTATTCATAACGGCTAGTTTTAATAATATTTATTAGTATATCATTGTTTAGTAAAACTCGATATTGCGTACAACGCAAGCTATCGAGGAAGGTTGCGATTTCGTGTAAAGAAAGCCAAGCAAGTGTTGTCTGTAGAAAAAGATTACTTTGATGATTTATATAACATAAATGTCCCGGGTGTTACATTCTACCCCCCTTAAAATGAATTTCGCCCTCGAAATTCGTCACTTTGTAACAAACAGATGAGGATACCTCTCTCCCATCATATCCTCAAGCTCCCATGTAGCTTATTCTAATTGGTGGTTCCTCCATAAAACTTTCACCAATCGAGTGGTCTTGTTTCGTAGGACTTTTTCGCTATGATCCAGAATCTCTATCGGTTGTTCTTCATAAGAAAGATCTTGCTCCTGTGGTACAACTTCTGAGTTGAGTACATGTAAAGGATCAGATATGTAATTTCTCAGGAGAGATACATGGAACACATCGTGAACTTGAGAGAGATTCGGTGGAAGCGCCAATCAGTAATCTACCTTCCCAACACGATACAGTATTTTGAAAGGACCGATATATCTAGGGCTCAACTTCCCCTTCTTTCCAAATCTCATAACCCTCTTCGAAGGAGATATTCGTAAGAACACTTTATCACCCACTTCAAAGTCAAGGTCTTTTCATCGGTTGTCAGCATAACTTTTCTATCGACTCTGAGCTGCTCTTATGTGTTTTTGAATATATTTGACCTTTTCTGCGATTTCATCAACGTGATCAGGACCTAATAGCTTTCTTTCCCCAACTTCATCCCAGCAAGTTGGAGTCCTGCATTTCTTTCCATAGAGAGCTTCGTAAGGATCCATCTAAATACTGGAGTGAAAGATAATATTATATGAAAATTCCACCAAAGGTAGGTGTTGATCCCAACCCCCTTTGAAATCCATAGAGCAAGCTCTCAAAATATCTTCTAGTGTTTGAATTGTTCTCTCAGAATGACCATTTGTTTGAGGATGATAAGCAATGCTGAAACTCAACTCTGTATCCAGAGTATGCAGAAGACTTCGCCAGAACTTCGAGGTAAATCTCGGATCTCGATCATATATAATAGAAAGTGGTACTCCATGCAATCTTACCACTTTATTTACATATATCCCGGCAAGCTGATCCATAGAGAAATCCTCTCTAATAGAAATGATGTGTGCAGACTTGGTAAGATGATCAACTTTGACCTAGATAAAATTATTGCCTTTGGATGTTTTAGGAAGTCCTGTGACAAAGTCCATAGTGATGTTTTCCCATTTCCATTCAGGTATGGGTAATGGTTGTAACATCCCCTTAGACTTCTGTCTCTCAGCTTTAACTTGCTGACAAACCAAGCATCGAGAGACATATTCAGCAACATCTCTTTTCATGACATCCCACCAGAAGTACTCTTTCAGGTCCCTATACATCTTTGTGCTTCCAGGATGAATGGAGAATGAAGAACTATGAGCCTCATCCAGTATCTCCTTATTTAATTCAGGGATGGGAGGAACACAAACCAGATTCCTGAACTTTATTATCCCATCACAATCAAGGTTTAATTCAGGAACATTTCTCACCTTCTTTTGTAGCTCGACATCTTCTTTCTGTGCCTCTTTAATCTTCACATGTATAGATGGTTGAACATTCATTTGAGAAAGATACTATTTTTTCCCTTTCATTGTAATTCCAAGATCTATCCTTTGTAAATCCATAAATATTGGATCTTTTGGGATCCTCATCATGTATAAACTAGCATGGTCTTGTCGATATAATGCATCTGCCACCTTGTTTGCTTTCCCTGGGTGGTAATGGATTGAGCAGTCATAATCCTTAATCAGCTCCAACCATCTTCTTTGACGCATATTCAGCTCTTTTTGTGTAAAAATATACATTAAACTTTTATGATCAGTATAAATTTCACACCTTTATCCATAAAGATAATGCCTCCAAATCTTTAATGAAAATATTACCGCAGCTAACCCCAACTCATGAGTTGGGTAATTTTTCTCATTTATTTTCAACTGTCGTGAGGCAAAAGCTATCACCATATCATTTTTCATGAGAACACATCCCAGTCCCTTCTTGGATGCATCACTGTAGATCACAAACATTTCTACACTACAAGGCAGTGTGAGCACAGGTGCACTGGATAACCTTCTTTTCAACTCCTTGAAATACTCTTGACATTCCTCCATCCAAACAAACTTAACTCCTTTCCAAGTCAACTTGGTGAGTGGATTAGATAATCATGAAAAATCTTTCACATAACGTCGATAATATCCATCCAAACCAAGAAAACTTCGGATCTCGGTTACTGTTGTTGGTCTCAACCATCTTTCGATAACCTTTGTTTTTGCTGGATCCACAGATATCCCCTCTTTCGAGATTATGTGACCCAAAAATGAAACTTTTTGAAGCCAAAATTCACACTTGGTAAATTTGGAATAAACCTTCTCCTTTCTCAGGGTCTTCAATATAATTTTCAAGTGATCTTCATGTTCTTCCTTGCTCTTTGAATAAATAAGAATATCGTCTATAAAGACTACCACAAACTGATCAAGATAGACTCTAAAGACTCTATTCATTAGATCCATGAAGATATCAGGGGAATTAGTAAGACCAAATGGATCACTATAAATTCATAATGTCCATACCTTGTACAGAAAGACGACTTTGGTATATCCTCCCATTTGTCCCTTAATTGATGATACCCTGAACGAAGATCAATCTTGGAAAAGTATTGATCTCCGCATAGTTGGTCAAATAGGTCATCAATGTGCGGGAGAGGATATTTGTTCTTGATGGTGATCTTGTTAAGTTCTCGATAATCAATGCAGAGTCTCATTGATCCATCTTTCTTCATAACAAACAGAACAGGTGCTCCCCAAGGTGATGCACTAGGGCGTATGAACCCCTTATCAAGATTCTCTTGGAGTTTCTTCTTCAATTCCTGCAACTCAATTGGGGCCATTCTATAATGTGTCTTTGAAATAGGTAAAGCACCCGGTACGAGTTCTATTGAAAACTCAACTTCACGATTCGGTGGAAGACCCGGTAATTCCTCCGGAAAGACATCATCAAACTCCCGTACAATGGGAATATTCTTAATCGTGAGTTTCTCACCAACCATTTGAGATAAATAACCTTCATTTAGTTGAATCAAGACCCATAAGGTAGAAAGAATTTCCACTAGATGGTTATGTTCATCCTTGCATTGATAGACGATCATAGATTGATCTGGAATATGAAATGTGACTTCCCTTCTTTGGCAATTGATATGAGATATATATAAAGAAATCCAATCCATGCCACGAATAACATCAAATTCCACTATAGGAAGGATCACAAGATTTTCATGAAGCACTTTCCCACAAACTTTGATCGGAGAAGAATTATAAACTTTTGATGCGACTGTTGTGCCATTAGGTGTTGTCACATATTACTCAATATCTAATTGTTGAGGTAATACGGTGATACCCTTAGAAAATTCTTCAGAAATAAATGAGTGGGTGGATCCAGAATCAAATAAAACATTTGCTACATTAGAGTGGATGGTAAGTGTACCTTTCATGACATCGTTATTGTACTCCACATTGCTGATAGAAATTTCTTGTGACATTATATTGTCTTTAGCCTTAAGAGTTTTTTGACGTCGACCATCATCATCAACCCTTGGATTAGGGAATTTATTGGCATAATTCCCCATCTCCTTGCACTTGAAACATTGAAGTGTAGTAGGTTCATTCGGTGTATCCATTCCTTTGTTTGCATCATTAGAAATCTTCTTCCCATCATCGCGGCATTCAAATGCCCGATGACCTTCCTTTCCACATTTGAAACATTTACTTGTCCCTTTAAGACAACTCCCTCCATGTTTCTTTCCACACATTGAGCATAAGGAAAAGCACATCTTATTTTCAATGTTCTCTTTAGATTTTCCTTTGAATTCCATTTTCCTCTTCTTATCAATCCCATATGACTGATGGGTTACTCCAATCTCCATCTCAACATTGAGATCACATCGAATGATTTCCTCGTAGATATTGAAGTCCCTTATGGATAACGCCCTTCAAAGACTTGGTTTTAAGACACTAAAGAATCGATCGATCTTACTCTCAGGTTGGATAATAATACCAGAAGCGTACCTTTCAAGTCTTGTAAAATTTGCTTCATAGGTACCAACAGATTCATCATCCTTTTGCTTTAGTTCAAGAAACTCCTTCTCCATATTTGTTCGGAGAATACGAGGGAAGTACTTATTGAAAAATAAGTTCTTGAACTCGTCCCATTCCATGGACTCAATTTCATCCCTTTGCCTTGTATTCTTAATAAGATTCCACCATTGATCAGCATCACCTTCCAAACGATACAATACTAAGATGACTTTATCATGTTCAGAACATTGAAGAACTGAAAATATCTTTTCAGTAGTACTAATCCATTGTTCAACAACTAGTGGATTAGTAGACCCACTAAAACAAGGTGGACGCTGCCTCATGAAGGATTCAACATAATGTTACTCCTTCCTTTGCTCGTTTGGAAGTCATGCATGATTCATAGCTTGAGAATGTTGTGTGAGCATGGCCACACGATTTTACATTCCAGCTCCCATAACGTTTGGTTGCTCAGGGGGACAATCATTACATTGCCCGTCGCATTCCGCATTAACACGGTTCCTTCGGGTTACAGCAATTGACTTAAACCAAGAAGAATAGTGTGAGAAACGCTAATTATAATAGGAAAACCACATAATCAAGAATAAAACATCACACATAAGGTCTTATCCTAGGTTATTCATGGCCATTTCTAAATCAGTATGATTGTGTTCTATTCTTAGACTTATCCTTAGGGTTCTTACTAAGGCTTTCACATCCTAGTTTCCAAAGGTTGACTATACCTTTCCTATGATACAAACTATAATGACCCATACTTTACATAAATTGTTATTACTTCAGAATTGAAGCACACTTATTACAACATATAACAAAAAACAGGAAAGGACCATATAGGTATAGTGTCTTTAGAAACTAGGAAACATAAACAACCGGTTCATAAAGCATCTACTTTGCCTCCCATTTATTTCATCATATCTAGAGTCCCTTTGTGGCATATTCTACTTAATAACCTTCTTCCTGACCTGGGGAAATAAAACATACAAATGGGTGAGCTTAAATTCTCAGTAAGGGTAAACAAAAGAAATATCAATCACATCATATACATAAGAACATAACTTTTGAAATCATAACCTGCAAAAGAAATCATTATTTCATAACATGGGATAAATCATAGTAGTGAAATGTAATCCCAATAATCATAACTTAAAACATGAAACTTTGCGGCATACATACATAATCATAGAGAATCATTTCTTATTAGTCAAGACTCATTTCCAAGACTATCTTAGTTGACAAAGTCCATTTCTGAACCGAGTTCACTCCCCGTTTCAGAACTGTTTCACTGAACCGGTATAACCTACCATTCCAGCCATGTCTATCTCATGAGATATAAAATCTTTACCCAATTCATTGGAGGGAGATATAGGTCCCACCCATCTCATAATGATACCATTCTTATGTGTGCCACAAAATCATAAATCATATATCATTGCATAACCCATGTAATAAAAATGGGAATCTTAAACATCATGACATCGTAAAACAATTCATATAAGATAAACGAATTCAAAAAAATATTTCCATAACAATATAATAAATTAAATGTAATAATAGGGATAGAAATAAATCCAATATTATCTTAGATGGAAAATAATTTTGATAAAACACTTGAACTCCATTCTTGAGGAAAATATCCTTTCTACTTCAAAAACATTTTCCTTTCTTAACATGTCATACAATTATAAACATAATGAAGTTGATTAAAAATAATCTTGAAAACTTGTAAAGGAAACTTTGTGTAAATAATGTTTTAAAAATCCATTCGTTCCATATAAGTTAATAAAACATTCTTCTTGTACTTTGGATGGAAAAGTCCAAATGTACCTCGTATGAAAAACGACAAAAGATTCCTTTCATATCTTTTACTAAAAACTCAACGAAGGGTAAAAGTGGATATAACCTATTGTATAAGGATATAAATATTACATATTGAGTAAAAATATATGTGGATGATAAAATACACCCCAGTAAATACCAAAGTATAAACAATCTCGGATAAAAATGAGATTGTGATATTTCCCTTACCTTAGGTCCGATTTTCTTCGTATGTGTCCGAACCTCCTGTATAATGTTTTAAATAATGTTATTGACTTATTCCAGAATCATATTTATTGTTATGATATCATATATGGTCATATTCATAGCTTCTTATTAGTAATATTTCATTTCTACTTGTTATTCGGGTGTTTATTACTTTTTTTTTCTTATGCGTGTTTTGTCGAATAAATTCTTATTCTTCTCTTTAGGTTATAGATACCTCATTTACGGAATGGTATTAGTGTAACATATATCATATTAATTCATTCAATTAATTTATATAATCATTAAGCAATGAAGATCATGTAGAACGAGTCGCATTACATCGTGGAGACGGTATTCCATACGTACGCACGAGTGATGATATCGTTCCTATGATCGTGGAATTGTATTGGAGTGTATGTATAATATTTCAGAATCAATATCAATTTAAAATAATCATATATAGTCATTATTTACACCATTATACCCATACAAGTAAGGTGGTGGTGTAAAATAGATTACACCACGGCGTGGAGACGGTATTCCGTACATACGCACGCGCGATGATTTCTTTTTCCGTAGGATGGATAGATGGTGAAATAGGGTTGTTTCATAATTATAATAACATATCAGTATATGAGTGATACTTATGTTATTACTTCATAATGAAACAACTAAATAAGAAGAAGTGGAATAAGAAATAAAGATGAAAGAATCGGTAACGGACATTACCTCTTCTTTAAAGTGCTTCTTTGAAACCTCCTTTTAGGGCACTAAAATTGGTCTTTGAAGAAGACCAGGACCTCCAAGATGTCTCTATGTAAGTGGAGAGAAGAAATTGGCAGGGTTTGGCCGAGCTTGAAGGCTCAAAGTGGTGTGAGGAAGAGGGGGAGGAGGTGCCCTTTTATAAGGGATGAGAGGGGCACCTTTGGAATAACTTGTAATATTATTTTATTATAAAGTCAAATTCGGTTTTTAATAGATCCAAATTGATATATTTAGAAGATAAGTTGGGTAGGGGTCGAAATAATCTAATCCAAAGGAATTTAGAAACGTTTAGGTATCAATTTTAACCTTATAATTTAGATTTAACTTTATGTTAGATAATTTAACTTTCACTGTGTCTTCTTGTTTTCTTACAGTATAAGGTTAATAAACTTACTATATAAAGACAAACGAACCCCAAGATGTTTATTATTAATATATATAACCTTATATAAGTCATTTGGACGATCCTTATATTTTTAGGAATAAAATATCAATTAATAATATAATATTTGTTTTAAAAACTATTTTATGTCAATTTTGACACTATTTAGTAATTGATTTTTGTGAAACTCATAAAAGAATGATATGTTCTAACAATGTTAATTAAATCAATAATAACATGTCATATTAACCTAGAAAATTATTTTAATTCATAAAAAGTCTCAAATTACATTTAGTTGGGTCTTTATAACATCTATTACGTCAACATTTCTTTAATAAGATAGTTACTGCATCATCGTTGTGTCATAAATAAATTAAATTATTTAATGTCTAAAAATTATAAATAAAATACCATTATGTAGGAAATCTTTTTATCTTTCTAATGAATATTAATAGTCGAATTTATCTTATTTATTACCCCATATTAAAAATGATTTAATTATTAAACGTTGATTTTAACTATTTTAACCCTTCATTAAATAAATTAATAATAAATGTCCAAATCTAATCCATGTGGGCCTAAATGGTCATATTTTATTCCTAAGGTTGTTTTTTTCGAATTAAACTTATCCAATAGAATTAGGACATTTTTAGGGTAATAATAATATCATTTTTACCCTTAATTACCCTATTTACTTTTAACCGTGGTAAAAAAAAGTAAAAAGTTACTATTCACGAAAAATTATTTTCATCTCATTGAACCACATTTTAGTCCTTGATATTAACCGTGTCTCTCAGATTTTCGAAATTCCACTCACAGAAGCGGTAAAATTAAGTTTTATGAAAAATTCAGTTTTTTTAACTACCACTTAGTGGTTTCACTATTCATCAAAAATTGAAAGTTTTCAGAAAAATACCAAAATTTCACCCTAGGATAATTTCGATATTACGAATCCAAAAATGAAGTCCATTTTGAAAAATAAAATTTATAAAATTTTAAAAAGTGGTTATTACTATTCATAACGGCTAGTTTTAATAATATTTTATTAGTATATCATTGTTTAGTGAAACTCGGTATTGCGTACGACGCAAGCTATCGAGGAAAGATGCAATTTCATGTAAAGCAAGCCAAGCAAGTGTTGTGTGTAGAAAAAGATTCCTTTGATTATATATATAACATAAAAGTCTCGGGTGTTACTCAAATATTTCAATAGGATGTGTCTAGGTACTGCATTTCTTTAATTAATAACCACTCTATGAGTCGCTAAAATTCCTATGTGTTGGGGTTGTGGACAAATGATTGTTGTAATTCATCAATTGTGATGTTGAAATTGTTTTGGCCATATTTTATTTCTCATTATTTCTTATAAAACATTTTTCAAATATCACTAGAAATCTCATATCAGAATAAGAACGAGATTTCTAGGGATCCATTATGGAATTAAAGTTAAAAAATCCATAACCATTGGGTGTTTTAATCGTCTAAAAATGGCTGCAATTAATAAAAATTAAGAGAAATCAATTTCTGGACTAACGAAATTGAATTCAATTGATTTAAACAAAAATTACCAGACTAAGGGGCTTCTGTTCCATAATTAATCCTAGAGATGTGAATTATCATGAACAACACGACCTCTTAAGCAAATTGATTTAATAACAACCCCTTAAAATCCACAGCCCCTATGCTTCTCCCTCTAAATTTGCATCAAAACCATATTCCATTGTTTTTCATTATCATTTATGTATTTTTATAAGAAACTAAAATCCAACCACCTTTTCCTAAAAACATAGAAACCATCAACTCTAAATTCTACAGACATTACTAAATCAAGTAAAACTAGATGAGAAAAAAATAACTCCATCTCCCTGTAGATAGACCCCTTACTTGTACTATAATCATTAGGGTAAAAAAATTGGATATACGAAAATAACACTTTTGTAGAAATGACTACCAAAATTTGGAATCGTTTCCAGGGAGAAGATTTGAGTTAAATGTGTTTTTGTTTACCTCATTTCTGAATGAAATTTTGTGAAAATAAAAATTAAAAAATTTAAAAAAAACCCAAAAATCTCTTTTCTAACTACATTTCTATTTATCATTATTCATTATTGTTTTTGTTGGGTGTGTTTAGTGTTGTGAATTTTCTTAGTTGTATGAGCAGCTACCATACTCGTTCCAAAATCATTGAGTCGTTGAATCTTCTCTTAATTGACCTAGAGATCAAACAGATGCTTTTAAGGTGACGATGTAACCTCATGGACGAGCACAACCAAAATAATCACATGGTACACAATGAAGAGGGAGATCCGACTATTGTCCAAGGAGATGGACATCCATTTGGACCAGTGGACAACCAGAACCAGATAGCTCTACTTACTGTAGGATATGGCCCACAATAGCTCCAAAAATTCCAACCAGAGAGGATTTCATACCTATAGCTAGGTCAGGGGCCATAATTTTCCCTTCAAGAGTAGAAAAATATGGATCGTCCACTCTCCAAGAAGCCACCTCTATTCTATACTCTAATGGAGTATGACATACCAACTATTCATGGAGCTGGAATAGGCATCATCTGTGCATCGGTGTAGTACCAACACTTCTAGATCATGCCTGCTATCATGCAGCTGATCTAAAACACAGTTCAGTTTGGCAGCCTGCCCAGTGAGGACCCAAATGACCATCTCTCCAATTTTCTGGAGGTTTTGGACACATTCTACTACCATAGAGTGTCCACAGACTCCATTTTTGATATCCTCTTCCCCTTATCTCTATGGTATAAGGTAAAATACTGGATAAAAGTTTTCCCGCAGTGATCTATCCTCACCTAGGAGGTGATATCCTAGGCGTTCCAGTCAAAATATTTCACACCATCAAAGATGGTGACCTTGCGGAATGAAATACACAACTTCCAACAGCATGAATCAGATCCATTGTATAATTCATGGGAGCATTTCAAGGAGATGTTGTGAAAATTCCCACACCACGAACTCCCACTCTGGATGTAGGTCCAGACCATCTATGGAGGATTGAAGATGAACACAATGTATGTGGTGGATGCTGCTGCATGAGGTACAGTTACGAGGAAGTCCCACGATTTTTTTTGAAATGCTGGAAGACATGTCTGCCAATATCTTCCAGTGGAATTCCGATCAGGGCACACAGAAACAAGGTATGCACAATATTTATCCCACTATAATGCTTACATCCAAGTTAGACGTTGTGTCCAAAAAGAACAACCCACTAAATCTGAAGGACTCATCCCAAGTACATGCGGCTAATCATCTGGTGTGCAACGAATGTCTTGATAACCACATCATGGGAGAATGCATGGGACCTACATTTGGCCCTCCAACGAGAGAGGTGAGCTATGTTTCCCAAAACTGTGGGTTGAAAAAGTACGAGATCCAAGCATGACATGATTACCAGAACCCAGTTTGGGGATAACAGAAACAAAATCCTCCACCCTAGCGACCGCCCGACAACGGTCATCCCTAGTATCAAAACCAGTACCCTAGACAACCGCAGAATCAACAAGGCACTTACCAACAACAAGGATATCAAAAACCTCACCCCCAGTATCCGAAGCAGCAACCACCTCCACCAACCGCACAACCACCTCAATAGGAGAACGCCTAAAGGTTGGAAGATCTCATAAAAAAATATACATCTACTGCTAAGCCCAGATTTCAGATTCAAGAGGCATTTATTTGTGGTCTGGAGAATCAAACTGGCCAGCTGAAAAATCAACTCTCAATGAGGCATCTCGGTACACAACCAGGTAACATTGAGAAGAAATCGATGGAGGAATCCCCATATTGTGACACAAGAGAGTGGAAATGTGCTACAAAATAAAGAACCAGAACAACCAGGTGCACCAACACCCCCTACTAATGAAGAAGGTACAGTTACTGACCACTCCTCATCCAAAGGCCCACTAAAAGTGGCCCCACAGGTCAAGGTAAAGAATTTTTTCATACCCTTATTCCCCGCCTTAACCTTTTTGGAGAGGATGAAGAAGTGAATGTTGGACCACCATTTCAGAAAATTCATTGAAGTGTTTAGGAAGCTTCATATCAACATTCCATTTGCAGAGGCAATGATGAAAATGCCAACAGATGAACAATTTGTGAAGGATATCCTCTCTAACAAAAGAATGATGGAGGATCTAGGAACAATTGCACTGACTAAGGAGTGCTCAACAGTCTTACATCATTCGATTACTCCCAAGCTTCATGATCCTGGTACCATCACAATCCCAGGCACTATTGGACCACATGAGTTTTGGAAGGACCTTTGCGACATATGGGCCATTTTCAACCCCATACCCCTTGGAGTTTTTAAGTATCTAGGGATCAATGATATAATGACTACCAGATTATACGTTCAACATATTGATCGATCCATAAAAATATCTTAAGGGGATACTGGAGGACGTGGTAGTAAAGGTGGGAAGGCTAATCCTCCCCACAGATTTCATCATCCTCGACATAGGGAATGACTAAGAGGTGACTCCCATTTTGGGAAAGCCATTCTTGTCCATTGGGAAGGAATTGATAGACATACACTAGGGGGAGATTATTTTCAGATTAGGAGATGAAAGAGTCTCTTACAATTTCCTCAAAGATGTCAAGAAAGCATCATTATTAGAGTATGAGGGCTGCTATGCTGCAACCATTGTGGATTAGAACTTAATCGTAAAAGGAGATGATATGGCATGTTCTTCAACCTCAGATTTCTTGGTTATTCCAGATATTCTAGTTGATAAAGCACCAGAGGCCCTGTAATTCCTAGAAGGATAGGGTGGCCACTACAAACAACATGATGTTATTCCTAACATTCTAGAGTGAACAGAGGTGCAACAACTTCTACCTTTGATTCTACAGGTGCATACACTAGAACTGAATCATCTCCCATCTTCTCTAAATTATTTATATTTGGGAGACCATCAGACCTTCCCCATCAAACTTAGTGCAGCATTGTCCTAAAATTTTAAAGATGGACTTTTGTAGGTTTTGAAGATGTGGAAGTAGGTTATTGGGTGGACAATTTCAATCTTGAAGGGAATAATCCATACCATTTTCACCCATGAGGTGCTGGTCAAAGAAAGGGCAAAGCCATGTCGGAATGCATAGTGACACTTGAACCCCACCCTAATGGATGTTGTGAAGAAATAGGAAATAATATTTCTGGATGTAGGAATCATTTACCCCATCTCATCTAGTCTTTGGGTGAGTCCCCTGCAGGTGGTACTCAAAATGGGTTCTATCACTACCTTTAAAAATGAAAAGAACAAGATCATCCCCACACGCACTATCACGGGCTGGAGAGTCTCTGTGGACTATAGAACGATGAATGCCGCCACATGGAAGGATCATTTCCCCTACCCTTCATAGATCAGATGCTAGAGAGACTAGCAGAGCATTAGTTTTACTACTTCCTTGATGGAAATTCCAACTACAAACAGATTTCTCTTGCTCTAGAGGATCAATAGAAGAGAACATTTACTTTCCCTTATGGTACATTTTCTTACTGAAAGATGTCTATTGGAATGTGCAATGCTCCATCCACCTTCCAGAGTAGTATTCTGGCTATATTCCATGACATGGATGAAAAAATCCTGAAGGTATTCATGGATGATTTTTCTATTTACAGAAAATAATTCACCACGTGCTTAAAGAACCTGGAGCTAGTTTTGGAAAGATGTGAGAACTCAAACCTTGATTTGAACTGGGAAAAGTGTCATTTCATCGTGCAGAGTGGAATCTTCCTTGGACCGAGAATATTGGAGAAGGGGATATTGGCGGAACCGGATAAGATATATGTCATTTCAAGAATTCCTATTCTGACTCCCGTTAGATCAATCCACTGCTTCCTAGGGCATGAAAGTTCTACAAGAGGTTTTTCGGTGACTTCTCGAAGATAGATCATCCCCTCATCAACCTTATGATAAAGGATGATGTTTCTCAGTTCAATGAGGCATGCACCATAGCTTTTGCGCACATTTATTACCGCCTGGTGGAAGATCCAGTCATGATTGCTCCCAAATAGGAGTAACAATTTGAAGTGATGCATGGTGCTAGTTACTATGCAGTAGGTGCAGTCCTAGGTCAGTGGCTTGACTGAATTTTCTGACCCATATAATATCCCAGTAGAATGCTCAATGAGGCACATATGAACTACATTATAACAGTAAAGGAGATGTTGGTAGAGGTGTTCTCATTTTACTGGTTATGTTTTTACTTAGTGATATCGAAAGTTATTGTTTATACTAACCATACAGCACTCAAGTAACTTCTAAAGAAGAAAGATGTAAAGATACGAATGATCTGATGGGTACTCATACAATACAAATTTGATCTGGATATCCGAGAGAATAAGGGGTGCAAAAATGTTGTTTCTGATCATCACTCCCCCCTGGAGCAGACTCATTTGGAAAAGAAGGAAGATCGAGAGATCAAGGAGGATTTCCCTAATGAGAACCTCTTATTAGTCATAGAATCACCTCATACCTAGTTTGTTGATATTTATAATTAATTGGTTATAGGTTAAATTCACCGAGAACTCTCCTTCCAGTAATGGAAGTAGTTTCTCTCTCAATTCAAATGGTTATTCTGGGAAGATCCTATATTGTTACGATCATGTGGAGATGGGGTGATTTGACGATGTGTCCTATGAACTAATGTTGATGGAGTCCTGGAATTCTGTCATGCCTCTTCAGTTGGGGGAAATCATGGGCCAGAATGTACTATAGAAAAAATCCAACAGTTTGTGTTTTTCTGGCCCAACGTACATAGAGATTCCTGAGCCTTTGTTTTCCATTGTGATCAGTGCCAAGGAACTGGTAATGTGGGTCATAGAGATAAAATGCCGTAGTACCCCATCCTGGAGGTCAAGATCTTCGACAATTGGGGTATATAATTCATGGGGCCATTTCCCCCATCTTTCAGGAACACATAAATCGTGATCTATGTCAACTATGTCACCAAGGGGGTAAAAGCCACTGCTAAAACACACGGCACGACCTAGGCAGTCATTTCTTTTTTAAAGAAACACATTTTTAATAGGTTCAGAGTTCCCTGTGTACTAATCAGTGATAGATGAATCCAAATAGACAACACATTAAAGAATAGAGTACTATTTATGTATGGGTAGAAGCATTATATGGGGACTTCAAATCATCCCCAGTCTAGTGGAAAAGTGGAGCTCTCTAACCATGAACTCAAGAAGATTCTGGAGAAAATGGTGAAAACTTCAAGGAATGACTGGTCCAATATGTTAGATGATGCTTTATAGGCATATAAAAATGCATTCAAGATGCCACTGGGGATGTCCCCGTTCTTCCTCATATGTGGAAATCCATTCCAACTTCCAGTAAAGTTGAAGAAAAAATATTAATGGGTTGTCAAGGGCCAGAATCTTGATTTTATGGCAGCTGAACAGAAGCATATGCTCCAATTGTTAGAACTTGATGAAATTTGATTTGATGCCTATGAGAACTCCAAGATGTACTTGGAGAAGAAGAGACCAATCCATGACTGGATGATTTCATGAAAATATTTCCATCCTGGTGATCTCGTACACATTTTTTACTCCCATCTTCAATTATTTCTAAGAATGATAATGTCAAGATGGTCGGGACCATTCCAAGTCCTACGAGTATTCCAACATGGAGTAGTAGAAATTGATAGGGAGAATGGTCAACAATTCAAGATGAACAGAAAATAGCTGAATACATACAATAACATGGAAGACATTGTGGGAACACTCTCTACCAAGAATCTTAGGTAAGAATAGGTAAGTCGGTCGAGCCAATGACCCAAAACATAGGCACTTCCTGGAAGGCATGACAGAGGTTACATGATGTGTACCCCCTATACACAGAGTGTGTACTAATTTGTTTTAGTTTTTTTGTAATATTATAAATATACATATTATCTAATTAATATACATGGATAATTTTTTTGCTGATGATAATGTCACTGGAGTTTATCTGAGCCATCACTAGTTCGAATCCCTCCATACATGCCTTCAACACGAGGTTACTCCAATATATTCTCATTCTTTCTTACATGATGTGTGTGGTATTTTTCCAAATCATACATAACTATTATTAAATAATAGAAAGTTCATGGTGGGGATGAACCGGCTGGCCAGGTTCTTATACAGGTGTATAAAAGACTCGGGATCGAATCCTAACAACTAGCCCATTTCCATCAATTTTTCATTTTAATAACACTACATGATGTTCATTTCGATATAAGTCATGTGTGAAAAGTTCAAAAAAGATAATTTAAATAGTTTTTGAAATACTACCATACATACGGGTGAAGTTTGAAGATTGGAAGAGTTTCAGCCCTGGATCCAAAATACCAAGGTTCAAACTCGGTTAATATCCCTGCATCATTCCTTTTATTCTAATTAAAACCACATTCTTTGCATTTTCATTATACCATATAGTATATGAAATGAACATTAACTAGAAATAATTAATAAACCTAAGTAGTAGTACAACCTTTTCTCTAGGGGGTGAGGGATTTCGTTCGGAATAGCTGATCGCTTGTTCAAACCTCACCCCAAGCATCAGGCCAATGGTTGTACTTCTATTTTTCCAATTTTAGAACACACACCATGTATTTCCCAATACATTACGTGTATAGCTTTATTTAGAGTAAATGATATATATATATATATATTTATTTCTATTATTAAGTTTAATTATTATATAGTTTACTATAATAATTATATTATTTATTTCATTAAAAAACAAATATGATGTCTCTTATATAGTATACATTGTGTTATATGGCTATAAACACTGGAAACACTATGTGACCACAACCAGTGGCATGCAAACTCCCTCCCCCCTCCCCGTTTTCTTCTCTCGGACTTCGCACAACCTCACCTCATCTAATCTTCGATTTTATATATTTTTGTCTGATTTATTCTGCATTGTGATCCTTACATCAGGGTATGGTAGACAGAGACCTTGTTTATTGAAAGTGGCATTCCTCTATTATTGAGGGAGATAAGCCCACTTTTATCCAGATACGACTCCGGCCCATGAGGACACCAGCCCCGAACTTCCCAGTTTACCAGGCTCCTCCATTGGCCATCATACCACCACTCACCACCTTTAGGGATGCCTGTACCAGTACTATCCCTCCACCACACCACACAGAGCCACCAAGAACCATTATTTCATCACCCCCAGCAACCACACCTCCTTATACCTCCTTAGTGGTAGCTAATCCCTCATTGACTGCCACGTTCAGCAGGTCTTCATCTACTATGGCCACTCTGTCACCAGAGACATCCACTACTGATGTACCACCTAGTCTGGACCCTATGGGTATCCCCCATTCCTTCATGGTTTTCCTAGTTATAGACCTAGTGCACGATAGTGTTTGATGCTTCTCTCTCCACATGATCTCGTTGAGCAGTCGTTATCTTGATATTAGCATACCTTTGTAGTTAGGTATCTGGGGGGAGTAGGAGGATATCCTCAGGCACACACTGTTACACACGATCTTTCAGGTCACCACTCTTATTTACAAAGATTTATTTTTGGGGTTTCCTACTTCCTTTTAGTTCGACAGTCCTGATTACCTGGATAAACCTAGAAACACGGTCCCAGTGGTTCGATTTCGACTGGTAGGTCTGTGTTTTTCCCTTACCATGACCGATTTTGGCGGAGGGGGTTGTTTCTATCAACATCCTATCACGCCACTCCTTGTCTCCAACCTGACCTGATCAGAGTGTTCTATGTTCATAACCATGTGGTAGGATATTGTTGGTCCTGAACACCGCTACACCCCCTCTTCCTAGAAGTGTACCCTCATCATTGACCCTATACACTGCTTCACCCACTAATAATTTAATGACATACTTTTTTGAGCCACGAGGATATGGGGGTTGTGACCATCAGTGACATGGAGCTCCTCACCTGTGTCATCAGACAGGACTACCCAGACCTCCCTTATCATGAAACCTCTTACTTCCATGCCATGTTCACTATCCATCAGGTTAACCTCAATGGTGGGTTCTATGCCACCCTCCTTTCCCACCACCTTGGCATGTTTAAGCCTTCCTTTACCCACGACCTCTTAGGTTCCCCCATAGAAGATAGAATGTCTCATGCTAATTCACATGGGGTTGGTCCAAAAGCAGGGGAAACTTATGTCCTTGCCTAGGCCCCGCCACCAACCCCTACTGACCCTCCTTCCCTTGAGGTTTCCCCTTCACCTGCTTCCCTGCCCACCCCCTTCTTCTAGTCGTCCTTATTCTTCCACCATTTATTCTTCTTATATTCCTTCTACCGCCCCACATTCCTCTACACCCTCGGTCAATCTATCCTTTTCCCTCCACCTAGCTATGGTGGAGCAGCACCTGGTTTGTCTAGATCATCGTCAGGATCGGCTCAAGTATATTATGGGTCTTATTCTTCAGCATCATGGTATTCCACTACCCCTAGCTCCTGTTCCTCCTTCGGATCCGGGAAATTCTTCTGCAGCTCCACCACCATTTATAGCACTGGACAAAGATTCAGTTCTCCTCTCCACTATGGGACAAACTGCTACCACTACTGCTCCCAGTCTGGAGATAGCTGTCGAGCCTTCTATTTTGAGTCCATCTCTTGCGGATCTAGCTACTGTAGCTTCTATTATACAATATTCTTCTGAGCCTCCATCTTCTTCTGTTGTTGACCATTCTCTAATGGCCTCTTCTGTACAGGATGATTACTCTTCTAAGGAGACCCCCTGACTGGTTTTTGGGCCCATTTCTTCAATTATATATTTATTTGATATCTTGTGCCTCTATTCTATTGTGTATTCTTATAGTTTTCTCTCTCCATTCTTGTAACAGGTACTCGAAAATGATTTGGGATGTACTTATCCACTACTTCCCATATTTCTTCATATAGCCGCAAGGGGAGTATTTTTTTTCTGGATTATGTTGTTTTCTTTTTCTTTCTTGTTTACTTCTTCCATTACTTTACCTCGTCCATGTCCCATATTAAATCCCCACATCACCTTCTACACCTTTATGGGTCACATGTGGGACCATGTTCCCCATTCAGTGTGTAAGGAATTTCTACCTATACTGATCTTTTTCCCTTTAACAAATCAAAGAGAAATCATTAATGGATGAAATATTTTAAACAGTGGAAAATTTTCGGTTAATTATAATTTTAAATAATAAAGGCATAGCTTTGAATTTTATAATTTGATTTTTATTTTAAAATTGTAAAAAATTATGTTAAAAATATTGCTGATATGGTTGATTTTCTAACATAAATTATTCGCTATCTAAGTTTATTAGACTACTCATTTTTCTTCATTCCATGACCTGATTGACCCTTTATCTTTTTCTTCATTTTTGAGACGTATTCTAAACATTTTTGACATATTCTTAATTATAAACTATTTCTTGAGAATGTTATTGGGATATTAAAACTACTAGAATTTATATGTTTTTCTATTCAAAACATGAATATTTTTGAATCTCATTAAAATGATTAAGTTATTTTATTGTTTTTCAACACCATTAACCATAAGACCTACCCTACATCTGATCATCGTAGACCTTTGGAAACCATGAACTTCCTTTATATGAAGCTACATTACAAGCCTCTTTTCCCTTCCTACCCTTATTATTTTGTAATTTTTCATGATTATTCACTTGGGCTTTAGAGAGGAATTTTTGGTTTTTCATGGTACATTATACTGAAACCATGAATTTATGTGTGGGGGATTTTGTCACATGCTCATTTGGGAAAAAGGGTTCCATAGACTACAATCCACTGTATTTTTGGTGGTCCATCTTTATGAAAAAAAATTCAATGATAGGGACCAAAATCATTTATTATAGTATACAAATGGTTTATAGACCCATTTTGGGAAGAGACTATCATGGTGATGATATCATTTCTATGAGATCTTGATTGGGGATGTATTTTTGTAGAGCATTAATTTTTGAATATCATGCATTGTTATTTAAGAATTTAGCCTCCTTTTTCAAGCCTCTGATATTATATTTCACATTATTACCTACCAATCCTTAGCCTAAGAAAAACTTTAAACTTAATGAAATCCCTCATGATTTTTGTGATTTAAATTTATAATGTAGAGAATGAATACACTTGAAAGCCTATGGATAGGGTTCATATACTTAATATTGAGAAAAACTCTGATAAAATAATCTTGAGTGATGAATTGTTTTTCTAGTGAGGTAAATGATCAAGTGGCATGTGTAATTATAAAATATTGAACGATGTGCCTAAAAGATAATGGATGATTCATAATTAAACTATAAATTAGGCATGATTAGAATATCATTAAAATTGAAATATGTTTTTGTGACTTTATAAAATCATTTTCTATGCCTATAATATTTATAAGTATAATTAAAGTTGAATGATTCCCTATTCTAAATATGGATACTATTGATTAGATGTTGAGATTTCTCTTGAGGACAAGAAAATGACTATGTGTGGGGTGTTTATTATGCCTGATTTGTGTATACAATTTTGTACATTTTATCAAGTTTTTAAAACATGTTTTCACCATATACATATTTTTTTTGAGATAAAATTTTATAATTCGGTAATCATAATGCATTTCAGTTATTTCAAAGACAAATACACAAATTGGGGAATGATGAAAAAAATTCCAAAATACATGCCGTGTACTTTCAGGTACACACCGTGTACCAGAACACCGACATAGATTGGCTAGGAAAAGAATATTCCCAATTTTCTAGAAGCCCGTACATTCCATTTACATAATATACACACACTGTGTATCCTCTTCCAGATGTGGTTGGTGGCTGAGAATAAGTTTACATGCCCATGTTTCCGGCTAACCTGTACATGACATGTACATCATTTTTAGATTGTGTATCCTCTTCTAGAAGTGGTTTGTGGCCGATGAAAGAGCATAAAATCTATGTGTGTTGGAAATACACCTTTTATAACTCCACCTACCAGATAGATCCATGTTCAAAGTCAATGACGGCATGTTAGGTCACCCACCGGTGAAAGAAAAACATGGCACATCACATTGACAATAGTACACACCGTGTACTTTCCAGTACATTCTGCGTACTACTAAAACATATAAATAGGTGGTAGGACCTCCATGATCAAGAGTTAGACATTAATTTCATTCATATTTGTTCAATTTGATGGGAGATCACTCTGGGTAAGATCTAGAAGAGAAGAAGAGAGAGAAAGAAGAGGAGAGAAGAGAGATTTAAAGGTTCTTCTATGCTACCTTCCCGACGAACTTCCCCCCAAATCATTCAAGAAGATGTGTCCAGGTAATGCATGTTCTTTAATTAATAGCTACTTTATGAGAATCTATATTCCCTATGTGTTGGGGCTGTAGACAAATGATTGTTGTAATTTATAAATTGTGATGTTGTAATCGTATTGTTCATATTTTCTTTCTCAAAATTAATTATTAACCATTCTTAAAATATCACTAGAAATCACGTATTTGACCATGAATGGGATTTGTAGGGATCCATTAAGGAATTATGGTTAAAAACATATATGAACATTGGGTGTTTTAATCATCTCAAAAGGACTGAAATTAATAAAAAATAAGAGAAATCAATTTCCGGACCAACGAAATTGACTACCATTGATTTAAACAAAATTTAACAGACCAAGGGTTTTTTGTTACATAATCAACCCCAATGATGTGAATTATCATGAAAAAAACATCATCATAAGAAAATTTATTTAACAAAAACCTCTTAAAATCCACATCCCGGATTTATATCCCTCTAAATTTTCATTAAGAACATATTCCTTTGTTTCTTTATCTTTTATGTAAATTTTTATGAAACTAAAATCCAACCACCATTTGATCAAAACATAATAATAATTGACTCCAAATTCAGTAAACATCACTAAATAAATTAAAAACTAGATAAGAAAGAAGAAAAAATCATTCTCCCTATGGATCGACCCCTTACTGGTACTATACTCGTTAGGGTAAAATAATATGTATAGTTGAAAATAACACTTCGACAGAAATGACTACCACATAATCTGTTGTACACACACCCTACTTGTGATTATTGATCTATACCCAAATAGATATCATGGTTTTATGGTAGGTTAAGTGAAAGGTCCCTATGTTAGATTGATGAGTTGGGCTGGAGAATGTATGAGGGACCCACACTTTGTACGAGGAGGCATGTTTGAGGTAATGTAACTAACTGGATTAGGGAATCTGTGTGTGACACCCCTGTCATGATGTTATAAAGTGGTATTAATGGTGGTTTATTTGATTTTAGTTTGAATTACTATTTATGAAAGGTAAAAAGGATTATAGGATGACTCGGGCTTGGTTAACAACTCATGTATGGGAGTACCTAACCCAAGTATAAGGGTAAAAGCCATGTAACTAGGGGATTATTGTTATTGATGTGTCCTGTTGTGTTTGATATTATTTCACCTTCAGGGACTCAATTGTTCTATGATGTGAATAATGTTTCTTAGTTTTTATAATATTTGAATCTTTTCTTGGAATGGAACGTGAACAGATTATGCATGAATCATTCCAGGCAATAAGGATTATTTTGACAATTAAATAATTTTATGCATTCACGAGAAATTAGGGTTTTGTGTAAGTTTTAAAATAAAAATGTTTTTATTTTATTTGTCAATAAATGAAAAAAGCATATAATAGGGAATTAAAAAATTAAAATGATGCAAGATGTGAATAAATGCTTGTTTAGTAAGAAACATGAATAATGAGAATGATTTTACCCATTTTTAATCATGACTTAGTGGTAGGATGATTATGGTTTGTGATAGTGCCTCAGTTTTAACCTTTTGGAGGGGTTTGGGGGAATGAATTGTTATAGATTTTTTTAAGAATACTTCTTGTTAACTGTGTTGATGTTAGGAAAATGTTTCCTAAGAAATGTTCTTGGAATTTTAAAGAAATTTCTTCATGATGACAAGTTTTGATAGGATGAGAAGAGGTTATGGCTACAGATTATCTGCAAATAGAGGAACCTAAGGCTGTGATAGTTGTAGATGAGGAATAAGAATAGATGATTCATGAAAAAATTTCTCAGTTTATGAAATGTATAGTGATAGACCCATAACTAGTTGTTAAGATCTTGTTTGACCTCACACAAGAGTAATAGATACAAAACCCTCTTATATTCAGTAGAGAGTTTGTAATGGAGGTAGTATAGTTCTGGATTGAGTCTATCTAGACTATAATTTACAATACAGAGAATCTTAATGAGTAGAAATTAAAGATAACTACATACATGTTATGAGTTTCAAAAAAACACAAGTAGAATTTTTAGGCTCACACTGGGAATGAAGATAGTATGTTTTGGAAGGACATTTTGGAGATGTTTTTGGAGAAATTTTATCCAGAGACACCAGTACATGATAGGATTGTTGAGTTCATGCAGTTGACTCAGGGGAGTATTTCCCTGATAGACTATATTGAATGCTTTACTAAATTGCAAAACTTTTCTCCAACACTAGAAGGGGTGATACAATGATGATAATGCATTTATAGGATGGAATTAATTGTGAAATTATGTCATATATAACATCTTTAAATTAAATAAATTTGATGAGGTGTTGGATCAAGCTCTAATAGATGAGGGTAACCTAAAAGAGGCATCTAGTGGAGGATAGGTGTGTTTTACTAGGATATCAAGAGGTGCACCATTAGAGGGAAGGAATAATAGTTATGAAGATATTGATCGAATATTTTGATAGAAGAGTGTCCAGGGGAAGGATCAGTTATATACGATATTTCCTAAGTTCTATTCCACTATAGCGATAGGCTATGACACTTTCTTAGACATTGTTCATGACCATTAGTAGAGTGTTAGTCATGATGTAGGATGGAATAACTACATATTCTATACAGAACCTCACAATATATGATTATTGATGTCGCATCTAGGAAATATCATAACAAGGTAAGGTGACCTTCAACACCACATTATTCTCGAAACATGATTACTATTGCCCGTGGTGGTCAATGGAGTGGATGAGGTTCTGCAAAGAAAGAGTGTTCATATCAACAAGTGGTGTAACATAGGGGACTCAGATTGTATCCCAAGGAAGAAGGGTAGGGCAGTTCCATGTCATTCAAACTACACTGGAGGATAGAAAGGAAGTTTCGTCGATGGTTAGTGGTATTATTGTTATATCTTTCACACATAATGGTTCCTTTTTTGATAATGGTCCCTTTAATTATTTTATATCTATAATACTTGTGAATGGTTTGAGCTAGGTGGTATAGTTTTTCAAGGGTGATGATGATAGATACACATTTGGGAGTATATTGGAGAGGTATCTGTATTTGAAAGGGGTGTTATCTCGAAGTTGGGGAGTATCATTTTCATTGGGATCTCTAGATTCTGGATATGTCAGCTTTTGACCTGATTAAGGGTATGGAATAGTTAGTTTTAGACTGAGGGCACATAAATTCGTATCGATGATAGTGACTGTTACATCTCATCAGTGTGAGAATTATATTCACAATGGATAATGGGATATCAATGCTAGCCTTGCAGGGCCAGTTCACCAAAAATTATGAGAGCTCACATCCTAGGATTCTAGTCTATTCTAAAATGATGAAGGTATAAAGAATGGTGCCATTCCACTTGCAGTGGATTAGTTTCAGTATATTTTTTCTGAAGACTTCTCAGGGATTTCCCCTAATAAACATGTAGAATTTATGATTGAGCTCATGTCAGGGGATTAACCAATTTCGATTCCACCATATAGAATTACCCCAATATAGATTCAAGATCTCATTACTCAGTAGAAGAGTTGGAGTAAAAGGGTTTTATTTTTCAAGTACGTCACCTTGGGGTTCTGCATTCTAGTTTGCAAAGAAGGATAATTGGAATCTATGCTTTTGTGCTGATTATCATTAGTTGAACCGAATAATTCAGAATAACTATTATCCTCATCCTTGTATCTATGATCTTTTTGAATAGTTGAGGGAAGATTTTTTTCCCCAAGATTGACCTGACATTAGGGCATCATCGGTTTAGAGTTAGACCTTTTGATATATTGAGGACTTATTTATGAATCAGGTATGGCATATATGAGTTCATAAAGATTTTTTTTGTGTTGATTAATGGACTAGACTTTTTTATGGGCTTAGTGAACAGAATATTCCATCCACAGCTATATCATTTTGTGGTTATTTTCATGGATGAAATATTGGTTTACTCTACGACTCATGATGATCATTCCCAACCTCCTGACATCATCCTGAGTACACCGAGAGATATTTATATATACAACATGATATCTAAGATTCGGTTTTTTAATGATCATGTATAGTTCTTGGGTAACATTATAATGGATTAAGTAGTACTAGTGGACCCAAAAAAGGATCTGAAAGTGGTTTCTGGGGATCATTGTAAGAATTTGTTCTACTTCCATAGCGTTTTGGGGTTGGAGGGATATTATTGAAGGTTGATCTAATAATTTTAACATTTAGAAGCACCACTTTTGGGATTGAAAAGGATATGGATAATGTTTTAATGGAAAAAATCTTGTGATAATGCCTTTTGAGATTTGAAGAAGCCATGAACATCAACCCCAATCACTATCCTACCCGTTATAGGGATGGAGTATGCAATATTCTATTACACTTAGGGGATATAGAATGGAGTAGTATTGATGTAAGGAGATACCTTTTTGTTTATGGGTATCAGTAGGTGATTCCACATGAAATTAATTACCATATTCTTGACCTCAAGTTTACCAAAGTTGTTTATGGTTTGAAGTGTTGACAAAATAATCTTTTGAGGCAGAAGTATACTGTGTGTACGGATCATATGAGATTAAAGTATATCTTTTGATAGTGAGACAAGAATTTATGATAGTGGATGTGGGATGAGTATATGAATTCATTCAACATTGACCTATACTATACACCTATGAATAAAAATAGTGTTTATGACACTTTAAGAAGGAATAGTCACACCCACATAGTTTTGGAGTCTAGTGCTGATTGGAAAATGACGACCCTATTGGTTGAGATTAATGTTTTGGTTTAGGAGAGCTAGGATAAGACGACACTTGTATCGGATTCAATGGTGTATACACATTTGAGATATATTAGAGAGATGAAATATGTGGATCATAATATTTTTTAGCCTTGACAGATGTCCTTGAATGTTGGAAGTCACATTTCGATAGGACATTAGATGAGATTTATATCATCTATGTTAAGAATATGGTTGTCATTATTAGAATTATACATGAGGATTTTATGCATACATTTCATTCATAGATCTGTGTGGTTCATCATAGTGTGACAAAAATGTATCCTAAAAAATGAAGATAGTTTTGGTGACCAGACATGAAAAATGAGATGACAGGGTTCATTACATGATTCTACACCTATCAAAAGTTGAAGGCCGAGCATAAATGATCTTGTGGTTTAATTCTATCTTTTCTCATTCCATAATAGAAGTTGTATGTCATTTCAATGTATTTTTAGATGGCTCTCCCAAGATGACCTCTAAAGAATGATTTTATTTTTTCTATTGTTTACGGTTTGACAATGGTATCTCATTTCTTACTTGTATAACCTAATTTACCAGTGGATCCATTGGGAGATATATACGTTTGGGATATATGACATATACAAAGTTATCCAAGACTATTGTTTCAGGTAGTGACTGAATTTTTACATTGTGATTCTGGAAGGTCTTACATAATTCTCTTGGGACACTGGTTTTACTGAGTACAACATTCATCCCACATAAATTTTTGTATTTATAGCATAATATACAATTGCATGAGGACAGGCTTTGAGTTTGTGACCTAAACATTGTAATGTCTTTTGAGAAGCACCTAGATTTGGTTTAGTTCAAAAATAAAAATATTTTTCAGGAAACTATATATATGGAACAATATCAGGCTCTGTATGGTAAGCCAATCAGATCTCTTTTATGCTAGATTGAGGTACGATAGTCAGAGTTTTTGTGAATTAGTTTCGTGTGGGAGATGTAAGATCATGTTTAAGTGATTTGGAAACATACAGATATGGATCATGGGAGGAAAAATATGTATGAGTATTGATTTTAATGAAACCAAGTGCTTGTATAGGGTGATCATGTAATCATTTAAGTGTCTCCTAGATTTGATCACCCTAGGATATCGATATAGGGATAGTTGGCACCCATTTTTTCAAAATATTTGAGGTTTTGGAGAGAATTAGGAGGGTCGGAAACCAATTAGATCATACACATTGATATAGTTATGTGAATGATGTTTTTTATATGTACTATCTTTAGTAGTATCACACAAACCATTATCATGTGATCTATATGGATGATGTAGAACTTGGTATAGATATATCCTTGGTAGAGAATCTGGTATGTATTTTAGATCCTAGTGAGAATGTGTTTTTGTGACATAATATGTGGATTTATTGTTTATTATGAACATATGGACATGTTTAGGAGGAAACATGGGAGAGAGAAGAGTTTATTCAAGTACATTGGCCTGATCCTTTTGTCTCAGAATCATGGTGATGCTTGGGTGTACAAGTCAAGGATGAGCTATTATAAGTTGGGGATATTATAAGATCCTGACCTTTATGGGAGTTTTAATGAGTTCATTTACATGAACACTATTGGTTTATTTTGAGTACATTTGGTTTGGGTTTTATGTTGGGGTAGTTTTGGTGAAAATTTGGAAATTTTGGAGGGAAGAGGGGGCTTTCAACATTGGAGGACTGTTTTCCCAAGTCGTAAACCAAGGACAAAAAACAAGGTAAACCCAAACATTGTGGATTATTATATCTGGAATATGGGTTTACATAAATTTATAGACCCCAAGGTGAGGCACACAGTTTGGGGACATGGTTTAGGGAAATAGTGTTCACTAAGTAGTAAACCGTGTGTACATGATTTTAAACCCCCAACAATTATTATAAAAATACCAGATCCCCCATCTTATACCCCAAACACATTATCTCAACCTATATTTGATTTATATAATTTTTGGAGCCCCTCGTGGATGTATTACAAGCCATTCAAACCCTTGTTGATTCTAAATTTATTATCTTGTTATGGATCTACACCACTCTGATTACATGGTTTCTTCCTGATTAGATCTCTCTCACATTCTTATTTTAGAACAAAAGAGGGAATTTTTATCCAATGATCGTATTGTATGTAGATCTAGGTTATTGGATCTTTGTTTTTTTATTTTGTATTCTTTTTGTGAATCTCATTAATTTTCATGGTTTTAATATTTCTACTTCAATTGGGGCTTTCTATTGGCGGGATATTGTCAAAAACTAGGAGGCTAGTCGTCTCAATTCTATTCCTATATTCTGAATTCCCATTGAATTTATGACTTGTTAGATTTCAATTGGAATATTTGACAATTTAATCATTAATTGAATAAATTAATTTATTGATAACTTCATCGAATCATGAAATTAATGGGATATTGAGATTGTAAATTTGTATTAATGAGTTATTGAATTAATTATTAAGACATTACGACTGTAAATTTAGATTAATTATTTTTTAAATTAAATAATTAGATATTGAGATGGTGGAATTAAATTATTTAACTATTGATTTAATAATTGAGATAATGATATTGTGAAATTAAATTAATTAATTGGTGAATAAATTAATTAATCATAGGATAATGGATTTGGATTAATTATGTAACACCCCAAGATTTCATAGTGTGTTATTTCTTCAAAATAATTCAATAACTTGCACTACACGCAACACTGAGTTCAATCACACCATGACTTACAAAAAAAAAAGCCATTCAAAAGAGGTTATGAATAGTATTATCTAAATTTTAATCTTTATATAATCCTTATAATTTTAGAATCCATATTATGAGTTTCTTAGATATAATGCAAGAACAAATTCATTTTCAGTATTGCACTTTTATCAACTTTTAATAGTGAACCCTTTTTAAATACAATATTTTAAACTTTTTGACTAAATGGGGACATCAAAAAATTTAAAATGAAACATCCCAAGCTTCCACGGTACGCTTTCCTTTGAATAATACAGTAGCGTGTGTTGTACGCAAGCTTCGAGTTTTAACACACACCACAATCGATCAAACTAGCCGTTATGAATAGTAATACCTAATTTTTTAAATTATATATATTTTATATTTCAAAATGGACTTCATTTTTGGATTCGGAATATCGAATTTAGCCTAAGGTGAAATTTTGGTACATTTCGGATAACTTTCATATTTTGATGAATAGTGAAAATTACTAAATTTTAATTAAAAACAACTTTTTTAATCAAAATAATTAATTGTGATAAATTATGAATTTGAGTGGTTTTAAATTATATTTAGAATATATTTTTAGAATTTAATATAATGTTGGTCATTAGACAAAATTTTACAGTTAAACCGAACATAAACAAGTGTCAATCTTTGGATAATTATTATCTCTTAAAAACACGCTTTTTGTTTTGACAGCGGGAATTAATTTTAAATTAATTTCTGCCACTTCTGTGTTTTGAATTTAGAAAAATGGATTCCATATTTGGAATCAGGATGTTCAAATTGTGTAAATAGTTAACTTTTATTTTTAGACATTTTGAATAATTACTGCGGTAAATATTTTATTTACCATGGTTAAGGGTAAATCCGGTAAATAAGGGTTAAAAAAATAATATTATAATAATACTAAATTACCCTAAAACGTGTCTTAACCCTATTGGTTGATATATGGTCGACCATGGGCATCTTTGTGTCAATTTTAGGACCCCATGGATCCACTTGTAAGTGATAATGACACATTATATTAATAAAGCTAAAATAAAAATAAAAATGGCATAAGCATACATCTTTTAGAAGAACAATTTTTACATAGGGTTATACATGTTGGATTTTCGATTATAAATATTCATTAGAAATCTACAAAGATTTCCTACATAATGATATTTTATTTATAATTTTTAGACATTAAATAATTTATTTTATTTATGACACAATAATGATGCAGTAATTACTATAATAGTGAAAAATTAAAATAATTGATATTATAAATACCCAAATAAATATAATATGAAACTTTTAATGAATTAAACTAATTTTCTAGGCTAATATGATATATTAGGATTGACTTAATGAACTTTGTTCGAAGTAATCAATCTGTTATGAGTTTTACAAAAATCAACTAATGAATAGTGTCAAAATTGACATAAAAGAGTTCTTAAAACAAATATTATATTATTAATTGATATTAAATTCCTAAAAATCTAAGGTTCGGCCAAGAGACTTATATTATGATAGGTTAATCATTAATGGACCACTTGGGGGTCGCTTGGATGTATATAGTAAGTTTATTAACCATATTATATAAAAATACAAAGAGACATTGTAAAAGTGAAACTAATTAACTTAGAGTTAATACTTAAAGATAAGGTTAATATAAGTACCCAAACCTGTCTAAATTCTATTGGTTGAGTGGTTTTCGACCTATCCCCACCTTAGCCTTTGAATAATCAACTTTGGAGCCATTGGAAACCGAATATGAATTTATTATAAATTAATATTTCTAGCTTTTCCAAAGGTGCCCCTCACCCCTCTTATAAAAGGGCACTCCTCCTTCTCATTTCCTCACACCTCTCAAGCCACTTGGCTCGTCCAAACTCTGCCCAACTAAGCTACACACATCCCTCTCCTCCTCCTTGAAGCTTACCCTTAGGCAGAAAGCATTTCAAGAAGTCCTTTGGTTCCAACCAAAGTGAGTTACCTAAATTAAAGGTAACATTTTCTCTTAAAGTATTTGCATTTATTTTGCTTCTCCAACCCCCAAAATCTTTTTATTTCCTTTCTTTTGTAACAACACCAGTATCCTAAATATACTAGGATGTTGTTATAAGAAGGATTCAAACTACACATACACACAACTCCATCTAATGGATGATGAACATAATGTTTCTGTGGATGGCAAACTAACGCCTCACGAAACGATGATTGTTCAAATACATCTTACCACCTCTCATGGTGGCCATTATGATGGCACTGTAATTAAATATGATATTAATGATATATATTTTATATATAAGCTTCTGTAATTCCATTTTATTTCATACCATTATTCGTTTCATGTTGTATATACATACGATAATTTCATTTGAGGAAGTGCGGACTACCGCCCCCTTAAAATGATATGACTCGTTCATACCACACATGGAACGTATAAAGGATGGTGTTAATGAACATAAGTAACATATTAAAAATATTATATTATACTGGAATAGTAATATACCTATGTATCATTTGGATTCGATTCTTTTAAAATAAAAATTAAATGGAAGTAGCGTTCGTGCGTACGTACGGACTACCGTCTCCACGAACGCGATGAGATTCATTCTCCATCGTATCCATTCAAGTATAATTATCATTTAATGATTTAAAAATGATGTTTAAGGACTTGATATCATTCTGGATATGAATAAGATACAACAAACATGACTTATGTAACAAAACATAAGAAAGAAAACAAGTAAGTTAACACCCGAAACAACGATAATACTAAGATATCAATATTAAAAGATCATATATGATATCATATTAATGTAAATGATTCTTGTATAATTTAATAACAATTATTTCACCATTATACAGGAGGTTAACCTACCCCAACAAAGGAAAAGTACAAGGTAAGGGTTATTTCACAATCTCTTCATTATCCGAGGTTGTATTATACGTAATAATCTACTGGGATCTCTTTATCATCCACATCCATGTTTCTTCGAAATGTATTTCAAAACATTTTTACTATTTACAAGAATATGGGTTAAAGTCATTTATACCCTTGTTTGACTTTTTATAAGAGGTTTATAAAGGAATCTTTCCGTCGTTTTCAAAACAAGGTCCTTTTTAACCTTTTCGACAGAATTGAGATAAGAATGTTTTTTTTACTTATACGGCGGGTGCGGTTATTTTCCGCCGTTATAAAATCGTCAAAGCTTTCCTTACAAGCTTACAAGAATATTTTCAAGAAAATGTTTTATTTTATATGGCTCTTAAATGATTTCAAAAATAGAAAGAGATATTTCTCTAAAAAGGGTTTTGATTTCATCTATGTCAACATCCTTTAATGGATTTTACGCTTATTTGAAGTTGATTTATTATAATACAAAACTTCTATATTGTATTGAAGGTTTTGTGATATGTTTGACTGTGGATGTGCTATTTTATACCATTCATAGTTTATGGTGAAACTATTGACATTTCGTATGCTAGTTTTAATCCGAATGTTTATGTTATATTTCAAACTTTTCTTCAGATGAATGTGCTAAACAAGTATGTTCCGGGTTGGGGACCGGAAAAAGTAAGCCCTCCAGGTTGGGGACTGGTAAAAGTAAGCCCTCCAGGTTGGGGACTGGTTAAAGTAAGCCCTCCAGGTTAGGGACTGGTAAAAGTATGCCCTCCGGGTTGGTGTCCGGTTATTAGAGGCACTCCGGGTTGGTGTCCGGTTATTAGAGGCACTCCGGGTTGGTGTCCGGTTATTAGAGGCACTCCGGGTTGGGTTCCGGTTAGAAGTAACCCCTAGGTCTTGGGATGAGGCCTAGACAAAGAAATTAACGTTTAGCATTATGCATTCCAACATTATGAAAGTGGTTATCGATATTGCATGTGATTATTCGATTAGTAGAATATCCATGTGAACAAGTAAATGGCATTATTTCATTTTACTTTTGCCATACTATGTTGAAGTTCAATTTTAAAAGGCTTTTGTTTTAGTAATTCATTGCCTTAAATGTTTACGCTTATTTTGAATGTTCCGCTATATTGTTATCCTTACTGGGCATTTGAGCTCACCCCTTTTCTATGTTTTATTTTTCCCAGGTAGTGAAGAAGTAAACTATGAATGACTTGCAGGGATATTATGAGGGGTTAATAGTGTGGATATGAAGACTTTGTTGTTGTAGTAGTTTTTCACTTTGAAATGTAATGTAAAACTTTATGATTATATCTAGTGTTTCCAAGGCTACTAAACCAATCGGTCTTTCGGTATTTGATCTTTCTTGTGATCATGCCAATGTTACGAAGTAATGCACCGACTCTGGGTAACTGGGGTCGGGGCGTTACAGTTGGTATCAGAGGAAGTTTAGTACAAACCTTGGAAGCTAGATTTAGATAAATTCTGATTAGAGCACGTAGACCTAAGATGAACTTTGAGGATTAGTATAGAAGAACTTCCTAGGATTTTGGTATTGTAGAGATTTTGTGAGTTTTCCGAGAAATACATCCCTGTCTGGATACGAGCTGGTAGAGGCGGCTCTGGCACAGATGTACCTAGGGTTAAAACCCGAAAACACCGCTTTGAGCTAGACTCGAACGGGAACTGGTGCACGACAACGGGCCTTGCTTCACTCTTGGTTACGACACTCCCGGGGGATATGCTTAGGATAACTCTCATTTTCTTTACAAATAATTTTGAAGGGATTATGAGTATATACTTCCTCAAAGAAAACATTCTTATGATTATGGATTATATCCATAAATAGTTCAATATCTGTTAAGTGTTTTATAAGTATGGGATTATGTATTTTGATTCATAAACTGATCTAGTTTATGCCATTGTTTAGAAATGGAGCCCAGTAGAAGGAATGATAACTCCAGAAATGCACATGATTCAAAGAGAAGTAAGGATCATATCTCTCATGGTCTTAAGCTAGAATTTATAAGAGAAATAGTCTCCCATGTATTATCATCATATGAAGAAATAATATCATGTGTTGATAAGATAAGTAAAGAGTTTACTGAGTCCTATGGCTTTGAAGGGAAGCAAGAGAAGAAAAATATGGAAGAGAGAAAGATGGATAAAGGAAAGAGTGAAAATAAGAATTTTCCCATATGTGGTAACTGTGGAAAGAAACACCCTGGAACTTGCCTGAAAGGAATGGGAGTTTGTTATAAGTGTGGAGGAAAAGGGCACAAAGTACGTGACTGCAAGGGTAAGAAAATGGTTTTAAATGTACAATGCTTCATTTGCAAGGAGTTTGGACACTACGCGAACCTATGCCCCAGTCATCAGACTATGCCGCAAATGATGCTATTGGATAATAATCAAGTTATGATACTACCACAGATGAAGAGGAATGATTAGAGTTCTTATGTTGATTATGCCAATTGAGTGTTGTATCAACAATGTACTTGTTATAATAATTATGGAGTATATAAGGATTGTACTGCAGTACTATTTCATTAAGGACTTGAGATTGTGTGGAACAAAGAAAAGTGACTCAATAGAAGGATAAATTTTTGGAAAATATATGGTTGAGAGAAAGATAAATCATAATATAGTTCTGATACTGAGGTAGTGATTTTGGAATAATATGTGATTGTTTTGGATAAATTATATTGGATATTCTTGACTACCTTGGAACTGATTAATGATTTGTATATTCCATCATTGTTGGGGTTTAAAAATTTTTTGGATTAATGAAGTATATCCAGCATTCTATATGGAATAAGGGAGCATGAATGTAATCAATAAGGAATATGGTAATACATGATGAAGGTATTCATATGCTATTACGGGGTAAAAAGGATCTATATTATGTTTACCTTCCTTATAAATGTTGGACAGTGAGTTTGGACAGAAGTATTTTGGATAGTTCTAGTTTGGATTATTTTGGATTTCCATAAAAGGACAACCCGGAGGTCGGACGACAACCCGTCGTGTCCGGCAAGGCTGCGAGACTTGAACCCGCAACCGAAGGGCGACAAGGGTGTATCACCTACCACTGGCCCAAGAGATGTCCTGGATTAAATAATGTAGTTTTTTTAAAAGATCTGGTAGATGAATTATAAATTCATTTATTTTGGAACCCTGTACGAATAGTATAAATATAATTTTTGTTACGAGTGAAAGATGAGTTTATGGTAGAAATTTATTAATGGACAAAAATCTAATTATAAAGTAAGTATATCTCCTTATGATCTTAGCCAATATCATAAATAAATTCCTCAATATTAAGAAAAGAAACTTAGAACAAAAATGTTGTCCTAGATGGTACCTTAAATCATCACTAATTTATGGCTTTGGGATTGTTGGCCTTTTCATAGCCATGTTCTCTACCACTCTCCATCAGATAATTGATGGTTAGATTTTTCTTCCATATCCATATTTTCCTACATGGAACCCTAGTATGTGTTATTTTCGGTAATCTTCATACTTTCGACTCTTTATTTTAAATAGAGGCCTCATTAATTCATTTTTCGATGTGGGATTTCAACTAGGATATTTTGAAAAGTCAAAAATGTGTTATCCTAATACCATATGTTTTGTTGAACCGATGGTATTTTAAATCATCATAGATTGATGAATTTAAGGACCTCAATTTTATACTTGTTTGTGATTGATGACCTCAATCACTACCTATAAATATTTACGTTTTTCCTCCAATTATATGTCTCTAAATGCCACCAATGTTCTCCTAATCGAGATCATAATTTGGTGGTGACCCTTTAATTTCTCTTTTCCTCATATTAAGACTAAATTTTAGTAACCCAATTTCCGATGTGGGTTTTCCCACAAATATATTTTCTATTTTCAACCTTTTATTTTCGAAGAACAATTTAAAATTGCGAGGACGCAATTTATTGAAGGAGGGGAGAATGTAACACCCCAAGATTTCATAGTGTGTTATTTCTTCAAAATAATTCAATAACTTGCACTACACGCAACACTGAGTTCAATAACACCATGACTTACAAAAAAAAAGCCATTCAAAAGAGGTTATGAATAGTATTATCTAAATTTTAAACTTTATATAATCCTTATAATTTTAGAATCCATATTATGAGTTTCTTAGATATAATGCAAGAACAAATTCATTTTCAGTATTGCACTTTTATCAACTTTTAATAGTGAACCCTTTTTAAATACAATATTTTAAACTTTTTGACTAAATGGGGACATCAAAAAATTTAAAATGAAACATCCCAAGCTTCCACGGTACGCTTTCCTTTGAATAATACAGTAGCGTGTGTTGTACGCAAGCTTCGAGTTTTAACACACACCACAATCGATCAAACTAGCCGTTATGAATAGTAATACCTAATTTTTGAAATTATATATATTTTATATTTCAAAATGGACTTCATTTTTGGATTCGGAATATCGAATTTAGCCTAAGGTGAAATTTTGGTACATTTCGGATAACTTTCATATTTTGATGAATAGTGAAAATTACTAAATTTTAATTAAAAACAACTTTTTTAATCAGAATAATTAATAGTGATAAATTATGAATTTGAGTGGTTTTAAAGTATATTTAGAATATATTTTTACAATTTAATATAATGTTGGTCATTAGACAAAATTTTACAGTTAAACCGAACATAAACAAGTGTCAATCTTTTGATAGTTATTATCTCTTAAAAACACGCTTTTTGTTTTGACAGCGGGAATTAATTTTAAATTAATTTCTGCCACTTCTGTTTTTGAATTTAGAAAAATGGATTCCATATTTGGAATCAGGATGTTCAAATTGTGTAAATAGTTAACTTTTATTTTTAGACATTTTGAATAATTACTGCGGTAAATATTTTATTTACCATGGTTAAGGGTAAATCCGGTAAATAAGGGTTAAAAAAATAATATTATAATAATACTAAATTACCCTAAAACGTGTCTTAACCCTATTGGTTGATATATGGTCGACCATGGGCATCTTTGTGTCAATTTTAGGACCCCATGGATCCACTTTTAAGTGATAATGACACATTATATTAATAAAGCTAAAATAAAAATAAAAATGGCATAAGCATACATCTTTTAGAAGAACAATTTTTACATAGGGTTATACATGTTGGATTTTCGATTATAAATATTCATTAGAAAGCTAAAAAGATTTCCTACATAATGATATTTTATTTATAATTTTTAGACATTATATAATTTATTTTATTTATGACACAATAATGATGCAGTAATTACTATAATAGTGAAAAATTAAAATAATTGATATTATAAATACCCAAATAAATATAATATGAAACTTTTAATGAATTAAACTAATTTTCTAGGCTAATATGATATATTAGGATTGACTTAATGAACTTTGTTCGAAGTAATCAATCTGTTATGAGTTTTACAAAAATCAACTAATGAATAGTGTCAAAATTGACATAAAAGAGTTCTTAAAACAAATATTATATTATTAATTGATATTAAATTCCTAAAAATCTAAGGTTCGGCCAAGAGACTTATATTATGATAGGTTAATCATTAATGGACCACCTGGGGGTCGCTTGGATGTATATAGTAAGTTTATTAACCATATTATATAAAAATACAAAGAGACATTGTAAAAGTGAAACTAATTAACTTAGAGTTAATACTTAAAGATAAGGTTAATATAAGTACCCAAACCTGTCTAAATTCTATTGGTTGAGTGGTTTTCGACCTATCCCCACCTTAGCCTTTGAATAATCAACTTTGGAGCCATTGGAAACCGAATATGAATTTATTATAAATTAATATTTCTAGCTTTTCCAAAGGTGCCCCTCACCCCTCTTATAAAAGGGCACTCCTCCTTCTCATTTCGTCACACCTCTCAAGCCACTTGGCTCGTCCAAACTCTGCCCAAATAAGCTACCCACATCCCTCTCCTCCTCCTTGAAGCTTACCCTTAGGCAGAAAGCATTTCAAGAAGTCCTTTGGTTCCAACCAAAGTGAGTTACCTAAATTAAAGGTAACATTTTCTCTTAAAGTATTTGCATTTATTTTGCTTCTCCAACCCCCAAAATCTTTTTATTTCCTTTCTTTTGTAACAACACCAGTATCCTAAATATACTAGGATGTTTTTATAAAAAGTATTCAAACTACACATACACACAACTCCATCTAATGGATGATGAACATAATGTTTCTGTGGATGGAAAACTAACGCCTCACGAAACGATGATTGTTCAAATACATCTTACCACCTCTCATGGTGGCCATTATGATGGCACTGTAATTAAATATGATATTAATGATATATATTTTATATATAAGCTTCTGTAATTCCATTTTATTTCATACCATTATTCGTTTCATGTTGTATATACATACGATAATTTCATTTGAGGAAGTGCGGACTACCGCCCCCTTAAAATGATATGACTCGTTCATACCACACATGGAACGTATAAAGGATGGTGTTAATGAACATAAGTAACATATATAAAATATTATATTATACTGGAATAGTAATATACCTATGTATCATTTGGATTCGATTCTTTTAAAATAAAAATTAAATGGAAGTAGCGTTCGTGCGTACGTACGGACTACCGTCTCCACGAACGCGATGAGATTCATTCTCCATCGTATCCATTCAAGTATAATTATCATTTAATGATTTAAAAATGATGTTTAAGGACTTGATATCATTCTGGATATGAATAAGATACAACAAACATGACTTATGTAACAAAACATATGAAAGAAAACAAGTAAGTTAACACCCGAAACAACGATAATACTAAGATATCAATATTAAAAGATCATATATGATATCATATTAATGTAAATGATTCCTGTATAATTTAATAACAATTATTTCACCATTATACAGGAGGTTAACCTACCCCAACAAAGGAAAAGTACAAGGTAAGGGTTATTTCACAATCTCTTCATTATCCGAGGTTGTATTATACGTAATAATCTACTGGGATCTCTTTATCATCCACATCCATGTTTCTTCGAAATGTATTTCAAAACATTTTTACTATTTACAAGAATATGGGTTAAAGTCATTTATACCCTTGTTTGACTTTTTATAAGAGGTTTATAAAGGAATCTTTCCGTCGTTTTCAAAACAAGGTCCTTTTTAACCTTTTCGACAGAATTGAGATAAGAATGTTTTTTTACTTATACGGCGGGTGCGGTTATTTTCCGCCGTTATAAAATCGTCAAAGCGTTCCTTACAAGCTTACAAGAATATTTTCAAGAAAATGTTTTATTTTATATGGCTCTTAAATGATTTCAAAAATAGAAAGAGATATTTCTCTAAAAAGTGTTTTGATTTCATCTATGTCAACATCCTTTAATGGATTTTACGCTTATTTGAAGTTGATTTATTATAATACAAAACTTCTATATTGTATTGAAGGTTTTGTGATATGTTTGACTGTGGATGTGCTATTTTATACCATTCATAGTTTATGGTGAAAATATTGACATTTCGTATGCTAGTTTTAATCCGAATGTTTATGTTATATTTCAAACTTTTCTTCAGATGAATGTGCTAAACAAGTATGTTCCGGGTTGGGGACCGGTAAAAGTAAGCCCTCCAGGTTGGGGACTGGTAAAAGTAAGCCCTCCAGGTTGGGGACTGGTTAAAGTAAGCCCTCTAGGTTAGGAACTGGTAAAAGTATGCCCTCCGGGTTGGTGTCCGGTTATTAGAGGCACTCCGGGTTGGTGTCCGGTTATTAGAGGCACTCCGGGTTGGGTTCCGGTTAGAAGTAACCCCTAGGTCTTGGGATGAGGCCTAGACAAAGAAATTAAAGTTTAGCATTATGCATTCCAACATTATGAAAGTGGTTATCGATATTGCATGTGATTATTCGATTAGTAGAATATCCATGTGAACAAGTAAATGGCATTATTTCATTTTACTTTTGCCATACTATGTTGAAGTTCAATTTTAAAAGGCTTTTGTTTTAGTAATTCATTGCCTTAAATGTTTACGCTTATTTTGAATGTTCCGCTATATTGTTATCCTTACTGGGCATTTGAGCTCACCCCTTTTCTATGTTTTATTTTTCCCAGGTAGTGAAGAAGTAAATTATGAATGACTTGCAGGGATATTATGAGGGGTTAATAGTGTGGATATGAAGACTTTGTTGTTGTAGTAGTTTTTCACTTTGAAATGTAATGTAAAACTTTATGATTATATCTAGTGTTTCCAAGGCTACTAAACCAATCGGTCTTTCGGGATTTGATCTTTCTTGTGATCATGCCAATGTTACGAAGTAATGCACCGACTCTGGGTAACTGGGGTCGGGGCGTTACAAATTAATTGGTGAATTATGTGTTAAATGGTTAAATGGTTTAATGGAATGTTTATCACTTATTTTTAGGTGATTTAATTATTTAATCATGAATTTTTTAGTAGTTGAAAAAATATATGATGATGTGAAATGTGATAAGAGGGTTAATGTCTATTAACCTTGATTAATGGTATATATGTGTATTTTATAGATACATGAGGGTGGGACACAGACTATGGTTCGAAATACCAATAAGTGAAATCAATGTTATGGACAATGACTGAGGCTCCAAATACCCATATGATATAGAATGTATGGGATATGGAATGAGGCACAAAATACCCATGTAACATAGAGGTGTGGGATAGGGACATAGAATCCTAATACCCACAGGGTGTTAGGCACGACATTCAATGACCATATGTTGGCATTGGAATATGGTTCTAATTGCTTATGATGTTAATTGATATTTTAAATGACAACTATAGCAGTGGGCTTTGTGATGTCATAAAGGGACAGGTCAGACACTAGCATAGGCCAGAGCATTTATTGAGAGTTCATGTGTCCAAATGAACACATTATTTATCTATTTAATTAAATAATAATTGATAATGTGATAACATGTAACTTATGAATTTTACTTATTTATTTATACAACTTCATACACAGTTATTTACTTGATATTGTTTTAGAAACCATTTGTGGTGGACCACTCATTTGTACTCACACTCTACTTGGACTGCCTAATTGGTACTCGATTTTATTTTATGGTTATAGGATCAGTTAAGGGAAAGGGACCAATGCTATAAGGATGAGTCAGGATGAATCATGGATGATAGAACCACACTTGGTTTCAGGACCTGTGTTGGAGTTGTTAGTGTCTTTATTTATTTTGGGTTTTGCATATTGAGAATTGATAGGTAATTGTAATAACATATCTACTATTTTAGTTTGGATAATGTTTTTACTGCATTTTTCATCATGTGATACTAGTTTGGTATGGTTATTGGTTATATCAATTGGTTATTATTATTTATTTCTACTAATGATAAACATTTACGATGAGGGTATAGTCTCCCCATGATCGTTATTTAACCCTCGCAACTGGTTGGTAGCCTCTAGCTTTTGAGGAGGTGCGCTTGGGTCATGTAATCCACTAGATCGAGGCACTAGTGTGTCCCACCTATGTTTGGATGTTAAAATTAATAAAATTGAAAACAACATGGGTCTTTTTTGTTATTTTTTTTAAAATTGAATGATTTTTTTGCAAAATTTATTCTATTCACTATACAATCAAAAAATAATTATTTTAAACAAATATAAAAAATTCATTCTAAGACAATTAAATAATTTTTCTTTCAAATTTTTAAAATTTTTACAAATAAAATTTATAAATTTGGCTGCAATTGATTATAATATCCATGAACATAATGGAATGAAATCAATTTTTTGAAGAAAATGTATTTTTGAAACACAAAATGAATTTATTCTAATTACATACCAAATAATCATAATAAAAAGAATGTTAATTCATTAACAAGTATATATCATCTCATATTTCATTATAATCTATTATCAATAGTAATTAATTTAACCTTTAATGATGTTGCACATGAAAAAATAGTTTTTTTAAAAATATCTTTATTACATTCAAATGATTTTATCCCCCCTTCCAACAACAAATAATCAATTAATTCTTGATTATAAATTTTAATATAGAAAAAATATCAATATTTTTATGAAAATATGTTTTATCATATTATAAAATGCCAATACAATTGTAATATGATCATTGTATATTATAAATAACAATATTTTCATAGTTATGGATGTTTGTTTAAAAATAGTGCTTAATGTAGGACAAGCTATCAAACATAGTATCTTTTAAAGAAAAAAATATTCTAAAATAATTGGGTGTTACATTCTATGAAATTAACAAAATTATTTCCTGAGAAACTTATATTCTAAATAATAAAATGGGTTAATTTTTTTTGATAATCAACTCTAAGTAGTGGAAGGAAAGTATACTATTGTGATAAGAATTACCTTCTAAATCACATAGATAGATTTTCCATATATAAATTAATCTATTTTCTCAATTTTCTATATGAAACTTATAATTTACTTAATATTTCATAAACCATTCAATTACCATTTTGAGGCTCATATATGTAAATTATTTTCATAAATATTACCTTGTTTGGTGAGAAATTTTTTCCATAGTAGAGTAGTTAGATTTATCTTATTTTTCCTTCAGTTAGAGTAATTACCTTAGCATCAAGATAAGGGATGTTATATAATATAAATACTCAATTTATTCCCATAATTTCATAATTTGGTTCTATTTGAATAATTTTTAGAAATCTTCATCATTTCATAATATAAATAACCATGATGATTATTTCCTTCCCGATGCAATAAATTTTAATAGATAACAAGATCCATAAAAGGGTGAAAAAATATTCCTTATGTTTCTACCCATTAATCAAAATAAAATGGTATGAATATGTTTATTTAATATCAAAAGATAACAAATATTTATATATAAATCTCCAAAAACTACATAATAACACACAAGTATTAACATAAATCATTACATATATAATTTACCATAAAAATCTTCCAAAATATACATGATTAAATTCAGATCTGATAATCAGAATGGTTTGATAACATATTCATTCATGATTATCTCAACAATTGTCTTTAAATAATATTAATCACTCAAAAATATAGAAAAAAAAAATTTATATTACCTAATAATATATTATCTAAAATATAAACCACATTCCAAAAAAGAACCATGACTAACAGAAATGGAAAAAAATAAAAATATGCCTCTAAATGTTAACTCAATTATTAATTCTCAAATAGAACACCATTATAGAAAATAGTATTTCATAACTTAACCATATAATGTTTCCAATAATGAGATGTTCTTCAAAAATATATTTAATCAGTTATTCACTAAATAAAAATTGAATCCCTTGATTATCTAAACATAAATTCACAGATTATGATATTCCCTTTTATTAACGTAAACCATAATTACCTCATTATAAAAGAATTTATTGACATTAATTTTTGTGTGTTTATTTTAATATATAAACCTGATAGTATTATTCTTATATAACATCACATTAACTATTAGGATAAATGTACTAGTTATATATTACTCAATGATTGACTAAAGATGAATAAACATTCCAAAAAATGTCATTAGTCTCTATAGAATATATTAATGAAACCTCAAAGGTGTACTCATTCCATTAAAATTAAGACCATACTTAAAACATATTTTCCCATAATGGTTTCCTAATCATATAAATTATATTAATTTGATAACAACATAACCACAAATGTTATCTTAAACATGCTCTAATGCAAACCGTGACAACCTGAGACCCATACACCCAGATCTAGTGCTAAAAACAAACACTTTACAATTTTTGATTTGATACCAAACCACAGAAATCAATTTTAAACATACATAATTACAATATAAATAACTAAACATGATTCAATTATATAATGAATACAATTTTGATTTTTAGTTTTAGATAATCTGAAAGAAACCCTCATGTAACAAAATCCATATTATTCTCTCCAAATATGAATTTTTCCAATTATACCAAGATTTTTTAGTTTCATAAGAAGGCTCAGACATATCACAAAATTTTCTCCATATATTATTTCGTTCTAAAAAAATCATACATAATATCATCATAACAACCTAGGGAAATGGAATCCTAATAAAGGGTGTCTTATATATAGAATAAAGGAAAACATACGAGATATTTATAGATGATCATATGAAATCACAAGATAAACATGTGGGTATGAGAGAAAAAGAGATGTGTATAAGAAATACATAAGAGAATTAATAGGTATCAAAACCAGGTTCAATAAAAAATATTCCGAGAATAAATATTTAACACAAGCCAAGAGTCATATGAGTCAACAATCATGAACCATGTGAATTCAATATTGTTCCAAATAACTATTAAAACTCAAAAAATTGTCGGAAACCATTTTGGTATCTAAAGACATCATACTTTTATTATGTAATCACCAAAATAGGTTAATTACAACAATATCTTACTTTTAACATCCATCTCATAAACTCCACCATCAAACTAGTGTTACTTATATTAAATTTTCTTCATTATCTATAATGTGTAACTTTCATACACATTACCCACTGAATTGTATATATATATTAGGTTAAGCCATCACCACAAGAAATATTAATATCTCCCATAATCATAAGGTATATTAGGATCACTCATTATCATGAGCTATATCTTGCTCACATATCACCATGAGCTATATCAAGCTCTCCCATCATAATGAGTTATATGAGACACATCCATAATCATTATCAATTTCCATGTTCCATTAATTAAAAAATGTTCAAACTGAATAAATTACATAATAAAATTTATAAAATACCATCGTTAATATTATAATATGATTAACCCATAGAAAATAAATTCAGTTCAATATAACAACCTTAAAGCATCATAATTATAATATCATTTAGTTAACATATTAAAATAAAAGAGTTTCATGAAAAATAATTTAAAAAACAAAAATCATAAGTGAGATTCATGTGAATGTTTTGAAAACAATACTTTTAAGAAATTGTTAATAAAGTAATATATGGTTTAAAATAACCTTAAAAGGTCAACGGAGGTTCCCTTTTATAAGTGATGTGGGTGACAGACTTTTAAATATGTGAAACATTTATATAATATATGGGTCTAAATAATTTAAAATGTATCCAAATAGATTAAACTCAAACATATATAGGTATATTTTCAAATATAATAGACCAATAAATTTGTAAAAAAGTTTATGTGTTATTTCAAAAATTATGTTTTGGTTTAACCCCCTTTTCAACCCTATTAAACCTTATTTTTTATAATAAATGATTCATTGGTTAAGATTCATGGAAGTAAATTTAAAAAAAAAATTAGAACATACATGAATCATTAATTAAAATATCTATATTTTCCCATAAAATTGAGTTATTTACGATTTTAATAACTTTCTATTTCTTTAAAATTATATTTTAAACTTTAAATACCATTTATGTTCCCTTAAAGAACTATTCAAATTTTTTGAATTTATATGTATAAAAATAATAATGTAATTAGAATAAAAACTATTTAAAGAGTATTTATAGATTATAATTATCCAATAAATTATTTGGAATCCACAATTCCACTATAATATGTTACATTTATGTTTTCTGAACTCGTTCATTTTACTTTTCTACTGCTTTTGAAATGTTTGCATTGAATTGTGTTAGAATTCAAGGAAATTATACTATCTATAAAAATATAAAATAATGTTCTATCATAAATATGAGTTTTTTTCATAAATATTATCACAATTTAGTGTTTTCATGACATTTTTTATATATACGACATCATAATAGAGAAATCAACATAAAAAAGTGTGACATTTTTTAATTTTTCACAGCATAAAATATTAGAAACATCATAATTAATGTAAAATTGTAAAAAAATGAATATTTTAGATGTTATTATGATTTTGGAAAAATTAATATCAGATAATTAAAAATGTAAAGTGTGTGGTTGATTTTTAGAAATGATTCCATTCTTTTTTATCATTTAACTTGTTTTACCCATTAACACGGGGAAAACATTTACCATATTAACTATTACATATGGATAAAAATAAAAATGAACATTTAAAAAATTTAATCACTTCATTAAAAATATGAATTTAATTTATTAATATTCAATTAATATAATTTTGATGAATTTATTTTAATTTATGTAAGCATAACTCATTAAAAATAGTTTTAAGAAAAATAAATATTGAAACATAAAACTGAATTTATTCCAAAATATAATTCTAGAAATGTTTATATAAATTATAATATTTTATTTCAATCATAGTGATTTTATATTACTTATTTAAAAATAATATATACCATAGGGATTTTAAATTACATTATTTAATTAGAAGAAATAGCAATTTCACTAAAATCATTATTTTTCAGTATTCCCTAAGAAATCATTATTTTTTAAAATAAATCTGGAAAATAAATCCTAATATTATTATTAAATGAAAAAATGAAAATTATTTCCATTTTTTAATAAAACTAATAAAATTAGTAGAAAAAATTATAATATCCCTAAAAAAATTAATTATAAGCATTTTGAAGAAAATGTAACATTAAATCATGAAATGAAATTATTCTAATTAATAACTCGATATAAAAAAATAAATGAATGATAATTCATAGAATTGGATATATAATCAAAATACTTAATTAGTATAATTTATCAATTGTAATATATTTATTCTACTATGATACTACAAAAGAAAAAATATCTTTTTGAAAAAAAAAATCCCATAAAATGATTTTATATTTATTTCCAACAATTTTTTTTAAAAAGATATGATTAATTATTCAATTTACATGGAAAAATAACACATTTATTCAATACTATTTTTATTCATATTAATTCTATAAAATCCATAGATAAGGTGATAATATTCAATTTTAAATAATAATAATCTCAAAAATATATCATGGTTATCTTAATATTCATTTCATGTTTGGTAAACTCTATCAAAGATTGTATTTAGTTAAAATAATATACATTTTTAAATATCATGGTGTTATATAAAAATAATTTATATCTATTTCTTATGATTTAACTCAATATTCCACTATATCCACAAATAAATTTAAAAAACGAGTGTGTTTGTGAGTATAATTTTGGATCTTTATGTCAGATTTAGTGGTCAAAGTAATGTTTGGAACTAATTTTATAAGAATTGTTAACTTATTTTCAATAAACAATTTTATTATTTTCCATTAATTATGGATTTTTCATCACACCCACCACCATGTAAAACTCACTGTTCAAACATAATCAATAAATCACTAATGTTCTATAATCATTATATTTTCATATATACGTTTCATTTTAATTATTTTTGTTTTATAATATTATACTATGTTATAATTAATAAATATTTAATTTATTATGAATTTATTATTTATTACTAGTCTATTTTTCCTTATTTTGATTCATATTTTCTTTTGAAATTTTATACACTATTTATAAACATCTTCTATAGAATTTATGTGTTGATAAAATTTTAGTAAAGTGATAAATTTCACCCTAAAAATGTATCAAGTATAATATTTATATAATAGAACAAAATAAATATCATAATTAAGAAGTGATTGGTTATCTATGTACTCACCACAAATAATAATAATTTTCATTAATTGAGAGATGTGATTGGTGATTATTTTTTAAAATGAACTATTAAAACATAAAATTTGAACTAAGTGACTATAATTGTCCATGAAAAAAATGTACATTTAACATTGGTTTTTATCTCCTGAATCTAAGTTAATAATATCATCTATCAATTAGTGAGGTTGAAATCCTATACTATATAATATCACTTTCTAATTTTTTTGAAATATAATGAAATTATAGATGGATACTAGAAATGGATTATAGATTATGTAATCTATAGTGATATTTTATTTTCTAAAATATTTGGCTGGAATGAAAAATGAGATGCCGATATTTCTGAATTCCTAGAATAGGTTGACTTTGAGGAAACAAATTATAGTAAAAAATGGATAAACATGAATGTAAAAATATAATGAAAAATAGAAGTGAATGATTCAAGGATATTTGAATAAAAATCAATGATTTTTATGTAGATTATTTCATGGATGTTCTAGAAGTGGTTAATAATTTATTCAAATAGTGGGGAAATATTTGGATTGGATCAGTTATTGAAAATTGTGAAATTGGTTGGCAATATATTTTTTGATGTGATTTATATATCATTGTGGAGTAATGTTATTATATTTTTTTAAATTATAACATTTTGACAATTACTTATAAACACATTTAAAACATATCAATTATAAAAATATTATGTATAATTTCTTTGAATGATTTTGAAAAAGTATAAGAGTATATAACAAACATATTGAGGATAATTATATTTTCAGTGCAACTGGTAATGTAGCATCCTATATTTTTAGACCTGTTGAAATTTCAAAGATATTTTAATTTTTTCATTTGGTGGATGGTATGTTTTTTAGACCAAGCCCCGGTATGTATATAGATGTTTTTCAATTCATAAGAGTGGTGATTTTTGGATGTGGTTGTGATCCAGAGAGGGGTATTAGGAGGTTCGTTGATTTTTTGGATCGTTGGGCCGTGAAGATTCATGTTTGGGTGGAATGGTAAGGGAGCAAGATTTTTCTGAAATCATGCATACCAATAGTCTAAACTATGCTCCAATTGTACATGAGTAGAAGTGTCATACACTGGATGTGAATGGGTTTTTAAAACCATGTTCCTATCCCAAATTCTTAGTGAAACTTTTTATGTGTGTGTGCACTATTTAGTGCCTTTTTGAGACACAGTTTGTCAAAATATGTTGGAGAATTATGCAGGGTTTAGCTATCAAGCTGTGAGAGTTTCACAGTTGGAACACTGTTTGGAAAAACCATACATCCAAATAGCTAGCCCATTAAATAAGAAGAAATTACTATGTTACCATTAATAATATATTAATCATAATAATATATTTTCTACTATCCATCCTTCCGCATGAAGGTCCTCATATTCATTCCTTGACCTCCTATTTCCCCATGCTAGGCATGGAGATTTTCCATTATCCAAAGTTGGATTTTCAATCCATCAGTCTCAATGGTTTCCTCTCAGTATGATCTAAATTTATATTGAATGTTTTTCTATTTATCTCTCTCTCTTTCTCTCGCTCTCTCTCAAGAATGTTTTCATGGTCTGACATAATTTGATTTATTTTTAGGCCATTCACCTTTTTCTTTATTTTCTCTAAAATCTACCCTAATCAAAGATTGATATCATACCTATGGGTCATCCTTGGTATATGGATTCTTTTACAGCTTCTTTACCAATGTTATGTTGCATTTTATATGGTGTGATGTTGTACCATGCATTAGACTATTCTTGTGATGCCTTCTTTTATCTCATAAGTTAAATTTAACTCATCACAAATTCTGTTATGACACTTGTGAAAGGTGAATCAACCCTTGAGTAAATCTCCTTAAATATTGGAATATATATGGTGATGACCCCTCCATTAAGGAGAAATTCCATTAAAACATGAATTGTTTAATACCCATTAGGGTGTTTTTAACGATTAAATAAAGTCCTTTGAATATTTAATTGAATCAAAATAATTAATTGAATGGCCATAAGCTTAGTCCCCCTTTGGTTATGCCTATAAACTCAAGTTTCTAAGAACCCTTGATGTGTGTTTCAACAATAATAAATTCCTTGAATTTATATGTTAATTGAGATGAATTTTTGGACAAGATATAGGACCCTTGTGTTGATTCTTATGTACCATAATTTATTTTGATTCTTATTTAACTATGTAATCTGTATTATGTTATTCTCCATGATTTTTTATTATTATTCTTGAATTATCCCTTATACAATTTTCATCATGCACATGATTATGCTTAATATATTTTGATCAATTCTATGTGTTCATGTCATTGTGCCATGTAATTATACGTTTTCCTTACTTACATTTTGTTCCTTGTTAATTGATTACGTATATGCCTTAAGTATTATTCCATGATTTCATGGATCTGACTAAATTATTGGACTAACCTACTTGTCTTGTTGGACATGAAAATGCTTTGATGAAATGTAATATTTTATTCCATGATAAACCCTCTTTAGGACCAGAAGAGAACACATGTCCCCACATAAGGACTTCATAGATAAAATCAACATTCTTCACATGGAAATAATTAAAATTCTAGGAGCGATACTTTGGCTTGCATTGGATAGGCTATCTAGGAAGATTATTTATACTCATTAGTTACACCATTTACCTATAGGAGAAAACATTGAAAAAATCAATGGAATTATGGATACGCAATTCCTCATGGTATACGTAGTCCCATATGTGATATACATGCTACATATACATAGTTTATTATACCATGAGTGATATGAGGGATGTCTTTATGGGTCACCTCATATGGAGTTTGTGGTATTGGTTATATCGAGGAATCTTATAGAGACCCTTGGGTTTTTCTTACATACAACCATAGATGATCTTAGAATTCGATTCTGGATTTGGGGGATTCATTTCATGGTTTAGATGTGGTGCCTTGTAATAATTTTTATTTTGATTACAGTAATAGAATGGTTGAAAGATGACCTAGGAATGAGGTCATCAAGCCATATCACAATATTGTGGTCATCCCACCTCTATTTCATCCTATATAGTGCTATGTACATTACCATATTTCTTTTATAGGTTTGCTTGGATGAGACAAAGGATTAGGCTAATGCAGTTAGAATTGGGTGTGTATCCATCTAGGATCCTGGACCAATGTGATTATTTATTTATCACCCTATAATTAACTATGCTAGAACACTATTCATTTAATTGTGAAAGAATTGGAATAATCTAGAATTAATTAGTGGTGGACTATTGGGATTATATCATATACCACGCTTATGTCACCACTGTAATTGGGTGCCTAATAAGATCATAATTTTTGCAGGTTCGTATATTTATATCTTCTATTATGATGTGTAACTAGGATTTAGGAGCACATGACTGAGATAGAGCAAAAAATTAGTATTGAGTTTTCCCTCAATGATTTTATTTATCTCTTTATTAATGTACTACAATATATCAGGTTACATTTTGTATGTCTACTATTTTATTTTATGTATCATCACCAATACAATATTAAATTATTGTATATGGGTATTGGCCATTTTATATTCAGTTGACACTATTATTCCACTACTCTATATTTCATTTATTACCAATTATACTATTGACTTTTATTTATTTTCTAATATACTATTATGATACTCTGATCATGAATATATAGTATTCCCACTATCACCAACGAAGATCCTCAGTTCTAGTTAGAAGACTTTAAAAAAAGGGTGGACTTCTGGGGTTATGTGGTAACTGGTACAACTACAAGTTTTATAGTCAATCAGATCAGAACATTACATAGTCATATTAGAGACTTTCTTTTTCCATTGTATTACTATTTGGGATTTGTATACATGATACGTGGAGTGTGTCAGTTCTTGGTAAATAGTCTTGTGTGGTAGTGATCACCCGATCCATGGGGAAATTCCCAAGTTTCCAGGGATGATATTGTTGTTCGTGAAATTTTCTATTAAAGTTGATTATGATTTCACATTGAATGAATGGTGTAAATTCCACTGATTAATGATTTTTGAAATTTATAGTAGTTTTACCTTTGCTTGGTATGGAATGAAAGTAGCATTACATGCATCATTATAGGAACAAAATGACACCCATGCCAAGAATATTCCACACCATTTAGTTTCATTTTTAGGATGACTATAATTTATGTAGTTTTTTCTTGTGTGATATTATATTGGATGTTATATACCATGTTCGATATTTTATTAAATTCTTAGTTTTATACCTATTTATATATTCATTTAGTATTCTTATTTATATAACATGATATTTTGATTTATTTAACAAGTTAATATAATACCAAAATTTGTTATTTATATGTTATATTGTATAATTATTATCATGTTCTATTGTGTTTACTTCTCATGGTAAACTGCCTAGTAATGATTTTGTAATACAATTGGATGCGATTATATGAGATTCAGTTTTCAGTTGTAAGGTGTATCGGAACATTATAAATTGGTGAAAGTTAACCTATGTGTTAGCACTTTCATTTTAGCATTGTATATATATTTAGATACCTCTATTAAAATGTAAAAGTGTATAATCATAAAATTTTAATATAATTTGGATTTGATTATATAGGATCTATTCTATGGCCTATAAATTGTATTGATTCTTTATAGATTGGTATATGGAAAACCCATATAAATGAACTATTATATATGACAATGATATATTTTGAGATGGTTATAAATTTAAAGGTTTATTAATTTTTATTCTTCAATCAATTAGTTTCATTATTAATTCTTGTACCTCAATTTCATGGGCATAATGATCCATATGTGTAAAATCATAAGTTAAAAATTGGACCCATTTAAGTGATTTGTGCCATGCCTCTTATGAAATAAACCCTTTAAGGTTTTCTATAAAATCTAAATTCTCAATTTTTTGGATTGATTTTAGGTGGATCCAAGATGGCTCGAAATGACCCTTAGAGGTCGCTTTTGATTTTGATACGACTTAGTGTTGATCGACATGAGGGTGTGCTTATGTTATGTGTTGAGGAAAATTTGACACACCTTTATTTGTCTATATTATTTTTCATCTAAAGTTAAGGTGGATTTATTTTTAACTTGTACCACTTTGATTAATGGAAGGCCTTTTAATCTATAATGAATTGTAATTTTGTGAGGCCTTTTAATAAAATGAATAGTGTTTAAAATACAGTTTTTGTAATCAAATGACCTAATTATAATGGAATGTCAATAAATGAAAATTTTTAAAATAAATTTAACATAACATGCCTATTTTTCATTGATTCAATAACTAAATAGTGTGAAAAATCACACGTTCTTATGATCAGTAACTAATGTTTTTAAACCGAACCCTTAAAATATTTTTAATTCATATGTAAATAAATGAACTTGAGTCGTGAAACCTTAATGTATGTCCTTATATTTAACCCTTTTGTAAGGGTATATTAAATACCGTCTTTGCTTTGAATTGATTAGTTTCCTTGAATTGGGAACATTGGTGTTACCCTAGTCCTCCTTACTTATCTCTTGTACCTAAATGATAATCGTTTAAGACTAGTGACATCGCCAAGCTAGGGGTTGGTGCTTTGAGATTTGGTTATGGGATAGCCTTCTATATGTATCTCTCTTCAATCTATAATTTCTATACTATCCTCTATGAGATTATTTATTTGTAGTACTATTTGGGTGTTGTTTTCTATATAGAAAAATTATTTTCAAAAACCACAACCTTGTTTTTAGGGGTGTCCATGTGTTGTATTAATATTTTCTATGAGTGTTATCATTTATAAATGAATTGTTCTATTATTCTAGACATTACCAGGGCATGGTCAGATTCTTACTAGGTCTCTTGAACCTAGTTCTATTTACATCTCTATTTTGGGAGACTCTAGAGGTTATCAGTTTGTTTTAGAGTCATTCAGGGTAGTATGACTATGAACCAATTTTTTTGCATGGTACATAAGATTCTTGAATTTATATGGAAGATAATCCTATGGATAGTATTATGGATGTAACATTTTCTCCTGTAATATCATGGTTTCATGAATTGGTACACATCATACCCATCATATTTTTAAAAAGATAAAAATCAACTATATATGTTTAGTGGTAACCATGTAAGTCTTGAGCTATTGTTTAATGTACACAATCCATCTCCTAAGTAGAGTGAATTGGGTTTTATGGAAATTAAATTCACCCCAATATTGAGTTTTTTAAAAAGAGAATATAGTTTTTGACACGTTAGATAGTTGTTTTTGGTTTTATACATAATGTTATGGAACACATTGATGAAACATTAGAGGAGAGTTATGTGTACATATTAATTTGAATCTAATATAGTTCTATTAAGTGTCTTGTTTTCTATATCTTTGTTTTAACACTTTCTAATGAGTGTCGACCCCTCAAGGGTCAATAGTTAGTGGTCAATAGAGTATGTTTCATGTGATGACATCCATTTTTAAGTAAATATGATGGTCTGGGAAATCCTAAGGTGGGGTGTTTCACAAAAATACATGTAATTTGTGTCCTTATATATAGATTTAACACCACCTACAATGACTGTTTTAAAATGTTCAATATATCCTTTGAATTCCCTTATGGCTGGTGAGTTTCACATTATTTTAGTGCTTGCAAGGTAGCACACTATAAAGTGTTTGATGAGTATGCATGTAACAACATGAGTTTTTATGAGATATAAGTTTTTATAAATATATTTCTTCCACGTCTTGTGTTACACACAACATCTTCTTAGCTTTCATTATATACAACTCTATGTTTCTATAAAACATCATGTTATTATTTTACTTATTGAAAAAAGACATGTATAAATTATCCATTTGAATGAATGGTAAAAACATGATTAACTAAATTATAAAAATTAAATTTTAAACATAATTGTTTTTCTAGATAATTATCAAGGAATGAAAAATATTACTTAAAATAAAAGGAAACATTTTTCTGAAAAATTATTTAAATATCCACAAGTCTGTTTTATAATAATAAATAAAAAATTAATCCTTATTTAATTATATTATAATAATATATATTTATATAATATTTTAAATATAATTTTTAACATTCATCTTATTGATTTTATAGAAATGTAATGTTGAACAAACAAATTTGAACCGTAAAAGATGTCATTTTCTATGAAGGTAATTTTTCCAAATTTTAATGAAGATTCCATTTTAAATATAATTTTTGAAAAGTTTATAACTATTAAATGAAAAAATAAACTTCTTCTTAATAATTTCTAGGATAGAATTTACATTTTTTTAATTTTTTTCTATTTCTCAGATAAGAATCATGTTTTGAGGAATAGTAAAAATATTCTGAATTATAATAGAAAATAACTGTTTTCATTAAAATAATTAATAAGGATTAATTATATATTTTATTAGATTCAATCTATAATTAGATGAATTTTTAATGATTTAATTCAATATATTTCATTGGAATAAATTTCATAATGAAATTGGATATAAAAACATGTCAATATTGTGGACATTTTCAATTTAAATACACGTTTTCTCATTCCATTAATGTTGATAATTTTAAATAAATTATATAATATTATTTTATTTGAATTATAAAAAATAGATTCAAAATTTTTAATCATATGGTGAATATTTATTAAATTGGTGCTTTTTATTTTTTGACCAATATGAATATGAACTTTGGTAATTTTTATTGCAACAATATTGGGAAAATTGGGAAATTGAAGATGAAAAAATGTTTCAAGGACAATAAAATGAACCAGAAACATGATCAAACTTTATTGTATGACCATAATTTGAACCATAGCACATAATTATCAATATAGAATAATTTAATGGATTCTTATCCTGGAACATGACTTTGATATTATTAAAATCACGGAGAGTGATGAATTTGACAATATTACTTTTAATAAATATAATATTTGTAATATCAAGTTAACTAGAAGGTATGCTCGACTATATTTATTATTGTGAAACTAAATATTTTTTTCTACATTAAATATTTTTTGAATATTTTTTGAAGAAATAATTATCATAAAAAATTACAACAAATTGATGTAAGAATAATTCGGTTAATGAAACAATAAATTAAATGATATTAAGAATATAAAGAGAAAAATAATTTGACATAATTAAGGTGATATGCGATTTTTTGGGAGAATATTACATGTTAAGAGTGTATTTATTGAATTTATTTTATGTTATTTGTTATATTTATTTTTTTAAAGTCAATGTAATAAATAATGTTAAATTTGACAGTAATGAAATTTTATGAAAATAATTTTTTCTTAAAGTATTTTGGAAAAATTAAAATATTAAATAATGATATAGGGGACTATATATAGTAAAATATATAATACATTATCAATTTATGGTCCAAATGATACTTTACAAGTAAAAATTCCAATTTCTTAGTATAGAAGAATTAGTTACCATAGTTAAAGTTAAAATAGGTAAATAAGGGTAAATCAAAATGATAATTATTATAATAACCCCAAAATTTTTCTAAAATCTATTGTTTTATGATATTAATAACTTATCATATAATTTTTATATTAAATAGAATTTTCGACATATTTTTATTGATAATTATTTTATTATAAATTAATAACTTGAGAAATTCTAAAAGTTCCCCTTCCAACTCTTATAAAAGGTCACCCGAACATCGCTTCATTTCATACATCAGAACCTATTTGGTTCATCCAAACTCTATATTAATCTCTTTTCAATGTCTCTACATTCATTCTAGAATCCTTATTTTTCTCATAAATCTAAACAATGGTGTTCTTTTGTTCACATCAAAAGAAAATAACCAAAGAAGAGGTAATGTTCATCCATGAATGTTGTTATTTTATTCATTCCTTAAACTTATTCAATTAAAAATATTTCAGATTTATATAATAACATCAGAAAAATAAATATAGTAGGTTGTTTTTATATTTTGGGTTATAACCACACTCACTCATACTTCCATGTACTGGGTAACGAACTTACCTTTCCTCTGTATGGTGAACTGTCACCCCATGAAACTATGTTGTTTGTTTTTCATTACCACCACTCTTGGTTTGGAAATATGTCTTGAAATCTATTTTTATATGATATATATTTCATTTATGATATATTTATTCTTCATTAATTCTTATTTAAATAATAAATTCATGATTTCCGTTTTTTCTAACTTCATTTCTTTAACTGTGGACTAATTCATCCCCAATACGATGTGATTCATTGACACATTATATGGAATGTATTAATAATGGGTTTAGGGATCATATATGATATATATGACATAATTATTATAATTTAATTTTATTATATATATTGAATTATATTTCATTTACATTATTTCATTCAATATTTTCATAAAATGTAATCATCGTTCATGCGTACGTACGACCTCCACGAACGGTGTATTTAATTTTCTATTTGAATATTATTATTATTATTATTATAAAGAGATATATAATGAATATATTTGATATATTTTTCATTTTTACCAGTATATAAATTAATAAATCATGATATATGTATGAGGAAAAAAATATTGGAAATCAAAACACATATGAAAAACAAATCGGTTATTACCAGAAATATATCTTTAACATGAAATTGTTGAAAAATAAGTAATATAACGCCATATGTAAAAAATATATGATATAATATAATTTAATAATATTATTCAATATTTTTATATTTAATTAATATTTATTATACATAAGGTTTTAATAATTATGAAGATAGTGACGACATAAGGTAAGGGATTTATAGCTCAGTTTAATTTCTGTGGGACTCATGACTTAGACACTACTCATTTCCTCTACCTGGTTTATACAAATCCCAAAAATTTATTTTTTGAGACTTATCAAGAATATTATATTATGTTAATATAAAAATAATTTTATTTATTTCACAGGGAATATTATTTTACTGATTGTTAATTGATGATTATTTATTTCAAAATCTCATCAATATTTAGGATTGTTTCATTTTATGTCTCCATTGAGGAATATATATCTTCCCATAAATGTTTTCTAAAAATGTTATCAATTTTATATCTAGTATAATTTGTATTGTTAAACTCATTTTCCATTTTTCACTTATTACTGAACAATTTAAAAGGAGTATTTTTGTCATTTTTAAAATGAGGAACTTTGTGAATTTTCAAGAAAATGTATAATATGAAAGTTTTTTTTAACTTATATGGAATGCATGTATTTTTATACTATCATGATGAATTAAATCATTAAATATTACCTTTTAATCATACAAATTTATACTCAATAAAAAAAATTCTTTAAAATTGCATGACATTTTATGAAAAGAAACCATTTTCAAAGAAGAATAGATATTTTTCTCAAGAATTATCTTCAATGGATATATGAAAATTATTTTTCATCTAAGATACCATTATTTGAGGTTACTAATGTTTTATAATGGATATTATTAAATGATACCATTATTACAATTTATAAAAATATTTTATGTTTATGATGTAATTATATTTATGAAACTCGTTTCGTTTCCATGGGTTATGTTATCATTGAATGGTGTTTATGAAACCCATTTAATTCCATGAGTTTAAATATGATGAATCATCTATGTTCTTATGGAATAGAATTTCATATTTTTTAATATTTTAGAGGTGTTACATATGTATCCCTCCAATTCATTGGGTAAATATTTATATCAATTTCGATATAAATGGATGGAATGGTGAGTGAACTTGGTTCAGTGAAGGAATTTGTCCTCTAAGTTGATCTATAGAGTTATCTTTGACTAGTAAGATGGTCATGGAAGATAACCATCTCTACCAAGAAGGTATGGGAGTGAAATCATATAATAAATATATCCATGTTAGTGAGGGGTTTACTGCAATAGAAATAATTTTATATGCTTATATGTATTCCACAATCCCATGTCTTATGATATATTCTCAGAGAATATATTGTTTGATTATTTATAAAATTCTATGATTTATTCCATGACATGATATCAGGATATTTGTTATACATGATATGATTTTCAAATTTATTTATGTATATATTCCTCATGGTTATGTTATGAATGATCACTCCCTTGTTTACCCTTATTGAGCATCTGATCTCGTGCATTCATATGTTTATTTTCCCTAGGATACAATGATAAGGTATGGAGTCTGATATTTCTAAAAGGGTACTAGTTATGAAGAAAAAGTAGAGAGAATAATTAGATGTATTATGTACTAGTTGTTTATGTTTCCATGTTTCTATAGGCTCTAAAATTATACAGTCATTGAGAGATTATTTGTATAATGAAGGAAATTTTCCACACAAAAAAATGATTTAATGTATGTTTATGTTAAGACTGGGTCATTATAGTTTGTATAAGAAAAATTCTTTAGTAAACTATTTGAAACTAGGATGAAAAAACGGTAGTGATATCCCTAGATAAATTTGTAAGGATATGTCTATAAATATATCTAATAATAACCCTATAGTGTCATATATTAATGAAGGTGTTATAATTTAGACAACATATAGTTTATTTTTCATAGTTATGTGGTTTTACTCGACGATACGTGTTGATCGGGCTATAATTTCTATTTTTACTCTACGGGTGGTAGCCGAAAGAAATTGGATTAACATTTAATGTGATTAACAATTTTATTATGGGTAGAAAATTGGGATGATCACTAGGGTGAAGGAAATTTTGATAACACCTAATAAGTTTTCACAGAATATGGTTAACAATATGTACCTAAACAAACTCCTACTTTGACCTTAGAAGACAAGGAAAGTGTATGATGATATTTCTAGTAATAGAAATCATATAGGGAAAAAATTGAGTTTCATTTGTGTCAAGAATGTGCGAAGGTACACCCAAATAGAAGTGTTATAGGAACAATAAGATGTTTCTACTGTGGAAAAGAAAGACACAAATCAAGTAACTTCAAAGATAAAATGAAAAATATTATAAATATAATGGATAGCAATGATGGCCTATGTAAGTTACCCTGAATTGATGAATTCTTAAAATATGGAAAGAATGGTCATTATAAAAATATATCCACTATTATGAAATATTTAAAAGTTAATAAAAATGGTGGAACAAGTAATGGTTATATTGCTGATTATGATGATACTACATGTGAAATATGAAAGGAAAGAGGTATTGATTAAAAGGATGAGGTATCCAAGTTAATGGATTAAGGATAAAGTGAAAAATAAAAAGTTTTTATGTTATGTTATATTATTAGAGAAATATATAATGATTCTTCAATTTATGTTTTTCTCTCTCTATTTACAGTAATATGATGAATGGTTACAATGGAAAGGAAATGTGGTTTAATGAAAATGTGATATTTTTGGAGAACACATGATTAATGGAAGGATAACCATTAATATATGCATGATATTGGGATAATAATTGGATAAAAAGATGTTTTATTATGTGAAAGGATAAATGGGTTATTATTAATGATGTTAGAACTATTTAATAATATGACGACAAGGCGTTCGAAAGACTATTTTTATATATTTATGTTATGATAAAAGAGTTAATTTTGAAATCATTTTTGTTTTCACAATGGTTTTATGGTAATTAATGATATTACCATGTTTTAATATTACACATGATAATTATATTCACATGATGAGTATGTTACAATTAGAACCTACATCATGTTGTTTGGGAGATTAATGATAAGTTTATTTTGTAAATTTACTACCATTTATTCAAAAAATTTGGATTTTAATCTTCTGGAAGGTTCATAAGTGTTAATATTTATGAAATTTTATACATTTAAATTTTATTTTGTTTTATATATTAATTTTTCAATTTGTATATATTTGATAACTTGTGAAAACCATTCTTTTCTAATGATAACTAGAGGAAAAAGGAATGAATTATCATCTCATTATGGATCCTTTGATCCATTAGTTTTTTTAGCACTACAATTTAAACCTCATTTTATAGAGTAAGGGACAAAGTAGAAATTGAACAAGGAAAAACTGATGGAAATGATAAATCTTATAAAATGAAGTGAAATCAAGTAAGTATATATTCTTCTAAGAATTATTCAATTTCATGAAAATAATCTTCGAACAAAAAAATTTATCCTAGTACCTTCATCTTCGACGAATCAAATGGACCCTTAAATAATCATAGATATATCATTATTTGATAATTAACAGTATAATGAGAATATTCTCTATCACTCTCCATCATAACATGATATTTGTAATTCTTTTCCCTATCCATTAATTCATATTCCATGAATCCTAGTTATGTGGGGATATTATCATCTTAATTCCCCTCTATCTAAGAAGAAGGTTTATTGTCCCTTTTTATAATGTGTGTTTCTATGAAAATAACCTTCCTGTATTAAAATTTTGATAACCCATAGAAATTTCAATTGTGAAATTAATTTTAATGGGGGTAAAATGTAACAACATGAGATTATTTTGATATATATTTTTTATATAATTTTAATTCATTGATTTCTTCCATTACATTCAACACTGGATTAGCTTGCATTATATTCAACAATGAGTTTCTATAAAAAAATTAGTTTATTATTATACTTATTTGAACAAGAAAAATGTAACCTATCCATTAAAATGGAAGGTATACAAAATATTATATGAATTATTAAATTATTATTTAGACATAATTCATTGATCAATTAATTATAAATTAATTTAAATTATTTGTTAAAAATAAAAGGAAATGTTTTTCTCAAAAATTATTTAAATATGAACTACTGTATTTTATACCAATAATTAAACAAATTACTCTGGTTGAATTTGTTAATTATAGATATAAATATATAATATTATATTTATCATTTAATATTCATCTTATGTATTTTCTATATAAGATATAAGAAAAAAAATCCACTTTTACACATAAAAAATTATTTTTCTAAAAAGTTATTTTTTCCGACTATTTATGGATAAAAAAATTTAAATATAATTTTAGACACTTTTATAATTTATATATTAAAAAAATATTCTTTTTTTATAATTATATAAAAATTTACTTTGGTATAATTTTTTTGGATCTATTTCAGGTTTTGATAAATAGTATAAATATATTGAATTTAAATAGATAAGAGCATTTTCATCAAAAACATTATAGTGATTAATTATATATTTCACTAGTTTTAAAGTATAATTAGATCAATGTTTTATGATTTAATTAAATTTAGTTCATTGTAATCAATTTCACATTGAATTTTGATATAAAAACATGTCAATCTTTTGGATGTTTTTACTTTGAAACATGTTACCACATTCCGTCAATGAGATTGATACTAAATAAATTTTAGTATACTATATGTTTTTAATAATGAATAATAGATTCCATATTTTTAATTTTAAGGTTAAAATTTAGTTAATAGGTCCCTTTTATTCTATTTGAATATGAATACTAACTTTGGTAATTTTAATTACAATGGTAATGGGAAAATTTGATAATTAATTTTAAAAAAAATTGATAAGAACTATAATTTACCCTAAAAATCCTTCAAAAAATTATTGAATAAATATAATTCTTCCCTTAACACATATGTAACTAATTGAATAATTTAATGGGAATTTTCCTCGAAAATGACTTTAATATTATTAAAATGAAAGAGAGTGACAAAATGTCACACTCTAACCTATAATATGTACACTATTTTGAAGATATGTTTAAATAGAAGATGTTATAGACTATATATTTTATTATTACATATAAAATGTTAGTATTTATAATATAATTTTTTTTCATTTTTAGTTAAGTTATAATTTTTATATATAATTAAAAAATATTGATTTAATAATTAATCAATTAAAGAAACAATACAGTAATTGATATTAGAAATATTAAAATAAATATAATTTTACATTATTGGGGTTAATAATGAATTTTATGGATGAATATTATACGATAGGGGTATTTTAATATAAATTTATTTAAAGTTATATTTCATTATTTATTTTCATAATTTCAATGTCATGAATACTGTCAAAATTAACCCTTATGATATTTAATGAAAAAAATATTAAAATTAATTATTTTAAAATTATAAAATTCTAAATAAAGACAAATAGGGTGAGATAAGGTCGTAAATTTATAAATTTTCCATTTATAGTAAACCTTAATCTTTATATGTAAAAATTTCATCCTCTTACTATATAATAATTGGCTACCATATTTAAAATTAAAATGTCTTAATTAAGGTTTAATAAAAATTATGAGGATAAAAATAATAGAAAAAGATGTCAAAAATTTATTGGTTGATGTGTTTAAAATCTTATAACATCTTGGAACCTAATAAATGGAATTTTTAGGATTGTGGATTGATATTTAGTTTATAATAAATTAATAATTTTGGAAATTCCATAAGTGCCCCTCCCTGATCATATAAAGGGGAACCTCTTCTTCTCTTCACTTCATACTAAAAAACCTATTTGGTTTAAAAAAAAGATTTATAAATATCCTCCTAAACTCCCGACATTAATCTTATAAGCCTTAATTAGGCCATAAATCTAACCAATGGAGTCTTTTTATGAAAATAAAAAGGAGATACCCAAATTAGAGATAATGTTCATAAATAAAAAATATTATTTTGTTTTTTTCATAAAACCCTAAAAAAATTATTTAATGTTTATAAAAAACATAATTATAATAAATATACTAGGATTTTGTTATATTATGGGTTTTACCTACACTTAGAAACACTTCCATAAAATGGGTAACAAACTTACTTTTCTTGTGAACGGTGAACAACCGCCTCACAAAAAGATTATGTTTGTTTTTTCCTTTTATAACGTAAAATGGAATAGAATTATAATGGAAAATATTTCTTTATATGATATATATAGTATTTATTGTTTCAATATAATTTTGGAAGGTCTATATAAAATATACCTTTAAGATATCTATTTAGTGAAATATGATAACATCGTTTTTGGACTTGTGGAATACCGTCTCTTCAAAGAGATGATATGTGCTCACACATTACCTGGAATATATAAATAGTGATTTTATTGAAGATAAAGTTTATATATAACATAATAATCCTATTAGAATTATTATTATATATATATATAATATATTTACAATCTTTCTTTAAATATGACAATAAAATGAAAACAATGTTCTTGCATACATACGACCTCCATGAACATTGTATTTCATTTTCTATTTATATATTTTTAGAATAATATAAATAATTATATAATAAATATATATCAATTTTTTTTAATTTTCTCAATCATGAAATTTTTAAATAATGATACATGTTTGAGTACGAAAAATATTGTAAATCAAAACACATTTGAAAAACAAAGTTGTTATTAACCAAAACATAACTTTAATGTGAAATTGTTAATAAATGGGACATATAAGTCTATAAGTAAATAATATATGATATAATATAATTTATTAAATATATATAATATATTTATGATATATTTTTATTTATTACAAAATATGTTTTCATGAGTACGATGAGAGTTAATACATAAAGTAATATATTTATATCTCACTTTTATTTATGTGGGACACCTGCCTTATTCCCTACTTATTTCATCTATGTGGTGTATATACCATCAAATAATTTCATTTGTGAGTATTATATAGAATATTATATTATTTGCATTTCCATATAATTTTATTTATTTCATGGGATATACAATTCTACTGAATATAAAATGAGTAGTATTATTTCAAAATCTCATCAATATTTTTGATTGTTTCGTTTTAAGTCTCCATTGGGGAATATATATCTACCATGTTAATGTTTTCTAAATTTTTTTTTCAAAAATGTTATTACTAATATCATATGGATTTTTAATTATAGTTTTACAAATTTTTTCTTTTTACTACATGGTTTGGAAGGAATGTTTGTTTTATTTTCCAAATGGGGAACTTTGTGACTTTTCACGAAAAAGAATGAAAGGAATGTTATTTAACTTATATAGCCTGAACATAATTTTCCATCAACCTGATGACTTAATAAATTGAATATTATATTATAATATTACAGGTATATTTTCAAATAAATGTTTTTCTGTTAAAATTGTATTACAATTTTATGAATGAAAAAGTTTTTAAAGAAGAAATGTTATTTCCCTCATGAATTATCTTCAAGGATCACTAAACATTAAATTTATCTTAGATAAAATTATATGATGTTAGATATGTTTTATTGGTAATATTATTTAATGAAAAAATTATTATTATTTATAATATTAATCTATTTTTGGGATGTACTGATATTTGTGAAACAGATTTCTTTTCCATAGGTGAAATTTTGATTAAATTAAACATACAAAACCCATTTCATTCCATGTGTTCTATATGATGAGTGATTTATGTTATTGTGGAAACTTTATGAATTATTTTCATTATGTGATTGGTGTGACCTATATATCCCTCCAATTCCTTAGGTAAAAATTTATATCTCATGAGAAATATATGGCTAGAAAATGGGAGTGAACTTGGTTCATTAAAGGACTTTATCCGCTATGATGGTGTTGGGAGTAATCCTTGACTACTAATATAGAAATTGGAGTGAACCATGACATACAAGATGTAATTAGAATTCAACTAATACTACTATGATATCTTTCATATTGATTCATTCATGACTATTGGAATCATTTTATATACTTATGTGTATTCCACAATTCTATGTATTATGTTTTGCCCTCATAGAATTTGTTCTCTGATTCTTTATGAAATCCTATAATTCATTTGATGACATGATATCAGAAAATTATTTATACATTCTATGGTTTTAATTATTTTATGTACATATTCATTATGTTTATTTTATGATTGATCTTTCCATTGTTTACCCTTACTGATCATATGAGCTCACCATTAATAATGTTTATATTTCCAAGGATACAAAAAAAGTTATTATGCATAATATGTCAAATAAGATTATAGTTATGAAGAAATATTTCGAGAATAAGTAGATGTGTTATGAACCATTTTTTTATTTTTCCTTGTTTTCAAAGGCACTAAACTAATGTAGCCTTTGGGTGTGTGTTTGTGAAATTTATGAAATTTTCCACCAAAATAAATGATGTATTGTTAATGTATATTAAGATAGGGATATAATGATCTAACCAAGATACATACTTTTAGTTAATTAGGTACTTCAGTGTTTTTTCTTAAGTGTAAATGGTATTCCTTGGATATTAAAGTAATCATGTTCAGGTAATATCAATTATTCATTAAGAGTAATAGAGCTCTTCTAATGAAGTAAACCGATGGTGGATCAACTATCCTTCTCCTTGAAATGTTATATATGAATGTTTAATAGCTTTACTATAAATTTTTAATGTGTTTTGGTTGAGATTTATGGGGTCTTTCATGGAATCCATTCAAATATTCTTAGTTTAATCTCAACTAATGATGATCATCATCCCTATCATGACATTTTTTGGGTATAATGAGAGAGAATCACTTATACATCACAAAAAAATTAAAAGTATTTGGGGTTGTTGATTGGTTTCTATCAAAGTGTGCACCGAGATAGTTCTTTTCTTTATATGCACGGTTAGTCTAGAGTGATACATGGGTTCTAATGTATGAACATCATGGTCACACATATAGACACTAGATGTTGTCCATGACCTGATTTCCTATAGGATTCCACTTTGGGGTCGGTTTTTTTATTATTATTTGGTTGTCAAAATATTATTGGTGTCTCACATATATTCCTCTAATGTGGTTTTAAATGAGAGAGCTCATTTTACTCAAATTTTTTACTCTAAGGCTACCCCAAACATCAGTTTGGCTCAGAAGGGGTGTTCTAACTTTAACGATCCAAATGTGTGATATTGAGAAATGTGTCTATATTTGTGAAGATTCAAATTAATTTAAGTGAGACTTATAGATAAATAGGTAAATGGAAGACATTTATGGTCGTTAGTAAGTGTTCTTATAGTAATCCATTGGTACCATTTTGAAATGCTTCATTACTAACTTTTAAAGTACACTGACCCTCTATGATGAGAATTTTGAGAATAGTCGTCTAGTGGTTTCCTTAATTATCTTATCCATGCCTCATTAATTGGGTCTATTAGGAGCTGTTTCAGGAAAGATTTCTAGTTAAAATGGGTGCAATGTATATGTCTAATATATATTTCCATGTAAGGTTCATCAAGATCAATTTAATTGAATTCAAGTTGGAATCGATCCTTCTGTTGAATCATGAATAGTATCGCATGTCATCAAAATCAATGGAATACAATAGGAATGTTTCGAGAGTATATTTTTATGGTAGAGAAATCATGATTTAGATTAGGGCCTTAAATTCCAGATTTTATAGTGGAAGAACCATAGATTGGATGGTTAAAGAGACAACATGTGGACAATGTGTCATGTTTGATGTTTTCAGGTAATCTCCATCCCAATGCTTCATTTATGAGTAGAATATATGGATTTAGTTTCTACTACTTATGTACCATATGTTATGGTTACCCATAGAGGTGCGCTGGGAATTTGGAAATTCAATGCAGGCATTTGAACAAGACCTCAAGAACTATTTTGGTCGAGTGATGACTTGTTCATTTCCCCAAGGATTCTCAAGGAATATATGTTTTAAGGTTATGAAATTGTATAATACAATGTTTTTGGACCATAAGTAATTCCAAATAAATTTGAATTTTGTCAGTTGGTGGATGGTTCGTTTTGTAAAACAATCCTTGGTGTGTAAACCCATGATTTTCAATACATGTGATTGTAGTTTTTGGATGTGTTTAATATCCTGGGAGGGTTATCTAGAGGATTATTGAGTTTCAGGAGCATCTATGACTTAAATATAATGTTTGGGAGGACTGGTAAGGGTGCATAGTTTTTTAAAACCATGCATCCCACTAGTGTAAAGTTTGTATCTTTCACAAGTGAGATAAATTCACCTTCATGTCTTGTACACGGTTTTTTCAAACAATATTCCTAGGCCACAGGAAAAATTCTATATAGGAAATGTGTGTGAACTATTTAACCACATTTAGCGCATGGTGGGTTAAACTATGCCAGAAAACCATTTCAGTGTATGGATATTAAGCTGTGGGATCTTCACTATTAGAAATGGTTTGGCCAAAATGAGTGGCCAAACTGCGAGACCTAGTAAGGAGGTGGAAATTACTATATATACCTTAATGATAATTTAATCCTAATTATCTATTTTATTCTCTCCCTCCAGCCATGTGAAGGTCCCCCCTTCTCTTTTGGAGCTCCTTATTCCCCATGCTAGTAATGGTGATTTCTTTTTTATCCAAAGATTGACTCGAGAACTGTTGGTTTCCATGGATTCTGTTTAGTATGATATATGTTCTAGTTGAAAACTATTCTGTTGATCTACATCCCTATCTATCTCATGAAATTAATCATTTTATAACCTAATACTTTATATTTTTTGTGGGTTAATTGGTTTCATCATTTTCTCTCAAACAATCCTAAATAAATACTGATTAATATACATTTGGGTCGTCCATGGTATATGATAGTTGTTCTTGCTTCATTAAAAAATTTTCATTTAGATTTTTATGTTTAGTCATTGAGATTTGTTATATACTATTTCATTGATTCCTCATTTTTACAATGAAATTAAATTGAACCGGTCACCATGTTTAGTATGGACCTTGTAAGTAGAAAATTCATCATTGAGTAAATTGCCTAAACACATTCCACATCGATGAGAATCACTCCTACTTTGGGGATAAATCCCTTAATCACTGAATGTTGTAACACTATTTGGGTTGTGTTTCACTTTTAAATAATGGATATTAATTGATGAATTTATTTACAATAAATAATGAACAACCTTGGGCTCGACCCCGATTTTGGAATTGCCCTTAAAATAAAGTTGCTAAGAACCATTGAGGTTTTTCTAACCAACAATAAATTCCATAAATTATTAAGTTAATTAAGATGAATTGTTTTCCCTGAAATAGGACCCTTTGGATTGAATATTATGTGTCTTACAATCTTTCTATGTTTTTTTACATTCTATTTAATGCTATGATCAATTATTTCTAATTATTTATTACGAATTATTCCTTATATGATTTCCATTTTTCCCATAAATATGCTTTGTATGTTGTGTTAAATTCCATGTGTGAATGTCTCATAGACATAATATTATACCTATTTCTTGTGCCTTTCATACATGTATTCCTTAAGTCTTATTCCATGATTTCATGGCTTAGATTAAATTCTTATACTAGACTTCATGATAAGTTTCACTTGAAAATTCTTTGACTCTATGTGATATTGGTTTCCATGCTTGAACCTCTTGTGGGATGAGAGAGAACATGAGTCACAAATTAAGAACACCATTGATTGACCCACCAATCTTGACTTGGTACTATATAAAATTCTAGGAGAAATCCATTGGCTATCCTTGGATGGGATCTCTAGGCCAATTATTTATAATCATGAGTGAAAATGAATCCATAGGGAATAAACTATGGATGGATTTGTTGTAAATATAGATACTAAATGCATAGGGTGTTACCCAATCCCCTAGGTGAGAAAATTGTTGCAAAATTAGAGTTTACCATAACTTGAGTGATATGAGGGCACCATTATGGGTGGCCTTGGAGGGACCTAGTGGTATTTTTTGTTTCAAGGTATCCTATAACAACACTTGGTATTACATTATAGTTCACTTTAGATGGGCCTATGATGCCATTTTGGATTTGATAGATTCTTGGAATGGATTACATGTGATTCCTTGTTATGATTTTTGTTATGATTAGAGTAATAAAATGTATGAAAGATGACCTATGGATGTGACCACCAAGACAAAACATCATCTTGGGGTAATCCCAACATTATTGCTTCATATGTGATGCCATGTATATTACTATATTATCTGTATAAGATTCCATGGTTCACATATCTAGCTTTGTCAGAAGGAGGTATAATCACTTGATTATCCATATAGAAGCCTAAACCAAAGTGTCATTTATATATTTATCTATCACATTGTACGTACATATGATGGAACACTATTATTTTAGTATGCATTAATTGGATTGATCTAGACACCATTGGTTGTGGCCTGCTAGGATTATATCTCACATCCTTATTGAGACACCATTTCACAAGGTTTACCATGAAGATCATCATTTTTTTAGGTACAAGGATCTATTTCTTATATTGTGATGTGTACTTGGGTGTCAGGAGAACCTGACACAACTGGAGCTCAGTATTCTCATGGAGTTTTCCCTAAGGGATTATATTTATATTATTTATTCATGTAGTTTATTGTATAATATTCCCTACTATATTATTATATCTTTGTTTATCTATCATCATATGGACATGAATGAAAAGTTCGATATGTGTGTTTTCCATTTTAATTTTAGTTGATAATATTCTTATGATGCACTATCGTTCATTTATTACAAATTCCACTATTTTCCTTATTTATTTTTTAATATCCCATTATGCTTCTCTAATCATGTGGGTATAGTCTTCCATCTATTTCCACCATAAAAACTCACTATTATTCGAAAGCCTCCAGTATATGGGGAGGTGTTATTGAGGTCTTATAGCAACCGATCCAGATACTAGTTTTACTGTCAGTCAGGTTGGGATGTTAAAGGTAAATTATTAAAAAACAATAGTTTTTCATGCCTTAAATATAAAGTAATGTATATAATTATTAAATCTTATTATAAATGGTTTTTTTTAATATTAATTATGATTTTTTTTATAATTTAGTAGGATTAGTTTTTGAAAAATTGTAGATCCTTTTTGTGTTACACGTAAAAAGTATTAAAATTAATTTTAAATGTTTTATGGATTAAATTATGATTATTTCATTTAAATGATAATAGTTTAAAAATAATTAAATATATATTTTGCATAGTTTTTAATAATTTTTGTTATTCTATAAACATTTTTATGTTATCAGAAGTTCATTGAATGTAATACAGTTTTTCATATATCTTCATATAATTTCATAAAATTTGAATTGTAAATGTTTAAACTTGTAATTAAAAATTTATTATTATTAATTCACAATTGTTATTATATAATCAAGTAAATGTATAATTTTTTAATAATTTTAATCACTCTCTATATTTTTTTTGTAAAACAAATTCATTACATAAAATAGATTTTGTGAGTGTGTTAAGTCTTAGAGGTTATTTGTTATCAAAAAATCTGTACATTTTTAATGTTATTATCTTCAATAATTTTTTAGTTATAGATTCCTTATTTATGTCAAATAAATATAAAAAAAATTATTTAAAATATTAAATAATTTGGTTATGAATTATAAAATCTTATACTCTTTCATTGCAATAAAAATTGGTACAAGATATTTGTTAAAAAATTCATATTACATTAATGGTAAGCCTTAATATCTATAGAAAGAGTTTACTACAGAAAATAAAATATTTAATATCATTTTTGTAAATTAAAAAAATTTGATTTTTGATTTTTTCAGGTTTCTTGTTGGTATTGTTTTCAAAATAATAACCCCTTTTCCAAGTAAAATAAAATATACTCCTTATATGGTTGTTTTTAAAATGTTTTTCTATGGAAATAAATCAATGTTTGAGAAACATTATAAATTGGTTTTTATAATTTCATTTTGTTTATATTAAGATATATGATACTTTTTTTGAACCATGTAATATCTCATATCTAATGAACCGACATGAGAATACCCCATATTCATATACTTAGCCACCATTGGACTCAAGTGTGATCATATGATAATTTAATGACATGGACATGAATTCTTTTTAATTCATAACCATTATGGAATACTTTTTATAATTTACACACAATTCTAATTCCATTGAAACATAACAAAAAAAAATTACATTAGGTTTCTCCATGAAAAATTAACTTACAAAAAATATATGCTGAATGAAGTCCCATATAGATATTTATAGACTCAAAATCTAATTATTAATTAAATAATAAACCACACCACTATATTAAACTGATAATGTCATAAATCTAAAATTTAATAAATTATAATACAAATGTTTAATAATAACCAATTATCAATTTCTAGGAAGTCATAATATGGGATTTTAATAAACAAAATAAAAATTAAGTCATCCAATTCACCATACTCATACTTGAATTCCATAATTGATGCACTACTGTATCCTGATACACTGCCATATGGGAATTTCACATTACTACATCTTGATTAAAAAAATTACATGTGTAAATTCTTATAAGTATATATAGGGGTGAGTATAACACTCAATTCAATTTTTTCAAGAAACCTAGATAACTATAATGATATTAGATCATGAATCTCATTGTCAGTATTCTTGAAATTTAATGTATAAGTAAATTACAAATCCTAACACCTAAATAACATATAATAATAATTGTAATACTAATCATTTAAGAATACAATAATTTATTAGTCATAGAACCGTGCAATATGACGATTATCAAATAAAAATGTTATTAAATAGATAATGAATATTCACATCATCCAAACTGAATTTCAATGTTTTTTCATATCATATCACATGTATTTTAATGTATTTAAATGTTTATAAAAAACTCTTATTAAAATTTTATATTATATCCTCATTCTAGAAAAAACATTTTTCATCTAAAAAAAGATTTCTATCTCATAATTTATAGACTCAAATGTAAGGAATAATGATAAAATCACATATTTCATCTCATAAAATAAACACCATTAAATAAATGTCATGTGTTATAGCTTAGAATATGAATTACCTACCTCAAAAATCATCAACTTGTGTAATGAATTAAAAATCATTATTCTCATTGTTCTTACCCCCATTCACTGAAAAATATATATCCTACTGATATTTTCTATATAGATTGTATAATATAATCACTAAAATGGGTAGTAAAAATGAATAATGGGTTACCTATCTCATTATACATTTTTATATGGATTAAAAAAATTATATCATTTGGTATTGAAACTGTTTAACGAGCCACATTTCATGTTAGCCTAAATGCAAAGAAAATATAATTTTTTATATCGCACATGTATTGACCCCAATAATGAGACTACATTTTCTAACATTCAATTATAGTCAATTATAAGATATAAATTAAATGGTTTTCATCAATTAAATGAGTAATAAATTATATGATGATATAATGATCCAAGATAACAATGACCATACACGTTTAACTTGTTTATTATAAATTGTATAAAACATTATGAAATATAATTAAATAATAAAATATAAATGAAATAAATTACTCAATAAAGAAAAAAATAAAACTAAGGCATAACATATAAATCAAATAATCACATGATATATATATATATATATATAATCATTAAAATATCCCAAATAATCTCATATATCATGCCATGAAAAATAATAAAACATTTGATAAATTTTATCCTACTAAATAAAAAATTTCATAAAGTATAAAAATGTAACCGGATGCTGAAGCTAACATAACTGGCCTATAATAAAATCACCTAATAGATTAAACCCATTTCAAGTACCATGGTTACATCATATTAAAACAAGAATCTATGAAACCAAAACAAATTAATAATACAGAATTAATTGAAACATGAATAAAGATGAATAACAAGATAGAAATTTGCCCACCATTTATTGAACTGACATACTAAGGATTGAAAATGATTTGGTATTCAAAACATATATGGACAAGAATATTAAATATTTGAAAAAATACAATGTTTTATAAGTAATATAACACTATGAAATAAATATAAAGGGAACTCAACTCTTTGTCAGTAAAATGATTTTAATAATATCAGTTGGAAAACTTTAAACAGTTGGTGGGTGGTGGGATAATATTTTTATGCAATTATAAGGGGTTTAATGATAAGCAAAAGAATGATATTTTTTCTATGGGGGCTTGGGATGGGTATTTTATAAATTTTCAATTGAAAATGTAGGGGGGATTTATGAAATTGTCGTTTTATTTGTAAACAATATCATTGGTTTATAAATTTTTAAATCGAAATAAATATGTAATATAAATTTAATTCTATTATTTAAAATTATTATTTATAATTATTACTTCATAATATTCCAAAATATTAATAATTTCCCCATTTACCAAATGAACATACCCAGAACCGTTTTACACAATTTAATTGCCTCTTGGATAATTATTTAAATATCAATCCATTAAGTAATTATAAAAAATTAAATAACCTAAATAATTATAAAACCAAAAATAAATTAAATTAAAGGATCTAGTTGTTTATTTAAATATATTAAAATCAAAGTTAAATTATATAAAATATATGTAATTTATAATCTCTAAAGTATTAACCATTTTATTCACGAAAAGGGGACATGAAACTTCCTTTTCAAGAAGATGAGGATTCTTCCATATTATATCAAGATCGCCCTCTCATGTTTCAAACATCATAGTTTAATTTAAACATAAAACTAAAACTAGAGGTATAGATATACCTATAAAAATTTTCTTTTGAATATTTAAGATTAATTCTTACCACATTTTAATATGTGTCATTTGTCTAAGAATTTTCACCCCCAAATATGATCACATGGGAAGATAATGAATGATATTATCTTAGATGTCAAACAAGGAACACATCATTCACCAATCCTGATCCTTATAAAAAGGATAACATGTAATATAAACCTTAGATAAGACTTATAATATCAATTGATTCAATAAATTCTGATATGGTAAATTCCCATTGCTTTATAGTTCATACTGGGTCACATGGTTAGGAAGTATGGTTAGATAAATCATGTGTTAACCATGTGGTATCCACATTACAATTAGAACTGATGTTCACAGTAACATTGGAATAACTAAAGGGTTATACAAACTGTGAAAATCACCATCAAAACCAATATATCTATATCACAAAGGTACTAAACGTATAATACTAACAATTTATTGAATGCTCACATGGATTATCACTAAAAAATATATAAATTTCCAACCCCCGACTGACAAAATCCATTATAAAACAAAATGTGATAAAATATGTCCAATATTAGACAAACATGTCACTCATAGGGTTTTACAATTCTCTACGCCAAGAAACATTCTACCCCAATAAAGTTCCTTTTATTTTATACTCACAATATGTGAAGGCCATTAGTGCATCATCAATGATCCCTTATCCCCCAATCATGGATATTCCATCCACATTTACACAAAAGATAGAAAAAAAGAATATTTTACCATGGAATACCTTACCATGAAGTCCATAATTTTAATTATCTTTTTTAGAGTGTGGGATTTTGGCAATAAGTCAATTTCCTTCCATTCAAAATTATTGGAATGTTCAGGTTAAAATTTTACCACCTAGTAAACATGTAACTGGTCATGAATTAATTTCATGTGAGGTAGTATGTTCAAAGGATAATCCATGTTTCAATGTTTATCAGTTATCTAAAAAGAAAAAATATATCAGTATCCAACTTACCCTTCTTTACCAAGTGGTGATTCGACAAACAAAGAGAAACTCTAAGATAATCACAATCAATAACCTCCAATTTCAATGGATGGTGATTTTGAAAATAATTTTATTTCTAGTTATATTTTTATATAGATAACCTCTATTAGATCATTTACATAGTTTCTATTATATCATGAATAGTAATTGATCCTAGATGTGACATCTCACCATGATATTCCCAACACAAAGGAGATATAAATGGACACTGTATAAATTCTTCCATTGGTGTAATTTCAATTAAATACTAAAAAAAATTATTGAAAATTATTTCAAAGGATGATACTTATTCCTCAAATTAGTGATGTGGTCAGGGGATATTAAAACCTTTTTAGAGTAATTATTAAATGATTTATTACATTAAGATACATATAACCCTATCAAAAAAGATTTAGAGGAAAAGTTTCTTTGGGTTATTATATACATATTCCAATAATATGAAACTTAGATAAGAAAATATTATTTAAAACATGATAACATGACCTTAAAATCCATCAGTCCTCTAATACTTCCCTGGGTAACCATTTGACATACATAAGAAAGGGGAGAGCTATAAATCCCTATAAGGGAATAATCAATCAATAACATAATGTAAATCATTACATGATAGTCAAGATGCTGAACATGATGACATAAAAGGTTGAAAAGTGAAATCATAATCATTAAATCATGATATAAGATAATAATATTAATGATTCAGTTTAACGTAAAAACAATATAAAACATGATATAAGAAGAATAAGAAAATAAAAACTAGTGAGACATCATAAAATATTATAATTTGGATAGATTTCCATGTATCAAACAGTTACTATCAGGAGATAAAAACATTACTAAATGTATTGTAGGGATATATAATTTTGGTCCCACCAATTTCATTCAAATTATTTACATGCATTTGTGTTCTACATGGGTTATACAACATAAGAAAATCATTCACCACATTTAATATTACGATTAAGAACTGTGGGTTACCAAAATAAAATTCCTCAATTATAAAAGAATAGGTATATATAAATGAGTTATATTTAGTTGAAATGGGTATGGGTATTCACAACATAATAGCCTTTTGTGTAAAATCACTGGATAATTTTGACGGCTTACTGGGTGTACAAAAAGATTCATGAATGAAATTAAAGACTGTAGAAGGTAGTATATCATTAACTTGGAAGAATAAGTTCTATAAAAGGATGTGTACTAACTAATAAAAATAATAAATATTGAATATTAGAAGTCTTAGTATAATGAATGCACATTAATCAGAAGGACAAGAAGAGAATCCTTTCATGAGAGCATAGTTCTAATATCTTGTGAGGACAACATAAGATATTGGGAACACCATTAGGGGACGTTATAAATGGGTAGGGAGATGAAATTAGTTCTCAATGTTATTATAGTGTAGAGTTATGGGATAATGGGTGTGAATTTATAGAAACATAGATGATATTTATTTTAATAATCTATTAACATAGGTTTTTTAATTCATGTGATAAAATAATCAAAAAAACATTATCATGTTTTCTACCCATGTTTTTTGACAAAAAGTATTTCTTTTTAATATTTTAGTAGGATAATAACATAACACCTATAAATAATATGATTCAAGATGAGGAAGGGAGTCTCAGTCATAATAATTTCTTTTCAAAGCATGAAATAAAATATTGGCTTTGGAGGATTCATTACAGGTTTTTAAAAGATAAAAATTACTTCACCAATAAATTATTTTAAAGGGGACATATATTTATTTATTATGGGTTCTTTTATAGTTTTTATTATAGCACATTTGGTCTAATATGGTGTCACAACACATAAAATATATTTATTCTGTATTTAATATATCCCCAAATTTTGGACTGTCTCAGAAAATTATGAAAAGGTAATCATTGGATAATGTATCCATGTTGGATTAAAAAATAGTATTTATTTTACTAAATTAATTTTTTAAATATAATATTTATAAATTTTAAGCAAATATTAACTGGAAAATACATTTTTATAAGAGACTAACATATTTTTGAACATTATAAAAGTTACATTACATTTCATCAAATAATATTTTAAATTTTATTTGAATAAATATAATTTAATGATAATATCTAATTAAATTTCAATATATTTAAAAATCCATTTATTTTTTTTTAATTGAAAAATTAAATTTCTATAAAATAAACATTTTTTATTCTTTATATCATATTTTAGTTTTTACTCAAAACATTATATAATCACGTGTGTAATGTAATAATAAAATTGGTATATGTATTCATTATTCTCTTATAGACAGAATATAAAAATTCATAATATAAGGTTCTAGATACATGAGAACTCATTAAATTAGTGTACCCCTTAAGGGTAAGGTATACAATGGTGGTACAATCTTTGGATGGTTTTCTAAACACAATTTTGTGTTTTATCTCGATACGCATGAACATATCTAATAAACGGTTTCACTAAAGTCTTTGTTTTTGACTATCAACATCAGAAAGGTCATGGGGAAAATCCCTATAATTCCATATCCCATGGAATCCTTGACAAATGGGATTCATAGGAAATGATTCTACTAGATGAGGCCATCAACAAATCCTTCTATATTAATTAGACTTTATCATAAAACATATTATATATTATTCTTATTAGTCATTGTAGAATGCTAATATTATAAAAAATTATTATTCTTACCTATATTTTACTTTAAATTTGAAAATTATGGAAATATTATGTAATGGTCAAAAATAATAATTTATATATAATGCATGTGTTTTATAAAATAATTTATTAATTCAAAGGGGTATTTTAATTTTTAAATGTTTGGTTAGGGAAGATGAGTTTCAACCCAATTGGTGAGGTCACACTAAGTGCATCCATGAGACCTAGGTTCAAAACCATACAGAAGCATATTTTCAGTATTGTAGATGTACTGTATTAGTACTATAGTAGGTATTATAGCCGTACTGTGGGGGTACTATAGCAAGTGATGTAGCAAGTACTGTTCGGTACTGTAGCCCCTAGAACTATTCACCTTGGGCCACAAGATCAGTTCAGTTGCCCCAGAAAAACTCTACAAAAAATAAGCAACCCCAGAGGAGGATTTAGAGCTGGTGAACTCACCCGAGCAGAACCAATGGATTTGGATGAATGGGAGGGTATGGATACTCCATTGGTACCAACATGTTCTTTCCTGGGAAACATAGTCAAACTCCCATGTGAAGGTGGATAGATATTATCACGATGCAGATGCTAGGGAGGAGCAGTTCATTGTAATTATTTTATGGTTGAATTCATTAAGGATATCGGGTTATATAATGTATCTTAAGCCTATGAGACATGTAATACCTAACCCTATAGACCTTTTAAGGGTTACCCCTCATCCCATGAATGGGGGGTTATAAAAAATCAATAAAAATGAAGGCCTTCGAGATATTCAGGTAAATGTTTGGTAAGATATAATGGATGTATAAGGAATAACTTCTTATTACAAGATGGCTCTCCCAATCTTACCAAAAGTTTGATGATCATAAATCATTATTAACTTCAATTGGGTTCCCATCAGCTATTATAAGACCTTACAAAACTGGAATGTAAAATGTTTGTATATATCATAAATTGGATCATGGGTCACACCATAGAGCTTCACACTCCTTCAAGAATATAAGCACATGGGAACCTCTGCATTCATTAACTTCTTAATTCAATGGAAATAAGTAAATTACTGATTCAATCATTGATCACCAAAATAGAATATTTTATACCTGTAATAAATTTTAGTTTAATAATGAATTCCAGAGATATATCACCACCTTAACAAAATAGAATGGTTATGGGTTTCTAAAAAAATAGTAGGTTTCTGTTGACCCCCTTAGACTTATGGAATGTAATTGATCATTAAATGATGTATATAATTAACCGCCTCATCCTCATACACCAATAATGATGTCTCAATTCGTGATAGATATATCCATATGAGTACTAAGATCAATAATCTATGTCCCCCCACAATATAAGATTATACAAAAATGATGAAAATTTATGTTTATAATTTTCCAATATATATATAATCATAAAATGAAGAATCATGTTTGAAAAAATCTATAATAACCTTCTTATTATCCTCATCCACTTCTAATATTTTATTAGTAAACAGAATCAATAGGGACTACTCCTCTAAAGATTCATTTAGGGCATGAGTCAGTAACTTTATTCTCAAGGTGTTGTATAAAAAATATTTAAATCAAAAGTATAGAGATATTTGATATAGATTATCTATCATATGTTCATGATCTATTGGTGAAAATATAGTTTTAGATTATATAATATCAATACATAGTAAAAAACTCATCAAAAAGATAGTGGAGGAATGTCTTCAGTGCCAACATCAATATAGCCAACTCAAGATCATGGGTATGATAATTCTTCTAATGATGAAATTATTTTAAACATACATTGTCTACCAACCACTTCTCTTACACTAGAACACATCCCAATCCATTACATGAGTTATTATGGAAAACATCATAGGACAAGACTAGTTGAGGATGAATTAGAAATATTTCCAATTTAAATTCCACCTTCTTCCCCTAAAATTATATTTGACACTAATAGTTTCATTTTAATTTAACACCACTATGTGTTAACATTTTCATTAGATATATAGTCATAGATAAATCCTTAAAAAAACACATGTAATATCCCAATACCCCCTGATTCTCTTGATTTTGGACACATTTCATTGTTATTCTCATTAATAAACTTCTTAAAAATTTATAAGATCCACTAAGATGCCCCTACAAAATACAAGATGCCTAAGAATAATCACTTCATAGATTAAACCATACAATATGATATTTTTTCTCATATATAAAATGGTCCTTCATATTTCAATGGGTGATATCTTGATGATCCTTTTGTTTCTCCATTTACTTTTAATATTCCCAAATATCATACTTAAAGTGAACTATAAATGTCATAATGAACCAATGAAAATTCTGGTTTGTTAATTCCATAATTACTACATGAGTGTTTTTAAGACTAATTGGACCATACTGGTTCATTTACATTGTATTAGGTATATCATCTTTTAAGAATCATAATATCTAGTACAAAAATTATAGGTCCATCTTAGAAACTAAATAGGTTAGAATGATTTTTTCAAATAGATCATTAATGCTAGTAAATAGTTTTTTGTTCCTTGAATTCACATAATTAATCATTTGGTAATTAAAATAATGTAAAATTCTTCCATCTAAATTCGTTTTTTATAGAATTGGAAAACATTATGGTGAAACACAAGGATGATAAAAATACTATTGGATCATGATCCCCTTGATTAACATTAATATCTTTTAACCTAGTTGGGTCGATATGATACTATGTTATTGAAATGGATATCATTTCAGAGAGAGGGTCAGTAGTTAACTCAACATCCTTATGGGGTGGAAATCCAGAAAATCTTTGAGGAAAGACCATAGTGACCTCACTCTATAATATAGGAACTATACTACATAAAAAATTTCTAATTATTTTAATAAACCACTTTGAGGACTAGAAAATGATAATTCTAGAATAAGGAATAATTGGCCTCAACCTCCCTAATCAATGTTCCAGCACACACTGAAAGACATGAGGGAATACATAAAATGAAATAATCTAAACATGACAATGATAAAAATATGTATAGTACTAAAAATCAACCATTCAATCCATGTAAATAATAAGATCGAAGATATCAATATCATTAACCAATAAATCTTACATGATTTCAAAGTCGAAAATCATCACATGACACTCTAGAAAAATTAAAATGCTATCCATTTTACTTTCTAATTTCGGTGAAAAGAACTAAAATGAAGAAAATAATATATTAAAACAAATATAGTGTACCAATAAAGATAAATGATAAGGTGAAATGAGATCCAGAGGTTTGAAATAATTCTAGAACTATTCAAGAGGAAATGAACACTATAACTCTCAAAGTAATTATCCCTGCTTCAAATTTATCTTAGGAAATCTCCACATTGTAAATATTTAAACCCTGTACTTTAACATGTTATTTGTTTTCTTCAAGTATTTAATTTTTTGGTAAAATTTATATCCACCTCCTTTCAATACATAGCAATGGAACTGAGAGCCTTCGATATCAATAAATCCATCTCTACATCCTTGAGGTACCATTCCATAGAAGTAACAGAGATAAACATACTATCCATATATTTGGTATTATTCGGTTATGTCCTTGAATGATACCTGTTATGTCCACATATTCAATAATAGTTGAATACCCTATCGTTATGTACATATTTTTCCATTGCACCACTCCCACTATACTGATGTGTCTTTCCTTGCTTCCTCTTCTTCCCTGAAGACATATCATGGATTCTCCTATCATAATTGAAATTCCACTAAGACCATTATTCCTATATATGTCCTTCTTCATCCATAGATTCATTTTCAACCATCTTAGAATAGGTTGGTAAACACATGAGATTAATCCTTAGTATGATATCAGAATTTTTACCATCCCATAGTACATATCAATGAGATAGTGATCAGTGATACGATCTAGAGAAAAATGTATGAACTTAGTAAATTTATTTGAGTAATGAATAAGCGATGGGTCCCCAAAATACAGGGGAATGAAATCAAAATAAATTTCTATTCAAAATATTTTTGGGAAGAACTTCTTTTTGAAGGTCTTCTTATAGGTGCACCAAGGGAGTTAATAATATAGTTTTTCAACCATGATAGATTCCGACCACATCATTATTGGTGCTTCATGTATATAACTAGAAAACCCTCTATATAGTCCTCAAGAGTCTTCAAAAATTAGATTATTATATTGATCCTTTAGATCCATTTATCAATATTCTGGGATCCTTTATAACTATTAATGATTGGTGGGTTCTTCCTGGTAAACTAAGAACCATGATCTACTATTTTGTCATGATTTCCACCACTCACCTAATAATGAATCATATAGATTACTTTTTCCACCATATAAGGGTCAATTGAAGGAAATTTTTAACAACCTAGGATCTATTGAACAAATTTTTTTGACTTAATTTAATCAATTATAAATTTTTCATTTCACGCAATAGAGAATATATGGTTTTTATAAATGAAATATTTTTTTCTATGTTATACACATCACCAATTTGATCTTTCACTACACACAACACATAAATTACCTTTTGGTACAAATAAAACATTGATTGGATTGTGTTACATAAAATATTGTCTCTTAGATATCCTATGTAAGACGCAAGGCAGAGTTCTTACCAAACTACAATATACTATTTTTTTGATTATTAAAACAGTATTACAGCCACCACATAGTCATTGAACTAGAAATTATGAATAATATTAATTAAACTATAAAAATAAGATTTAAACATTTATATAAATTGAATCATTTGATAATAAATTAGTATAAATGAATATAATAACTAATTGAAAATGCTTAATTTACGTTTCAAACAAAACTAATCTAAATTATACAAACACAATTACATATCGATAAATTAAAAAAAACTTCTGATTAATGTTTTCAATATTATTTATAAATTATATATTAAATAAATTTTTTTACACTCATCCAATATATTTTACACGTATAATATCAGAATAAATCCACTGTTATGAATGAAATGATATATTTTCATAAAATCAAATTTTACCACCTTTAAATGAATAACCCATTTAAAATAAATTTTTTTATTTTTATTGAAAAAATAAATTAACATTTTATTGATAAATATCAAAATTTAATTTTGTTTTTTTGGTATTTTTTCTAGGAACATTCATATTTTGATGAATAGTGAATAATAATAAATTTTTGTTCAAAACATCATTTTTTTAATTTGTTTATATAGTTATTTAATATTTTTAATTGGGTTTTAAGTATAATTAAAAACTTTATATAATTTAAACAAATTTAGGTTATTATAAACAATCTCAAATTATATTTTGATATATAAACTTAGAATACTTTTAATCATTTTTAACATTAAAAACCCGCTTTGTCATCCCGTCTGTGGGATTCACATTAAATTAAATTTGGAACCTTCTTTGATGGAAATTTATAAAAATTTATTCCATATTTGGAATCATAATATTTTATATTGTATAATATGTTGAAAATTGTTTCTTACAAAAAAAAATAGTGAAAGTAATTAAAATTATTGAAATTGATTAGGGTACAAACAAGATTACATCATGGTTAAACTTTAGCTTTAAAAATCTGAATGGCCTGGAAGCATATTAAAAATCCGTCATATAGAAATATTCCTACCATTAACCATATTTTCTAAAATACGAAAAATTATTGGAGTCACAAAATATAAGGGAGACCTCTCAAAATATTTTACATTTTCATATTTAGCAGAATGCCAGTCCTCCTGCTCTATAAAATAGTACACACCCACATCCCCTATTTAGACCTATCAAGAAACATTATCTCAGCCAAAAATAGCTCACTTTTCCTCCAAAAGTCCATAACATCATCCTATAATCCTTAATTTGGGTAGAAATACAACCATGTAATCCCTTTGGTGAAGTCCAAAAGGAGTTACCCAAAGAAGAGGCATCATCCTTCAACAAGATCTTTTGTTTTATTATATTTATCCAACCCACCAAATCTTCTTATTACATGATTATAAAATAACCATAGTATCCTTATTTTACAATGTCTTTTTAATTAAAAGGGTTAAACCTATTCTTTCATACACATCCATCAAATGGGTAAGGAAATTATAGTTCTCATGCACGCTGAGCTACCACCCCACAAAACGACGTTGTTAATTTTTTATTTTGAACCTCTCCTATTTAAAAATTATGATACAAACTCTATTTTCATATTATATTTATGATAGTTATGATTTATTTATTTCTACTTGAATTGTTATATAACAATAGACTTCATGATTTCTATTTTGTTTATATATCATAACATCATTTGTGGAAGAGTGGACTAAAGGATTATTAAGTCGATGTGATTCGTTCACACATTTCATGGAATGTATTAAGGATTGGTCTAGTGAAATTATATGATATATGTGACATAATAAATATAATATAATGATATTATATATACATTTATATATATATATATCGTTTATTTTTATTTCAATATGATATGAATATGGAAACAATGTTCATTCGTGCATACAACCACCATCAAAATGAATGTTGTATTTTATTTGATAGGTCTATCTTTTTGAGATTATTATAAAAATTTATATTCTGTATATATATCATATATAAATCATGTTTTAAAATATAAAAATAATTAAATCATGATCTTTTTAATCATATAAATAAAAACAAATCAAAACAAATGTGATAAATAAAGAAGTTATTACTTGAAACATTTCATTAACATAGAACTATTAGTAAAAAACAATATAAAGACATACATGAATCATATATTGAATGATTTATAGGAATATGGTTCTTTTTTATAAAAATATTGAAATAATATTTATAATATATGAGTTTTTAACATGTATAAAGAATGTCAGGACTTAAGGTAATGGTTTTATCATCCCACTTTTTATATTCCAGAAATACATGCCTTACTCACCACTTGTTTTGTTCATGTATTTAATACGTATTAATTAATTATCTGATAATCATAATTTAGTTTATGGTTATTTAAAAATCTATTTTATTATCTATCTATAAAGCCCCAGCCTTAAACCTTACTTAATCTTGAGTTATTACAAGATTACACATTGAGGATCTTTTCAGGTTTATAGTTTTATAGAATTAGATCATAAAACTTGCATTACATTCCACATATAAAAAAAGTGGTTACATAAAGATAGTTTTCTTCTTTCCCATCAATGGAAACATATTTAAAATAAAACATTGATTCTTTCTTGACACTTCCTTGACACTATCATCATATCATGTACCTTTCCCTTGACCTGTGAAAAACATTTCAAAAAAAACATGGGATGAGCATAAAAAGCTCAGTAAGGGATATAAAAATTTGGAAAGGAAACATCGGTGCATATATACATAAGAATGAAATCATACTTTTCCATAAAACACAATCACTTTATCATACCTCATAAAATCATGAATAAATTATAGAAATCATAAGACATAAAGGTAACTTGAGGCATTCTTAACATTCTTACGTAGGGAGTAACCCTCTTGGTTACGTTTGAAATACCCATCACAGTATATTCCCTAAATCTCTTCGGAGAAACCTTAACATTACACTCCTTCGCATTACCCAATGCATTGGAGAGCTATATCGGTCTCACCCGCCATTAGTTTATCACGGAACCACCCGTCTTCACAATAATGCCAAAGAACCTCAACAAAATTGTATCACATAAAACATGCATATAGGAAACATAACATTTCCACATTTCAATCACAAGATATCAATAAAACACATTGATATAAAAACTTTATGAAAACCATTTTCAATACCAAAATAAATGAAAAGTAAAACATTGTATTTATTTTTCTTTTAAAAAGACTGTATGGCTTGTAGAGGAAGCCGAAACTCAAATAATGGTCATGGCGGCGGAGAAGTCGTTGTCGCTGCATACGTATGAAAAAAACATTCCCTTTTTTCGTTTAGTAAACGCTTCATATAAAAAATATTCCTTTTGAATAAACGTAAAATTAAAAGGGGTTTATACACCGTATAAAAGAAGGTTGTGTATAAAACAAAATATGCCTCAATGAAAGGAGATTGAGACGAAGTCCCATTCCTCGGGTCCGACTTGACTCGGTCGTTCATTAATCTCCTGAATAATAAACTTGAGTTAATTTCAACTTGTTTAAGAACCTTTTTCGAGTTTATTTTTCATTTTATATCACTTATTTCTATGTCATGAACATTATGTAATTATTTAAGTTAATAACGCTCGTTTTAACGATCATTGGTACTTGAGTCAAAAATAAACCCTTTATAATTACATGTTGTTCATGTATACATTATATCCATAATTATAATCATTATGTATATATCATATATATTCAGTATATACATGCATTTATAATATTACGTAATCATTTAGAGGTAAGAAATGAAATGCACCGTTCATGGAGACGGTAAGCCGTACATACGCATGAACGCTAGTTTCATTTCTATTTCGTATTTTATAGAATTTAATAATAATGATATAAAGGTATATTATAATTATAGTATAATATTATATATAATATCATAGTTCCATCCTTTATACATCCCATATATGGTATTTAACGAATCAAATCACTTTGAGGGGGCGGTAGTCCGCACTTCCTTAAATGAAGATATCGCGTTTACCCATAATGGAAACCATAAAGGTATGCCCAAAATGAAAAATACAGAAGTTTAAGGAAAAAATAAACAAATTATATATCATATATAAATATAGTGACATCCTAATGGCCACCTTTTAAGGTGTTAAAAGAATGTTGAACAATCATCGTTTCGGGAGGCATAAATTCACCATCGACGGAAACAGTATGTCCATTAACCATTAGATGTAGGTGTGTGTAAGTGTAGCTCGAATCCGTCTTATAACAACATCCTAGTATATTGAGGATACTGGAGTTGTTACAAATGAAAAGAATAAAAAGTTTTTATGGGGTTGGAGAAGCAAAATCCAATAAAAGGACTCAAAAGAAGAAATTACCTTAAAATCGGGTAACTCTCTTACATTTGAGCTCAAAGGCTTCCTTGAGAAGACTTCTGCCCAAAGTGAGGCTTCAAGGAGTAATATAGGGATGTGTAGATACAAAATGGGCAGGGGTTGGCCGAGCCAAAGGCTTTTGGAGTGTGAGTAAGGAGGTAGAGGTGGGGGCCTTTTATAAGAGGAGAGGAGGGGCACTCTTGGAAGGTAATGAAATGTAACTTTATTTTAAAATGGTATTCAGATTTAAGAGGTCACACATTGATGTGTTTCTAGGATAAGGTGATAAGGGTTCTAAATCCACCGATCCAATAGGTTTTGTCCATGTTTAGGTCTTATATTTTACATTATCATTCCATTTTATTTAAATCGTTAAATAATGAGGTTATCGCTACATCATCATGATATAATAAATAATTTAATTTACATAAAGTCTAAAAATTATAAAAAAATACCATGATGTAGGAAATATTTTTATCTTTCCAATGACTATTTATAATCAAAAATCTGATATTTATAGCCCCATGTAAAAATTGTTTTAGTAAAACATCTCATGTTTGTGTCATTTTTACTTTTACATTAAACAAAAATTTATTTATCTCATTTCCCAACCAATGTGGCTCCTTTAGGTCCCCAAGTTGACCCATGGATTGTCTTGGTCGGCCATGACACATCAAATGAGGGTAGGACATGTGTCAAGCTCATATCATTTTATTAAAGCATTATTTGTACCTTAAACTATACAAGGCACACACAATCTCTTCCCAAATCTCAAAACGCAATCATTATCAATGTTGAATTCAGGAAACTTACCTTTCTGAACCAGCTCTACCTTTTTCTGTAACTCACTGTCTTGATTCTGTGCTTGCTTGATTCTATCTGATAGAGATTATCTCACTGATACCTGAAACAATACAGAAGAACTTCCTGCACCAACAACTTCTATGCCAAAGTTTATCAAATCCTTAACCAAAGGATCACGTTCCAAGCGCAATATTTCTAATGAAGCATTACTTTTTCAACTCAAAGCATCCACAACTTTATTTGATTTTCCCGGATGGTAATGAATTGTACAAATAATAATCCTTGATTAATTCTATCCATCTCCTCTGTCTCATGTATAACTCTTTCTGTGTGAATATATACTTTAAAATTTTTTGATCAGAATATATTTCACACTTTACTCTATACAAATGATGCCGCCTAATTTTTAAAGCAAAAAACAACAGCAGCTAATTCCAAATCTTGTGTAGGGAAATTTACCTCTTGAGTTTTCAACTGTCATGAAGCATAAGCAATTAACTGATCATTATGCATTATGACACAACCAAGTCCTTTCAATGAAGCATCACTGTATATAACAAACTCACCATTCATGGAAGGTAGTGCCAAAACTAGAGCATTCACCAATCTTTTTTTCAACTCCTGAAAACAATCATCACATTCTTTTGTCCAGATAAACTTAACACCCTTTCGAGTTAGCTTAGTCATTGGACTAGATAATCATGAAAAATTTCTAACAAACCTTCGGTAATAGCCTGCCAAACCAAGGAAGCTACGAATTTCGGTTACATTTGTGGGTCTTGGCCATTCTTCAACAACCTTTTTTTGCAGGATCAACAGTTATCCCATCTTTAGAAACAATATGACCAAGGAAAGAAATTTTATGCAACCAAAACTCACACTTGCTGAATTTTTCATACAGTTTCTTTCCTTTTAAGGTTTGGAAGATAACCCTTAAATTTATTTCATGATCCTCTTTACTATTAGAAAACACCAAAATATCATCAATGAAAACCACCAAAAACTTATCCAAGAACTCATGGAAAATTCTATTCATGAAGTCCATGAATATAGCAGGTGCATTGGTTAGTCCAAAAGGCATTACTACAAATTCATAATGGCCATATCTTGTACAGAACGCGGTCTTAGGAACATATTCTTCCTTTACCTTCAGCTGATGGTACCCCGATCTGAAGTCAATCATTGAAAAATACTGAGCTCCCTGGAGCTGATCAAACAAATCATCGATATGAGGCAAAGGATATTTGTTCTTTATAGTAATATTATTCAAGGCACCATAATCAATGCAAAGTATAATTGAACGATCTTTCTTTTTTAAAAATAAAACAGGAGCACCCCATGGTGATGTGCTAGGTCGAATGAAACCTTTATCTAAAAAATCTTGAAATTTCTCCTTCAACTCTAAAAGTTCAATTTGAGCCATTCGATATGGGGGTTTTGAAATTGGATTAGCATCAGGAACTAAGTCAACAGTAAACTCAACTTCCCGATCTGGTATTATTCCAGGCAACTCATCAGGAAAAACATCAGGATACTCATTTACCACTTGTATATCATTAATATGAACAGTTCTTTATTTTCAACGATGTGTGCAAGGTAACATTCATTTCCATCTTTTACAGGTTTCTTGGCGTCTTGATAAGTTATCAACAGTAAGGGTTCATTCTTGTACACAAACTGAAAGTCTTTCTGAAAAGAAACTTCTTTAGCTCTACAGTCAATCTTAGCATGGTAAATAGAGAGCCAATCCATACCCAGGATAACATCACACTCCACTAGAGATAGAACAATAAGGTTTGCAAGTAGGTTCTTTCCACAGATAAGGATAGGAAGATTCTTATAAATTCTTTTTGCCTCATCATTTCCCCCAGGTGATTTTACCAAAAGTTCAGTAGTAATTTCTTAAGATGGTATTCCCATTATACTAGAAAAGGTTTCAAAGATGAAAGAATGTATAGACCCCGAATCAAACAACACACTGGCATAATCTGAAAAAACAAACAAAATAGCTGATACAACTTCATTTGATGGCCCGAAATCTGCTGAAGTAGTTACAAAGGATTTCACCACCCCTTTCATCATGTAGTCTAACTACTTCCCATCACCCAGGATCTTTGTCGGACACTCGTTTGCATAGTGACCCATCTCATTGCACTTATAACATTTCACTAACTGTAAATCAAATTTGGTCTTACCATCACCCTGATCTTTTCCAGTGCAATCACGAGCCTTATGTCCCATCTTACCACATCGGTAGCACTTTCCATAATTCAAGAGAAATTCCCCAGCATGCCTTTTGCCACATTTATCACAAACTGGAAACTTAGTTTTCTTACCATCAGACTTTTTTGAAGAATTCCTACCTTTCTCCTGCCACTTCAGTCTCTTCTTCTGTTGGTTGTTATAGAACACATGATCATCGGAAAACTCCAGTTCCACCTTCTCAGCACATCGAACAATCTTTTCATAACTTTTAAATTCATGAGAAGCTAAAGCCCTTCGATATTTTGGCTTTAATCCTGAGTAAAAACGATTGATTTTACTATCAAGGTCTCGGAAAAAATTCGGAGCTTACCTTTCCAATCGAGTGAACCTTTCTTCATAGGCAGCCACTGAGTCATCCTCTTTCCTCAATTCCAAGAATTGATTTTCCATCCTATGTCGAACAGCCTTAGGAAAATACATTTCAAGGAACATACCTTTGAATTCATCCCAGTCAAGGGCATCAATCTCATCGGTGTCCCTGATATTTTTAACCATATACCACCACTGATCTGCATCACCCTCCAAAAGGTAAATAGCAAGACTAACCTTTTGATTGTTTGAACACCCCATGACATCGAAAATATTCTCTAGTGCTTTAATCCACCTTTCAGCTAACACAGGGTCAGATGATCCTCTGAATGATGGGGGATGTTGCCTCGTGAAATGTTCCACCACTGACATGTTCCTCTGCGGTTGATCTGGCTGATCTCGTGCATCGATACCACCACCATTTATCGCTTGAGTCAACTGCGCCATTACTGCAACAAACTGTTCAGTTCCAATTCTGACCATCTCAGGATGCTGATTCGGAAGGTTATTTCCTTCTGTATACCTTCATAGCACTACTTCCCTGTTTCCTCGGCGGAAAACCATTCTGAACAAACATGTCTTCGATGAAGCAACATGGTAATCATCAAATGATATATCATTTCAAAAAAATATTTTTTGGATAATCACTTAGCAGAATTATAACTCCTAAAGTTATCTAAACCGACCTTTGATACCAACTATAAATCCCCAGCCTTAAAACCTTACTTAATCTGGATTTATTACAAGATTACACAATGAGGATCTTTTCGGGTTTAGAGTATTAGAGAATTAGATCATAAAACATGCATTACATTCCACATATAAACAAAATGGTTACATAAAGATTTTATTCTTCTTTCCCATCAATGGAAACATATTTAAAATAAAACATGGATTCTTTCTTGACACTTACTTTACACTGTCATCATATCATGTACCTTTCCCTTGTCCTGTGAAAAACAATTCAAAAAAACATGGGATGAGCATAAAAAGCTTAGTAATGGATATAAAAATATGGAAAGGAAACATGTGTACATATATACATAAGAATGAAGACATAATTTACCCATAAAAAATAATCACTTTAACATACCTCATCAAATCATGAATAAGTCATAGAAATCATAAGACATAAAGGTAACTTGAGGCATTAATAACATTCTTATGTAGGGAGTAACCCTCTTGGTTACATTTGAAATACCCATCACTGTATATTACCTAAATTTATTCGGAGAAACCTTAATGTTACACTACTTCACGTTACCCAACGCATTGGAGAGCTATATCGGGCTCACTCGCCTTTAGTTTATCACGGAACCACCCATCTTCACAATAATGCCCAAGAACCTCAACATAATCGTATCACATAAAACATGCATATAGGAAACATAAAATTTCCATCTTTCAATCACAAGATATCAATACAACACAATGATATAAAAACATTATGAAAACCATTTTCAATACCAAAATAAAAGAAAAGTAAAACATGGTATTTATTTTTCTTTTAAAAAGAAGGTATTACTTGTAGAGGATGCCGAAACTCAAATAATGGTCACAGCGGTGGAGAAGTCGTTGTCGCCGCATACGTATGACAAAAACATTCCCTTTTTTCGTTTAGTAAATTTTTCGTATAAAAAATAATCCTTTTGAATAAGCATAAAATTCAAAGGGGTTTATACACCGTATAAAAAAGGTTGTGTATAAAACAAAATATGCGTCAATGAAAGGAGATTGAGACGAAGTCCCATACCTCGGGTCTGACTTGACTTGGTCGTTATTTAATCTCCAAAATAATAAACTTGAGTTAATTTATACTTTTTTAAGAACCTTTTTCAAGTTCATTATTCCTTTTATATCACTTATTTCCATGTCATGAACACTACGTAATTATTTATGTTAATAACAGTCGTTTAACGATCATTGGTACTTGAGTCAAAAATAAACCCTTTATAATTACATGTTGTTCATGTATCCATTATATCCAGAATTATAATCATTATATATATATCATATATATCCAGTATATACATGTATTTATAAGATTACATAATCATTTAGAGGTAAGAAATGAAATGCACCGTTCATGGAGACGGTAAGCCGTACATACGCATGAACGCTACTTTCATTTCTATTTCATATTTTATAGAATGGAATCATAATGATATAAAGGTATATTATAATTCCAATATAATATCATATATAATATCATAGTTCCATCCTTTATACGTCCCACATATGGTATTTAACGAATCAAATCACTTTGAGGGGTGGTATTACGCACTTCCATAAATGAAGATATCACATTTACCCATAGTGGAAACCATAAAGGTATGCCCAAAATGGAAATTACAGAAGCTTAAGGAAAACATAAACACATTATATATCATATATAAATATAGTGAAATCTTAATGGCCACCTTTTAAGGTGTTAAAAGAATGTTGAACAATCATCGTTTCGGGAGGCACAAATTCACCATCCACAGAAACGGTATGTCCTTTAACCATTAGATGTAGGTGTGTGTAAGTGTAGCTAGAATCATTCGTATAAAAACATCCTATTATATTGAGGATACTGGAGTTGTTACAAAAGAAAAGAATAAAAAGATTTTAGGGGGTTGGAGAAGCAAAATCAAACAAAAGGACTCAAAAGAAGACATTACCTTAAAATCGGGTAACACTCTTAGATTTGAGCTCAAAGGGTTCCTTGGGAAGACTTCTGCCAAAAGTGAGGCTTCAAGGAGTAAGAGACGGATGTGAAGAGACAAAATGGGCAGGGTTTGGCCGAGCCAAAGGCTTTGGGAGTTGAGTAAGGAGGTAGAGGTGGGGGACTTTTATAAGAGGAGAGGAGGGGCACTCTTGGAATGTAAAGAAAAGTTACTTTATATTAAAATAGTATTCAGATTTAAGAGTTCCCATATTGATGTGTTTCAATTATAAGGTGATAAGGGTTAGTAATCCACCCATCCAATAGGTTTTGGCCATGTGTAGGTCTTATATTTTACATTATCATTCCATTTTATTTAAATCATTAAATAATGAGGTCATCGCTGCATCATCATGATGTCATAAATAATTTAATTTATTTAAAGTCTAAAAATTATAAAAAAATACTATGATGTAGGAAATATTCTTATATTTCCAATGAATATTTATAATAATAAATCTGATCTTTAAAACCCCCTGTAAAAATTGTTTTATTAAAACATCTCATGTTTGTGTCATTTTTACTTTTACATTAAATAAAAAGTTATTTATGTCATTTCCCAACCAAAGTGGCTCCATGGGGTCCCCAAGTTGACCCATGGATTGACTTGGTCGGCCATGACACATCCAATGAGGGTAGGACATGTTTCATGCTCATCTCATTTTATTAAAGCGTTATTTTTACCTTAAACTACACTAATTACCTCTAATCGCGATTAAGAAGTTAAGAGTTACTATTCACCAAAAAATTATTTTAATCTCATTGAACCACATTTCACTTCTTAATTACAACCATGTATGTCGGATTTTTGAAATTCAAAACACAAAAGTGGTAAAATTTCATTTAAACGAAAAATCAGTTTTTATAAGTACCACTTAGTGGTTTCACTATTCATCAAAAATTGATGTTTTTCAGAAAAATACCAAAAATTCAACCTAAGCTATATTTGATATTCCGAATTCAAAAAATGAAGTATATTTTAAAAAATTCAAAAACATATAAGTCACATTAATTAATTTAATAATTAATTCCCGTTGTCATGATAAATAGCGTGTTTTTATGAAACAATAAGTATCAAAAGATTGACACCAGTTTAAGTCCAATTTCAAAGTGAAATTGATTCCAATGACCACCATTGGATTTAATGGTAAAAATATATTCTAATTTCACTTCAAAACCAATTCAAAATATAATCTAATAATATAAATAAATTAGATTAAAAAGCAGTTTTGATGTAAAATGCATTATTTTTCACTATTCATTAAAAAATGAACATTGTCTGAAAAATACCAAAAAATCACACAAAGTAAATTTTGATGTCCCAATCATAATGAATAAGTTTATTTTGACAAACATAGCTTATAATATTTTAAAAAAGATAGATTTAAAAAAAATTCCATCAAAAGGTAGTAAAACAATCTTTTAAAAATATTTGTGTATTCCATGCTTAAGATTGGATTTATTTTCATTTTAAGCCTCTAAAACACTATCTAATTCATTAATAAACATAGATAAATATATATATTACTAATTATTTTCTTGGGATGTTACACTATCTTTCATGGCGTTTATGAGTTTATGTTATCAAATCATTGAGGTAATTTTGCCTCAATTTTCCATCCTTGAGACACATTCCATGTTATGAACCTATATTCTTCTATAAGGTGTATATACTAACCTTTTACCTGTTATATCTTGGAATCCAAAAAGTATTGATATTTTAAGATTCATGTAATTTTATTCTCCCATGTAGACTATGGGTCAATGTTACTAAAGTAGTAATACATTATTGGAACATTCTCATTATTTATTGAGATTAATTAAAATTATACTTCCATTGATTAAATATTTTGATCCATATATCAATAACACCCATGAATTTTATAATACTATATTTATACAAGATATATTATTTTATTATAATAATTTAACCCTCATTTTTACTTAATATAATTAAGAAAATGTTTTTATAAATATCCATCATTATTTCTACATTTGGTGGAAAATATTTGTAATTTCAAATCCATGATTTCTAATAATGCTCTAAAAAATGTTTTACTATTATAATTTTATGTTATTAGCCATAATTAATTTTTTATAAATGGTCTTAAATAAAATATTCTTTTCATTTTCCTTTCAAGGAACTTTCTAAAAATTTTAAGATGCAAATGGAATGTTCCACATGTAATGACATAACCACTATCATGACTTTCATTTATTGGAAGCTTCCTTAATATGTTTGAAATTCTACATTAATAAATCCTAAAATTCAATGATTTTTTTATCATAAAGTGGTTTTCAAAGAAAAGTATTAAAATGTTTTTTTATGATTAAAAAGGTTTTTTAAATTATTTTTCAAGGATTCCTATAAAAGTTTTCAAAAGGTTATTTTCAATGAAAATGCTTTCACTGATTTCATGTTTCCTATAATTTTATTCAAATTTTTTTTTTGAAAAGGGTTTCCAAAATGACATCATTCCTTATATTGATGTTTTCTAATAATTTTCATAGAAAATGACTTTTAAAAATATATTAATTTTAAAAAGTGATTTCGAAGTGTAAAGGATCTTTTCCCCACGAAATGTTTTAAATGAGCTTTTCAGGATTCCTTTATATGTATTCAAAGTGGATTCAACAAAAAGGATTTTTAAAATGTTATATGTTTTAAGAAGTTATTTTAATGGAATTTTATGTTACATGTTATCTTTCAAAACACTTCTTCATTTAAGATTACATCCTTGGTTATAATACACCATTTACTAGGGATATGATCCAAGGATACCATTCATATTTTTTCTCATAATGGTTTTTGTTTTAATGAAATAATATTTATGAAAGTCATTTATCTTGAATAGGTTATACACTAATTAAAGATTCATAAAAGCCTATTCCATTCACATATTATTCTAGTATGAAATGATTATGAAATCTATCTATTTTCTATAGGATATGATGTGATAAAAAACATATAAAACCCATTTCATTTCAAGGGATATGATATAATCTTTATGAAATCCATCTATTTTTATAGGCCAAGATAAGATAAATGTTTTATGGAATACATATATATGATTTCATTATAAAATTGGTGGGAAATATATCACCTTATGATGAATTGGGTAAATAATTATGTCTACTAGAAATAAGTCGACAAGATTGATCCAACATGGGAAATAGGTGTGTCCTAATCCAAAATGGTATACAAGTGTGTCCCGATCTAAAATGGGAAACAACTACGTCTTGATCCAAAATGGAAAATAGGTGTGTCTTGTTCTAAAATGGGAAACATGTATGTCCTCATCCAAAATGAGAAACACGTGTTTCCTGATCCACTTTTTGAATTTGGTGTGTCCAAATCCACAATGGGAAATATGTTTACCAGATCCAAAATGGGGGATCAAGTGTGTCTTTATCCACTATGTTCATGGTCTTAGTAGTCAAACGTGATGCATGAAATGGGTTTCTATAGTTACAATGATTATAAACTTATATAATGTGAGATTATGGTTCATGATTTATTTATGTTGAGTAATCACCCTTATGATTCATGTATTTTGAACTACCAATCCTTATGACATGACTGATTGATATGATATTTGATTTATGATATTATCTTCACATGTTATTCTCATGTTATCTGACCTGTAGTTTTATAATATGCTTATATACCTCCTTTATTTATCATTAATGAGCATCAACCATCAACATTTATTATGTTTCCATTCCACTTATTATGAATAAAGTATTTAAGTATAATTATCAAAGGGGAAGCTATTTGTGGGTACCATTGAAGAGCTTTTACCAAGTTTGAATTTTTTTTTCCAAGTTTCTAAAGACACTAAAATATTATAGTACATAGTTATGTAGTTTTGTAATATGATGGATATTCTTAAAAATTTAGGTAATATCAATATATGGCAAGCCTAGGAAAAAAATTATTTCCTATGGAACATTCCTTTCAGCTCACACCTTTAAATTTTCAGTGACAATTCTAAGAGGAATTATAAATTAATAATAAATGTAAAACCAAATTAGAATAAATATAAACTAATAAATTAATATATTTTTAAATATGAATATTCGTAAAACTTATAAAACAAAAAACATAATAAATATTTGAATATTCATTTGAGAAAGGAGTAAAACTTTTAAAATTGGAGCATTTCCCACTGGAAATAGTTTAACGAAATAATTTTTAGTATTTATTCTAGAAATTAAAGTGTCTCTAAACTATTATAAAATTGTACATATTGTTACCTAATAATAACCATTTGTTTTTTCAGGATACGGTCCTAATCCATGAACACTTGTTTCTATCTCTATTTTACCCAATACCCAGTTATTTGTCCCCATGAAAACCTAAGGTTTCTTAAAAGAGTAAAAAAACATATAAAAATTTTACAGTTCATGAGGGAAGACTACAATAAAGCTTATGAACATAAAAAAATTCATAACAACCCATGATAACATAGATGCAGAATTGAAACAGAGGTGGCCAGGAACCCTTTCAAACATACAACATGATTTCTAACAAGCCTAACTCTTTTTTACTATGAAACTTGAACCCAACTCAAATAGTTTTTACAAACTTCCATATTTTAATTCCATTTGATACAAGTTTTAACAATGAAAAGCAGGTAGACCATACACATCACCCGAGATGGTATTCCATAAGGCCCATGTGCATTCCTGATAACCATGGGCTGGCGATAATAATTCATGTATCAATATAGGATAGAATGAGAACATTTTATCCCTATAAATAAAAAATACATGTATCAAATATCAAAATAAAATCATAGGAAAATAGAACCAAATTAGAGTATTAAATGGATGTATAAAAAGTAATAATGGAAAAAAATTAAAATGGTCCAAAACACATGAAAACCCATATGATAAGAGTATATATTTATTTTACCATTAGTCACTACCATTCAAAACCACCCGAATATGATGTTGAATAGGATGATACACCCTGAAACATGACACCCTACTCTTTACCTAAGTCAAGAAAAATCATTTCTACAAATAACGAAAAGGAGATATAGTGTGTGAGGAAAATCCCAGTATGATACAACAATGAATCTATTAAACTTTTAGTTCTAGCATTAAAAACAACTAGTTTTATAATAAAACACTTGGGATAATATAATTTCTTATGAAATAACTTTTTCTTTTTTAAAAAGTGCACATCCTAAGCCATAATATCATGAGACTAATATCTCACTGATTATGTAATGGTAAATAATCAAGAAATTTACATATATTAAAAACATGTGGGGAAAAATCACCAACATCCATGTAATTTCAAATAACAATCTCCAAATGGGTCATCAGATGGAGTCTAAAATACCACACCATATTAATAAGTCAATAGAGTATAGTGAATCCTATGTCCCTATAAAAAATATCACAAGGTCTTCCTTGAGTTCCAAAGTTGAACATTGTGTGAAAGATAATAAATCAAAAAAAATTAAAAATATTATTTATATTTTATAAAACACTTAGTGGTCACAAAAATTAATTTTAATTAAAACTCCATTATAACATTTCCCATCCCAGCCAATGATCATGTAAGAATCCTGGAATTAAATTTAACCCTTATTAACATCAAAAGAAAATATTTATATTCTAGAGTCAAATGATATCACATGATAATTAAGGTATTCCATGAAAAATAATCTATTCGATTGAGACACCAACCTAGTTAAAGGAGGAAATGTCGATTCTTCCATGTTCAGTGATGAAAAAATCGGATATGAACTCTATAATCCCAAATATAAAACATTCATAACAAATTATCCTCACAATTTCATAGACCTGGACATCACATCCACTATGGGTTTGAAATTGGTAAAGTAAAGTGTGATGGTGTATAGAATCAGGGAAAAGATGATTAATCTGGAAGAAAGAAAAATTTACAATGAAGGGATCCTCCCAAATCGATCACAAATCACCAAAAAATTAAGGTAAGAGTCCAATAGACCTTAGTAGAAGGGTTAATATTGTATAATTATAGGTTAATAGAGGATTATATTTAAAAATTACCAATGAAATTTTGTTAATTTTCATTTTTATGATGTTCTGGTGGGGTCGCATTGTTAGTCAAAACCTGTGTTAACTATGCGATAGCTACTACTTCTCAAAAAAATAAAAACATGGTGTCATGGGAATAGAATAATGGTTAGAAAACTAAGCTAAAAAATTAAAATTTACACAATAACTAAAAGATCCATAATTTATGATTACCATATTTGTACTAATAACCATACATAGACCATGCTCCTAGAAAATTACACCAAAATCTATAAATATTTGACCCTTGACTCCAAAATCCTTTATAACCCCAAATAGGTAAACTAATAAAAATATTAATCATTCTTATGATTATGTTCATGTGAAAATATATAGTATAGAAGAAGATAATAGTATGGAAATAAATTGAGAATGGTAAAAATAACAAAAAGAAAAGAAATGAAAAGAAAATGGGGCTCAGGCCTGGACTCATCAACTGACATGAGGTTATTCTATGTTTAGAAAAAAACTATTTTAGGATATAACCACAATGTCAAAATATAAATATAATAGTCTAAAAAGTTGATATCAATATTCAAACTCAAACAAATATTTAATTATAAATAAATTATTATTTTTCATTCCACTAAAATTAAAAAAATGTTGAATTCCCCAAAAAAACATGTATAAGGGTAAACACCTTATTATTGGATTATCATAGTGGTCAGATAAATTATTTAATATAAAATAATAGGATAAATTACCATTTTCTCCTAACAAACAAAAAAACAATATTTCAAAATTTTTGTTGATTTTCACAACTCATCGTAATTTGGGTCATTACAATCTCCTCACCATAATTCTTCTCAACTGTGAGAATCCCTGGTTATTTTCCAACCACTATTCTCTCATTCCAAGCACCGACCGAACCCATGATATCATGATTGTCCATGGACCAACCTCACAATTCCTACAACTCTCCCTATATGAGATACATTCAATCATGACCTGATCTAATAAACCCATCTATAAGAGAATCCTTATCCTTACATTCATGTAAAAAATTATCCTCTATAGCTCAGGCTCCATCCACTATAGAATTTAATGATTGGATATGGCCAAACTAACCACTCATCAGTTTCAACACAAAACAATTACCACTGATTATCCTCGATCAACTAATAATACCAACATTCATTCAAAATAAACTACTTAAAAAGGGGATCACATATCCCAATTGCATATAGTGATCACACCACCATACATCATTATATATAATGCTCAATGAGTTTAGAAATCAATAGGTCCACTATGGTTACACTAATCAAGTTCTTCTAAATACACGATGAAATTTTAACTAACCCCCTACATAGCCCATTCATCCAAATGATGAACATACAAACACTGATTTGAACCCTCATTCCCATACACATACAAAATATTATTTTATCCAAAAGGCCCCACCAAACCCTTATCCCGTAATCATGGTAGTGTGATTCCTAAAGAAACTATCATAAGTTAGCATGATCACTTTATTCATGTTATAACTAACTTATGGGACAACCCCCTTAGAATATGGAAATATCAACCAGATGACCACCCTTCACTTACGCATTGATCAAAAGGAACAAGCATCTTACCATTTTCCCACCACACTATGAAAAATAGAAATTATAAACATAGAGGTCTTGGACCCCCATGAAAACATGCATCCCCAAGATAATATCAAAACAAATGTAACTATCAGTTCTTCCCTACTCAAGCAATATGAATAGTTAAAGGGGCCTTCTTATACTATGACCCCCAAATGATTGTAAAATATTATGAGTCCCAAAAAAGGTAGATCACTGAAATACACCCAATATTTATTATAATTGTAGTCCCTTATACCCATATCTCGGGATAGGACACATAACATGGTGAAAGGACAGACTCCCTTTCCCATTAAACCAATCCTGAGACTTCATGGAAATAACAACCTTTGGGAAACTCAAGATAAATCCATAGAACTCTCATACATCTATTTAATCATAGAGCCACCGATAGTAGAAGGACATACAATATGATCACTAAAAAAATATGGTGATCCATATATCAATAAAAGAAGGGAAAAATTCTCTATCACCACTGAACATATTGCTATTTGTTCAAGTTATACTTTCATCGGTAGAAAGTAACGTTGGTTCAGTTGTATATAATTACACCATGGATCTATATGTAATAGAACCATATTGGTCCATATAGACTCTTTATAAAATTAAACCACTATAATTTGGAACAACACACACCGGGGGGAATCTGTTGTGTGAATCCAACTTGTATTGAATGATTCATGTTCATTTTCCAACTACATTTTCCCTTGATATAATAATAATAATAATCAATAAATCCAAAACACAGGTACATAAAACTATGTGAAATCAACCAACCATACAAAAATACCATTAATAGAAATACCATTCAATGGAAACATGGATTTCCTATTGAGAAAGGTGTTCTTTAAATGCTTGTTTGATATCCATAACATGTTTTAGAACATCCCTGGGATACCATTATACCAACTCCCCAAACACTAAAACTCAATATATATGAACCATTTTCCAATGAACTATCCCAGGTCAACCTAACATGTTACATCACAAGGATTTCCACTGGGCCTCAAGCACACATCATTATACTCTAGAGGATATCGACCAACAACAAGGGCCTAAAAAATATATTATAGAGACTATTCAATTGGTTTGTAGAAAATAAATGAAAAAAATAACCAAATCATAACTATTATACAAAAAATTGATAATTTTAAAATAATAGAAATAATTATTAGTTATAATAAAATAGAATGTGGTATATAGATATATAGACTCAAAATCCTACCAAAATGATAAATAATCACCTATTGGGAAGATAAAATGTAAATAATTAAAATGAAAAGAAATTCAAAATCCTCTACTGCAAACACCAATCCAAATTGCATACTCAGTATACACAATGGTCAGACTAGTCATGATCGGATGTATAAATACATACATTTAGAACTACTTGACCATGAAGCAATAGTCCCCATCATTATCCACTCTATATCCTATAATAATTGTAAGAGAATAGATATTTTTTATGAAAAAAATGTGAATTTATAGGGGCTAAGAAATAAGTCTCTGTAGGAAACCCCCAATGGTAAGACAATAATATAATTTTAAAACATGTTCATACTAAATTGATATTCCAATATTTTCAAACACAAATTAAATATATAAATAATGAATTTACTATATAAAAAATGACATATATGTAAAATAAAATCTAACATTAGTCTCTTGTTTGACAGTGAATGTGAATATACACTTGTTTTGGGCCTATGTTGGAGGAAATATTTAGCATGGATCACTAAAACACTCAACACCATGAATGTCTTATAGCTAAACCAATGATAACTAAGATATATATAAATTTAATAGGTATACATGTTCAAAACTCGGTAAAGACTAATGGTATATATAGGGAAACACTAAAATATATAGGGATATTGGAATCTAATGAAATGATAAAGATGAATGGTGTGAACTCTGTTAAAATTGAAATAATTTATTTTGAGAATAATATTCCTATATAAATGGATTAATCCATAAAGTATACAATCAGGTAAAGGATAACACTATGATATAGCCCCACTAAAACATCTAGGATCATGAACACCCCACTTCTAGCCGGGTAAAAATCCACTAGATTGTGAAGGATAAACTACTATAGAGAATATAATGGAACTATAGACCCATCTAATAGTAATAATAGAATATATGAGAGAAAAATATAAATATAAAATACACTACATAGTAAAAAAGTATCTCGAGCATCTCCTCATACAGATTGTTCTATGTAGAAACTACCTAAAACAACCTTGACTGATGTCCAGAAAACAAAGGTTCAATATGCTCTTGATCCCATAATGATAACTACTTAATCATCATCACCGACTATCTTATAGTCAATAAATCCTGGGGATACCACAATCATTTACAAATTTAGTATAGAAACTAGAAGTTCCCACCATGTGTCACTAGGTTATAATGTGGTGCCTACTGTCTGAAAAACTAACCCAACAACAATCGTCACTTAAGATCAATGTGACATGGAACTCCTATAGTCCCTAGGATCACATGAATCTCAAACCATATTCTATTACAGATAAAAAGTATCTCAAAATGTGACTCATGTTCCCTACCAAACAATGAGAATCTATTCAACCAAAATGGAATCCACGAAGATAGCATTGGAAAACCTATAATTAGATCCTTTATCACTTTCAATCCTATAGAGAAATCCCAGAAAGATAAGAAAGTCAATGCAGCCATCAATTCCCATCAAATAATCCATGATCAATAGAGAACTATAAAGGGTATCTAAAATTGTTACCATGGCTAAAATGGAATTATCAATGCTTTTTCTCGGACATTAAATTGATCCATGATTAGAAACCCATCCATGGGTATATAATCAAGAGTCCCACAAACTCTTCTCAAAATCAACTTGATGACACCCTACCATACCCATTATACTATGTTTTCTACGAAGCCTGAAGGATCTATCAAATATTTTCCTCATACATAGGATCTATTCATAAATTGGTCTACACATGGGAAATATATCTTGATATCAAATTAAAATCTAAGATATCCTAATAGATACTACTCGATCCCGTCATTTGGGATACATCTGAATAATCCACCAACATAACCAAATTATCACCCAAAATATATGTTTTCATAAAATTATATAAATCTTACTCGAGCCTCACATTAAATTTCTTAACCGAGATAAGGATTCTATCTTATATACTCAAATGAATACTCTTTACAACCCTTTACAATTCCAAAACAACATCTAAATAGCCTCTCCGTGATGAAAGGACTCCACCATTATGATATATTCTGAAAAAACTCAGAACTGAATACAAACTAGTATAATTATGAAAAAATAGTGAGAATTCAAGCATAATGAAATAAACGGGAGGTAGAATTTGTGGACCACATATATACAGTATGTAACCCCAACCATAAACATGGGAAATGTACATGTGGATAACGTAATGTGTACTTTACCATGTACATTCCATGCACTTCCACCACATGGGTTTTCACCCATACCGGGTGATAATATATTTACCTAGCCATGTAACCCACATTGGGTCTAGATAAATATCATACATGGCCACCAAACAAGTTCCTTTCATGGGGCATAGATGTGAACTCTATATGAAAAAGTTATTTGAAACAGGTTGTCTGTGTGAGTACCCAACCTCACCTTGAGTCTCCAATATATAGTGTTTCGCATATAGACATGTTATATAGTCTTAATAACAAATATTAAAGAACACACTATGGTATTTATATAAACTACACAATATGTAGATTTGTTTTCTAGAATGAAAACTAACAAAACCCCCCCAAAATCCACCATTTTAACCAAGAAAAAACTATAGATAGACCCCATATGTGACCATAGAAATAGATATTGGGCTCAAATAAAATAAAATAATTAATATATCGGTATTGAGGTAAAGAAATATCATCCAGCCATTGGGAGAATATTTTTTTACGATTCGTCTAGATATGCCACCCACAATAGCCACATTTAGCTTTATGCCTGATCAGACACCTTAGTGATACCTCCCTCATCTCGCTCACCCTATTATGTCTCCGTTCTGTTGAAACCATAGAGGGGGACCACATATAAAATAATACATGGGGTGGAATGAAAAGGAAAATGGAAAAAGAAAGTATAAGGAAAATAAAAAGAAAAGAAAAGGTTATTATGGGGCTGACTTTGGAGTATGATATAAGGTTTTTCCTTTTCAATGAAAACCAAAAAATTGGACTTTACCATATAGTTAAAATTTCAATACCATGCTATAATAAAGAATGCATCACCATTCGAACATGCATTAATTGTTAATAATTAATTAATTAAATATTAATTTTTCTAATAAAATTTAAATGACATAGAATTCCACTAAATACCTTTACTAGGGAGAACACACTATTTGAGGACTAATGAAGTGGTTAAAAAACATTTCTGAGATAAAAATATTATTTATATTACTAATTTTCCCCAAATATAAAACTATGAAAAAGTTTAAATTTATCCTCATTTTCTCAACCCATGATTACATGGGTTTTATAGTCTTTATTGAGAACACAGGAGGCTATAATTTTCTTATAAGATCAACTCTTTAATTATAGCATGTATTCTTTTTGTTATAAATATATCATATCTTAAGGCACATAGATTTAATTATGCATTTTATTGAAATGTAAATTACAGATCTTTATAAATATAATTTTAAGAAATGAATTTCATTTTTTAATTCATCATATCAAAAATATATTATGGTTATTTTTTTAGATTGTTTGTAAATTGTAAATTTTTGGGAACATATTGAAAAATACTGATAATGTCACTTTTATGAAATTATCCTGATAAAAGAATAAAATTAAATTTTATGAAACCTTTTTATATTAAAAATAAATTATAATTTGTATTATAATTAATTTAAAACATGATTTTGTATTTAGAGATCCATTTTTGAAATTTTGGAATTAATGTAATGTTTATATTTATAACTTATTTTGGGTTATTACCTCATAATAAAGTACTTAAAAGGTCACATTATGATTTGGTTTGGTTTAAAATTAAAATGAGATTTATTTTTAACATAAAATAATTAATTCCATGATAATCAATATTGTAAATGATTTGGGTATAAAATAAATTATATGTTTATAATAGACATTTTTATATAAAATTTATTTCATTTCATTTTTAGATATTATTTTAAAAGTAATTATTACCAATTATGATAATAGAATATATAAAAATGGAATCCAAATATTGAATTATAATTCAATAAAAATTATCAGTTCAATTTAATTTTTGATATTAATTAATGGAATCCATTAAAAAATATTATCTCCCTATTTGAGGGTTATATGAGTTTAAAGGGATAAAATAAATTGATAATTCTTGAATATTGCACTAAAAACATGATTAAATCTCAAGGGATGGTTTTATTTCAACATTACATTCATTTCATTGAAACTAAAATAATTTGGTTCCTCTTGAGTTGAGTTTTAAATATAGTATATATTAGAGTTTCACGTATTTGAATGTTTTCCTCCTACCTCATTTATAAAAGCTACCCTCCTCCATTCCCTTTTCCAAAAAATGTGAGCAAATTTTTTAAAAACCTCCAAATAAACATATCATAACCAAATCCTTATTTATATCCCTGATGTTCTAGTATTCCCAAAATACAAAATTCATTATGGATTAATGTTTATGCCAAAGGAGGGTTCCAAAATTATAGGTAATTATCTCAACATCAACCTTATAATTAGATTAATCTTATAACGCCTACAAATATTTTTCATCAATCATAATTTAAGTAACATAATGTTACAAATATATTAAAATTTTATTATTTCAATTAGAAAATGATGAACTTCCACTTCTTTATCTGGTGTAAAATGTAAATTCACTCCTGCATATGTGCAGACTATCACCTCTACATAATGTTGTGTATCATTTTTCATTATTAGCTAAAATGGATGGTCATAAATGCATATTTAAGGGATACATATGGTTTTTATAACAAAATAATTATTATTTAACGAAAAATATTATATACATTCCTAGTCTCCAATCTGTTAGAAAATGATTACATAACTCGCGCATATATATAGTCTATCGCCTCTACAATATGATATGATTACTTTTATATTTATCCATTACATGGAAGATAATGTGGATATATTTAATGTATTTATATATATTTCAAAATAAATATTACCATTAAAATATCATTACATATACAATATCCTTCCTTTCTAACCATTTATAAAATGAATATACTATTATGCATTCATGCGAACTATCATCTCTATGAATGATAAATTTAATTTTTATATTATCACATAGGATGAATGGTTATAAAATTATATTTAATGAATTAAATTATAATTCATAATATTATTAATATTTTAGAGTTTATGAATCAATTTCCATATATCTTTATATTCAATATAAAATTATTTTTTGGGGGAATTTACTGATCAACTTTAAGTGGTCATTATAAGAATTAACTATACAATCAATGGATTTCAAAATATGATAAAATGACCATAAAAACAGTATTATATATTAAAATATTTCTTAATTACGTATTTAATAAATTTAAATTGATTACTTTGTAGGATATAGTGGGTCTGACCAAGAAAGAATCCATGGTAAGTGTTTTTCATCTCAATTCCACTATATTGAGGCATATTTAATATTAAAACCAAATTTATTTTATATGTTTTATAAAAATATCTTTTGATATATCAAATATTTAATTCAACTTTTTTCTAGATATGTAATTCTTTGTATTCATCTTTTATTTTTTAAGGGGTCTTGATTAAAATATTATTAAAGTTGTGTATGTTTGTATTATAATTTAATTCATACTTATATTAACTATGATTAAATTTATACTAGAAGAATTATATTGTATTTATTTCTTAAAACCCAACCATTTCTTTATCCTCAAGGTATTTAAATTGTTTTGGTGTTATATTCCATCTTTTCCTCTTTGACACTTAATGAAAAAATGATTATTTCTATGATAAATTGACTTTAGTTCAATTTTGTCTTGGAATAATTCCCTTCCGTATCAATAATCTTCAATTAGTTTTTTTCAAATTTTTTTATATAATTTTATTTTATTGTAAATATATATGTATAAAACCTTTTAATTTAGTTACTATAGATTAAACTTAATATTTTTAATAAAATGTTAATAAATTGTTTATGATTTTTTAGATATTTTTTAAAAAATGATTATTTTACTGTATATATAATGAAAAGTTATTCCCACATTCATGTTATTTTATATTTAACATAATATGTAGGGTTTTTTGATTTATCAATAAAAATAATTTTTCTTTATTTTATGAAATTTTTTGAAATTGTTTTTCTAAAAGATGAGCGGAATTACAGATGTATTTCAGGACATAATTTTTTAAAATGTCACAGAGAATTTATTAGTTTTTCATTTTAAAATTTCACTTATTTTTTCCAATATATGTTCTAAAAGACATAATTTCCCTATAAAAATCATTTTTGATTTGTTTATGTTCTTCCATAATACTTTTAGTTCATACAGTTTCGTGGGATCATATTATCTTTCACTCTAAATTGTTACTGTAAATTTTTTATATACATCATTTCTAATATTTAAATTATCAGTGTTTTATTTAGTATTATATATACTACTAAAGTATTTTCTAAATCATAAGACATTTAAATAAAGTGTATTAGTTAGTTAAATGATATTAATAAAGATATTTCTAATATTATTGAAATATTAATGTTCATTATTCTTTATTTGATAAAGATATTAGTTGATTGATAAATAATATTGGTTATTTAATATATTATCAATTAAATATAGGTCATATTCTTTGGAAATTTCTATGTTATGGGTGAGGTCTGTTTATATATGTCCCCTCTATTTTTTATAGAACTCATGAGAAAAAAATATTTCTAAATTAGTTGTGTATTTGGTGTATACAAAACCAATAATTAAAATGTATTGTAATAAGGGTCTCATGATAAGTTTCATGGTTTTTTTGCATGAGGCCTTGAGGGTAAAATTATGACTTCCAACAATATGATCTTGATTCAATATATTTCTAGTTATTATTAGATATGTGATTTTTATGTTGATATTTTTTATTGATATATCTAAAATCTAGAGTTATTATTTAATAGAATATATATTTATTATCCACTTGAAAATTGTCAATAGCTTATATAGTTGTGATATATTCTATTATATTTATCCCATACTGATTATTTGATCTCACCACATTATTTTTTTTCCATAGGACATAAAGAAGGAATAACTGATTGATTTTCACATATACAATAGTGTTTACCATTTTCTATTTAAATATTATACTGTAATATGGAAATAATAAAGTATATATTTTTAAAACACAACCAAAATGGTCAATAATTAGTAATCTGAACTAATGTATCATTTATCAATGATATAAAGGAAATATCATCTATGGTTTACTAGAGATGAGGATGTTATGGTTGGAAATAGACCATGTTCAGTAGGACCCTTGGGAACTAGATTTTTTGAAGAACGTTATTATTATGAGCATTAAGATAAACGCCTAAAATATTCTGTAAGTTTTAAATATTTTTTATTTTATGGATATTTATTCATGATTTTATGAGCTAATTATACTATTGACAATTTTTATAGTTGGAACATAGAGGAATAATAGGAAATAATAGTAACATTTATGGTAAATTTATAGAATAAGATTAGGAGAAAATAAATATGACACGTATTGGAGCATAGTAGTTTAGGGATACATTAGGAAACCTAACCAAGATTATAACAAATAACATTTCCTGAATTCAGCATCATTTTGTTCCGTAGTGTGATGCATCGATATTGTATTGATTTATGGAATCATAGCATCCAATCTTTAATGGAACTACAAATTCAAAGTTATCTTAGAAATAGATCAAGTACCAAGAAAATATATTCTTGTATTTATGAAGTAAAAAAATGTTAAAGGTTATTCTAGAAGTATACAGTTAAATTGAGATGCTAATAAATGGTGTTAATTAAACCAGAATACTAAAGAAAAATAAGAAATAGAATGTATATAATGAAGAAATTTTAAATTGATATTATTAAGGACTTAATTTACTCTATAGGAATGAGCTAAAACGGAGAGAATGGTTTATATACTAAAGTATAAGGAAGAGGATTGTATTGCTGAATATGTGGATAGATTCACAAGAATAGAAATGCATAGAATTGATTACATATTTTATTTTAAAATACCCATTTACCATTTCTTTAATGGGATTAAGTTGAAAAAATAATGGGAATTGATCTCTCAAATTTTTTCATCAAATGATTATATAATATCATGTACTATCAAGAAAATGAGAGAATTTTCTATGTCTTATATAATCACAGTAAATCAAGAAAAAAATAGGTTAGCTGAGAACCATAGAAAAAGAAAGGAATCACAAAATAATAAAGTAATGTTTGGATTTAATAAATTGATAACTAGGTAAGGAAACATCCACATAAATAGCTAAAGGGGATGTAATTTTTTTACAAGAATATAGATAAGGTCCATATGGATATTGAATTAAAGGGTAATAAATAAAACACAATTATAGTCTGATTTCATTATTCAGAGATGGGTAATTGTTCTAACCAATTCCCTAATTATAAAGGCTATTATCAAAAAATAATCCAAGATAGGGAGTCTTGGAATTTGTGTTACTACTTCTGAAGTGTATTTCCATAATGATAAAGTGGAAGGTATTTTGACTATAAACTGAAAGATATAATATTTTTTTTAATAGATATTTTTACTCTTTTATTTGTTCCATATTTTTGAATAGAATTAAATAATCCCTTAACAATAAAGTAAGAGAGTTTTCAATTAGGAAAACTAAAAGAAGTATTATTGCAACATTAATATATGAGTAGTTCTGTATTATGAAGAATAGACAAGCCCTATTTTAAATCATATTTATTATATATATAGTTGAATTTGATATAATCCTTAGTGAGGATTGCATCTCGAATTATAATGTGAATATTTATTTCTAAAATAATGATGATGTGATTTGTGAAGGAGAGGTGGAATCTGTTGTCTTTATTTGGGATATATTATCATCTGAATCCTATTTGGATCCACCAAAAGTAACTCACTTTAAAGAAATTATCGGTGAAAAGGAGAATACAGAACCTATATATGGTACTGATAACCTTAAAATAAAATTTGCATATTTTGATGAAAAATATTGATGTGTTTCTGCAAATGTTACCTAGAAATCCACCTAAGTGAGATTTTTATCATTACATTAAACTCATATCAAATGAAAATTAGACATATATAAGCCACCCTATAGAATAGCCATAGTGTAAATAGTGGATATAATGAAACAACTACAAGTTTTTTGTAATAAGGGATCCCTTCACCTTATTCTTTCAACATGGTTATCCCATTATCTTTTTGTTAAGAAGAAGGATGGTTTAATGTATTTATCCATTGATTAAATTAAAATCGATTCTTTTAATATAAAAAACTAGTACCATATACATTGAATTGATGACTTCTATGATCAACCTTAATGGGATAAATATGTATCATTTATTGGTCTCTGTTATGGGTTTCCTAAATTTCAATTAGAGAAGGAATATAATCCAAATATGATATTTTGAATGTGGTATAGATATTATTAGATTATCTTTATTCCATTTGAATTGAAAATCGAAAACTTATTATTTTATGGAATAGATGAAAAATTATTCAAATATTATCTTGATAATAATCACTGAGGAATTTATTGAAGATATCATGGTATGTTATGAAATTTAAAAATTGTCAAAAATATATCTGAAAATAGTCCACAGAACTCCCATAGAAAAAGAGTTATATAAGAAATTTAGTATGTGATATTTTTACATCAAGAAGTTTCTTTTCATGTATATATTTTCTCCCTGTATAGAAAATTAGTAGTAATTCAAATAAAAAGTTATTTAAAAATGACGTACACTAATGAACATAAATGAGGTATCCCGTTTATTTGGATAAGCATGTTACCATTAGTAATTTTTTAGGAAAACAATCGCAATAAGAAAGCCCATTTAAAAATTTAACATGTTAATGGTTTATGTAAATACTTTTATAAGAAAATAATAAATTAATTGAATAATTAAAGTGAATATTTGTCAATGAATAGATATTGATATTATAATCAGGAAGGTATTATTTTGTGATATATAATGATTCATTGATGTAAAGACATGGATTCATCCTTATATAAACCAATAGATTTGGTTGTTATATATGAAGATATTTAAGGACACAAGAACAAAATTATCCAATACATGATCTTTAGTTAAAAACCATAATATTTTACTTCATTGGTTAGAGGAATTATACATATGGTAAATTCTGTTTGATATATATGGATCAAAAAACTCTAAAACACATATTTTAACAAACATATCTCAATGTGAGACAAAGGATATGATTAAACCTACTCAAGGATTATGATTACTAATTACACTACCACTATAGGTAGGAATTTAAGGTGGATGATGGATTAATTGGGAAAGATCATGGAATTATCCCTAAAATGATTATTGAAAAAGAACATATATTCATTGATTTAGTAAATTTGGATATGGGATACATTACCAAAAGGAAAACATCACCCATTTTCCAAAATATTTCCCAACTATTATGACTGTATTCGATAAAAATGACCTAAATTAATGGGAATAATTGAGAAATGAAAATTAATTCCATGAATGATAAGACTTTTTCAGTATTGTATTATTATGATGGTGTGAAGAAATTAGAAAAGTGGGTATATGGTCTATTAATACCTGAGATGAAGAGGGAATTATTTTATGAACCATATTGGTAATATTTCTTTAGACACCATAGTATCTACAATATGTATAGGTATTTAAGAGAAATTTATTTTCATAACAATATAAAGTGAGAAATAACATACTATGTATCATTATTCTTTATTTGTCAATATTTAATGATTGATAGACCACATTTCTAATAGAGTTATCAAACCCCTCCCTATTCCAATGAGGTAGTGGGATTATATTACTACTTTCTTTTTCATTGGTTTTAAAAATACTCATAACATAAATGATTCCATATAGTTTATCATTGATAACCATAACAATTCCATACATTTTCATGGTATAATGATGTATCTACCTATTGAGTGGCTCACATTACTTTATATCAATGATTTTTTTTTTTGAGATTTCATGGTGCACCTAATTTAATTTTTTCTGATTGTGACACAAGAAATACCTCAAAATAATAGAATTTTATTCAAAAGGCTCTTGAATCTGAGTTATATTTGGGAACTTATCATCATTATAAGATATATAAATTCAACAAATGGTTGATTTAAGAAATTATAATACATTTTGTGGCTGTGTTGATTTTCCATACAAGGTATATGATATTAGTATTTACCTTTTTTGGATGATTAATGTAATAATTACATCCATTGAAGAATTCAAATATCATTTTATGAAGAATCATACTATAAAAGATATCATGAACTATAATTTTTTGATGAATTTTCTGAATGAAATATTTTAGTCCTAGAATAGGTTGAGGAGATATGGGCGATTGTGAGAAATATTCATATAAATATCATGGAATCTCAAAGTAATAAAACTTTATATACCAATAATGGATAGAAGGATATAGAATTTCATGTTTGGGATCAATTATTACTGAAGGTATATCCATATTAAGGTGTTATATATTATAAAAATATAAGGAAACTATTTCCCAAGTACAACAGGCATTTAAAATTTTAAAGAGAATTGGAGTTGTGGATTGTTGACAGGAATTTCATCCAAACCACTATAAAATGCATTGTGTTTACCATATATCATTATCAAAGAAGTATAAAGGAGACACAAAACATGTACTAACCATTGGATAAATAAAAATGGAGATAATGTATTATTATTATGAATTTCCTATGCAAATTTTGGATACTATTAAACATGTTCTATAGAATAGACAAACTCCATTGGTAATGGTAATTCAAATAAATAAAAATACAAAATAGGAAATTTGGGAACCTAAGGAGGTTATTATGATAACACTTCCCTTTATTAGTCATCAATATATGATTTATTACACAATATTACACTTAATAACCCAATAATATCACGAATTCAAGTTTCTTTGAGAATTCGGTACATTACATTACAATTTATAATAGGAAAAACATCATCACTGTTGATATCCTCCTTAAATTTTTCACACATAATAATGCATAGGATAACCCAAGAAATATATAAGAAATGGGTGATATATAATATATTTTAAGGGAATAAACATGGAGTAACATTAAAAAATTAATACATGTTATAAAACAAGCATAAATGAGTGAGAGTAATAAGAGTGAACAATGATGAGTGATATAGAAAAATAATCATAATGACAACCTGGGAAATGTGGAAATAACATAAGACACTGTATCATTAAAATATTTCAAGGTTAAATTATAAGACATTATCAAAGATAAATTCACATAAAGGAATCTGATGCGCTCTCTATCCCAACATTATGTATCATGAGACTGAACATTACTCACTACATTGGATCACTATATAATTTTGGGCTCACCCATCACTTTTATTTCATTCTCATGCTTATATGTTCCACATATATCATACAATAATTATTCATTTATCATCACATTTTATTCCAAGAAAAACTAATGTGGAATATATATATATGTATATCTCATGTAATATACGTATATGCACATAAAGGCGAAAACCATTGATATAAAATGGATATTTTATTTAGTACACACTTTTATTTGGAATCAAATATCTCGGTGAAAGTTTAGAAGCATAACATCGTCACATAAAAAATTATAAAAGGGTTAATGAGGGAGAAATGGGTGTCTCATAATATGGAAATATAATGGGATGTAATATGTAAATGGAAGTAGATTTCCCAACATTATGAATTAGAAATTAACGGCATAATATAATATGGAAACATTGATAAATAATAGAATAACAGGATCCCTTACTTGAGTATGTTACTCCAAATGCTTTGGAGGATCTTCTGGAGAGATTAAGGGATCCATGGGAGGATTCTAAAAATGGGAGGATATATTGGGGACATGATGGATGAATTTTTAGTGAATAATAGTGGGTGATTTGGTGAGTTAATATAGTAAGACATAGGGGATTTCTTTAATATTTCATAAACATAGATTTTGGAATCTATATAATAAAATAACCAAATCCACAAGACTTCACATAGTTTTTGAACATGGTTTCTCCCAAATAGTAGTGATTTTCATCATTTTTTTAGGCCAAGGTCCAAAAATATTTAAATAATACCCTTTCTTATGGGAATGTGAATCATACTCTTAAAGAAATGATTTTAAAACCTTAAAATATATTGATTATTTTGGAGGATTCATAATGGATTTATATAATTAATAAAATAAACTTAAAACATCATTATTTAAAATAGATAACTTATTTTTATCTTGTATACCTTTTATATTATTTTATACAACACTTTTGGGTCATTGTCATGCCATAATACACATTGTATATATATAAATATAAATATAAATATATGGTATTTATTTTTTACATGAAAATATGGTTATCTAATATAATAATGAATAAATTCACCATTAAATAATATGGAAATTAAAATTCTAAATGTAATATTAATTTTATCTATATATTTTTTAAATATGTGAATTTTCATTTTTAATATAATAGCCTATATTTTTTGAGAAATTGTGGGGGGTTTTTTTACAATAATAGTTTTTTAAACCTTATAAAATTATTATTTGTATTAATAAAAATTATATATTTATTTATATTTGATAAAAAATAATGAATAATAATATTTTATTAAAATATTTAAAAAAATAAATTAATTAATCAAAATATATTCCTAAATTAAATTTTAATATTACCCAAAAAATATAATTTGGGTTTTGTTGTATCAAAATAAAAATCTTATACAAATTAAAATTAATATGATGAAAATATATTCATTATAAAAAATAATGTACATACTCATATTGCTAGGAACATGATACATATCGCTTTAATAAACCAAAACATTCACTAAGAGAAAGTTGTGTGACTGTGATGTTTTCATGTGGTGGTTTGGTGAACATGGTTTGGGTCTTGATATCGATGATCTCAAAATTATTCCATAAATCATTTTTATCCCCCTTGAGTTGTTGGATCTTAGCTTGGGCTTGGTCAAGGGAAAATACCAATGATCCTATATCCCGTGGAAACTCGGATAAACGGGCTTTATAGGGTACGATCCTACTGGATTATACCATCAATTCATTTATTTCTATCAATTGGATTTGTTAAAACCATATATTTATAAAAATAAAAGGATCATTGTTCAATATCTATATTATCAATGGTAATGATACTTAATGGTCTTTTACATCTGAAAGAATATAATAAAACTATTGAAGTACATGTGTTTTCTATAACCAGATTATATAATATGAAAGTAATTTAAATAATAAGGGGAATTTTATTTTGTAATTGTTCGAGTCCTTAATTTTTTAATGACTATAAACCAAGAATTTTTTACGAGGTGAAGATATTGAAATTTTTTTGAAGACATTTTTTAATGGTGGATGAATGTAAGACCTATGCATCATTTATATTAGGTTTTTCATTCTAAATAAAGTATAACATAATAGGATTATATTGATTGAATAAAATGATTAAAAACTAAATATAAAAATATTATAATTTAAATATAATGAAATAAATTTCATTTTGGAATTAATTATATTAATATTATCTTAGACTAATTTTTTTAAAACTATCATAAATTTTTTAAGTGAAAAAGGAAAAATATTTACAATGTCACATTTATGAATTTAACAGGATATAATAATGACTTAAAAGTTTTTGATTCCTTTTTAATAACCAAATATAAATTTAAAAATAATTATAATGCCTTTAAAAATATAATTTTGAACATATAGATCAATGATTTCTATTTTTAAAATATAAGTAATGTTATTATTAAAATAAAAATTATTTTTTTGTTATTCATATTAAATAAGTATTCACAAGGATAAATTAAGGTTTAGTTTAGGTTCAATGTCAATGATGAATCATTTTAGTTTAAATAATCAAATAATTTCCATGGGAATCAATATTATACAAGATTTTGGTATAAAACTATTTTTATTTTTAGAATGCTCATTTTTTGAAAAATGGGTTTCAATTAATTTTATAAATGTATATTAAATTTTATTTTTACAACTTTGGGAAATTTAATAATGGAAAATTATTTTTATATTTTTAATCAGTATGTCTAAAATTTTAAATACGTTAAATTTTATTTTTGGTCATAATAAATAATACCCATGGTATATATATATCACCTTAGTTAAGGGAATAATGGTTCAAAAGGTATAAAATAAATTTATAATCCCTAATTATAAGACACAAAACATAATTGAGTCTCGTTTTATAGATTAGTTTTGATATTAAATTTAATATCTTAGAAATTATGATAATTTTGAATGTCATGACATGAGAAAGAAAGATATTATATAGTAATGTTCCATGTATTTACATGTTTTCCACCCAAAAAATTTATATAGGGAACCTCATCCCTTAGCTTCAATGAAATTCCTGAAAAAAAATATCTCTAGAAACACATGCCCAAATATAATTCTAATATCTAGGTACTTCTTCAGGTTGTTTAGGTCGTCCCAAAATACCACTTCAATAAGACATACAATGTATGCCAAAAGAGGCCTCCCAAAGAAGAGGTGAGCGTCTTAACCATATCCATTGAATACATTTATTCATAAAATTGACTCAAATTTATTATATTGATAATAATAGAATTAAATTTGTATTATCAATTTAATTAAATGTTATTATATTTATATAAAAATGTATTTCTTCCTCTTCTCCATCTAAATAGAAAATAAAAACTTGTTTTGTTCATATGTGTGGACAACTAACTTTGTGATGAAATGTGTATCATTTACATCACCATACTTTATATATAGTAATAAATATTTGTTTTGTTTATATATATTTTAGGTTTAATATAATTATAATTATTTAATGACAAAATATTATCTACCATGTTACATACCCATCCATTAGAAAATGACAACAAATCTCATGGGTACGTGTGGACTACCACTTCCACAATGTGACGTGATTCATTTTTCATTAAAACAATACATGGATTATATAAAAAGGATATATTTATGGAGTATATTTATAATTTTTTTTATTAATATATTTTTCGAATGATTAATTATTATATACATTCATTCCTTTTCAATCCATTTGTAAAATTAATTTTTCGTCAAGCAAACATGAAGAATACCTTCTCCATGAATGATATATATCATTATTCTATTAATTAATTTCATAGATGGTTATAAATATATATTAGATGAATAAATAATATTTAATATTATTTTAAAAAATATAGAAATTACATAACCATTTCAAATGTTTTTACAAATGGTTTAGATACAAATGTAGTTTGGGAGAAATACACTGAACAACCATAAGTGGTCGATGTAAGAAAAAACAATATAATGAATGGATATAAACGGATTACAAAAAGACTTTAATATGTAGACTATAGATCAAAATTTATTATTATTAATAGTTTTAATTAATTTAAATCGAATATTCAGGTGGTTGGAATGTGTTTAACAAAGAAAGATTCCAAGGTCTGAGTTTTTCATCTCAATTCTACTTCGCTGAGTAATAGTTTATATAATGGAATTTATTTCAACTGTTTTGTGTATATAATGAACCTTTGGAATATTATATCATTAATTAATCTATATTAAGGGAATTAAAAGTTCCATCTCTTGTTTTATCTTTCAATGAGTTTTGATTTTAATGTTATTAATGTTGTAAGAGTTTATTTTATAAACTCACAATTAGTCATGTTGTTCCTATTTAAATTTATATTGAAGTAATTGTATACTGTTTCATTATTAAACCCTATATATTTAATTTTTCATTGGTTTTTAAATGTATTCCATGTTTTATTCAAAGTTTTTCTTTAATATTTTACTCTATTTGACACTCCAAACAACATAAGTATTATTTATAAGAAAAATAATAATTATTTACGTTTTTCAATATGGAATCATTATATTCTATATAATTATTCATAAATATTTATGGAAGTTTTTCTATATTTTTAAATTATTCCAATGATATATTTATAATACATTTTAATTTCACTACAATGGTTTAAAATTAATCTTTTTAATATTTTTTTGAACAATTCGTTTTTTATTTTTTTGAAACCTATTAATGTAATGTTATTTAGGAAATATATTGAAAGAATTTATATTCCTAACAAGATTACAATTTTTAATATTTTGATTCATCTATATGTTTATATGTTATATTAATTGAAATAATATTCATTATTTAAATAAATTTTGGGAAAATTTGATTATTTTATAAAAGATAGAAAGGATTTTCTGATAGAATTTATAAATTTATTTTTATACAATTATATTGGTATTAAAAAGTGTTTTTTTAATTTTCTATTTCATTTTCTTATCTAGTTTCAAAAAATAACTGACTTTATTTCTGTAAAGACTAAAACTTCAATGCAATTTTTTTTAATTATTTGGGATTATTCCGAGTATGTAAAAATTGACGGCGTGTGATTCTGAGGCCCGGTGTGCCTGAAATTATTTTTTAACTTTTTTAAAGGTACGTTCAGTAAACACGTGGAGAAAATTTTATATCTTTTGAACCGATCCTCGAATTAAAAATATGAGGGAACCTTTGAATCCGCAGAACAAGGATTCGCTTAAGGGATGCATCACATAAACCGTAGTAGGTCGGGAGAAAATGTTAAATTTTGGAATTTTCAGAAATATAATAAAATAACATAACAAGTAAATTTATTTCTTTTTCACAAGCAGATGAGCGGCGACAGTGGGGACCAGTGGCTTTTTCATGCCAATTAATGGCTTGTCAAGACAATTAATGTCTTGAATCTCCTTTATTTTTAACCGCACAATTCGAGAATTAAGAGTTTTATTCATTAAAATAACCTCATCAATTCCTCAGTGCGTTAATTACATTTCCCCCTCTATTTATGTGAGGCTCAAGGTGGTGTTTTGGCATGAATTCATCAATTAAGGATCCTCTAGTGAAGTGATGCGACGTCTTCCACCGATGAGGAGTAGAATCTTTGATGATGTTTGGGGAATCAACAATGAATGACGGTGGCTTCCATGGACACGGAATCTTCATCCAACACCACGATATCCCCAATGAAACATTAGGTAGGGGTTATCATTTTATTCAAGAAATTCCTATCATTCTTCTCCTCATTCTTTAGTTTGTGAGTGGTGGTTACGGGGGTTTTTAATGGGGTTTATTTATTAATGATGAAGCGAATAATTTCCCTCTTTTTATAATTCAAACATGGAGGGTGTATTCCAAACAAAGAAAGATATAATTCTCTTCTAGTTTGTTCTTGTTGCGTTATTTGGTAGACAATTCATCAACTCATTAGAATCTAGAATCCCAGAGCCTCGCAGTTATGGTGGCAACCTGGGGAGCTTGTAGATGCGAGCAGAAGTGAAAACGGATCTCCAAAGCATCGCCAGATCCCTATGAAAGAAGCGCCAGAGCGACACTGGCAGAGTGGAACAAGTGACTGGCGTTGTTGGAAGAGAGTACAAGTAAAGGGCGGTGGCTGGAAATCGTCATCCGTGGTGAAAGAGCAGCACCACTCAGCACTATGGTGGTCGGATGGGCAGTAGGAAGTAGCCGACCACGGAGGTGGAGGCGGTGCGCCGTCGTGCATCGCACTGTAGGAAGTCGCGGCCAGCTTGAAAGGGACCAAACTCATTTGGTGTAACACCCCTAGATTTTATGAGATATATTATTTTTAATTTCATTGATATCTTCTATTTTATGCTACACCATGATTACATTGTTATATACACAACACTGTATTAGTTTGTAATATACACAACACTATTCATGGATCGTGTTACACACAATTTCACATTCGTTTGGTAGAATTTTTTCTACACAACATTTTTTATATATTTTTATCTATGTATAAATGAAATTTGTTTTTATTATGTTTTACGCAACACCAATGGAACCTTTCACTACACGCAACCCTGACTTGGCTTGCATTACACGCAAGAACGACCTTCCTAGATAGCGTGTGTTGTACGCAATACCGAGTTTCACTAAACAATGATATATTATTATGAACTAGCCTATATAAATAGTATTAACCACATTTTGATGGTTAGAAGATTATTAATCTTCTTATAAATTTTCTTGAATGAGGTATGAGAACAAAACAAAATTTTCAGATAAAATAAGTATTTTAATAAAAAAGCAGTTTAGCCACCTTTTGACGCCACACCCATTTTAAATATAATTTTTCACAAGTTTATAAGTTTATTTTTACAAAATAATTTTCTTCTTTTGAATCAAGATAAAAAAATTTACATTGGATAATGTTTTGATATTTTTCTGATAACGTTCATATTTTGATCAATAGTAAAAATACGCTAAATTTTAATTTAAAACAACTTTTTTCATCGAGATAATTTATATGGTTATATTATAATATAGAATGGTTTTAAAGTATAAAGAGAATATATTTTAACCATTTAATACAATTTATTTCATTAGAATTAATTTTACATTGAATTCATATGTATAATCAATTCGTTCTTTTGCAATGTTTTAAACAAAAAATTATTTTTTCCACAACGGGATTAATTTTTAATTAATTAATGTATATTTTGTGTTTTTAATTTGAAAAAATCTATTCTATATTTGGAATAACTATTTTCAAATTATGTTAATTGGATATTTTTTACTTTTGGGCATTACGAATAGTAACTACGGTAAATTTTATTTACCGCAGTTAAAGGTATATCAGGTAATTAAGGGTAAAAATAATATTATAAAATAACCCTAAAACCTGAACAAATTCTATATGATTAATAAAATTCTTCCCATATCACCTTAGGGTCGGAATAGATTCATTTAATGGGCTTTTGACCTTGAAAAATATTTAATTATTATTAAAACCAAAGAAAGTGACAACATGTCACTCTCTTATATCTTATAAGTGTAATAATATTAATTTAGTGATAAACATCATAAAAAAAATTTCATAAATAGTCTCTAGAAATTTAATAAAATTATCTACATCATGTGAATTTATTTATAATTTTTAGGGATTAAATCATTATCATTAATGATGACACAATAATGATGTAGAAATTATTTTTTTGATAGAAATATCAAAAAAATTGTTTTAAAAATATTAAAATAAATATTATATGAACTATTTAATGTGCTCCATTTATATTTTAGAAAAATATGACATGTTATGAATATATTAAATATTTTTTTCCAAATATATCCCTTGAGTTTATTTTATTTAAATTCAAATAAATGAATAGTGTCAAAATTTACACTTGTTATTTTATAAAACAATACATATTATTAAATTTTTTAAAAATCACAAAAATATTTAAAAATTATAAATTGAAATTTATATGGTCTAAAATGTCATAACCTATCCAATTATGGAAAATTCAAAATTCATAAGTAATTATTTATAATAATTTAAAATGTATAATATTATTACCACAAATAAAATTAAATAGATTAAATTAGGATAAATCAAGTTGATGAGGTTTAAAATAAATTCCCAACATGTATAAACATGATTGGTTGATGCTATTACAACCCTATATCATCTAATATTTGTATTTGAGTCATTTTTGGAGGGTTTTAAATGGTATTTCTATTTATTATAAATTAATATTTTAGAGGTTTCCAAAAGTGCCCATATATTCTCTTATAAAATGGAACCTCCTCCTTTACCTATTCACAACATTTTGAGCCTTCAAGCTCTGAAAAACCCTGTCCATTTCTATTCCCCACTTCACTATAAACCTACTGAAGGTCTTGGTCTTCTTTGAAGACCAACTTTAGAACCCTAAGATGTGGTTAAGAAAATGAACATTGGAGAATAGGTAATATCCTTTACCGTTTCTCTCAAACTTATTTCTTCTTCCACTTCCTCTATAAGAGTTGATTAATTATTAATTAATAACTCTAGTATCACTTTTATACTTATATGTTATTATGTATATGAAACAACAATATTCTATCTTTTATCCCTCCTATGAAAAAATGAAATCACCACACGTGCGTACATAAGGCTTACCGTCTCCACGCAGTGGTGTAATATTTTATTTCATCACTAATATACTTGGATGGGTATAAGGATGGAATAAATAAATATATATTATTATTTTAACGTTATAGTGATTATGAAGTATTATACACCATTCACTTCAATACAATTCCACAATCTTGGGAATGATATCATCTCTTGTGCGTATGTACAGCATACCGTCTCCACGATGTGATGCAACTCGTTCTACATGATATTCATTGAATAATGATTATATAAATTAATATAATGAATAAATATGATATATATTACACTAATACCATTTTTTAAATGATATATATATAACCTAAAAAGAGGAATAAGGATTTATTTGACCAAACACTCATAAGAACATAAAGCAATAAACACTTGAATAACAAGTAGCAATGAAATATTACTAATAAGAAGATAAGAATATTTCCATATATGATGTCATAAAAATGAATATGATTCAGGAATAAGTCAATGAAATTATTTAAATCATTATACATGAGGTTCAGATACGTACAAAGCATATCAGTCCTAAGGAAAGGGATTCTTTCTTCTCAATTTTATTTCTATGAGGCATATGGCTTAATCACCATCTATTTATTTTGAATGGGTTTTATGCTTCCCATTAATGTTTTATTATTTTTATTATTAAGGAGATGATATTTACAAATTCATGTAATTTTCTTTATTTTATAACATGTATGATTCCATCGATCATAAATGGTTATGGATAATTATTCCAATCTCGTTCTTATCCGAGATTGTTTATACATAAGTATTTACTCAGGTAACATTTATCATCCATTTCCATGTTTTATTAAAATGTTTTCATAAATTATTTAATATTCTTCAATGATTGCTTAAATTCATGTTTACCCCTTTTGAATTTTACTATGTGGTATGGAAGAAATATTTCTTTTGTTAAGCATACGAGTAACTTTTTGACTTTTCTGGCAAAAGTACGAGAATATTGTTTTTTTGACCTATACAACAGTAACAATTTTTTGGGATTTATAACGCCATATTTTCATGAATATTACTATATAATATTCCGTTATTATATTCAAAAAAATCATTTTCTTTTAAAGTTTCATGGAATTTTGATAAAAGAAAATTATTTTTAGAAGAAAGGATATTTTCCTCAAAAATTAATTTCAAGTGTTTTATCAAAAATATTTTCTATATAAGATGAATTTAATTAATATGATTATGTTTCTAGTATAATGTCTCTATTATTTAAATGGTTTTATTTTTCTTATGATGAAATGATATCCATTTTTTGTATAAGGATTATGTTATGATGGGATGGTGTTTATGAAACACCTTTTATTCTTTGGGATATGATGAACGATTTATGTTTATTTTGTGTCACTCATAAGAATGATTTCATTATAAGATGGTTGGGACCTATATCTACCTCCAATTAATTAGGTAATGATTTATATCTCATGAGATATAAATGGTTGGAACATCAATTAAAATCTGATTTAGAAATACAGGGCTGGTACAGCAAGTAAACCTGGTTTAGTAATGGACTTTGTCTACAATGATGGTCTTGGCAGCAATGCGTAGGCTACTATGGAAATCATAAAATGTGATAAATGGTTTCCCACAATTATGTTTTTTATTCCCATTCTCTTTTATCATGATTAATGTTCTTTTATGATCTATGCCTTATGTACTACCAAGATTTATGTCATTTCTCATGATTTTGATGTTTTTTGGTCATAGTTTTACGTTCAAATGTTTATGGGTTGTTTTTTGTTCTCCAAATTTTCCCGTAATGAGAATTTTAGCTCAACCATTATATGTTTTATTTCCCTAGGATTTTAAGAAAGGATTTAGGAAAGAAAAAAAGGGGATGAACTTAATGGGAGATTTTGAAGATCTTTCACCATGATTAGAAGACTGTGTTCCATGTTTCCAAAGACACTAAACTAATATGGTCATTGGGAATCTATTTTTTGTCATGTATTAAGTATTCCAAAAATGTAATATAATGTCCATGTATGTAAATCTTGGGTCTCTATAGTTGGTATTAGAGAAAAGGTTTAGTTAAACATTGGAAACTATGATGTGAAAAATTTAGTTAGATCCTTAGAGATATTTCTAATGTATTTATAGGGATGTCCCTAAGGTTAAGCATATATATAGGTTATAGTCCTAGAATTATGGTAACGATATTATAATTAAACCTAAGATGTTAGATACTGATGGTACTCCCCCTTTATTATGTTGTTTTCCTCGCATGATTTTTCCCTCTCACACTTTTCTTTTTGGGTTTTAGATGATGGATAGAACACGAAGGAACCATGTTGATCAATGTATTAGAAAATGAAATGGTAGTCCTTCTGAACAACCAAATGTTATTGGAAATGGAGTGAACACTTTTATTGCTATACTTACAAAGCAATGAATCATTCTGGACATCCAAATGAGCATAGAAGGGAACAATATTCTATTGAGTCCTTCATGAGGCAACATCCACCTTCGTTCAATGGGTCTTCTGATCCACTTATTGCTTAACAATGGATCAATACCATTGAAAATATATTTTCCATACATCGCTGTTTGGAACATGAAAAATTTATTTTGGCTATTTACCATTTAGAAGGTGAAGGAAACTAGTGGTGGACTCTAATTAAGAATACCACGCCCCAAGTTGAAATTGAATCCATGGAATGGGATGTGTTCAAGAACTTGTTCTTTAATAAATACTTCTCTCGTATTCATCAAACAAATATGGAAAATGAGTTTCCTGAGATTAAAAAAAATTATGATCATATTGTTGGAATATACAAGGTGAATTGTACAAGGCTAGCAAGGTTTACATCTGGCTTTATCATCCAACCCAAAAGTAAAGTTGATCGATTATTCAGTGGATTAAAACCAAGTCTTCAAAGGGAATTAGATATAAGAGACTTTAGTAGCTATGAAGAAATTGTGCGTTGTCCTATCAAGGTAGAACTGGAAGTGGTTGTTTCATATCCATATCATGGATTTGACATGACATGAAAGATGGAGTTCAAGGAAAAATCTAAAAACAATGGTGAAAAGAAGAAGAATGTTTCTTTTTGCTCAAAGTGTGGAAACAAGCATGGTGGAGATTGTCTTAAAGGGACTAGAAAAAGTTTTTAGTCTGGAAAATAATGTCATCAAGCTGCTGATTTCTGGAGTAATGGAAAAAAGTTAGTTAATGATGTGAATAGAGAAAAGACTATAGACAATGTACCACTAACACTTCAATGCTACAAGTGCAAGGAAATAGGGAATTATGTTAACCAATGCCTTCATCCAAGGGTTAATGATGATCTTCATAAAAAACCTACTAAGGAAAAGGACAAAGGGAAGTCACATACAATCACTATTGGTGATGTTGAATATGAAAATGATGTTGGGGAATGATTAAGTGTTTATATAATAGGATTCCAATATAGTGTTGTGGAATCTCATTTATTGTATCATGGAATATTGGAATATCCATGTATTGGTTATCAATAATTGTATGGTACCTGTAACCATGAAAAGTGATTGAAATATTTTTGGAATTCAGATGATATGCGCATAATGAAGGGATAAGGATAAAATAATATGAATGATAGTATTAACGAGCTCATTTTTGATATAAGGACAATGTGAAATCACGGTTCGAATATATAGAAATTTAGGGATTTTGGTTTGAGGAAAGTGTTAAATTTTAATATAACTCATGTTTTCACTATGCTTCTATGGTTATTAATGTTTCAAGAGAAAACATGATTAAGTTATTCACATGTTTGGAATGTGATCAACAAGATATGTCTTCTGATATATGGGGGATAAATGGTTGTATTCACATTCTTGGTTGATGACCTTTCTAGTAATCATTTACTTTATACTATGAGATTGGATAGATGTATTTTGGATATGATTGGAATGGATTATTTTGGACATTAGATTGTATTGATTAAGGCTATAAATTTTTTTTGAGATTATTTCTGGAATGTAATAATGGTGTAGTTTTAGAAAAAAGACAACATGTAAGATGGGCGACAACCCGCCGCATCGGACAAGGTTGCGGGAATCGAGCCCACAACCGAAGTGTGACATGCCTTTATCACCTACCACTGGCCTACATGAATTTCTTGGTTAGTAGAAACAAGTTTTATTTAATTACGGGGTATGATAGATGATGTATAAATCCATTTTTGGAACCATATATGATCAATATCACCATATTTGGACTTTTGTATATTTAATAACTTTTGATGAACTTTTTTTTAGACAGATGGGATGACCTATCATTCTATTGCATGATCTGCTAACACTTCAATAATGAAAAATTCAACATCATTTCATTAAATAAGAGATGAAGTGGAAATTTTTCATGGAATGACCAATGATGTTATTACACTAAAATAAAGTAAGTATTTCTCCTTATGAAAAAAGTTCATCAAATTTAGGGAAGTGATCTTGATAACCAAAAATGATGTCCTAGTACCCTCACATCTGATGAATCAGATGGTACCATAGATCATCACAAATTTATGGCTTTGTGATTGTTGAATTTTTCATGACCTTGTTCTCTACCACTCTCCATCAGATCTTGATGGTAATATTTCTCTTCCATATCTATGTTTTCACCTATGTTGTCCTATGTGGAAACCCAGGGCTGAGATACTTTGGGTGACCGTTATGATTCTAACATTCCTTTTAAAATGAAGTTTTTGTATTCCTTTTTACGGTGTGGGTTTCAATGAACAAAACTATCAAGTAGTAAACCATTTATAACCCCGACGAATATGAAGGGAAAAATTCATTTTAAAGGGGGGTAGAATGTAACAGCCTGAGATTTTATGAGATATATTATTTTTAATTTCTTTGATATCTTCTGTTTTACTCTACACCATGATTACCGTGCGCTATACACAACACTGTATTAGTTTGCAGTATATGCAACACTAGTCATGGCTCGTGTTACACACAATTTCAAATTCATTGTGTAGAAATTATTCAATGCAAAATTGAGTATAGATTTTGATAAATATATAAATAAATTTTTTTTGATTATATTATACACAACACCAAAGGAAGCTTTCACTACATGCAACCCTGACTTTGCTTCCATTACACGAAAGAGCAACCTTCTTTGATAGTGTGTGTTGTACGCAATTCCGAGTTTCACTAAACTATGATATATTATTATGAACTAGTATTCATGAATAGTATTAACCACATTTTGATTTTTATAAAAATATAATTCTTCTTAAAAATTTTCTTGATTAGGGTATGAGAACAAAATAATTTTTTCAGATAAAATAAGTATTTTTCAAAAAATGCAGTTTAGCCACCTTTTGATGGTGTCCCAATTTTAAATCTAATTTTTGATGAGTTTATAATTTCAATTTTACAAAATAAACTTTTTCATTTTAATCAGGATATAAAAATTAATGTTGGATAATGTTTTGATATTTTTCTGATAACGTTCATATTTTGATAAATAGTAAAAATACGCGAAATTTTAATTAAAAACAACTTTTTTAAACAATATAATTTATAAGGTTATATTATAATACTGAATGGTTTTAAATTATAAATAGAACATACCTATAATATTTAATATAATTTATGTAATTAGCATTAATTTTACATTTAATTCATTTGTAAAATCAATTCGATCTTTTGTAATGTTTTAAAAAAAACCCGATATTTTTCAACAATGGGATTAATTTTAAATTAATTAATGTATATTTTGTGTTTTTAATTTGGAAAAATGGATTCCACATTTGGAATAAGAAGGTCCAAATAATTTTAATAAGATAATTTTTATTTTTGGGCATTACGAATATTAACTGCGGTAAATTTTATTTACCGTAGTTAAAGGTTAATCAGGTAATTAAGGGTAAAAATAATATTATAAAATTACACTAACACCTGAAAAAATTCTATTGGATGAAAAAATGTCGACCCATATCACCTAAGGGTCAGAATAGATTCATTTCATGGACTTTTTACCATGAAATGAATGTAATTATTTTTTAACACAAAGAAAGGGACAACATGTCACTCACTTATATCATATAAGTATAATAATTTTAATTTAGTGATAAACATAGTAAAACATCAAACATAAATAGTCTCCAGAAATCTAATACAATTATCTTCATCATGTGAATTTATTTATAATTTTTAGGGATTAAATCAGTATCATTAATGACGACACAATAGTGATGTTGAAATTATTTAATTGATTTAAATATCAAATATATGGTTCTAAAAATATTAAAATAAATATTATATTAACTATTTTATGTGATCCATGAATTTTATAAGGAAATATGACATGTTAAGAATATATAAAATATATTTGTTCGAATATATAATCTGTGCAGATTTTATTTAAATTCAAATAAATAAATACTGTCAAAATTAACACGTGTTATTTTATAAAAAAATGTCATATTATTTAATTTTTCAAAAATCACCAAAAAATTTAAAAATTATAAATTTATATTTATATTTTCCATAATGTCATAATGTATCAAATTATGGACAACTCACAACACATAAGTAATTATTTATAAAAATTAATGATTTAGAATATTATTATCACAAATAAACATAAATAGATTAAATAAGGATAAATCAAGTTGATAAGGTTTAAAATAAATTCCCAACATATCTAAATATTATTGGATGATTATATTACAACCATATATCATATAATATTAGCATCTGAGTCATTTTTTAATGTTTTTATGTTGGTTTTTAGTTTATAATAAATAAATATTTTAGAGGTTTTCAAAAGTGCCCCTCTCCTCTATTATAAAAAGGCACATCCTCCCTCTCATCTTCACAACATTTTGAGCCTCCAATCTCGTCCAAAACGTGTACATTTCTCCTCTCCACTTCCCTATAAACCTACTTGAGGTCCTGGTTTTCTTTAGAGACCAACTTTAGTACCCTATGTGTATGTTAAGAAGAGGAACGTCAGAGAAGAGCTAATATACATTACTGATTCATTCATACTTATTTCTTATTCTACTTCCTCTATATGAGTAGTTTTAATTTTAAGTAATAACTCAGGTGTCACTTGAATATTGATATGTTATTATGAATATGAAACACCCTTATTCTATCTTCTATCTATCCTATGAAAAAATGAAATCACCAGGCGTGCGTACGTACGACTTACCATCTCCAGGCCGTGGTGTAATCTTTTATTTCATCACTAACATACATGGATGGGTATAAAGACAGAAGAAATAACTTTATATGATTATTTTAATGTGATATTTATTCTGACATATTATACACCATACACTTCAATACAATTCCACAATCATGGGAATGATATCATCGCTCGTGCGTACGTACGGCCTACCGTCTCTACAATGTGATGTGATTAGTTCTATATGATCTTTATTGAATAATCATTATATAAATGAATTGAATGAATAAATATTAAATATATTACACTAATACCATTCTGTAAATGATGTATCTATAACCAAAAAATAGGTATACAAATTTATTCGACAAAATGCGGATAAGAACATAAAGCAATGAACACCCGAATAACAAGTACCATTAAAATATTACTAATAAGAAGATAAGAATATGACCATATATGATATCATAACAATGAATATTATTCCGTAATAAGTCAATGACATTATTTAAATCATTATACTGGAGGTTCAGATACGTACAAATAATTTCAGACCTAATGTACGAGATTCTTTCATCTCACTTTTATTTCTATGAGGCATATGACTTAATCACCATATATTTCTTTTGTATGGTGTTTATGCTTCCCATGAATGTTTTATTATTTCTGTTGATAAGGATATGATATTTAAATATGCATGTAATTTTCTTTATTTTATAACATGTTTGATTCAACCAATCATAAATGGTAAGGAATAATTATTCCAATCTCATTGTTTTCTGAGATTGTTTATTTATATGTATTTACTAGGGTTATATTTATCATCCATTTCAATGATTTATAAAAATGTTTTCATAAAGTATTTTCTATTCATCCATGTATGTTTAAAGTCATGTTTACCCCCTTTTTACTTTAACTATGAGGAATGGAAGGAATATTTCTTTTGATAACCATACGAGGTACTTTTTTACTTTTCTATGAAAAGTATGAGAATATTGTTTTTTACTTGTACGACATTAATGGATTTTTTTCATTAATAATGCCTTATTTTCATGAATATTACTATATAAGATATCACTATTATTCTCAACAAAATACCTTTCTTTTAAAATTTCATGACATTTTGAGAAAAGAAAATTATTTTGAAGAAGAAAGGATATTTTCCTCTAGAAATCATTTCAAGTGTTTTATCAAAACTATTTTCCATCTAAGATAACTTTATATAATATGTTTATGTTTGAAGTATAATGTCTCTATTATATACATGGTTTGATTTTTCTTATGATTAAATGATATCCATTTGTTTTATATGGATTATGTTGTGATGGGATGATGTTAGTGAAACCCATTTTATTCGTTGTGTTATGATTAATGATTTATGTTTATTTTGTGTCATAGGTAATTATATTTTCATTATGTGATTGGTGGGACCTACATCTCCCTCTAATTCATTGGGTAAAGAATTATATCTCATGAGATAGACATGGCTATAAGAAAAAGTAAAATCTGGTTCAGTAATACAGAGCTAAAATGAAAAGTAAACCTGGTTCAGTAATGTATTATATCCACTATGATGGTCTTCGTAGCAAGGCCTTGGCGACTATGGAAATCATAACATGTGATTAATATTTTCCCAAAATTATATGTTTTATTCCCATGCTATTTTATCATGATTAATGTTCCTTAATGATCTATGCCGTATGTACTTCCAATATTTATGTCATTACTCAAGATTTTGATGTTTTATGTTCATGGTTTTACGTTCAAATGTTTATTGGTTGTTTTATATTCTCTATGTTTACCCTTAGTGAGAATTTGATCTCACCCATTATATGTTTTCTTTCCCTATGATTTAAAGAATGTATTTAGGTTAAAAAAAGGGGATGATCTTTATGGGAGATGTTGAAGATGTTTCACCATGAATAGAAGACTTTTTTCCGAGTTTCCAAAGACACTAATCTAATACGGTCTTGGGGCGTCTATTTTTTGTCATGTATTATGTATTTCGCAAAAGTAATGTAATTTCAATGTATGTGAAGCTTGGTTCTCTATATACGGGTCTTGTGGGTGACATGTCGGTGCCACCTGGCACCGCCCATAATTTTTCTGAACGGCTATTTGAGCCGTATGGGAGGTGGACCGCATGAACCCATGTGGGTCGCGCTAGCCAGTGGGCCAGACTGCATGGTGGGTTGGGCTGGGTCGGACATGGGGCAATTTGGCTCGGCCCGAACCCGGTCAGGTTTGACTGAACTGGGTCGTGGTGGGCCGACCGGGTCAGATCGGACCTGGACCCCTCTTGGGAACAATTACGCTAAACTGACCATATCATGTGAACCAGAACTCAGTTTGACGAACCGTATGCGAAACTAGGATCCTTGGAGTGAGACAGTCCATTTGACTTACTCCACATGGTTTTTGAAGAATGTTGGAGCATGTATGGGATGGATCATACCCAAATTTTACTGGGCCCTCAGCACTAAAATTCATATAACATACAAAATGGGCATCCGGTTGAGACGTTGTATGTTACATTGGAACAATTATGATGTGACAGCTCATCGAGTTATTTCTTCGTTGTAATTCAAGCCAGCTAAAATATAACGGATGTAATGAGTTATGGTTCTCCTAGAATAAAGCGTACTATGGGCCAGAATCTAGTGGCTGGCAGTGTGGCAGAGGTTGGAGAAAATCCATACGAAGGTTAGTAGCGAGCAGTCATGTGCGGGTTAGCACCTAGGTATCCTTTGTGGATCATTACCTAGCAGCCCTGTATGGATCAAAATTATGCAACCTAACAAGGACCAACATTAGAGAGGAACGTCATGGATCAGCGACATACCAATCCGGTTTGGTTCAGATCCTATGTGGGTCAATGCCCAATGTTCCTGTGTGGGTCAGGGCATACCGATCGTGTATTGTTTAGATCCTGTATGGGTCATGTGGGGGATAATACGTATTGACTCTAGGAGGGTCAGATCATGTGTGGGTCAGAATGGGTTAGTACCTATTGACTTCGGGTGGGTCGGATCCTGTGTGGGTCAGTGGGGTTTTGTACGTATCGATCCTATGTGGGTCACACTCTGTATGGTTAGCAGTAGTGACTCTTAATAGAATATGATGATCTAGATTCTCGAATAATCATGTGTACTTTTGCGCTTCACTTATACCTGGTTTGAACTATGTCTAATGCTTTGTGCTTTGTGATTGAGATCATGCTTTTTGATTTTCTTTTGTGGAGTTATGAGAGACCTTCATGGGTCTCAGAGTCCCTACTATGTATTTTTATAATCACCCTTGCACGGGCTTCGCCCAAACCTTGTTGTGCCTTGTGCAAAAAACGAGCATCTTGGCCGAGACATGAGGGATCTAGGACCTGGTGGTACATGGAGGAGATTAACTGACATTGAGAGAAATGGAGATGATCTATACCTACCCTTCACGTAGGATCCTTGGTGGATGATTCCAAGATTGGTTTTCTATTTTTTAGTTGTAGTTGTACCTTTCAGTTGGTCTTGTATTTTTCCCCCTTACATTCAATACACACCTTTACTGATACAGTTTTACTTCATGGTTGAATCTTGTTGTGTTCTTTTATTGTGTGTTTGTATAGTTTTAAAGGTAATGACTTCATATTATAGGGATATGCCTTTCTAGTGGTAGTTGCAAAACGCTGGCCTATGGAAGGCGGGCATGGTGTAGTCACATCATTGGACCTGGGGGACGGGTCGTGACAAAGTGGTATCAAAGAGTTGGTTCTACAGAATAACTTGGACTTTGATATTTTAAATGTAAAAATAGTGTTATGTGTTTTGAGAATAGTTTTCTGTTTGGGGAGTCTTGTGTTGGTGCGGCGGCCAACGTATCCATACACCATGACCCTAAATTGGTATTTATGACTCGGTGCACAAAGAAACTGATTGCATGTGTTTTGTAAATGTTTTTACTTTGATATCTTTTGAGTCAGATCACCAGGTAGAACTTATTGATTGTGGCGCAACTGTTTCTTTTCAGGATGCCTCTGTGTAGACTGCTAGCTAGGATTCCCGAGAGAGTACATGATGATGGCCCAAAAAGTGATGAGGATTCAGTGCATGGCCCTCTTATTGGGGTAACACCTTCTAGTGGTGCACCAGCAACAACAACAACTGTTGGGGAAGAGATAACACCATCCCCATCAACAGACCATGCATGACGACTCAGCGCATTGCATGAGTTCCAGAGAAAGAGGCCTTAGAGGTTTTGAGGTGAGACAGATCCCTAGGCAGCTGAGGACTGGTTGGAGGACGTGGCTAGAGTATTTCGATTGGTTGAGACACCAGCAGACTAGATGGGAATCCTAGATGTTATCCTTTTCCATGGAACAATAAGGAGATGATGGGGCCTGATGCTCGAGACACATGAAGAGGTGACCCTCACCTGGATGTACATTGAGATGATCTTCAGGGTGGAGTTTGTTCCAGCGACACCACGCTCTATGCGTATTCAAGAGCTCATGCACTCACAATAGGGTAGCCTGATATTAGCGCAGTACTCAGAGAGATTCACTATCCTCTCATACTACACCATAGATATGGTATGAGACCCATTCGTCAGGACCTGATCCTTTGAGGAGGGTCTCCATCGGGAGATTAGAGCATCGAAGATATCACTGAATATCCTGACGCATGCTAGAGTTCTAAAGTGAGCATTGTAGGTGGAGAGATTTATTGCTAAGTAGGAACTGACGGTGAGATCCACCATTGGATGACATGTAGACGAGTCATCTATAAGAGGCAATAGGAAGATGTCACAGAGGTCTAAGTGGGCTAGGCCCACCTCGTGGATGACCCCTGGTTGTAGGGTCATAGGTGTGCAGCTCGCAAGGTAGAAAATGTAAGCTGGGAGGCAGACTATGCTTCACGTGCATCAGGCAGGGCCACATGGACCGTAACTGCCCATCCCACCATACTGATGATCATTTAACAGTCGAGGGACCTCCGTGGTAAAGGTAGATATTTGAGTGAGGGAGTTCACAGGGCGACGGACGAGGTGGAGGATCATGTCGTGCAGTAAGCAGTGGGCGGCGATTTGAGGTTCCACTGCCACCACTACTAGGAGGTCCACCCCTTCCACAGGGAGAAGGCGGAAAAGTGTGATAAAGTATTAGGAAGTTGAGGCCTATGACCACGATGCTCCATAGATGATTAGAGATACTATTTGTGTCTATTCAACCGAAGTGGCAGTACTTATAATCACTGGTTTTAGCCACTCTTTCTTGACACAAAACTCCTTTGGGGCTCGTATATTCCGATGGAGTTGTTGGAATGATCCTTATGATTAGGGACTCTTACGGGAGAGGATTAAATGATTACACACTGGTGCCAACAGTGTGAGATTACTCTAGGAGGCGAGAGCTTTGGATGGGATCTCCTAGGAGCAGCATCGTGGGCTTATGAAGTCATCTTGGGTATGGACTAGCTATCCACAGTCCATTATTAGATCGACTATTTAGGTGAAAAGTGCAGTCTGTACATGAGGATGGGATCAGGTTTACATTCACATTTGCGGATGAGAGCTTTTCAGTAAGGATGGACTATCATAGAGGAGGGTGCGACTGATTAGTCATCAGCTGGCTAGCCTCACCCACAGAGCAGTTGACGTGAAGAGTCTTAGTTATCTTTTAGTTTTGGACCTATATGCTGATTTATTCCTGATGATGTTCTAAGACTACCTCCATATAGAGAGATATAATTTCACATCGACCTATACCCTGGGACGACACCAATATCTACACTGGCATATCAGATGGCTCTCGTGGAACTTCATGATCTGAGGGTACAACCGGAGTACTAGTAAGAAAAGGGGTTCATACGGCCCAATGTTTCTCTATGGGCATCCTTGATCTTGTTCGCGAAGACGGAGGATGGGAGCATGAGGCTTTTTGTGGAATATCATCGCCAAAACCATGTGACTGTGAAGAACAAGAATCCACTCCCGAGGATCAATAATCTCTTCGACCAGCAGAAGGGAGCTCGTTGGTTTTCAAAGATAGACCTCATATCAGGCTATCATCAACTAAAATTATGAGACAAGGACATACCAAAGACATCCATCAGATGTTGGTATGGGAATTACACGTTCTTGGTGATGCCTTTCGGTGTTACCAACCCTACGATAGTGTTCATGGGTCTAATGAATAGTATCTTTCAGCCATACCTCAATCGCTTTGTGGTGGTCTTCATCGACAACATCTTGATATAGAGGAGGATCACACCAAACACCTACAGATAGTACTAGATAAACTCTAAGAGCACCTGATATATGGAAATATCTGGAAGTGCCAGTTCTGGATATGGGAAGTCCACTTCCTAGGGAACGTTATATCAGAGGCTCATGTTGATGTGGATTTGTAAAAGATAGATTCAGTTCTTTCATGGAAGCCACCTCGGAGTGTGACCGAGGTGCATATTTTCCTGGGATTGGTTGGGTACTACCCAATATTTTTTACTAACTTCTCTAGGGTAGCGGCACCCTTGTCAGCCTTGACGAAGAAGGGGAATCCTTTCCTGTGGATAGAGAAGTGTCAATTGAGTTTTTAGGAGCTGAGGAAAATATTGATGAGTGCCCCCATCTTGAGGCTACTAGAAGAGGGAATTGGGTACGTAGTATATTACAACACATCGGGTTTTGTACTAGGTTGTGTTCTGATGTAGGAGTGATCATTGATCGCCTATGGCTCATGGAATTTAAGACAACATGATCTAGAACTATGCTACCCAAGACCTGGAGTTAATAGCCATGGTCTTTGTGAGGAAGATGTGGCAGCACTACATGATGGGAGAACGGTTTACTGATTACTATGATAACAAGGGTCTGAGAAATATCTTCTCACATAAGGACCTGAACCCGAGACAGCAGTGATGGCAGGTGTTTCTCCAGGACTATGAATTTGAGATAGTCCACACTCATGGGAAGTGGAATGTAGTTGTAGACGCACTCAGTAGAAGGTATGGTCTACAGTTGCTGAGTGAGGCAACAGAGCAGCTAACCGTGTTTTAGATATTATTCATGTTTAGATATGGAGTATATTACCTCCAGTCTATGATTGCCACTCCCCCACTTATTCAGAGATTTCGTGAGGCACATCTTGGGGACGTTGACTGTGAGGCCTGACATGCTCATATATCCTCAAGAAGGTCTTTTGAACGATTTTCTGATGGTGGGGATCATGTCCTTATCTTCAAAGGATGTACAATGGTTCCAATGACGCTTTGAGAGTAGGGGATGAGAGAGTTCCACAAATCCTATTTGGATATACATCCATAAGTAGTGATGATGTAATAGGACCTATAGTGTCTGTACTGCTGGCTAGAGAGGAAGAAATTGGTGGTAGAGTTTTTATCCTGATGCCTCATTTGTCAGCAAGTGAAGGTTGAGCATTAGGTACCAGTGGTCTTTGATTAGCCACTTGAAGAACCAATGTGTAAGTGGGATGGTATCTCCATAGACTTCCTGACAAGGCTACCACGTATGGCTTGGGGCCATGATTCCATCTGGGTGATCGTTGAACGACTGACCATGTCGGGACACTTCATACCCATCTGAGAGCAGAGATCAGTAGAGGCCTTGGGGCGCCTCTATGTGTAGGAGATATAGCAACATCACGAAGTTCCATCAACGATCATCTCAGATTAAGATGCACGTTTTACACCCTACTTGTGGAAGGTATTGTAGGAGGAGTTCAAGAATCTGCTATGCTTGGGCACCGCCTTTAACCCTCAGACAGATGGTCAGATTTAATGGACCCTACAGACAATCGAGGACATGATTCGTGGTTGTTTCCTTGATTTTGGACGCAATTGGGAGGACCACCTGCCACGGGTGAAGTTTTCATAAAAAAACAATTATCACTCCACCATCAGCATGACACCATTTGAGGTCTTGTTTGGGTGCCCTTGCAGATCACCTATTTGTGAAACAGACCCATGGTAGTTAGCACTTATGGGTCCAGGGTTGGTACATGCTACCACATAGAAGGTGTAGGTCATCTAGGAGAAGATGAAGACTACAACGATATGGAGGATGTTCTATAATGATAGCAGATAGAGACCCGTGGAGTTTGAGGAGGGAGACCATGTATTCCTACTAGTCTCACCCCGATGAGGATTACATAGGTTTTTCTGGGGCAACAAGCTATCTCTGGGGATCATAGGACCTTTCCAGATCCCCAACAGAGTAAGCGAGGGGGTGTACCATCTAGATCATCCCCCATAGATGCACTGGGTGCATAATGTGTTCCCCAGGTCACGGCTGAGAAGATATATTCATGATACATCACACATTATCGACTGGGGTATATGGAAATTGATGATGGGGTGACATATGCTGAGTTCGTGGTGGAGATAGATGATTTACAATAGTGGAAACTTTGTGGGAGGTCGATTATGCTGGTCTGAGTTCGTTCAAAGCATGAGAATATCTATGAGGGAACATGGGAGTGGGAGGCTCAAATATGTACTCAGTACCCCCATTTTTTCACTCTAGTTTTGTTGTAGCTTTCAGGGAAATAAACCCCTAATGTTGGGAGAATGTAAAGACCTGAAAATCCCATTTAATTTTTTTAAAATTGTTTGCGATTATTACGAATCTACAAAAATTGACGGCGTGTGATTATGAGGACTGGTGTGGTTGGAATAAATTTCTGGACTTTTTTAATTGTACATTTAGTTAAACCACGAGCGGGGTTTTCTATCTTCTGAACTAGTGCTCATATTAAAAATAGGAGGGAACCGTGGAATCTGTAGTGCTGGGTTCGCTTCATATTACATTCACTTCAACTGCAGTAGGTTGGGAGAAAAAGGTAAATTTTGTACTTTTTAGGAAAATAATAAAATAAATGAACAAGTTATTTTATTTATTTTTCTCCAGTGGATGAGCAGCAATGGTGGGGACCAGTGACATACAAGCCAATTAATGGATTGAATCTACATTATTTGTAACCACACCATTGGGGAATAAAAAGGATCATTCATTAAATGAATCCCATTAATTCCTCGGTGTGTTACTCACCTTTTCCCCCTTATATTTATGTGAGGCTCGGGGTGGGGTTTTGGAATTGATTCACTAAGAAATGAACCTCTGGTGAAGTGAAATGATGTCTTCCACTGACATGGAGTGAAATCTTAGGTGAAGTTGGGGGAATCGACAAAGAATACTGGTGGCTTCCATATACATGAATTCTTCATCCACCACCATGACATTCCCGAGGAAACATGAGGTAGGAGTTGTCTTTTTATTATAGAAATCCCCATGATTATTATCCTCATTCTTGAATTTTTGGGTGGTCATTGCAGGGGTTTTGAATGGGGTTTATTTATTAATGATGAAGTGAATAATCTCCCGCTTTTTATAATGACAACCCGGAGGGCGCGAGCCAAATGAAAACGTATCAGACCCTCCTCCACTTCATTCTTGTTGCATTATTCATCGGAAAATTCTTCAACTTCTCAGAATATGGATTCCATGAGCCTCACAGCATCATCTGAACCCTAGAGAGTGTGTAGACGCGAGCAGAAGTGAAAACGGAGCTCTGAAGCATCACTGGAGCCCTACTGAAGAATCACTGATGCGACAATTGATCGGTGGCACCGACAATAGATATTAGTGGAAGAGAGAGATGTCTAAAAACTATTAGTCGTTGTGGAAGAGTGGTGTTACTCGGCACCACGGTGGTCGGATGATCAGCTGGCAGCGGCCGGCCACAGAGGTGGAGGCAGTGCACCATCATGCGCTGCGCTATAGGAATCCGGGACATCAAAGACGCAATGAGATGGAAAGGGACCCACATCTTGTGTTGCCTACAAGTGAGAAGGTGTTGACATCTAAATTTACCCTTAATTAAATAAACGGCTCAAATAGTTGTTCAGGAGGTGGACCGTGTGACCCCGTGTGGGTCCTGACAGCCAGCGGGCTGGACCGTCCGGCGGGCCTAGCCGATCCGCAAACCAACCCAACTGGTCTGGCCCATGCTAGTTTGGGCTGGGCTGGGTTGGCCTCGGGGTGGGTCGGGTTGACCCGAACTGGGACGGGCCGAACCCAGACCCCTCTCTGGCCCATTTACGCATACGTGACCATATATTGCAAACCATGTATACGTTTGATGAACCATCTATGACTCCAGGATTCTTGGAGTGAGACAGTCTTTTTGACTTACTCCACTAGGGTTTAGGAAAGATTTGGAGTACAAACTGATCAGATCGTTCCCAAATCCAACCAGGCTCTTGGCACTAAAATGAAAATACCTTACAGACTACGCGTCTGGTTGATGCACTACCTGTTGCATTAGAACCCTTATAACGTGATAAATAATTAGTTTAATTCTTCTTGGGAATTCACTCGAGTAGAAATATGAATGAGAGCTTAAGTAGTGGTTCTCATAGAATCAAGCATACTATAAGTGGGAATCCAGTTGCTAGAAGTGAGGTGGAGGTTAGAGTATGATCATATAGAGTTTAGTGCCGAGTGATCTTCTGTGGGTCAGAACCTAGATATCCTATGTGGATCATCACCTTGAGACCCTGTGTGAATTAGCAGTATGCGACCTCACGATGACCAGCCTTTGAGTGGCCCTTCATGGATCGGCGACATACCGATCCTATGTGGGTCAATGCTTTGCGATCCTGTGTGGGTCATCACATACTGATCCTGTGTTGGTCAGATCCAGTGTGGGTCTTGCGGGGGTTAGTACCTATCGACTCTGGGTGGGTTTGATTCTATGTGGGTCTACAGGGGTTAGTACCTATCGATCATGATTGATTCAGAATCCATATGGTCATAAGTAGTACCTCTCAATAGAATAATATGATCTAGATTCTAAACTAATCATATGTTTTTCTACTCTTTACACATTCCTAGTTTGAGTTGTGTCTATTTCTTTTTTGATTTAATATTGAGATCATGATTTTTGGTTTTCCTTTTTGGAAATTTGAGAGACCTTTGGGGGTCTCAGGGTCTCTACTGGGAATTTTTATACTCACTATTCCATAGGATTCGCCCATACCTTATAGTTTCTTGTGCAGATGAAGAGAATATTTCAGGAGAGTTGAGGGAGCAAGGACCATGTGGTCCATGGAGGAGATTGGTAGATGTAAAGAGTAGTGGATATGAGTTGTACCTACCCTTCTGGTAGGATCCTTGGTGGATGATTCTATGAGTTTTTTTTTCTGTTTTCTAGTTATAGTTTTACCTTTAACTTTTTCTTATACTCCAGCCCATTTACATTCAGTACACAACTTTACTACTGTAGTTATACTTCATGTTTGCATCTTATTGTGTTCTTGGATTGTGTGTTTGTACAGGTTTAGATTCAATACCTTCAAATTTTAGGGATAAGCCTTTATGGTGTTAGTCACCATCCCTCATATAATGGAAGGCGAGCTTGAGGTAGTCATGACATATTCCTCGGGGGATGGGTTGTGACAATTTCAATCCTGAAACCTTAATTTCAGTATTTTATTCTATTATCCATTTCTACTTTTTCGGATCCGGTTTATAATTTTTGACTATTCACATTCTTTCCATAATTTCTTCTATCTCTCTGCATTATTCATTAGAAATTATTTCTATCCTTTATATAAATATTTTTAGTATCACTAAGGTATTTTATATCAATTATATTTCATTGATATTATCTTAACAGAATACCATATCAATATATAATTTTAAACGAAGGAAGAATCTTATGAATGTTTTTTCATTTAATCTAGAAATATTGATGTTCATCATTCTTGGTACAATATATATATACTATTTGAAAATTTATATTGATTATATATAATATTTTTGATAAAATATATTTGGAATACATTTGAAACATACATGTGTTTGGAGGGGACAAGTTATATACAACACCTCGATTCATCGATATGTATCATGATAGAAACTATTGGCCAAATTAGTTGGGTATTTGGTTTATACCTACCCATTCATTAACATTTCTTGGAATAATGGCCTACAGTATTGATCAATATGTCTTTATGTTAGTATCCTGATCTTAAAAATTATGTAGTTACCTTATTAAGATCTCAATTATTATTATCTATGTGACTATTATGTTTATATATTAATCGATATTTTTTAAAGACCAGTTTATTGATTAAATAGATTATTTTATTATTATCCACTCTTACATATTAGTTACAATTTATCTATTATTGATAGCTTCCTTTTGTATTAACACTTAATGATCATTTGTCTTCACTCTTTTATTTTTATTTCCTTTCCTAGGTAAATGAATAATATATGAATCAAGTATGTATCTAGATTTGCAATAATATTAAATTGATCAATTTTTTGTGCTGTGATCCAATGTAACTTGTATCAATATAAAAATTTAAACACCGACTCTATGTTATTGGGGTAAAGGATGCTATGTATATCACCCTATGAGGTAAACATATTGCATAATGAAAGACACTTTTATTTATTTAGTCAGATTAATGTATCCTTCCAATATCCTATAGCAAGATAGGCTACCACGGTGCTAATGATATTGTTGAATCCATGAGGACTTGTAAACATATGTGTGTTGTAGTGGTTCTTCACCATTTTCATATTAGTTCATGATGCTTTGGTTTAAAGCCAGGTAGTATGGAAATATAGAATTCATCACTATTCTAGAAGGTGTCAGGTGTTGTGGAGTTAGGTTCTGGACCGTAAAAGTTTATTATTATATAACCTATTTAATTTAATAGGAACCCATGTAGTTTATTTATGCGAAATTGGACTTGCCATACTTTATAAGGTCATCTAAAAAGGTCTAATCTATGTAGTTTAACACCACATGGTAAAGAAAACTAAGACAAAAATGCTCTTAAAAATAGATGGTGTTGGACTTATGAATGAAATGTCCTTTAAATTTGAATAATCATTAAATTAATAAATAAGATATGGTATGGTTAAGGGTTATACTTTGTAGTAATACTCAATATAGAGATGGTAATAGGAGTATCTCAACTCAAATCATATTAAAAATAAAAATGAATACCTCAATGTGGGGTATTTAGGAATAATGGATCATTGTATACCCATCACATAAGAGGAATTGTATATATTGGATTATTGAGATTGAACTTAAAATAAAAATCCAACTAATCCTAGTAAACTATAATCACATCTCATTTATTCATAGCAATATATTTTAGGGTCATGTTATGTGACTAGTCTATGAAGATTAATGTCAAGTGGTAAGTCAGTGAAATACGTTTTTTAGAGTCATGTTGTTAGGACTATATTGTGGCTCTCATGATGTGTCATAATAATTCTAATATCATAAGTAATAAATCCTCTAAGACTATGTGAGTCATTAATTTTGTGTTAAAAATATATTTGATAATAGAAAACATATATCATGAGATCATATAAATGGGGATCAATTTATGATTACATGTTGATGATACCAAAGTGGGATACATGTATCATGAAATTTATGATAATAGGAGTTTGAGTAGATATTTTTCTAGAGATATTGTTTTTAGTAGGGTTGGATCTTACACATTGGAGAATTCCTATACATGGTGAAACCAAAAAGAGTCTTGTGACCTATAGTGACAAATGAAACCAAGATGAGTATGTCAACTCAAGTTATCTTTTTGAGGATTATCTGTTGATGATTACCATTTGGGGGTTAACTCTAGTTGGTGAAAAAGGTAAATGTATTTTTATGAAACCACTTGGTGGATCTCAACAAAAAATGAATAATTTAACCAATAAGAGTATCTTGACTCATGTTATATGGTGAAATAAATATAATTATCTCTACTCAAGAAGAATGATGAAACCTAGATGAGTATTTCTAGTAAAGGCGCATGTTCTTGGATTATGAATTAGGCCATACCAAAACGTTTCCGACCAGGTCACTAACTCGAGTGATGACATGATTGTTTCATACACCGGATATGAGTACCATACATGAAAAATAGGTGGAGTATCTTAGAATGAGTAATTTTTGGAAGGAAAGGGATGTATCTCTTGTAAACATGTTCAGTTGGATCAGGTTTTGTGTTACCAATATTGCAACCTAAAACATGTTGTACCAAAATCGAAAAGATTGTGGTGTGTCCATTGATTTTACACAAAATAAGTAATGGAAGATAAGGTTATGGGTAATGTTCTATGGATGTAATTCCATCCATGATACGAACTGTGCATGTAAGGCTATATCCCTTGTATAATGGAGCCTTAGAGAGGGATACAAAGAGATTTTATTTTCAAAATTCTCTAACGAGAAGCCTTATATAATAGTTCTATTATGAGTGTTTCACCCTGTATGGCTGAATAGGGTAGTTGATGAGGTAGGCTTATGATGGGGTTTATTTCATGCTATATGAGGCATGCATAGGATGTGCAATCATGTAGTAGCAATGTCAGTGGGGGGTTTATTTGATTTCTCCCATGAGAGGTGAAAGAGGGATAAATTGTTTTGGGGATGTGTGAGAATTTTATAGAGTTTAGAATGTAGTGGGATCACATGGTATGTTAAAACAATTAGGCTCATGTAGTTGGTTTGAATATCAATAGACCATAGAGTGGTCTCATGTGGGAGACATGTAGGTAGTATATTGAAGAAGCCTCACATGATATGTCCATGGAAGAGGATTCACATAGGGGGTTTGGGTCATAGGATTAATAAGTGAGTTTCATGAATGTGGATTTTCATAAGAGTTTCCCAATTGGTAGATCAAAATGTTGTTGCATGAATAGGGGGATAATGTGGATTTATGGTGGAGGGGCCTCTACAAGATTTTAACATAATATTCCCCCACATTTCCTAGTTCATGCTATGGAAATAATTGAATAGGATTCACGGGTTATTTTCGACATTGGTGGATTAATTGGAGAGTCCTCTCTATATGTTTACATGTTCTCTTGAAATGGAAGTCACATTAATTTATATATTAATCTCAGGTAAACTGATTCACAAAATGTGGAGAATCTTAGTTTGTAGTGCATGAAAACATGGTGTATTTTCCATGTATCTGTGTTTATGTTCAAACCTTGTACTATGTGGGATACATGAAGGCTTCCACATAAGAACCATTTGGTACATTGAAAATTATTTAGTCATCTATTATTTGAATTTAATGGTTAGTAGGAAATCAAACATTTTTATTCATTTCTGAACTGTTAAGCGGGCAGGTCAACACCAAGTGTTTCTCCATCTCGGAACAACTAAAGAGGTAGGTGACCTCATGATGTGTTTTTAGTTTATATTATTCCAATTTCATTACCTCACATAATGAACATGGTCCATAATGAAATTTTGTGTGAAGTGATGGGTGATGGAACTGTCCCATTGTTAGTTTCATTTATGCTAAAGTAGAGCTTAACTTAAAGTAGGAATAACATGTTCATGGAATGTCAGTTTAGGATCTATGACTAGTTGAATCAAATCCAATGAACTGAAATAACCCAAATTATATAATTTTTTCATATATATGTTATTATTAAATTTAAAAATGTTCCTGTAAGAGCCTTAAAATGGGTTTGATGACTTCAACATTTTTTTCAACTACAATGTGTAAAATCCTTGAACTACCCCCAGTGGGTGGTTTTCAGAACTATGTTTCTAGGGTGATAAAACTATTAATGGAATATAAATCCCTAAATATGTGAGAAATCATGTGGTATATTGAAATTAAATTCTCTTATTCATCATGGGTGGGAATAAATTTCACTAGAACACAACTTAAGTTGTCTGAGTGAGTCTTGTGTCCTAGATTTTGTGGGAAAGTTAATGAAATGAATTTATCTATTCCAAAAACGTATTGATGGTACTTTTAACATTTACAAGACAAGATTATAATGGATGATCACTTGTTCATGGAACATGTTTTGCACTTCACCACAAATATGAGGTTTTCATATCCACTGAGGTCTATACATATACTATGAGAATAAAAAACAATAAGGCCTCACAAACTGGTTCCCTAGATATATTATAATTAATATATTTATGTTCATCTAAAATCTTTAGAAAATAATTAAGACTTAATATAAATGATTTAATATAATTAAATATACTTCATCCAGTGTTAGGGCAGTAGATATGTCATAATCTACACTATGGGGTTCCACGAGGCATGTATCAAATAAGATGATATAGTAGCATCACACCATAATTTTCTAAAACCCAAGTGTTGAATCCATTTTTAAAGTAACATATTTTTATTTGGTGTAATTTTTGAAGTTCCAAACCCTTTTCATAATAAAATCATATGATAAGGATTCAACATTTCATGTTATTCCCCCTTTAATTAGTAGTAATTAATTTCACTATGGTACACTAGTTTGTATTGTTCCCCCTTTCCTACATGTTATTGGAGACCTCAATGATACACATCATAAATTTTAAAACATAAAACAATAATTATGATAATAAAAAAGTAAAAATAGCCACATAGAATTGGAAATCCCATATCCTTTCCCAATTTAATAAACCAGTCTATCTAATGTATCCTTTACCCAAACATACTACAATGATTTTTACATCATTTAAACAAACCACTATACCCATTATAATATCTCAGTTGATCATAAAAATCGTTCGGTATAATCCTTCATTTCTACTTCCAAACACTCTTGTAAAACTAGTTAGAACAAAAAATTAACCAACCATACCATTTATGTTACATCATGCATAGTCATAAGTAATTACCCATGTACTCTAGTAATATATTATATATAATAAGTATCCTTAGAATACTACTCAGTAGTTTGACACCCCACTTATATGGGCTTGGTAGAATAATTCTTATCATTTTCACTATTCATCACCAGAATTCTCATTATTTATTCTAAGAAAATCCCATAATTTCAAAATTGAGTTAAATCCCATTTTTTATAGACCATACTAATTCCCTTATAGATGATCCAACAATTAAAAACATATACTAAACAATCTGTTATATACAATACAATCACTAAATTCCTTTACCATTCCTACTTGACAGTATATTAATTATATTGTGTATTACCTTAGGTCTAACCACCTATCTTCAGTTCATCACATGCCACTATAAAAAGGTAATAAGGGGTCACAGTCATCAAGTGACTATAATATCGTACCACCCTATGAAGAATATCCATTTATTCCTATTAATAATTATGAATTATATCACCCAATTATAAACCATATTAGTAATCCTTTGGATATCATTAACATAATTTAATATATTCGTGTACCATGACTTATACATAAACAGAATATAAATTTCAAAATAAGTTATTGAAAACATAAATTTTGTGATTAAATGTTAACCCAACTGATAATATGACATGATTCAAGATCATTTTAGAGATATAAATTAATATATATAAAATATACCCATAGTAGAGACTTAGATGATACAATAATGAGATACAAGATAAAACTAAAACATAACAGGTTGTACCTTATTTGTGATAAGTTAAGGTCATACCAACTAGTTGTTATAAATTCTGATTCTCGATGATAAATTGGGAACTCCAACAACCTTTTAGAATATGATGGTGGAATGATTTGAAAGCAGAGGGTGGTGACATTACTCCTGAATCCATAGTGAATAAAGAGTAAATCCAAAATTAAATTATTATATGACTAAACTACTGAAAATTGACTAAATTAAAATTGGAGTTTGGGGCATTGGTTGGGATCCTGCTGGCAGGGGAAATGGAATAAAGACACTATAATCCCACCCAACATCTGCTGGGGGTATAACATTGATTATGTTGGGTTTTTATATAAACTACCAAATGAGTTTTAATGACACAAACCCTAAATTTGATTTCTAGGAATTATATATTCATATTTTAATCTATAAACAAGACATTTAAAGGTTCAAAAATATCTAAAATAATTTCCCCCTAATTTGAATTCCAAAATTATAATTCGACATGTTATATCCCCATAAAAATCTAATCATTTCCAAAATTACAATAACAGCTGATAAAATGTTTACCTCAAAAAACTCTTCCCTCACATCCCCATCAAGAATACGTATGCAACTCCTATAAACTACATAGTCTAATGGGATCCATTGACATCATTTTTTATAAATAATATATTTATATAGTCACTGAGAAATGGTACCCCAACCTAATTAACTCTAAATTCACATAGTTCTCTCACTCCAATCTAAAATAAACAGTATTCATTTCCAAAATAGTGTATCCATGTCTAAATAGATCTCATCAAAACTGATAAAATGAAAAAAATTCCAACTAAATGAAACTTCTATAAATTCTCATGAATCATAATAATCAACATATTATTGAAGATGATCCATTAATCCTAAATAGAATCATACCAACCTTATAAATGCTTCGTGTAATATTTTATTATCAACATCAAAATCATTTCTTAGTATCCTCGATCAATATATGGTATATATCTTCTATGATTTATACTCATACAATTTTAGATCATCCAAACCCATTAAATTACCCCAAACATGAGACATCAATTATAAGCATAAATTATTCATTCACTAATGATATACCACCTTCATGAGTTATGAACTCTTGTGTTGTACATAGACCATTCACTGAATTTCGTACCCCTTCATTGACTATGCAAATTGAAACTTCATCATTACTATAGACCAATTAACTTTTATAGTTTTTTCACATAAACCATATACAACATACCATATAATACTTATATATTGAAATAAAAAACTATGTTATGAACTACCCAACATCAATGTGCATGTCAGATACAAATATTATTACATACCCATCCATTAGAATTTGTATTATCATTATGTGATTGATAAGGTCCTCCCCATTATAGGATATCACATATTATTACCTTAGTGAATATATCATGTAAAAATTATGATATCACGGAAATACTATCGACCATGTACCCATATTGACATATACCTACAAAGCCATCCATTTACATATTCTCACATATTTTAGTATATTATAGGTCCCTATACAAGTATTATCGATACTAAAAAACTATTTTCACAATTAGTAATCAGAAATATGGGTCTCAACGGAAAAACCACATCAATATGTCTCTAGAAATATCAATAAAATATATATAATATTTTATAAGATATGAAACAGTACAAGATATACCACAAATTGGTTGAATTCTATAAATACTATGTCGAAGCCATGGTAAATATCACTACTAATTCTATAAGATCCTATAAAGATCCTAGAAATACTATATATATTCACTATCAAGTCCCAAATTAGACACTTACTTGATCTATAAAAACCCAGATAAAACATATATCTCATTATTCTATATGTGAAATACTATATGGAACACTTTATCTTAGGTAATATATGTGAATATCTATTCCAATGACTCATAGTTAATATACTTACAATAACTTCATGAGGTTTGAAATACTATTATTCCCCTAGTAGTGGTATCCTTGCTTCATATTGATATTTTTCATTGGAAAAGGTTCCACCCATATTCATATAAAATCATTTAGTATCTAATAAAAATAAAAAACCTTCATGAATTCATTCCCTTATGAGACCTATTTGAATTAGAATAACTATTATAACCAATGGGTTCTAATATAATACCTACAGAATCATGAGAATGTGGGGAATTTTAGTGTAGAATAGATTATATTTTTTCTCATATTAACTCTCACTTATTGATTGATCATGTCTTCAAGTGGAAACATAAATTTCCAATATAATTTTACATTGTTTTAATCACAATAAATAAAATTCAAATATAAATAAATATAAATCCCTTGAACATAATGATATTTATTTATCCACACACACTCATATAATTATAATTAGAATGCACAAAAAAATTATAAGTGGACCGAAATGTACTGTATAATATTTCCGGTGGATAAAATATTTTCTTCATAGTCACTTTCTTTAATGTGACAATATCAACACAAGAATTTAGGTAAAACAGATTATCCTAGAGGTCACTCTCACAATTTTTTCTCAACGCACTACCTCATGGAAGTCTTTATTGCTTTATAATTGTTATAGTATCTCATTGGTTATCATATTATTCTATATCTTTTTGTAATAATAACTTGTAGATTTTATTTTTCTTCAAACTATAATTTTATCCTCTTCTCCAATATTATGTATCTTTGATCATGTATATAATTCTTTGAGAGTTCATAAATATATCCAACCATTGCATGAATTATATATTCAACATTATCAAAAGATACCCCATTCATAATAAGATACGATATAAATTTTCATACCTTCAAGTATTTATTATTGAGATAATAGTATATATATATATATATATCCTATATTCATTAAAATCATTTTAAATGAAATCTCCTCAAGATAATTTGTTCATTAATATCAATAAGATCAACAAGTATTACATTCATTTGGGAACACTCTTTTTAAGGTGTAATATCATTAGAACTTATTTTCTATAACTCATTAGGAACTTCATAATACTTTCTAATATAATCATCTACATTAGATTTAATGTATAATTACCTAACCGTAAGCATTATATAATCCTGAGTATTATGTAAAGAATTCATTTTCTTATAATTCTGCATATTTTAGGATTATATTTTTTTGATAGTAAGGAGATAAATCATAAATAATAAATCTATATATTATAAAGTGGAAAAATATTAATTTTATCATTTTACACACAATAAGAAACTTTTAAAATAATAAATTATTTCTTTTTTAGGAATAATATTCACAAGTTTTATATAGACTTCATTCTTTCCCTTACCATCCTTAACCCTATGAAAAAAATTTAAAATTGTGGTATATGAATAGAAAATATCAATAAGGGATTTGAAAATATGAAATTTGTTATTCCAGGGGAAAACCTAAAAACCCATGAAAAACAATTTCTCTAAAAGATAACATTTTACTGAAAATGGAAGCATTTTTCTCTAAAAAGTTATATTATCATACAATTAAAAATCAAAGCATTTGCATGAATACTCATTAGAAAACATATAAAATTTGTATTGGTATCATGTGTCATCATTTCCATAAAACCATTACTAAACCCTTATAATATTGAATAACCATTAGGCTAACTTTCAGTATAGTTCTTCAGAGGAAATAATCATTACCCCGTGAATTCGAGCAGTATCTTGGCAAAAACATCGATAGAAAATTAACTTTTTTTTCAAAATACTTTTAAGAAAAAATGTGATAAACTATAAGATGAAAACAATAATGGATATTATAAATCCATTTAAAAACAAATTAAATCTACCAGAAAAAATTTCCCTACCTAATTTTTAGGGGGATATATCTAACTTAAGTATCTGGATCATCCCTTAAGATGTATTAAAATTGGCATGCCGAAATTTCCAAAGTGTGAATGCACTCATATTCATTGATATAACCTTATTTTAATACCCATATCAACATAAGAACAATTTTATAAATCCAAATACAGTGATCACCATTGGTATTTACTCTTAACACACCTCCCAGCATCCAGTCAGATTCATCTTTTATAGCATTATTCACCAGAAGGGATTCATCGTTTTCCTCATCCGCGTACAAAAGAATCCATTGATATTTTTCATGAGCATCACTTCCCCATTTTTACAAACCATATGAATCATCCATGGGGTAAACACCCCCATAATCTGAATCCTCACACTGAAAAGATGTTTCAAGAGCCTTAGAATCACTGACCATCATATTTTCTTTCCAATTCTTGGCAGATATAGTTTCCCATGGTAGTGGTAAGTAAGAGTACCCCTTTCTCCCTTTTTGATTTCCTCTCTCATTCTTCAACATCCTAAGAATGGGAATCCTACCATCATCGAAATCCTCTATAGTATGAACTAAATAATTACCAGAAGACTCATCATTGGACTCATACCTATGGACCCCTTTCCCATCCATAGTAATATCTTAATTGTTTCCTGATCCTAAAATGGTTCTTCATTCATCAATCCTTCAAATAAAATTACATTTTCAATGACTGTCATCTCTTTTATTAGGATCAAACTCATCCTACTTATAGCCTTCACTAACTCACTACTACCTCTATTTGACCATTCCCAAGACACCCTCATGCCCTTTTCACTAACAAGACATCCCTAGCCTCCTCATTGCAATCTGACCACAAATCGATAGTTTGGGATAACTATAATATTTTGTCTCCAATACTTATTTCCACAACATTATCATGGCTCCCCATTGACCCTGGACGAATTCGAAAAATGGTGTGGGATTTATGGGAATCAAACCCATATCACCATGGTTGGTGAATCATTCTATATGTAATATTCATATGACCACCTCAAGAGATAAATTAGTATCTATCATTGAATTAAGGTTATTACGACCATGATGAAACCAAGTCATTTTCTATAGAAAACCATATCGGTATATTCTTGGAATCAAGGATACCCACATTAGTGCGGTCCTATAAATATCATAATTTAAAGTTTAATACGACTAAAGAGTCCATGGATGATTATTTTTGTTTAAATCATTCTTTGAGTGTGATATCCAATAGGGATGAAGCATCATTAAATTTCCAGGATGGAGTCGATAGATGCGGAAACCCATGACACAACTATGAAACTTTTGGACTAAGGGGTGTATGTGGGAAGGAAGGAAAACAATTGAGATCTAAAAATGGCAAGAATGTGGATATTTTATTTTATTCATGGGTATGTGATGTTCCCTCCCCCACTGAGGGGGAGGGGCCTTCCCAGAAGCCATATCCACATAGGGCATATGGAGGAGTGAATCGATAGATACATGCCACTATATAAATCTTTTCAAGGAACAACCATCTCAAAATATATATTGGATCTCCTGGAACTATCTTGGTCCATCTATAATGTATATAATTTAAAATTAATATGTTATGAATGGAAAATTTTAATGATATTACTTTCTATCATAAAACCCAAGAAAAACAATTTTTACACAAATAAAAAAATCATTCAAATTTCAAAATAACATTTTATTTTGAAAACCGATTTTCATTACCCAACATCTAGGGAAAAAGGATTTTGAGTATTTCATTGAATAAAAAATAAATTATTTTAATGAAATCCAATAATTAATTAATGGTTATTGTATTGGTAAAATTGGATGATTCCATATACGTCTAAAAAGAATATTCCTTTTGTCTTTCTATCTAAAAATTCTTTATAAAACACTAAAAAAACTACTTTTAGAATCCATTGAAAAATATTCAATATAAACATAAAATTTCAATTGTAAATATATTATTTCTATATGAAACATCAATTAAATAATTTTAAATATATGAACATGGAAGAAATATAATTTAAAAAAATTAGTCTATGAGGATTTTGTTAAAGAAATCCCCTTGTATAAAACCATATAATTTACTTTTTTTTAAAATGTACATAAATGGAAATATGGTAAAAAATAACATTAGTATATAGTAAATAATGAATAATAATTACCCAAAAACATTTATAATAATAAGGAAAAAGAAGAAAATTATTTATGAAATACGTGAATAAAATATTCATAGTTAGGTTTTGAGTTAATGTATTCCATACCTTGAGTCTGGCTTGTCATATAGGTCTCTTATCTTCCTAAAAAATAAAATAATTTCAATTATTTAAAAGTTTAATAATTTTTTTAATTTATTATTATTATTTTTTTATCTCTTACCATTCCATACAAAATTATTTAATCAATTCAATTCACTTTGGATGTTTTAGAAGAATTTGACTTATATATGAAAAATGAATTTAGTAGATTAAATATGGTTAAATAACAAAAAATACCATAATATAAAGAATAAATTTCAAGAAATAAATATAATTTTTTTCGTTAATTTATACTTTTAAAACCAATAATTGAATATCGTTATGAAAAATGAATACAGTCATAGAGACAGTAGGCCATATGTACATATATGTATCCTTTTATTTTTTCAACAATCACTATGAAAATAAGTGAAGTGTTTTATTATCATTATAGAAATATAATTATATCATAAAAACATATTATATAATTAAATATTCTCATATATATATCATCCATTTGATGTGGTTATGATAACTGAATCGCATCACTTTGTGAAAGTGGTCATCATCCTCTATGCAAAAACATTATTACCATTTTTCAATGAGTGTACATGTTAGAATACAAATAATATATTATCATTTAATAATGATTAATATGTCCTTGATATAATATGTAAATATTAAATACATCATCATAACCAATGTGAGAGGCGATGATAAAAATAGAATCACATCGGTTCGCGAGGAAATAGCCCACCTTATAGAAGAATGATGGTTGACCATCCCATTTTATGGTAGAGGTGATGGATATTTTTTATGATATTGAAACTATAAAAAAAATTTATATGTGATATAATCATGTTATTTTATCATCATGTTTGGAAAATATTTTACGATGGTCGAAAAAGTAACAAAACAAAAACACTTGGTTAAGAACAATACCTCTTCTTTAGACCACCTTTTTAGAACTACACCTAAATCCTTCCATGATTGGATTACTAATCAACATAATACCTATATAAAATAGGAATTGAATGATTTATGATATATTTTAAGTGATTTAATGAAATAATAATTCATTATAAGTGCGAATAAAAGAGGAGAGGATGTTTCATTTTTAAGTGAGAATGAGTGTCATTTTTGTGAATGCCCAAATATATTCAATAATTCGTAATCAATCTCAATCAAAGTCCATAAAAATAAAAAATAAAAAATCATTGTGTTTATAGAAGATTAGGTCAATAAACACCTCCATAAAAATATAGAATCAATTTTAAACAGGTTATTTCTTAACCACTATAGTCACTCACTTTTTCCATGTTAGTTTTCACCTATGGTAACTAGTTTTTCACTCTCTAGGGGTCAGGATAGATAATAAAAAAATGAAAAATTACAATAATTATACCATGTTTCATATTTAAAACATTTTCTAATCGCATTTAAGAATATGTGAGTTTTTTATATTTTAAATCATTTAATAAAATATTATATATTTAAAAAAATCAATAATATCAATTTTGAATGTACTGAGATAATGTTACATTTGAACATCCAGAAAAAGATTTACTTTAACAATATTGAATTAAAAATATTCTAACAAGTTAAAATTATATATAAAATACAAGTAACACACTAATAAATATAAATTATATTACTTTAATATTTTAAATATCATTTTTCCAGTTCATGATATAATTTTCACGTAATCATTGTGTAAGCTCTTATGGAAATTATTTCATCACCATAAAACAATCAATAAATTCCAATGATATAAAAATAATTTATCTTTTTAATGAATATTTATAGATTAAAATATATTATTTTATCCCCATCAAAATGTATTATATATATTAAAAGCAAAGATGTTTACTTTTTCAATTTTTAATTACTTAAAATTATTATATAGGTCATAATCATGGAATGTGGCCACAAGATAGAACATTTCCCAAACCAAGATGATATTGGATCAAATAATGAACAAAAATTTCATTTATAATGATTAATTATAAATTAAACACTTATCTCATTAGTTTAACAACCCCACCCCTATAAACCTTTTTCACCTAAATCATTGATTTTTTTAACAATCAATTGTTAACTAAAAATAATTTGACTCTATTATATTATATAAATTATTATTATTTAAAATATTAAATTTACATTAACAAATATAATAAAAATAAGTGATGTAATTTAATTTAAAATAACACCCACATACGTGATGAAAAAGTGGTTTTTGAATAAATGTATTTTTTAAGCATACAATGATATTACATTAACACATGGACAAGTAATCATAATTATATTAATTTAACTATATATATATATAATCAATAATTTGAATTTAAATACTTACAAATTAGTTTTTATTTCAATTAATTAAAATTTAGACATATTATCCACATTAAAACAGTTTTCAGAATGTTTTTTTTAATCCTCAAAATAGACATTTAATAAAAAATATATTAATTTATATTTAAAATTTAATTACATTTATTAAATATAACCACTGAAAAATATTTTATTTTATTTCAAATTTAGTTCATAATGTTACTTTTTAAATAATTAATTTTATTAAAATAAATTATCATCTTATAAAAATCATTATTTTTTCAATAATAACTGAAAAATAATTATTTTCCAAAAGATATAAAAAAAATTCCTAAAGTTTATTTTGAAATTATGATATAAAAAATTAGTTTCATTTTAAAAAATAAAATTTCAAAATATATTGAAATTAATGACCATATTTCTCTTAAAAATCAATAACAATCATTTAGGTTGAAATTTGTTTTTTGAAAAATAAAATTAGTTTTCAGAAAACTGATTGATTATTCACTACAAATTTATCTAGAAATTTATAATAAGAGGTATATATATTTCCTAATATAGATAATACTATTCATACCTAACAATTTAATGGTTATGTTGTAATGATCATATTTAAATAACAATATATCACGGTTCATTGAAGTTCGATGTTGTATATGTGGTGGAATATCTAACATGGTTTTTATTTAAAAAAATATAGCAATGTCAAATAATCCACCATTAATAAATTGAATCATGTGAATTTTATCATGGAAATTGTAATCAGTGGTGTCACATTTTAAAATACACTACTTAAAATTCCTCATCATAAAATATATTAATGAAACTTTTTCTTAATAATAGTGAAATGAAAATTCAAAGTCACCTGAAATAACACATAAATATTTTTCATAGTGGGAAATAATTTTTGGTAAGTGAAAATATGGATTTTTAAAGAATTTTCATTTATTATATAACATTACAATATGTTTGAGAGAGAGATCATGACCATCAATTTTTCTAATATCATTAACATTTTTATGTCAAGATCCTTTTCAAAAAGATGAGAAATTCTATTTCCATCTAGACCTATAACATAACAAATTGTATATACAAGTAAATAATAATTTCACCATTCAATAAATTTTCACCACATCCCCATATTTTTCAACAAGGGATGATTATTCACGATGATTTTTTTCTGGAAGAACTACAATTCAATTATAATGGAACTTAAAATTAAACAAATGGGTAAGAATCTATTCCACACATATTTAAATGTTAACTAAAACCAGGATTGTTACTATGAGGTATGATATTTCCCAAAATTATAAACACTCATATGGTGGAAAACCCTTTATTCTTCAACTCCTCAACAATAACACACAATGTATATCATAGATCATTCAATAAAAAATATGTTTAAAATTCATAAACAATTTCTGGAAAAAGGTTGAAACATAAAAATCATAAGGTTTTTATCCCATATTCCAATTATAATAAATTAAAATTTATATATGAATAACCTTAATCCCATTAAATGTAATATTCTAAAAAAATTATATTCTCTAATAACATTATCTTCATGATATACAAACAATTTCAATTAATAACATGAATCACCACAAAGACATTGTGAAAATATATAATCATTCAAAAGACATTTCAACCTATATTACTCAAATAAAATCCCATAATATTAGGTCTTTTTAATCGTATATGGTTCCCAAGATCATGATATTTTTCAAACAAACATTATTCACCTCATCAGAAAATCAATTTTCAATCCCATGGGATTTTATATGATAAAAAATTTGTTTTGAATATCAAAAAAATCATTTTATTTTAGGTAATTTATGTGAAAAAATAATTTCTCTCTCTCCCTAACATCACCTCTAGTAGTGGTAGGAACTAAGGCCTTTGTGGCCTATTATGGTGGGTCTAATCATCATGGCCTTTTCAGATTTGACGGTTTGTCGACCATCTTTTGGGGTGTCATTTTTCTAAAACCAAAATAATATAATTCTTATCAATTTGAAAACTATAGTGATAAAATCTTGAAAAATATCCATAATCATTAAATATCATATATCCCATAAGGGTTATTAATATCATTAGACTTATAGATAAAAATGAAACAACGAATTATTTCTCAAAAAAATCTTCTCACATGTTAAACATAAGGGTCACAAATACCTTAATAAATATCTCTAAAAGTATTTCCATAACATAAAACCTTAGAAAGGGGTATCTAATCCATTGAAATTATGATCAACTATAAATAAACCACTATATGATAACTCTTAAATACCAATATTTAGGTACTTTAATCATTCAATTTTTTTCATAATCCATTAACTATTCCATTCTATTTTATTTCATAATATATACTTCCTAAAAAATATATATTAATAATTTCCAATGTTTAAATAATTTAAAAATATAAACCTATATATAATCCATGAATTTCATATTTGATTTTCATTATCTTCATCAGTAACCTTAATGGAATGGGGTGTTTTGAGACATTTTTCATCACAATCCTTCTAATATTTTTCTAGAGTTATCACACTAGGAAATAGATTTTCATAAAGGTAAATCTACCAACATTTAATAAACTCAATTTATTTATACGGAATAATATTATTCCTCTTTTTTGTATTAACTAAGTTCTTTAATTTTTATCATTTGTGGATTATCTCATTGTTACCTCCATTAGAACATACAAAACATCTTATCATTATATTAAGACACATTTATGGTTGTTTCTTCCATCATTCATGACATATTATTCATTTAATATTCTTAATCTTATGATAATCAACTAAAATTTGACAGATCATCATTTCTCTCTTACATGGTTTGTTGTTAATATAAATTATGTTCATATGGTTAATAATAATATGTGATAGTTGGTTCGGAATGACAAAAACATTTTTTATTATATATATCATTCCATTTCATTTCTCATTTATACAACCATTGGATTTTCCTTCAAAAACAATATTAATTTGGTTCCTACTCGATCTATTGTTTTAATAAAAAAAGGTTAGTGTGATTTTATCAAATTAACTATAGTAAACCATATTATGTGGCAGATAAATACTAAGACATTATTAACTGTGAAATCCCCCATTAAACTCTTTCTATTTATCCAAAATTAACATAATTTCCATTCACTAACTAACCTATTTTTTATGGGGTATTTTTAACTTAATATCATATTTTATATGAAACTCCAATGTTATTTATAATAATCCTCCAATTCCGACAATAATGACGTAGCATTAATCATTTCATAATATTCAGTTTTATGTGAGGAATTAGTTTTCTTATTTTGGAGGATATTTGTTGGTTTACTATTTTAAATAATTAGTTCATAAATGATTTTGAACATAATAATATATTAAGAAGTCGAAAATTATGATTAGTATCCATTTTTCCATTGCATAAAATTTGAACAATAAGATAATATTTCTTTCATTAAAAATATTCAAAACGTCCAACATTACTTAAATATTTCCCTTACTAATTTGCACCCTGATGGATAACAATTTTAAAATGTAGGATGAACAACGAAATATAAATAATTGTAATAAAAATAATATATTAATTAGTTTAGAAAAAATCATGAATTCCCCTGAAAAACCTTTTCATAAAACCATAACTATTTAACATGAAGTGATTCATTTTTACTTTAAAATTATCTTTACCATACCTTTTAAAACAAACATATTTCAATCAAAAGTCATTATCAAACAAATAAAAGTCATGTAGGTTCCATGTAACATCATATTAATATAACCCTTATAATAATCTTACAAATTATAATTACCACACAACCGAATTAAAATATAATTTTCTAGAAAACATAATTGTACACCAATTCATTGGTGGGATATCTACGGGATCCTACTAAATAATCTATGTCAGGTTCACCCAGAGAAATCTAGGTGCACCCATCATAAACAAATTTCCAAGCACAATATCATGAATGAAAAAATTTAATCAGTAACTTTTCACCACAAAATAAAATAAAAAATACTTTAACCTCATATTTAAAACAATATTGGATATCAAAATACCCTTTTCATTAAGAAACCAATTCTCAATACTGGAAAAATAGAAAAACAGAAAGTGGGGTTTTCTCATTATAGAACATGAATTACTATATGAGAATAAAAAATTAAAATAATAGTTATGGTGGCTATAAAAGTAATTAATGATGTACACATGAAAAAATAATGTTCCCTTTTTCTTTTTGTCAAAACGACTTTTACAAAACACATAAAATGATTCCTTTTGAAAATTATTGAAATAAATAAAAATACAAATAAATTCTCATTGTAAGTAATTTATTTTCATAGAAACCATCCAAAAAATAATTTTAAAAATACTTAAATGGAAGAAAAAGTGATGAAAAATAATTCATTAAAATAATATTTAAGGAAAAAAATTGCTCATCTGTAAAACCTTGTTAATATTATTTAAAATAAAACATTTTATATTTTGTAAAATATGGTAAAAAATTAAATTTAACATACATTTATAGTAAATAATATTTTTCATGAATCATTTTTTAGAACCTAGATATTGTAAGGATATATGTAGAAAATAAATCATTAAAACATATAAAATGTGGTTTCCAGAAAAAGTGTCTTCTACCTTGAGTATTACTCTTCATATAGGTTCTTTATCATCACGTATAATAATGTCATATTTATTATTTAACATGTTATTAATGTTTTTAATGTTTATTATTCTTATAAATTTATCTCTTACCATGATAAAAAAATTGAGTTAATCCTATATGTTTATATCAGATAATATGACGACATTTGGATTAAATGTCAAAAATAACATAGATAGGTTAACTATGATTAATGTTTTAATTATTCCACCATTTAAAAAATAATCAACCATACATAATTATAATATTTATACATCTATTATACATTAAAAACCAATCATGAAATATGGTTATGAAAAATGAACTATATTACAATTTCGGAGATGATATGTCGTATGTACGCATGAGTAAAATTTCAATTTTTCAATGATCATTATGGAAAAAATATAAGTATTATATTTTATTAAAAAAATTATAAATACATTATAAATACAAAATTATTACATTAAATATACTTATATTTTTCATCAATGTGACGTGGTGACAAAAAATAATTCATATCGCTTCGTGGATGTGGTAATTCAAAAATACGCCGGAACACCATAATCAAATTTTAGTGATTCAAAATTTAAGAAACCAAATTGTATTTTATTACGTAAACATGATTAATATGTAATTAATGTAATATATAAATATTAATTCAATCATTATTACCACCCATGAGAGGTGATGACGCAAAATGAATTACATCAGTTCGTGATTCAGTAGTCTTTCAGTCACGCAAATAGTTGTTTTGTCTTCCATTTCATGTAAGATAATATGGATATTGGTTATTAAATTAACAAAATAAAATTTCATTATATTGTGGATAATTATTTTCTTATATAATTATGGTTGAATAATATTTTAAGGAAGTGGAGGAACAATAAAAAACCCTCAATTAAAAATGCTACTTCTTCTTCGAGATTCCTCTTTAGGATTATAAATAATTCCTTCCTATATTGGATTTATAATCAAGATAAAATATATAGTAAAAGGGTCGGTAATTAAGGATGATATGTAATGTCTTATAAGTTTGATGTAATTTTTTTATATGGAATTATTTCAAGACTGTGAAATTTTACAGCACGTGATTCTGAGGTTCAGATAGCCCGGAATGGAATTTTGAACATTTTTAAGGTGCGTTCAGTAAATGTGTAAGTGTGATTTTCTATCTTTTGAACTGTCACTCGAATTGAAATTCTGAGGGAATCGTTGAAATCATAATGTTGGGATTCTCTTAGAAATGACATAACTTTGGCTGGCAATGGCCTAATAGAAAAGTTATTTGTCAAAATTTTTGAGACAAATAATAAAATAATTTAAAGGAATTATTTTTTTTTCTTTCCCACATTTGAGTGTCGGATGGTGACGTTGAAGGGAGGAATTGATACACATCAATGGGGTTCATTAATGGCTCGTCAAAATCTTAGTGTAATTATGCTTTAATGATGTGTAACAACGACGTTGTTTCTTAATTAATACAGTGTAACGACGCGACCTCACATCATAATGGGACGATACGACGTGCTCTTATTTATATATCGATGCATTGAAGAAATATGGATGAATAATTTGGAGTATTCTTTGGAAACCCTCTGACGGAAATCCACCCCAGTGAAGAATGATGAACTCCAGAAGAACTTCATCATCTTCGAGGCCTTTTGAGGATCAAATCTGGGAAGTGACATCGACCTCTTAATCCCTTGAAGAAGAATGCGTGATAACGAAAATAAAAAAGGTAGGGGTTTTTTATTTTTCTTCTGAGTTTACCTATTCTCATTTTAAAATAACGTATTTGTTTTAACCCACAAATAGGTTAATCTACGGACCATGCGTTCTTGTTGGAGGGTGAATTCATTGGGGTTTCTTCATATGAGATTTAATTATCTTTGTTGTTTGAAATAAAATCTATTTTCCTCCTATGTTTTGTAAACATCTAACATGGAGGTAGCGGGTCAACACGAATAAAACATGTGCTCCACCGATGTGGGTTTTCTTCATTCAAAAAATCATGAATCGATGGCAAGGAAGATTTGAGAACTTCACGGTGAAGAGAATGTACCGCAGAGAATGAAGCAGCAAGCGGCATGAAGAACAGACCAATGGTGCGAGCCTATTGGTGCGAGGATGAATATGTCGGTGCACTATGGGTAGCGGCACCATCAATTTCTGTAGGTGTCCTGTAGTGGCGACTGTGGGTGGGTGGCAGTGTTCGACGATGGCATGCTAGAGGAACGGTCACGACACCGCGGAAGAATCCACTGGCAGAGCTAGTGGCGGACGTGGTCGCTCGACCGCATCAAAGGCCCGTGGATGCCGAACTGAGCCATGTCCCATGCGATGGGCCATGGTTGCTTGACCAAAGTAGAGGAGGCGACCCATGTGGTGATGGCGACAAATGGATGCGGCTCCCGGCTGCGTCCGATGACGTGGACCATTCTGTCTCATGCGGATCGAGCAGGCCGATCATGCTGCTCAACTGGCTAGACTCGATCCCAGTGGGCTATATAGTGATTTCGGGATGTACCCACACCCAGCGGGCCATACCCACACCGGAAGGCTAATCCAGATATGATCGGGTCAATGGGTGACCTGACCGCTGGACCCTCGGCCAAATCAGGCTGGGTCCAGCGAGGCTTATTGGTCCTATCCCACTGGAAATGACAAACCAGAATGACGTCGACCTTTACTAGGTCAGGTCGAGTCTATCTAAATCATCAGGGGTATGTGGAATCCCCGGGCTGGGTTAGTCGGGTCAGTCTTACTAGGCCCCATCACAACCGGTCCCCTGGATGCCAGAATGCTTATATCATACAAACCAAATGTCTGATTGACGGGATGTTTACGACATTTGGACCCTCTCTAGGAGGAAGATCTTTTGGGATGTTTTGTGGTGGCTTTCATGTATGTTGAGATTTGACGAATGGATTGAGGATCTGTTCTCCCATGCGCACTACATGCAAAACCCTGTGGCTGGATGAGACCTGAAGACTCGTGACTTTCAACTCTATGTGACATCATGGCCCAGTGGAAGCGACTTTGTGTGACCTAGCATGACCATGGTGGGGAGAAGTTCTATGTGACTCGTTAGACCCATGACAATCGACAGGAGGAGTACCTTAGCAGGCCATGGTGGGGAGCAGTTCTGTGTCACCCAAAAAAGCCATGTTATGTGATGGGGAGGGGAACCAAAGTAGTTCAAGGTTGGTGGAAAGAAGCTCTTTGTGACCAGAAAGACCCAATGTACTCGATAGATAATGAGTTCTCCAGCAGCTGAGGAGTTGGATGTTTGTGACTGTTGATGATACTGTTACTACCCTAGAATATAATTAGTGTGAGTTGTCTTGTGTTCCGTGCTTCACGTTGAGGAATTGTTGTGTGTTATTTCCTTTTTGTTTCGAGGACCCTACTGAGTACTGTGTTACTCACCCCTACATGGGCTTTTCCCACACGTGTTGTGTCTGGATCATATAACTAAAATTTCTATAGGGGTGCTCAGGGAGACAGGACTGACGGACGCTACGATGGTGGAATTTGTGTCCTAGGATGAGGCGGGGCCCAGTAGGACTGGGCCGACATGAGATACAACATCGACTTCTAGTAGCTTCACTACTATCGTGAGAAGGTGGGGTTCACCATAGAAGGCCATCAGAGATTCCTTTTTGTACTTGCTATTTTCAGTTCCTTGTTGGGTTTGTATTCGGGACCACTTAATTTTTGTTTTACTTGAACTCATAAATGTCTTAGTGGTACTTATTTAGCCTTTTCTAGTGTGTTGGGATGTGGTTGGGTGTGTGTTCGCACGTACTGGTACTTAGTAAAATGTCTCCCACTTGTAGGATGACGCCTTCGGTGCTAGTCCCCATCCCCTGGACTTTGGGAGGCGGGCTTGGGGTAGCCATGGAACGAGCCCCAGGGTAAAGTTCATGACAAAGTGGTATCATATGGAGGTGAGTTACTCCTCAAATATCAGGAGTCTGATGTTTTGTTTTGGGGAAAATTTTTAAGTGTCATGAGTTCAAGTTTCAGATTCAGGGAGTCCAGTGTTGGTGCGGTGACCGACGTATCCACACACTCATACCATGAATTCTGTTTTTGGATCAATACATGAAAACACTGGTTTCATAAGTGGCTCGTTATTTTTGAATATGATTCATCTAACCAGGTACAACTTTCTTACCGTGGTACATATTGATCTATCTCAGCATGCATCCACATGGATGACTAGCTAGGATCTGATACGAGGTAATGCGGACATGCCGCCTAGAAATGAGGAATTCATTCAGGGACCAATTCTAGAGATGGTTCCACTGGGTGGTGCACTAGTGTTACCACCACCTGATGTTCTACATCTACTGTCGGCAGTTCCGTTAGATGATGTTCGTAGGCTCAGTACTCTACATGAGTTTCAGAGAAAGAGACCTCCCATGTTCTGGAGTGAGATGGATCTTCAATTTTTTGATGACTATGTGGTGGATATGACAAGGCTGTTCTTCATAGTGAGGAAACTACTTGACCAAATGGAAATCATGGCAGTGATACTTCTATAGGGTTCGACACAGAGATGGTGGAGTTTCACAATCCAGACTCATGGTGATGCCACCCTCACTTGGGTTGACTTCGAGAGGGTTTTCTGGGAGGAGTTTTTTCGGCGACCTTACACTCTGTGCGCATCTAGGAGTTTCTTTACCTATAATAGGAATGAATTTTGAGGGTCAAGTACTGGTTATGGTTCACTGAGATTTACCTCTACTCTAAAATATGGTGTGAGACCCTTTCTTCAAGGCTCTAACCTTTGAGCAGGGTCTCAGGCGAGAGATGAGGGCTTCAGTGGTGTATCTAATCATCCCTACTCAGGCCGGGGTGCTCAATTGAACCCTTCTGATAGAGAGTTTCTTGGCGGATCATTCAACCACAACTAGAGTTACTAGTATACCCCAAGAGGTGGAGTCTTCGTAAGGCTTCAGACAGTAGTCACGTGAGTCCAAGAAGGATAAGTCATTCATAGGATTACCCTAGGACTCAGGGTCAGTGGTGCGGGGCTCCCAGTACATAGGGAGCCGACATGGAGCCAGGAAGTGCTACACGTTTGTTGGGAAAGGACACATGACACGTGACTACCCGTACCACCATACAAATGTCTGGCAGTTGGTTGAGGGGCCATTGAGACAGTGACATCGGTTTGAGCTAGGAGGTCTGCATGGCGGTAGACGTGGCAGGGGAGCTGGCCAATCATCATGTGGTGATTGATGGGTTGAGATGTTGTCTCTACCACCCCCAGGTGGTCCACCTTAACCTTAGGGAGCTGGTGGACATGAGCAAGCTCAGCTCCAAACAACAAAGGATTTTGACCATGATTCCCTAGATATGATCTGAGGATTAATGATCTATTCGACCATCTGAAGGGGGCGAAGTGGTTCTCAATGATGGACCTTAGATAAGGCTACCACCAGCTTTGGGTACGAGATGAGGATATACTGGAGACAACCTTCAGGTTCCGTTATAACCACTACGAGTTCCTGGTGATGCCTATCTATGTGACTAATTCCCCAAAAGTGTTCATAAGACTCATGAATAGTATCTTCTAGCCGTATGTTTACCAGTTCATTGTGGTCTTCATCAATGAAATCTTTGTGTCTTCGGCGTGGGAGGAGAGACACACTACATGCCTATAGATAGTCTCGGATACACTCTGAGAGCACTAGCTTTATGGTAATCTCTCAAAGATTCATTTTTGGATATGAATGTTACACTTTCAGGGACATGTCATCTTGGAGGCTGGAGTTTCATTAGATATAGCATAGATAGAGTCATTGCTTTCTTGGGAGCCGCCCATGAGTGTGGATGAGGTCTAGAGCTTCTTGGGGATGGATGGTTACTATCGTAGGTTCGTGCATGACGTTTCTAGAGTAGCATCACCCTTTTTAGCTTTGACATGGAAGGGACAACCATTCATGTGGGAAAAAAATTTGAGAAGAGTTTAAAGGAGATGAGGCTGAGCTTGACTAGTTCCACCATCTTGAGACTACCAGAGGAGGTCATGTGGTATATAGTTCACTACGATGCATTAGGGACCAGACTAGGTTGTGTCTTGATGCAGGATTGATCGTTGATTGCCTACAGCTCATGACAGTTAATGTAGCATGAGAATAACTACATGACCCATGACCTAGAGATAGAATCAGTGGTCTTTACCTTGATGATGTGGAAACAATACTTAATGGTAAAGTGGTTTAATGTTTACTCACAACAAAATAGTCTTAGGAATATCTTCTCCCAGAAAGACATGAACCTGAGATCGATGTGGTTGATAGAGTTCCTCCATGACTATGATTTTGAGATAGTATATACTCTTAGAAATAGGAATGTGGTGAAACACATAGTTAATAAGAGGATCGAATTGCAGCTACTGAGTTAGGTGACCTAGTAGTTAGTCGTGATGTAGATATACCTCGTGGATGATGGTGAAGTTGATTACCTTTAGTCGATGGCTGTTAATCCTACACTCATATAGCGAGTCAGGGAGGCACATCTGAGGGATGTTGACTGCGAGGCTCCACCTACTCAGATACCCTCAGGATAGCCTCATAATGTATTTTCAATTGGTGGGGAGCATGTCATTCATTTTAGAGAGAGAATCTTAGTATCAGTGGTTTTGTGGGAGGAGTTATTGAGGGAGTTATATACTTCTACATTGGTGGTACATCCAAGAGTGGAAAAGATATACCAGGACATCCCGTGTCATACTAGTGGAAAGGGATGAAGAAAGTAGTGGATGAGTCCATTTTACGATGCCTCACTTGTCAACAATTGAATCTCGAGAACCATGTTCTGGTAGGCTTGACTTAGCCACTCGAGGTACATAATTAAAAATGGGATGGTATATCGATGGACATCGTGATGGGATTACCATGTACTTATAGAGGTCATGATTCTATTTCGGTGATCATTGAATGAGTCCCCAACTCGGCTCACATACTACCCACTTGAGAGTATGGAATGGTAGAGGGCTTGAGATGCCTATATGTCTAGGAGATAATTCCGCTTAACATGGTGTCTTCGATGATCATATCATACAGAGATGAAATATTTACGTCTCGGTAGATGAAGTGACTAAAGGATCCATTCAGGATATTACTTCACTTGAGAACAGCTTTACATCCCTATTCGGATGATCATATAGAGCGGACCATATAGACCATGGAGGGCTTGATTCATGCTTGTGTTATTGAATTTGGTCATAGTTCCGAGGACCACCTATCACGTGTGGAGTTTTCATACAGCAATAGATAAAACACTACCATTGGAATGGCATTGTTTGATGCCTTGTACTGGTGGCCTTGAAGATCACCCTTATGCTAGACTTACCCAGGGGAGTCTGCACTCATAGGTCCAGAGTTGTTACGGGCTGCCACTGAGAAGGTGCAGATCATCTAGGAGAGGATGAGCACTTCACAGATCAGGTATAAGTCTTATGAAGACAAGAGACAGAGACCCTTGGAGTTCATGGAGGGAGATCATGTGTTCCTTCGGGTCTCATCTCGATGAGGATAACAGAGATTTGGATGGGGCGGTAAGCTATCTCTAAGCTCCATCAGTCCATTTCAAATCCTGAGAAGAGTTGGTGAGTCAGCAAATCTGCTAGATCTTCCCTTATAGATGCAGTGAGTTCATGATTCATTCCATGTGTCATAGGTGAGGAGGTACGTGCATGATCCATCACATATCATTGATTTGGGTGAGCTGGACATTGACGATGTGGAGACCTTTGAAGAGTTCCTAGTAGAGATAGAGGATCGACTGGAGTCTATCCTATTGGAAAATAGATTCTTATAATGCACGTATTATGGCGTCACATGAATATCTAGGAGATCACATATGAGCAGGAGGCTCAGATTCATGCTCTATAACCCGATCATTTTGTTTATTTGTTGTTTTGGCTTTCGAGGACGTAAATCCATAAGGTGGGGAGTATGTAACATCTCGGAATATCCATGTAATTTTTTTTATATGGAAGTATTTTGAGAACATGGAATTAAATAGAATGTGATTCCAAGATCCAGACTGCCCAAAATGGAATTATGAACTTTTTTATGGTATGTTCAGTAAAAATGGGAGCGTGATTTTGTATTTTTTGAACTGCTTCTCAGATTGAAAATCAGGACACACCATTGAATTCAGAACACTGGGATTCACCTAAAATGATATAATTTCAGTACAAAAGGGCTGAGTGGAAAATTTATTTTTCAGACATTATGTGAAAAATAATAAAATAAATAAAAATAATTATTTTATTTACATTATCACTTTTGAGTGGCAGACGACGATGTCCCGGGGTGGCGTTAGGGCATCAATGTTATTCATCACTAAGGATCATTAATTTCTCATTAGTCTCTCAAAGTAATGAATCTTTAATGACATGTAAGGACGATGATGTTTCTTAAATAAAACAGCGTAACAATGTGACATCTCATCATAATGGGAACGTTGTGATGTGCTCCTCTTTATAGATCCACGTGCACAGAAAATACAGATTAAAAATTCGGATGATTCTCTAGTGAACCTCAGATGTACTTCCACCCCAATGATGAATGATGAACAATGGCAGAACATTATCATCTTCGACACCTTTCGTAGATCGGATCTATGAATCAACTCAACGTCTTAATCACACTAGGACTAATGTGCGGCAACAGATGTCATAAGAGGTTGGGTTTTCTATTTTTTTAAATTTTCCTCGTTATTTAATCAATATTATGAATGTGGACTAACCCATGAACATGTTAATATACAGACTATGTGTTCTTGTGGGAGGGTGACTTATTTGGGGTATTTTTATTTGGTATTGAATTATCTTTTTTGTTCGAATTAAAATCCTTGGACATCTCATGTTTTGTAAACTTATAACATGGAGGGTGCAGGTCGACAATAATATGTCCTGAGCCCCTCTGCCATGGTTGTTATTCATGGCCAACCTCTTGAATTAATGACAAGGAAGATTTGAGACATTCGTCATGGAGAAAATGTTCCCCGAAGAATGTATGCACAAGTGGCACAAAGAATGGACCATCGGTGTAGACCCTCTAGTCTAGGGAATAATCCACTGGTGCGCCGAAAACTATCGGAGGTGGCCAGTGGTGGTGGTCGTGGGTGGGTGGTGGCGCTCCACGATGGAATGTCAGATTAAGGTCCACGGAAGAATCCTCCAGCTGAGCTAGCGGCTGGAGGGGGAAGATAAGGTCACTCAACCGCATGGGAGGCCTGTAGAGGCACCACCGAGTCGCATCTCGTGCGACGGGCCGCGGTATCTTAACCGCGACTGGGGAGGCCGAACCAAACCGACCTTGACCCATACCAAGCCAGTTCTAGTCTATCTATATGAACTAGGGTATGTGGAGCCCTGAAACCGGGTTGGTCGGGTCGGTCCGGCTAGGTCGAACCAGGCCTTGTTGTAACCGGTCCCTTTGTTAATAAAATACCAGTATCATGCTAACTACTCATCCGATTGATGAGACATTTAAAAAATTGGGACCCCCTCAAGGATGTAGTTATTTTGGAATGCTTTTTGGTGACTTTCATGGATGTTGAGATGCAAAAAATTGCTTGAGGAGCAGTTCTCCCAAGTGCACTAGCTACGGAACCCTACTACTGGTTAAGACCTGAAGACTATTGAGTTTCAACTCTATGTGAATCAATGGACCAGGGGGAAGTAGATCTATATGACTCGGAAGACCAACAATGCAGAGCGGTTCTGTGTGACCTGTCAGACCAATGGTACTCGATAGGAGGAGTACCTCAGTGGGCTATCATAGGGAGCGGCTCGTTGTGACCCTGCAGACCCACAATACACAATGGGGAGGGGTACCTAAGTAGTTCAAGGTTATTAGTAAATGGCTCTGTGTGACCTGTTAGTCCCACTATACTCGATAGTGGAGGAGTTTATCCAATGGTTGAGGAGTTAAACTTTTTTGTCTAACGATGCTAATGTTACTACCCTAGAATATACATAGTGTGAGTTGCCTTGTGTTTCATGCTTCACATTGAAGAATTGTTGTGTTTTCTTTCCTTTTTGTTTCAATTTCCTTACTAAGTACTATGTTACTCACCCCAACATGGGATTTTCCCACACATGTTGTGTCTAGTGTAGACGGCCTACATTTCAACAGGGGTGCTCTGGGAGACGGGACTAACGAACGCTATGAGAGTGGATTTGGTGGCCTAGGACCTGGAAGGGCCCATTAAGACTGTGAAAACATGACGTACTACATAGACTTCCAGTATCTTAACTACTCTCATGATTAGGTGGGGTTTACTATAGATGGCCATCAGAGTTTCCTTTTTGTACTTGTTGTTTTTAGTTCATTGTTGGGTTTGTATTCTGGATCACTTACTTTCAGTTGTACATGTAGTCATATTTGTTTTAGTGGATCTTTTTCCCCATTTCCAGTGCATTGGGATGTGTTTGGGTGTGCGTGTTCATGTGTAGGTACTTAGAAAAATGCCTCCCACTTACAAGTTGATGCCTTTGACAATAGTCGCCAGCCCCTGGCCTTGAGGAGGCGGGGTTGAGGTAGTAACGACATGGGGCCCTGGGGGACGGGTCATGTCATGATATTTTTGTAGGTATGGGATGATAAAAAAGGATTTTTACATGCGATTGAAAATGTAGAGTAGGTTCCCTTTTATAACATAAAATGAGTCTCATTTTTGTAAATACCCAAGAATTTTCAATAATGTGGTTTCACCCTCAATCTAAGTGGCACAAAAACTAAATAATAATGTATTTTAAGTAATAAAAGTTATTTATAAACCACAATAAAAAATGAAACAATTTTTTAATATTTTATTTATTAACCCCAATGTTAGAACCTTAAAAGTATTAGTTTTCAGTTATGGTTACTAGTTTATTTACCCATTAGTGGCCAATATAATAACTATAAAATTAAAATTGTAACATAATTTTTCCATGGTTTATATATTTAACCATACCTTAATAATTGAAATAAATATATTATTTTTTTGTAATTTTAAATCATTTAATAATGTATTATATTTTTTAAAATATCATTATTATCAATTTTGAAATTATTCATTTAATTTGAATTTTAAAACATCACGAGAAAGTTTAATTTCTATCCTATTCAATTTAAACATATATAAAATGTTATAATTTTTTAAAAATATATGGAATATATGAATTCATTCAATTATTTTAATTTTATTATTTTTAAAATCCTTTTCTATTTTTCAATTAATTTTATAATTACTTTGTCCTCATTACTTAAGCTCTTATAAAAATTGTTCTATCACCAAAAAATAAAATAAAATTAGGATGAAATAAATTATCATTAAAATAAATATTTAAAATAGAACATCAGTTGTTTTTCTCCACCTCAAAAAGTATGATAGATAATAAAAGTAATGAACATTTTATTATAATTTTCATTACATAAATTATTATACATATCATAATAAATTAATATGGCTTCAAAATGAAAACATTAAAATAAATAGATGATATTGGGGAGAAATATGTCTATATAATAGAATCTAGACAAGTGTTTTAGTCATTTTAACTGTTATCGTTTTAGTCTAACACCCATGTTAAACCCTTTTTCACCATAACCACGATAAAATATTTTCACTGTTTTTAATAGTCATTATCACTAAAGAGTCAGTTAAACCTAATATATAATATAAATTATGATGTTTTTAAATAAGGAGACCATTATATCAAATTAAATTATCATAATTGGTAGAATATAATTTAAAATTATACACTCAAATGTGATAAAAAACTTGTTTGTCTTGAAATGTATTTTCTATTCATTAGAAGATATTATATTAAAAATATGACTAGTATTCATCATTATAAGAAATTAAATTAATATTTACATATTTAGAATATATAAATTCCATTTAAATAATTCATCATTACATGTTATTTTAAATTAATAAAATGTATAAACTCTATGCATTGTAAAAGTGTTTCCTAATTTTAGGCCTACAACAAAAATTATACTAAAATAAAGTATAAAATAATTAAAAATTTATTTTTTTATTAAATATAATCATTGAATAATTATATTAAATTAAATGAAAATCTTATTAATGCAGGAAAAGTTAAATTATTTAATTTTTGGAAAATAAGCTATCATATTTGAAAAATAGTTTTGTATCAGTACTCTCTAAAAAATCAATATTTTCTAAAAAATCCAAAAAATTTAACCTATGTTAATTTTTATATGAAGATTTAAAAACTTATACTTATTTTATAAAATAAATTTTCTAAAACACAATTAAAATAGTTATCATGTTTTCTGAAAATATTAATTAAATTAATTTTTTAAGAAGACATATTTTCAAAGAACCAAATTAATTTAATAAAAATTATTAATTATTTATTAATAATTTATCAATAAATATATTTTAGTAGGAAATTTATATATATATATTTCATAAAATATTTATTACTAGTCATAAAAATCAATATATTTACTATGTTTTAATGGTCAGATTTAAATAATAATATTTCATTGTTTGTATATGTATGAATTGAATATATAATACACTATCTAAAATATTTTTATTTTTATAATATATTTAGGTGAAACAAAATGGCCTGATACAAGACCTCATAACATACTTTTTCATCTTGATTTCAAAGTGTAATTTCTAAAAAAACATTTCCCATCATGTTCATAGGATAATATTTTTAAATTACATATTCTACTCGCCTTACTAGATTCAAAAATTATTAAATTTGAAAGAAATTTTACGGGGTCTCCCACCATTGAAATGAGGAGTAATAAAAATAGTTGTGTCATAAGATTGAAATTGAGCAAATGATGATTAAGAAAGGATAATATGGTGTTTATCACAAATAAGAGAGTCACATCCACTGTAAAGGTTATTAGTCTATCCACAATTGACAAAACTCCTAGTATAGGTTGAATCAACTCCAAATAATATAATTTTAGTGATAAATCATAGATCAATTTACATACATTAGAAGAAAAAAATAGTTTCAACATTGATATAAGCAAAGTTTTTCAGATAAAAAACAATGTTGAAATCCCCAAGAAAAATATTATTATAGCTAAAATCTAGGGATATTTGATAAATCTCATATAAAATATCCACTTTGTAGTATAAAATTTATGTTTGTAATTAAAATAAATAATTTAATCAAATTTACTAAAATGATGGAATGATGTAATATGATGTTCCTCTAATATAAAATTAGATGTTATAAACTCTTTCTATAACCAAATTCATAATTTTTTCATGAAAAAAACCAATAATTAATTAAAAATAATAATAAATTCAATTATTCTAGTAGATAACTAATAAAATTCAATTGGATCATTGTTATAAAATAAAAAATGTAGTTGGATTGGAAATTTTAATTTTATTTAAATTTAATTTTACTGATAAAGTGGGAAACCAAGATAGTCCAGTTTCAAGGATCAGTCAGTACCAAAGGGAAACCCATAATCATTAAAAAATTAAAAATGATTAGAATCACCTACCTGGTATACTCCAGATTGATTTTCATTAAATTTCATACCTCGGTCTTCATGAATTATTCCTTCAAATTGAGTGACCATCTTGTCCCAAATCTCAATGTAATCATTCAAATTTACCTTCCATTTATTTATTCCTAGGATAAAAATCATCTCATGCTGATAGTTCCAGGACCATTCATCCTTTATAATAACAATTCAAACCTCTCATTATAGTTTTTATGCAAAATAATCCCTTGGGAAATTATTTTAAATAGTACTTTCCTGTATTTTTTCATATAATAGAGAAATATATCTACGTATGTCTCATGATCTCAGTCTTCCCTTCCTGACACATCACCTTAAAAATGATAATTAATGTCTCCATTATTTTCCTTTATCTTTCCACAACTATGATCCAACCCCACATTGCATTCTTGGGCTTGATGTATTGGTTCACATTATGTAACCTTGGCCTTTCTAGAAGATCATGATGCATCATATTTGTAATATAAGAGTATCCTATCCTCCCTCATGTTTTCTTCCCTTTAACCACAATGAATCCTACCACACCACAATGACCCTTCCTTCCCATATTCTGCATTGTGATGTAAATAGTTCAAACTCTCGATCTCTCCATATTACTAATATATATGTTTAAGAAAATCTCATAATTATAATCAACCTATATGATAAATGAGTCGATAAAGGGGTAATCCTCTAAAAATCAGCATCTTTTATTATCTAAATTAAAAATATACAAGGAAAGGAAGTAACATTAGGTTCATATATAACATTTCTAAAATATTAAAATCATTTTGATGAAGAAATTCCACTAGTTTGGTCATTATTAGAGGTGTTTACTATTGTATCATACTTATTCCCTTTCAACTTTATTTATTTCTTTATCTAGAATAAAACTATAATGTTTCTAAAATTCCCCTCTATAAAATTCATCATCAAATTCATAAAATCAATTAGGCTAAGATGATTTACCATAATAAATTATATTATAGTTTGTGATATTATTGAATAAGTTATTAGTTTATGAACCTGGCCCATTCATAATTATTTCTTTTCCCCTATAAAAATATAGTGATAATTTATTTTTTATAAAAACATCAATTATTTTTATAATATCTCTCAATAATAATATATATTGTTTATATAAAAATATGGTGCCTCTAGATTCTTTTTGTTTTCTTTTACCTAAAACAATTTTATTCATATAATATTCCCACAAATATTTAAAAAATCCCCAAAACAACCTTAATGTCTTTTAAACACAATGGTTATATCATACAGTTCATTTTTCATCATAAAATTTAAATACCCATAATTACCTCATTAATTATTATGTCTAAAAATTTGATCAGAAAAATTAAAATTTTCATAATGTAAAGACATAAAATGGGTTTCTAAAAAATTAAACTTATGAGAAACATTAAAATTATAAACCCATGATGATATCAATAAATTTTAAGAAAAAAATACTAATATCCAATGTTGTATAAACTCTCATTTGATACCAACTATAAAACCCGACCATAGCCATTACATATTCTAGTGTTTTTGAACTATACATCACATTCTTATAATTCCAAGTAACTTTTCAATTTAGTGTTTTATAATATTAGGAAAAAATATTACAATGTAAACTCATAAGTTGTAATTTGAAACATATAATAATTATATATTTTTATAAATCAACGCTGTTTAAAATTAAAAATGGTTTTTATTTTTGAAAAATATTCACAGTTTTCACAGTGATCTTATTATTGTCCCTAATCTCCCTTAAACCTGATGAAATTTTTTAAAACAAAATTATATGAGAATATAGAGCTCTGTAAGGGACATAAAAAATAAGAAAGGAAATATTTAGTCTAGTGAAAAAATGAAAACACATTAAATGTTATTTGAATGAATAAATCAAATCATTTTCACATGAAGAACACAAAAACATTCTTCCCTAAGAGAAGAATTAAAATACACAAGAACCATAAATCTTAATGTTATCATGGGGCCTCATATTCAAATCGCTCTTACATATATTGTATCTCTCTCAAAGATACAAGGATTGACCATTATAGTTACATTTGGAATAATAACCAAAGTATATTCCTATAATATCTTAAGGGAAACCAAATTAGTCAAACTCCATACCATTACCCAATGAATTAGAGATATACAACTAGATCACCCACCATTTCTTTATAATGCAACCAATAATTCTCATAAACAATGAAAAATACCCATAACATATTCATAATACATAATACATTCATAAAAAATTATTTTGGATAATAAATTTTTCATTTTAAAATATATTTTCATTTTAAGGACATGGATTTTTCTATATAATTTTTTTAATTTTATGGAAATATTACGAGTCTATGAAAATTGACGGTGTAATATTCTGTGGCCCGGTGTGCCCAGAATGAATTTCTGAAAGTTTTTTAGGTTTGTTCTGTAAACGCATATGAAACATTTTGTAACATTTGAACTGGTGTTCGTAATTGAAATACATGGACACCGTTGAATTCACAAAACTGGTATTCACTTAAGGATACCTTCACCTCGACCATAGTAGGTCGAGTGTAGAAGATAGTTTTTTGTATTTTCGTGGGAGAGTTGGTAAAATAATAAAATAAAATAAATATGTTTTATTTTATTTAAAAAAACCTCCAATTTGAATCATAAAGGTGTGGACCATATGTGGGTGGTTGGGAATTTAAAGCTGGAAATTAAATGTCTGGTTATGAAAAATACGCAACCTCAACCCTCTTTAATTAATAGGGTTCGTTAAATCTAAATTAATGAATCATCATGACAATTAAGAGTTAATTTATTAACAGTTCTTGAGGGAATTGGGTGATGTTTTTCCAATGGTGAACGGGAGAGGAGGCATTTGCTAGAGAATCCTCCAATGAAGAACTTCCTGCAACAAATAACTTTCTCTGGATCAAGAATGAGGTCGATACATGAGACCGGATCGGAAACGTGTTATTGAAGTAACAAATTCTGACATCCCCTTCATCAACTTCATCCTCTTACTCATTACACCTAAAATGGATGATCGAGGTAGAGGTGTGTTTAGGATTTTTATTCATTAATTTATTTTATGTGGAGTCTTTCTCCTCGAGTCGTGTGTTACCAATATAATGAGGAGGGTACGGGCCAAACAAACACAGCCCAATCCCCCCCATCATTATTTTTGACATGTTCTTCATGGGACACAATGACGGTGGTGGCGTATCTTTGCCACCGAAGGAGACTGTAGCCCATTTAAAATGGTGGGGGAAAGTGGCAGCCGACACTTGGCTGGCCGCGTTGAACCGGGGTGGTGCGTGTCCGCGCTGCCGATAGCGTAGGAGGTCGCGGCCCGTAAGTCGCAGTGGCTGGCATGTTGGTTGGCTGTGTGGACGTAGGGTGGTGAACGTCGACGCCATCTGTTGAGTAGGAGGATACAACTACTTAGCTGCGGCTGTGCACCAGAAGGTGGGTCGCACCCAGCCGGGCATGGGAGGACACCGGTGTCATTGCACTGCTGGGAGGAAAATCGGTAGGAGCACCGGCCGACTGTAACAGATTGGTGGGACCCGCTCGGGTCCCATGGGTTACATGGAAACACCTAATGGTGCATCCTCTTGGTGTTCCAAATGGAAGGGGGGTCCCCTTCAGGGCCAGTGCGGGTGGACCATGATTCCTAGTAGCCTAGACACCCCAGGTTAGGCCGCATTCCCACCGTGGGCCAGGCCGCTAGCCACTATAGGTCGGGCCGCCTGCCCCAGCGGTCCGGGCCGCCTACCACCGCGGGTCGGGACACCTGCCCACCGCGGGTCGGGCTGCCTTCCCACCACGGTCCGGTCTGCCCCTACGGGCAGAGCCTCCCCATTCACAGGCCGGGCTGGACTGCTGCCTAGTGGTCTAGGGCCGCCGAGGCCCAGTCTATCCTGGTCGGGTTAGCCCAGGCCAGGTCCGACCAGACCTGTGCCTATCTAGACCCAGATATGCCTTTTTGGACATATATTGATAACAAGATGTCATTTTATGAACCATATGTGGCACCAAGATCCTTGGATCGATACAGCCCTTTTGGTATACTCCACATGAGTTTTGGATAAATTTGGTCTACAACTGGGTTGGATCGATCCTGAATCCAACCGGGCCATTGGATCAGAAATTCTAATAACTTACAGATCGAGTGTCTTATTGAGCCACCATCTATTGCGTTGGGTCCCTTATGATGTGGTAGATATCTGGGATACTTCTTTGTGGGACTTTGCGGAAGTTGAAGTATCATATGATGGCTTGATGAGTGGAACCTCTTAGAATAAATCATGCATATCGCGGAAACCCTAGAGTCTATTGTACATGAAGAATCCTCAAATCCAGTGTGGGTCAATGCTCACCGATCCTTTGTGAGTCAGCACATTCCAATCTTGTGTGGGTCATCTCTAGATCCTGTGTGGGTCATTTTCAGATCTTGTGTGGGTTAACAGTAGAGTTTCTCAACGAAGTAAGAAGATATATCAATATATCTAATCATCTATACTTATATACTTATGTTATACCTAGTGTGAGCTAGGTCTATACCTTTGTGGTACTTACCTACATGGTATTCTTTTGTGTGACATTACTGTTGTGGTACTTACATCTGTTGTATTCTTCTATGTTGTGTTACGTTTGAGGTACTTACCTCTGTGGTATTCTTCTGTGTGGTGTTACCTTTTTGGTGTTACCTTCATGGTATACGTTCCTTTGTGGAACAGTTGAGCATTTGGCTAAAGAGTTGGGCCTTGTGTTTCCTCATGAATGTTATTGGTATACTTGATAACATAGGTATATGTATGGGCATATAACTAAGTAAGGTTTACTGTTTTTTTATTGCTTTTCCATTTATCCTTTGTGGATTTTGAGAGACCTTATGGGGTCTCAGGGTCCCTATTGAGTATAGTTATATTCACCCATTCACGGGATACGCCCACACCTTGTTGTCTCTTCTATAGAAAACAGATAGTGCTTATTGTGGAAAAGGGTACCAGGACTGAAGGCTGCTCAGAGGTGGACCTTAGATGAGGCGTACCGTAGAGGAGACCGGTCGAGAGATGTACCTACCCTTCATGGAGGATCCATAGCGGGCGTTCATAGGAGTCATTTCCAGTTTTACTTGTACTTTACAGTTGGGCATGTATTATCTCCCCTTTACATACTGTACAAATTCTTTTTACTATACAGTTTACATTTTTCTCATACCATACTATGTTCTTGGTTGTGTTAGATTACAAGTTATAAAGGAAATGCCTTCATGGTTTTAGGAATATGCCTTTCTACTGCTAGTTGTCAGCCCCTGGCCTATGGATGGTGGGCTTGGGGTTGTCATGTCATGGGCCCTGGGGGATGGGTCGTGACAAATTGCTATCAAAGGAGTTCGGTTCAACCAATGAACTAGGACTCTGATCTTTTTTTGAATAAATTGTGTTAAGTGTTATGAGTTTGGATTTTAGTTTAGGGAGTCCAGTGTTGGTGTGAAAGCCGACATATCCATACACCAGGAACTTGAATTCTTATTTCTGAATCAGTGCATGGAAACACTGATTTCAGGTGTTTTGAGAAGCCTTTCTTATGATTTATTTAGATTCAACTCACTAGGAATAACTTATTGACCATGTTGCACCTTTTTCTTTCTAGATGCCTCAACGAAGACAACTAGCCAGGGTTCTGGGTACAGTACACAATGACAACCCACTGAGCGATGAGTCTTTGGTGCAGGGCCCCCTTACAGTGGTTGTACCATCAGGTGGTGTACCAAAATCACCACTACCCATTGGGCAGCCGATACCACCAACCCCTGGAGTATAGGGTGCAAGATGATTGAGTGTGTTGCTCATGTTATGGTGCCAGAGGCCACTGAGGTTATACGGTGAGATGGATCCACAGGAGGCTGAAAACTGGATGGAGTCCATGGTTACAGTTTTTCGACTAGTATGGTCACCATCTGATCTCATGGTGATCATCGATATGTGTCCTCATTAGGCAGCAGCGGGTAGATGGTGGAGCTTGATGCTCCATGTTGACGACTAGATCTCTCTCATCTGGGAAGAATTCGAGAGAATTTTCAAGGAAGAGTTCATCCCAGCGACCTTACGCTCAGTTCTTATACATGAGATTCACCACTTGTAGTAGGGTAGCATGACATAGGCTCAGTAATCAGTGATGTTCATGGACCTCTTGCGCTACACCACTAACATGGTGCTTGACACTTTCCTTAGGGCCCAGACCTTTGAGCAGGGGATCAGATGGGATATTAGAGCTTCGATGATTTCTCTCAGCATCCTAATGTTGGCATGGGTTCTAGAGAGATCACTTTTAGTGGAGACCATCTTTGCCGAGAAGTCACCATCAAAGAGACCCACCACCGAATGCTATGTAGGAATGTCATCTACAGCTGGAAACAGACAGATGATGTAGAGGCCCAAGAGGACTAGATCTATAAGTGGATGATCGCATGATACATCATCGATTGGGTGGGGATCTCAAGATAGGGAAGTACAGGCGAGGAATAGACAAGGTTACTCGTGCGACAGGTATGGTGATATGGCTCACGAGTACCCGACTTGCAGTACGGATGACCAACAGACAGTCGAAGGACCTCTAGGGAAGTGGAGAATATTCGATCGAGGAGGTCCGCAGGCAACAAGAGGATGTGGTAGAGGATCAGGATATGCATCTGGTGGTGGGCAACAATTCAGGGTTCTAAAACCACTACCTATAGGTTGTCCACCCTGACCACAGGGAGCAGGTGGATAGGGATGAGATCAGCTCCAGGAATTTGAGGCCTACGACCACAACACTCCAGAGATGATTCGATGTATGATCTGTGTCTACTCCACCTTCGCTGCAGTACTTATAGACACAGGTTCTAATCATTCTTTATTTCCACGACCCTCGTTCGGAGCTTAGAGATTCCAGAGGAGCCTTTTGCTTGATCCTTATGGCTGTAGACTCCTACGGGAGAGGATTCGACGATTACACACTGGTGCGGTGAGTGTGAGCTCACTCTAGGAGGAGAGAGCTTCTGTTGTGATCTTATAGTAGCGGCATCGAGAGATTATGACATCATCATGGGTATGGATTGGTTATCTATAGTCCATGCTCATATCCACTGTATTAGGTGCAATGTTTGGTGTGTCTACATGAATGGGATGAGGATTTTCTTCACCGGAGAAAAGGGAACCTTTGCAGAACATGATGGAATTACCCGGAGGAGGGTGTAGCTGATCACACATTATTTGGGTAGTCATACCCTCAGAGAGTTTGCTGTTGAGAGTATGAGATATCGTGTATTGGTGGACCAGTGAACAGATTTTTTTCCTGATGATGATCCCAGTCAACCTCCTCTTAGAGGGGAGGAATTTTATATCGACTTGTACCCGGAGAGGACACTGATATCTACAACAACATATCAGATGTCTCTCACAGAGCATCAGGAGCTGCGAGTATAGCTGGAGGATTTGCAAAGTAGGGGGTTCATTAGGCCCAATTGATTCTCTTGTTCAGCTATTATTTTGTTTTCCAAGATGGAAGATGGGAGTTGGAGACTCTGTGTGCACTATCAGCGTGAGAACCCGGTAACCATGAAGAATAAGTATCCACTCCCAAGGACTTATGATCTCATTGATCAGCTAAAGGTAGTACGGTGGTTTTTAAAGATAGGCGTCGGGCCAGGCTATCACCAACTCAGGGTACAAGATGAGGATATACAGAAGACAGACTTTATATGTCGGTTTAGCCATTATGAGTTCCTGATTATGCCATTCAGCGTGACAAACGCCCCGGCAGTTTTCAAGGGACTCATGAACATGATCTTCCAGTCATGCCTCGATCTCTTTTTAGTGTTCTTCATTGAAAACATCCTGATATACTCATCTATAGAGGAGAAGCATGCCTATCATCTATAGATAGTTATCGACACACTTCAAGAGCACCTGCTTTATGGTAATCTCTCGAAGAACTAGTTCTAGATACGAGAAGTACACTTTATGGGACACATTATCACAGAGGTTGGAGATGTGGTAGATCTAGTGAAGATTGAGGATGTTCTTTTTTGGGAGCCACCCAAGAGTGTGACGGATGTGCGGAGTTTCCTGGGTTAGGCCGGTTACTAATGGTGGTTTTTGACTGACTTTTCTAGAGTTGTGGCTCCCTAATCAGAATTGATGAAGAATTGGAAACCCTTCGTGTGGTCGGAGAGATTCCAATGGATTTTATAGGAGTTGAGGTAGAGACTGATGAGTGACCCCATCTTGAGGCTACCAGAGGAGGGCGTAGGGTACATAGTCTACTGAGACACATCATGGATTAGGAATTGATGTGTCCTGATTCATGAGAGAACAATAATCATGTATGGTTCTAGAAAGCTGAGATAGCACGATCAGAACTACGGTACCCATGACATGGATTTAGTAGAAGTGGTCTTCTATATAATGATGCAGTGACATTACCTGATGGGTGAACGTTTTACAGTCTACTCTAATCAGTAAGTCTCAGGAATATCTTCACTCAGAAAAACCTAAACCTGAGGAGGCAGCGTTGTATTGAGTTCCTCTAGGACTATGACATCATGACAGTATATAATCTTGAGAAGGGGAACATAGTAGCATACACACTCATCATGAGATCTAGTATATATTTTCTAAGTGAGGTGAGGAAACAACTGGCCTCTTTGTGGATATCATACGTGGATCAAGATGGAGCGGCTTATCTTCAGTCTTTGATAGTTACTCCCCCAATTATTCATCAATTCTGCGAGGCTAATCTTGTGAACATTGTCTACGAGGCTCAATGTGCTCAGATATCCAAAACACAAGCACCAGATGGATTTTATAATGGTGGGGACCACGTCATCCTCTTTATAGGGTGTACATTAGTACCTGTGGTGCTATAGGAGGAAGTGTCATGGGAGTTCAATACGTCCCCTCTAGCGGTATATCTAGGAGTGGAAATGATGTACTAGGTCCTTCAGCATCAACATTGGTGGCTGGGAATGAAGAAAGAAGTGGCAGAGTTTGTCTCTCAGTGCCTGACTTGTCAGCAAGTGAAGGTAGAGCATCGAGTTCTAGCGGGCTTAGTTCAGCCACTAGAGGTGCTAGGGTAAAATTGGGATGGAATTTCCATGGACTTCATGACAAGACTTACATGAATGTATAGAGGCCATGATTCTATCCGGGTGATCATAGAACGACTCACCATGTCGTCCCACATCCATCATATCAGAGATAATTATTCAGTATAGGGCTTAGGATGCCTCTACATGAAATATATTGTACGCCTTTATGGGGAGACATCTACGATTGTCTCCAATCATGATTCATGATTTATATCCTAGATATGGAAGTGGTTGCAGGAGGTGTTTTGGACTCAACTTCAATTGAGCACCGCCTTTCATCCTCAGAAGGACAGGCAGATAGAGCAGACCATTCAGTCCATTGAGGACATGCTATGTGCTTGTGTCCTTGATTTTATCCATAGTTGGGAGGATAACTTTCCCTTAGAGAAGTTCACATAAAACAACAGTTATCACTCCACTATTGGTATGACACCGTTCGAGGAATTGTACGGTTGACCTTGACGATCACCTCTATGCTGGACTGACCCAGGCGAGTAATCACTTGTGGGACCGAAGATGGTATGATCTACCACTGAGATGGTTTAGATCATCCTGAAGTGGATGAAGACTGCATGGAGTAGCCAGAAGTCATATGATGAAAGGGGACAATGACCTCTTGAGTTCAAGGATGGTGACCATGTCTTCCTATGGGTTTCACCATGACGAGGTTTACAGAGATTTGGCCGGGCCAACAAGTTATCTATGTGGTTCATCGAACCATTTCATGTCCTCAGCAGTGTTGGTGAGGTGACATACCCCTTAGCACATTCCCCTTAGTTTCACCGGGCTTACGATGTTTTCCACATATCCTACCTTAGGAGATATGTGTGCGAACCATCTCCCATTATCGACCACGGTGAGCTGGACATCAAATATGGGGAAAAGTTTTCAAAGGTTCAAGTAGAGATTGAGGATCGAAAAGAGAGAGTCCTACGTGGGTATTTGATACCTCTAGTGCACGTACATTGGAAGCATGAGAAGCTCCAGGAGAGGAAATTGGAGAGAGAGGCTCATATTCGTGCACAGTACCCCCAATTGTTTACCTAATTAGTGTTTTGGATTTTGGGGATGGAAAGCCCTCAGGTGGGGAGAATGTATAGACTCGGATTTTCCATGTAATTTTTTTAAATTATATGAAAATTTTACTAGTCCGTGAAAATTGACGGAGCATGATTTCGAGGCCCGGTGTGCCTAGAATAAATATCTGAACTTTTTAGGTGCGTTTAGTAAATGCATTAGCAGTGTTTTGTAATGTTTGAATCGATGCTCAGAATTGAAATTCGAGGACACCTTTGAACTCGAACCACCGATATTCAATTAATTAAACCTTCACCTCAACCACAGTAGATCGATGGTAGAAGTTAGTTTTATGGATTTTCGTGGGAGGGTTAGACAAATAATAAAATAAAATAATTAACATTAATTTTATTTTTATAAAAACCTCCTGTTTGAATCATGAAGGTGGTAACAACATGATAATGGTCATTCATTTAATGTTAGGCATTTAATGGACGGTTACACAAAAAATGTAACCAAAACTCTCATTAATTTATAGTGTTCAATAAATCTAAATTAATGAATCAATTCCTTAATGAAGAGGTATTTTATTATCTCTTCTTGATGGAATTGAGGGTTATTTTTCAATTGGGGAAAGGGAGAGGAGGAATTTTCTTGAGAATCCTTCAACGAATAACATCCTCCAACAATGAACTTTATTCGGATTAAGAATGATGTCAACGCATCATCCCAGATCGGAAATGTGTTGTGGAAGCAATGAATGTCGGCGTCCCCTTCATCGACTTCATCATCTTCCTCGCAACACCTCCAACGGGCGATCTAGGTAGGGGTGTGTTGATGATTTTTCTTCGTTAATTTCTTTTATGTTGAATCTTTCTCTTCAAGCGGTGTCCTACAGATATAACACGGATGGTATTGTCCAAACAAACATGGCCTGATCCCACCATATCTTTCTTTTTGACATGTTCTTCACGGGCCACGATGACGGCGGTGGCTCAACTACACCGCTGAAGGAGACCACGACTCGTCGACCGCATTGGGGGAAAGTGGTTGCCGACATCTGGTCATCCCCATGGAAGCGGGGTGGCATAGATACGAAACACCAGTAACGAAGGTGGTTGCGGCCTGTTGGCCACATCGGTGGAAGGAAAATGGTCGAAACCTCGGTCGGCTCGGTGGAGGTAGGGCGGAGTGCGTCCGCGTAGCCAGTTGATAAGGAGGTCACAACTACTTAGCCATGGAGGTGCACCAGTGGGTGACAGACACCGGGACGACCATTGGAGGATAGCAGCGCCATCATACAACTAGGAGGAAAGACAGCTATAACGGATCGGCGGGACCCACTCAGGTCCTGCAAGTGACTTGGAAACACCTAATGGCGCTGCATCTTAGTGTTCCGAATGGAAGGGGGTGGGGGGGGGGGGGGACGCTCCCCTTCGGTGCCAGTTTGGGAGGACCGCATCACCCATCGGCCTTCCCACAGCTGTCCGGGCCGCCTACCAACACAGGGAGGGCCGCCTGCCACCGCAGGCCGGGCCACCTGCCACCGTGGGCCTGGCTGCATGCCACCGTAGGCCTAGCCACCTGCCACCCATAGCTAGGCCCCCTGCCCCCATGGGGCAAGCTGCCTACCCGTTGTGGGTTGGGCGGCCTACCCACCTGCGGGTCGGGCCGCCTGCCACTGCGGGGTGGGCCGCTGGCCCACTGCGGGTCGGGCCTCCTACTCGTCGTCGGCCACGCTACCTACCCCCCGCAAGCCAGGCCACCCCCTACAGGCGGGGCTGCCCATTACAGGTCAGGCTGCCCCCTTCAAGGTCCAGGATGGACCCGAATTTGGTCGGGTCAGTCCATCTCGGGGCAGCCCGACCTAGTCGGACCGGACCCGGGCCCATCTAGACCAAAATACACCTTTTTGGTCATATCTTGAGAATCAAACGTCCGTTTGACGAACCCTCTGTAGCACCAGAATCCTTGGATTGAGTTGGACCTTTTGGTCTAATCCACTTCAGCTTTGGATAAAGTTGGAGTATGGATGGGATGGATCGAACCCGAATCCAACCGGGTCCTCAGAACAGAAACATTATTAACTTACAGACCGAGCGTCCGATTGAGGCACCATCTATTGTGTTGGGTCCCTTATGATGTGACAGACCTTTCAGATACTTCTTCAAGAGACTTTGTGACAGTTGAAGCATAGTATAATGGATTGAGTTGCACAAAATCTTGGATTCAAGATTGCTTAGTGTGGGAAACCTATGGCTGTCTATAATTGAAGAATCTTTAGATCGTGTTTGGGTCAGCTCTTAGAGATTCTATGTGGGTCAGCATAAATCTATCCAGTGTGGGTTAGAGCTCAGCCATCCTATGTGGGTCAGTGCATACTGGTCATGTGTGGGTCATCTCTAATCCAATGTGGGTCATCTCCAGATCCTGTGTGGGCCATCATTAGATCATGTGTGGGTCAACGCTAGAGTTTCTCAACGTAGTAAAATGATATAGCAATACATCTAATCATCTATACATCCATACATAAATTATACCTAGTGTGTGCTGACTCTATATCTTTGTGGTACATACCTACGTGGTATTATTTTGTGTGGGGTTATATTTGTGGTATATACCTTGGTGATATTTTTCTATGTGGCGTTACCTTTGTGGTACAAACCTCATTGGTATTCTACTATGTAGTGTTACCATTGTGGTACATACCCTTGTTGTTTTACCTTCGTTGTATTCTTTCTTTCGTGGAACATTTGAGCTTTTGGCTAATGATTTGGATTTGTGTTTCCTCATGAATGAGATGGGTATACGTGATAAAATAGTCATATGAATGAGCATATACCTAAGTAGGGTTGACTATTCTTTCGTGCTTTGTGGTTTATCCTGTGTGGATTTTGAGAGACCTTAAGGGGTCTCTGGGTTTCTACTGAGTATCATTATACTCACCCCTGCATAGGCTACACCTGTACCTTGTTGTGTCTTGTGCAGAAGACAGACAAAAATGATTGTGAAAGAAGGTACCAGGACATAAGGCTGCTCAGTGGTGGACCATAAATAGGCGTACCCTAGAGGCGACCAGTTGAGAGTTTTACCTACCCTTCATGTAGGATCCTTAGCAGCCATTCATAAGAGTTGTTTGTAGTTGTAGTTGTACATTCCCGTTGGGATTGTATTATGGCCCCTTTACTTACTGTTCACATTCTTTTTACTATACAGTTTACCTTGTGCTCATATCTTGATTTTTTCTTGGTTGTGTGAGTTTACAGGTTATAAAGGCAATGCCTTCACAGTTTTAGGGATATGTCTTTCGGGTGCTAGTCGCCAGTGCCATCCCGATTGAAGGCGGGCATGGGGTAGTCACGACACAGGCCCTAGGGGATGGGGTTTACAATTATTTTTTAAAATCCATGCAATCATAAATGTAAAAAATTTATTGGAAATTAAAATTATATGTAAAAAATATTAAAAACATTAAGGATTCATGATAGTGGAAATTTTTTTTCATGTTCTAAATGTTATAAAAGCATTACTTTTTTACCATCCTAAAAGTTTCTAAAATATTATCTTTAATAATGTTTTTTAGAATTAAATTCCCTCACATAAAATCTAAAACGATCCCTTTTGGAAAATATTTAAGAGAAATTATAGTATTCCTATTTTAAAAAAATTAAATTCCATATAAATAAATTCATAAAAACACTTTTGAAATCATCGACATAAAAAAGAATAATTTATATGATATAAATATTTAAAACATTTAAAACGATGTTTTAATAAAGGAGTCGGTTACCTTGAATCTGACTCTTCATATGCATTATTTATCATACAAAATAATAAAAATAGGATAATTTATACTTTCCTGAAAATATTTTTTATGTTTTTATTCATATTAAACAATTAATAACTATTTTATATAAATCACTTATTTACTTATGTTTATGTTGACCGTTTTAATGATATTTGGTACTTTGGTCCAAAATTACATTGGTATGGCATGTATAGTCAAAGTGTTCATTATTAAATATTCTAATGAATAATAATCAATAAATAATTATGATTTTTATATATCAATTATACTATTAAATATATCAACTAAACATGGATATGAAAAAAAATCTATGTTAAAATAATAGATATGATAATCTATAGGTACACATGAATAAACTTTTCATTTTTCATTGACCCTTATGGAATGAAAGTAACTATTATATAAAGATTCCAAATTGATAATAATATAATAAATACAATATTAAAAATTTAAATATACTTATATATATCATTTATGTGATGTGGGGATGAAAACTGAATGACATCACATCGTAGAGGTGATAATTCAAACAAATGCTCGAATGAAATTATAATTTTTCTATACAAGGATTGGTATGAAAATAAATCACATATTAATCCACCACACATACATATGATGAATTTTTCTCCAATATGACGGAAGATTAAATTGATATGTATTATAAAACTTTCATAATAACAAATAAGTATATGTATTATAATATAAATACTATTTTCAAATGGTTTAAGATGTTTTATGGATGTGAAAAAAAACAGAAATGCTCGATTAAAATTTATACTCCTTATTCACAAAATATTAATTCATTAACACCTTTAGACCACTCAGATTGGTGTTATTCCATATATATGGAATCTAGAATGTGTGTAGGGATTATAGGAAGGATTTTTTTATTTAATAGAGGAACAAAATAGGATTTTTAGTGTGATAAAAAAGGAATAATATACCCCTTTTATAAGAGAGGGGATGGGAAGTCTTGGAATTTAAAAGAGATATTAAATTATTGTAACTTAATTATCTTTTAAAAATTACTCAAGTCTAATTTATTTTGGTTATAATGTGATTTTGGGTCCAAATAATCTCGTACTATAAACTAATTGTTCTATTTGACTATATGTCTACCCTTATTCTTTAGTTTTAACCATTATTTAACCTCGTTAACCCTTACTACGCCAACATGTGTTTTAGACATTGAAGGTTAATATATTACTATGAAATTCTAAAACAAACATAAATGTTTCATAAATAATATTTTCAACCATACCCCATTTTTATAATATATTATTTTTAGGAATTTTATATCATTTAAAAATGTTTTATTTATATTAAAATATTAATAATGTAAATTTTGATACTATTTATAACTTTTAATTTTATAAATATAAAAAAACTAGATATCTATAATAAAAAAATATAATACAACCCTAACATATAAATCCCCTGTAAAATGTTCATTGATGATAATAATTATGTCAAATTATTTCATTTTTAATATTTTTAATATCATTTATTTAATTTTTCCTTTAATTGAATAATTAATGCATCAATGATGTGTCATCATTTAAGAAAATTATTCCATCAAAAAAAAATTATAAATATATTACTATGACGTAGATAAATATTCTATTTTTCAAAATACTTTTTCTTAGTGGAATATATATTCTAAATAACCCATTTTTAAAAATCATATAGTTATTAAAAATATTAGAATGAAATCTTTTACTTTTCTTTAAATAAAAAATTATATATGTCATACTCACATCCATGTAGCTTAAAAATGATATATGTTAGATAAATATATTATTAGTATTTATTCTAATCCTTCCAAAAAAATTATTATAAATTTAAGGCAATTTATAGTCCCCATTACTATATTTTTAACCTTAATTTCCCAATTTACCAAATATCGTGGTAATAAATATAATAAAAGATAATATTTATTTTTGAAAAAATAAAATTTGCACCATAATATATTTTTAAATTGTTTTTCCATTTTTGGATTCCGTTTTTTTCTATTAAATTCAAATAATTGACCGAATTGAATTTAAAATTAATCATGTAGATGTGATGAGAAATTGTGGTATTAAAGTAAAAAGGTTAATTTTATTGAATTTTTTTGATATAAAAATTCAATATTAAAAAGATTAGAATGACCAAAATTGGATTTATAAATTTATTATTTATTGATTTTACTTTAAAACTAAATTAATATATAATTTATAATTATAAATTATTTATTTTAAATGGAAATTTTCTATTAAAAAAATATTTTTCAATGTTTATAAAAAATGAAATTTCTCATAAAAAATACTAAAAAATCAACATAATATAATTTTATCATTAATATTTCAATAATAATGTTTATTTTTAAATTTTAATTTATTAAACTGTCAACATATAGTTTTAAAAAGGAGCAAAATCAAAAGGAAGGAAAAATGCATTTAGAAAAATATAGCTTTTATGAGTAAAATTGTATTGGTTTTTATATCATTAATAAAAAAATTGTATGAATATCAAACATTAAATTGAATATATTATATATTAATATAATCCAACATGATTGATTTTTTTATTGGTGTAAACACACTTGTGTGCATTTAATAGTTCTTCCGAAAAAGAGTGCCTATAATTTTTAAAAGGGTTTTATTTTCATTTATAATTAAATAGTCACCAAATAATTCATTATATATACATACGTAAACAATATTTTCATAATTTAGTTAATCCTATTCATACCCTATATTCTAACAGTTAGGTTACAATGGTAACATTTTAATAATAATATTTATTTGTTCATTTAAGCTCAATGTGGTGTATAATGTATGCTATCGAACATAGTGTTTCCTTATTAAAATATCAGGATAATAAATTCCACCTATTAATAAAACATTTCCTTAAAATTTTAACTCAGTCTCTGTAAATATGGTTTGAATATTCCAAATAACTTTATTTAAATTCCACATCATAAACAGGATTAATAAAACATCCACTTGATTAGAGGGAAAGGAATTTATATGGGTCCCTCGAGATAAGGCATATTTGGGTTCCATGTAGAAAAACATGTACACGAAGGAGAATATTAATTATCACGTTCATATATATAGTGATAGAGAACATTTTAATGTGAATGTAACCAATCACAAAACCATAAATCTATGATGGGTTAAAATGGAATTTATTTCGTAGGAATAAAAGTAAACAAATAATTTTATTGTTTCAAAATAATTTAAATATAGTTGAGGAATTATTTTACAACTTGGACTATTAAAATAAAGAAATATACCTACGTGGAAAGTATTGTTTCATCATTTAAGAAATTTCCACCCCAATCTAATCTTTATCTCCAAATTATGAGTATTTAAGGTGAATTTTTCATGAATGAATCATTATAATCAACTTTTACGGATCAAAAAATAAAAATAATTATTACTATATATTCGTAATAAATTTTAACATTAACCAAAATAAAAAATATTATTAAATGAAATGAAAATTAAAAAATTGAATGAAATATTAAATAATAAAAATGTGAATCAATCTCTAAAATTCAATAGTGGCACACAATGTTCAACCTAGATCATTCCAATAATAACTATACTTAAAATTCTACAAAAAATATACACTAATATTAACACCCAAAATTAATAAGGGTTTTATGAAACAGACTCCAAATATAGTATTTTCATTTTTCACTAAATTAAATCAATGAATATTAATGTCTCTTGGAGGAAATTAGGTTCCCTAATAATTTATTCTCTATATTTTCTAATCATTTCAAAAAATAACATAAATCACCATAAATCATAAATAAAATTATATATTCTTGAAATTTGTAATCCATGTTTTTATTATCAAATAAAATACCATAGTATTATGGTTAACATAATCAAATAGCGTTCCCAAAAGAGTTATAATCATCTGAAATAATATTATTCATTTCATTCCCAAATCATTTTCCAAACCTATGGTTTCTAATTTGATAAAACATATGATCTAAAAATGAACATGAAATATATCTATCTAATAGATGAAATAAAAAATCCATTTCATACTAACCTAGACATCAAATTTAACATTGGTGGCCTATCCACCCATGTATTTCTTTATTTATGGGTGAAATTCCCCTGGAAATGCTGGATGAAATGGGTTGTCACACGGTCAATGAGTTTTCATTTTTCAATACAATATAATTCTTATAGCATTCCCAAAAATATGAAAAACCCTTCAAAAAACATAATATGTTTTAACCATAATGTTTATATCATACATATCATTTTTCATATCAAAATGTAATAACCCATAACTACATCATAATTTAATATCACCAAAAATCTCAATTGTATCCATAAAATTTTCATAACTTAAATCCTAAAAAATGGGTTTCTATGAAATTTATCTTATGGTAAAAATTATAATTGTTAACCCAAGATGATATATGTTACTCTTAAGAAGAAATCCTAATCATAAATGTTGTCTAAACACTTTTTTTCTACAAAATAGAATGACCCTAGCATAATCAATACATATTCTTGTTCAATTGAACTACAATTCACATTCATAAAACTCAAAGGTTCATTTCCCATTATCATTTTATACTACTATGAAAATCTCTTAGATGTTATACACAAACATTAAAATTGTAAACTTATACTCAATATCTATTTTTTCCACCAAATAAATCAGTTTAAAATAAAACATGCTTTCTCTTTAGGAAAAATCATCATAGTTTTCTCTTTAATCGATAATATTCCTAGAAAAACATTAAAACTTGTGATAATACTTTTAAAAAACATGGTATAATGACAAAAATATTTGTAAGGGATATAAAGAGAAGAAATAAAATTAGTAGTCTAGTATAAAACCTAAAAACCCATTAAATGTTTTCTGGCCGAATAAAAGAGTTCATGTTCACATGGATAAGGTATACACATTATTATAAAAGAAAACAATTAAAATACAAAGCATGAATAAAACATAAATTTAACTTACTGCATCATTTTCATAACACTCTTACATATATTGTAGCCCTCTCAATGGCATTGGGAGATAACATCATAGTTACATTTGGAATAACCACCAATGTATATTCTTATAATCTCTTAGGAGAAACCAAGTTTGTTTACTCCATCCCATTACCAAATGAATTAGAGAGATATAACTAGATCACCCTCCATCCCATTATAATTGATCCACGATACTAATAAAAAATCAAAATAATAATAAAATAGGCATAACACATTAAAATTTCATAAAATATACATTCTTGGAGAAAATAAAATTTCTATTTTGAAATACATTTTCATTAATAAAAAGTCCGGAACTCAAAAATGATAATATTTTACATGAAAATAAAATTGTAAACTTGTAAAACATGTTTTAAAAAATTACACTATCATGAAATATAGAAAACATATTCTTGTTGAATATATTAAAAAGGAATTCATTTAGACAATTGTAAAAATAGGTGAATGGGTAACATTACAATAGGGGTTTTAAAGGAAAGTACCCTTCATAAAATATGAAAAATATACATGTTTAAATTTTTTTAGAGAAACTAAATGTTACCATTTTAAAACATTAATTTACATATAAATATAATCATATAAATAATTTTGAAAAAATGGACATGAATGAGAAATATTCATAAATATAAATATATAAATCATTTTAAATAATGTTTTAGTTAAAGTGTCTCTTACCTTGAGTTTAACTTTCCACATATGTTATTTATCATCCTCAATAACAAACATATGTTAATTTGTACTTTATATTGATACTTTTTCATGTTTATTATTCATTTTATAAATCTTATTACAATTTTGTAACAATTACATAATCATTTATGTTTATGTTAAATGTTTTGATGATATTTAGTGTTGGCGTCCAGAATTACAATGGTTTGATGTCTATAGTAAAAAAATTTCATTAGAACATAATCTCTAGAATTATAATAATTAAATTATTTTCAATTTTATACTTAAATTATAATTTCAAATCCATTTTTTAAATATGGATATGGAAAATGAACTATTTTACACAACATGAGAGGGTAATTCATACCTATGCATGAGTAGAATGTTCTTTTTTCAGTGATCAATATTGAAAGAAGATAAGTATATATTTATTTTAAAATAATGACCATAACATCAATAATAGCATATTTTTCATTTAATTATACTTATATATATATATACATATTATTCACATGATGTGGTTATGAAAAATGAATTGCATCGCTTTGTGGAGGTGATAATTCCAACGTACGCATGACCTACGTTATAATTTTTCTGTTCATAAAAATGTTAGAACATTAATTATATAGTTTCTTTTTTGAAGGGTAAATATGTATTTAATATCATATATAAATATTAATTTCATAATTATAAACAATTTCTATGGATGGAGATGTAAGAAAATTTTAATCGGTCCATGAGGTGGTAGTCCCCTGTACATAGGGATAATTAATTCTTATCCCATTTTATGTACGTGGAGAAGAATATATACCAATAAACTATCATAATAACATTTATGAATATTTGGTATACTATATTTATTGTTTTTTAATGTTTCTATATGGATGAGGGATGTGGAAAATTAAAAAAAGCTAAAACGCTCAATTAAAAATGATACCTTTTATTTGGACAATCTCACTTTCTTAACACCTTTATATTGCTATAGTCAGTTTTATGACTAAAATAAGGCCTATATAATATGGGGAGGGATTATAGAAATTTATTTGGTATGTTAATGGAAGAACTAAATATTTGTTGAAGTGTGATATAAATGAAATAATAGTTTTCATATTATAATAGAGAGATGTGGGGCCCTTTGAATTTTTCAAAATATTAAATTAATATAAATTACATTTCGATAAAAAAACCATAACTGATTTATTTCTAATATAAGAATTTTTATGGCCTCAATACATTCATAGAAACAATTTTCTATAACTTTTTACTAAATTTATTCCCTCATCCTTTAGTTTTAACCTGCATTTATCAACTATAACTCTTATCATGACAACATGTGTTTTCACTCATTTATGATTAATATAGTTACTGTAAAATGAAAAATGTCCAATAAATGGAATATGGTTTTAATTTATAAACATACAAAAACAATTTGGCTGAATCTAAATTTTTTTAAAAATTTAAATCTTTTAATGAAATTACTTATTGAGGCTTTTGACATTATTCATTACACTAAATTTTAAAAATATCCAATTAAAAAGATAACTTAGAGAAATATATTATAATACCTAACTAACATATATAATCAGACTATTAAATTATTTGGTTATAATAATTATCTCAAATTATATTTATTTTATTGTGATTAATATTATCTATTTAATATTCACACTAATTGAATAATTAGTTCATCTGTGTTTTTTTCTGTATTTAAGGTAACTATTTCATATATAAAAATATAATGTAAATTAACAGGATGGGTATAAATTGTTTTTATTCCAAATTAGAATTTATAGTTGATGATATATTCTAAAAACCACTTTATTAAAGAAGAAATAGTTTTTAAAAAATGGAGTATGGCATATTTGGCTTTTCATTTAATGAAATATTAGAAAGGTCATACTCACATAAAAGTTCCATCCAAAGAATATATGTTTGAAATTTGGATGATTATGTTAAAATAAAACTCATCCAAAAATATTGAGTAATGTTTGATGGTATATTTATAGTCCTTATTATTTTATTTTTACCCTTAATTATTAGATTGACACTTTACTGTGGAAAGAAAAATTACCAAGGTTATAATTCATATTAGAAAAAAATAAAAGGGAACTATTTTTTAAATTTGGAACCTATGATTCTAAATAAATCCATTTTTCTAAATTAAATTCCAATAATTTATAGAATTAAAATTAAAATTTGTCATACTGACGTGACCAGAATGCAGGTTTTTAAAGTAAAAATGCTCCAAATATTGAATTATTTTTATATAAAAATTTAGTATGTAAATGATAAAAATTATAAAAATTGTATTAATATATTTATAATTGATATATATTCTTAAATTAATTTGAAACTTTTCTTTTACATTAAAAATTATTTAGCTGAAAATTGTTTTTTTAATTAACATGTATTATTTTTCCGTACTCATCAAAATATTGAAAACTATAAGAAAATACCTAAAACTCACCCTCAGATAATATTAAATACATTCTTTAAAATTTTATTTTATTCTTGGGAAAAAAATTCATAAAATTTGAAAAAATATTTTTAAAATAATTAATCCATCAAAAGACGAAAGAACAGCTTTATAAAATATAGTTTTTTATGTATAAAATTGGTTTTATTTTGATATTAGGTTTAGAAAAAAAATTGGATTAATGTTAAAAATTATATTGAATATGTTATTTATTAATATAATTAAATAAAAGTTTTTTAGTTATTTTATCGTTATAAAACGAATTTTTGCGCATTAAATAGTTTTTCAGAAAAAATTCCTTTAATTTTCAAAAGAGTTTCATTTTCATTTTTAATTAGGTTTTCAATAGATAATTAATTATATATACATGAATAAACAATATTTTCATAATCAGTTAATCTTGTTCATACATAACATTATAGAAGTTATGTTATTATGGTAACATGTAAATAATAATATTTAGTTGTTCGTTTAAGGTCGATGTGGAATACCGTGTATGTCATCAAACATATTGTTTCTTTCTTACAAACTATGGATGTTAAGTTCCACCCCAACCAATTAAGAAATTTTTTCCCCTTAATTTTAACAAAATATATATAACTAAGGTTTAACTATTCAAAATACATTCTTTGAAATCCAATATTATAAAAAGGAATAATAAAACCTCCACTTAATAAGATTGAACGGAATGTATGAGGGCCACCTGAGACAACACATACTGAGGTTCTATATATAAATCATGTACATTGAAGTTTACATTAATTGTCATATTCTGATATAGAGTGATAATGTACATGGTGATCCGAATGTGAATAATCATAAAACCATATGTTTATAACGGGGTAAAAGGTTATTAATTTATTAGTAAGAAAAGTAAACAAATTATGTTTTGTTTCAATATCATTTTCATTAAGTTTATGATTTATTTTTCAACCTGAACTAAGAATATAAGAAAATATACTTACCTGACAAGTATACTTTTATTTGTTATGTAAATCGCACTATAATCTCATATTTTTTCCCAAATTATGACAATTTATGATGAATTTATCGTGCATGATGAATCAGAAGAAACTTATATTGGTCACAAAATGAAAAAATTACAACTCTCTAATCTTAATATAATTATAAAATAACAAATACCAAAATGGTTAGTAAAAGTTATGAAAATTTTCAAAATTAATAACACATTATTTGGTGAAAAACTAATTCAATCTTTAAAACTCAATAGTGAAAATCATAGATCAATAATGATCATTCAACATATAAGTATCCTTAAATATATACAGACATATTCTCGGTAATGTGTAAAATAAAAGAAATCAGATGTATTTGATCACATACACATCCAAAATAGTATTAACAATTATCCCCAAATAACATCACTGAACTGAATACAAATTAATCCTGATCAGAAGAGTGTTAATTCACATTCTTATATGGAATAATGATGACCATGGTGTTTTCTGGATTATGGGGAATGTTCACTATTTTCTTGAATTTATATAATATCCTAATAAGATATTAAATTCAATACTATAAATCAATGTAACTAAAATTCTAATTTATGGTTTAGATTTAATGACATGAATTAGGTGTTTTGACACCCCCAAATCATGTATAATCTTGCTGCTTACACTGGAATCCCTCTTAAGATGGAAATTCTCACTCTAAATAGTGATCATGGCCTATATTGTAGAGTCTCAGAGGATTCCAATTCTTACTCAAATATTACCAACTTGGTTAACATAACTTCCAGTGATCAAAAATATTTGGTAGAAGTGGATTATTAAAATATTTCCCCCTTTTTAGAATTTTGAAGAATTTTATGGACATTATGTTGCTAGCTTTAAGGTTATCTATAAGCATATGTAGCCACTTCTTGAAGTGAATTCATAGAATATAGTTAAAATAGACATGAAGTAGAGCTCTGTTTCCTTGGAATATTGTGTGTTTAGTAGAAAAACGATCATTTAAAATATATTAAAAAATAAAATAATTCCATTGATTTTAAGAATACCATTGGAAAAAAACTCATATTCTCTTATTGATGAGGAGTACAGGCAAATGATGTGCCTAAATACATATTTAATTTGAAAAATGTTGAAGTGTTTCTTAATGGTAGTTTAGTATGACATGATAATTTTATAATTGGGGATGCAAAAATATATATATCATGAAATTTCTCATGATGTTAATACTCTTGATGAATATTTGAAAAATGATTAATTCAATGGTTTGTATGTTACTCATATAGGTGATGCAATCCATTATTATAAAATAATTTAAAAAACAAACATCCATTCATGATTGATGGTCTACTATTAGCATCCCAATCAATTTCTCTATTCCCTCTAATGATGATTTAGATAGGGTTTTGAAAAAACATTATGAAGAAAACATTACTTGTCAGATGCAATTAGTGTTGAATTTAGAACAAGAGTTTTGAGATAACTTGAGTAATTCTTAGTCTTTCATATTTCATTCATATGTATAGGTTGGAAAATATATAGGTGACTCGTTAGGTAATTATAATTTACATATATGTGAATTCACAAGAATGGTTACAAAACCCCCAAAAAAATCTTCTTCCAGCATTCCACAGGCTTCCATGGATACAAAAAATGAAAACAATGATATTAGATAATCATTATTGGGGGGGGGGGTTCTTAATTTTGATGTACTAGTAGTATCAAAGGTTGGTATGAAATATTTTCTTTCAATTAATTAAATAAATTTTAATTTTTTAGTTTTGGAAGGTGAAAACAATTGTCGGGAAAATATATCATCACCTATCAGTTCTTAAGAAGCCTCTAATTTAGATACCTCAATAGAATTTTGATAATTGTGACTGGAAGGATGAAAATATAAGGATAATATAATAGTTTCTACATTTATTTATTTGTATCATGTATCTTACTTGGAGTATTCAGTATATCATGGATCATTGATTCTTGAATGTAGTAAAGATTATATTTCAGTGAATGATCAATTCTATATCCTGAATACTATAGAATATATGAAGGTAGTTGTATTATCTACATTCTATATCCAATGAAAAGAGAAAATTTAAATCCTTGGAAATGATGAAATTAATAATGTCTCTTTGATAAAACCAACCTAAAATAAAAATATGTTTGGATGAAATAAGGGGCTCTTACTTAAATCATCAGTTTAAATGAAGATAATTTTCTATAACTGCCCGAAATATTTCTAACCCTAAAAAATTAATTATATCCACCTATCTATATCGACTCATAAACATAATATACAAGGGATTTGTGAATCTACAAGAATATTTTTATTGATTGATTTTCATTAATTTCTGGGTTATAGGATCATTATGACAAATCATTTCAGTAATGACACAAAAATACTATAGGTATTTTCACATTCGAGGATGGATGGTACTTCCCGAATCAATTCTCCTAGGAAAATGGTTTCTTTTAGATATAATTTTATCAGTATAAAACATTTTTTTCTCTTTAATTTATGCATATAATGGATATTTTGAAAGAATATATTTATTTAAAATAATTCAGACTCATAGTAGTTAATTTTTTTCCCTTCGATTCATTTTTGGGAATTCAATAAAATTTTTAATCTAAAACATAAGAATGTAAAGTTTCACCCCTCCGAATCCAATAATGACCTAAATCCTTGTATTGAGAATAGTGATATTCATGAAGCTAAATTGGTGGAGGCCAAACACACTTTATATAGTAAATATCATAATAACTTTGTGGCATGAAAACTAGACATAGTTTTTGATAATGATGCTACCATGGAAACTTGGACCACTATTTTCAGCACCACTATAGCTAGGGGTAACTCATACCATCACCCTATTTTATAAAATCATTCCACTAAATAGGTTCATCCACCCATTCCTTTCAGATTTAATAATTTTTTATTTATTCATCATGATTGAACAAATTTGTTCATGATAAATGGAGTTTTTCCATTACCAATTGGATTCCTTGGATTATGTTATAAATTTTAATGGGATTAAAAAAATGAGGATCCAGATTCAAAATTCCTTCAAACGTATTGTGTAAAATATTATCTATTTGGAATCCTTGCTTCACATTATTCAAGAAATTAACACTAGATCTGATTTTTTCCATAGGTGTTGAGAGAGAATGTGTGATAACATATGATTTTAACAACCATATCAATATAAAATAATGTATTAAAAGGAAAGCATTTAAAATGAAATTAATAATGTAGGGAGATAGGAACAGAAAATTTTGTAATACTCTTTGAAATTCTTGTTATATAAATAAACACTTTTCTATTATTAATGGTAATGTGATGTTTTTATAGAATATAGAGGATTTTGATGCTCAAGTTGTATCATTTTTATTATCCCTTTTAATGTTCCCTATACAAACATTGAGTTGATAGAATATATCATTCCTAATATTGATAATCATGAGCATGACTCATATATTTTTACAATACATTTTTATTTTATGGTTAAAGAACCATTTTTTGGTCTCAATACAGGTAACTCTACTTATTCATTTGGGTTTAAAAACTTTTTATTTCAAAAAAATAAAGATCATTCATTTTTAAGTTCTCTGAGTTTTTAGTAATTTTTATCGGTTTCCAGTTGACATAGGACATAATTTCTCAATTTCATCCTCTCATTTCAAAATAGCTTATTGCAAATGGGATTTATCTATTCAGAACTATGGAAATTTGCAACAATTATTACTATACCATTAAAAATTTATTCTTAATATGTTGGAAGGTATTGTAAGGAAGATTTCCTCTTTAAATCAGTTTGGCTCCATTTAAGGTAGGACAATTCAATATTGTCCTTTGTTTACCTCTAAATATGTTAATATTCTCATGAAATTTACAATGGAAAGTAATATTTCCCTAATGGTTGATGTTTTATGTCTTTTGATAAATTATATTGGGGGATTCTATTATGTTTTATACTAATTGTTCTTTGATGAGGTATTTATTAAATGGGTTAGATCTATTTTGAACTTAGAACATCTTTTAGTTCTCATATAAGGATATCCTAAGGAAAAACTTACACATTATAGAGGTTTTAGGCAAGTCGATCATCACTTAACTATCATTTACTCTATTATTGAAGACTATTTGATCAGGATTTTAATCATCATGGATGACACTAGATAATTTTTATCCATTAGAGCTGGCAGATGCATGGATGCATGTACTCATTTATTTTATGCTGATGATATTATCCATTTCACTAAATGAGATAAAATAAATATAAAGATGACTAAAAATGAACCTTTTCATTATGAAAGGGTCTCATGGATAAGGTCAGTTGGAATAAATCAACATTACACATTGGAAAAAACATTCCCACTACCCAAAAGATGAATATCGTCAATGAGTTGGGAACTAGAAAAGGGATTCTAACCATCATGTATCTTGGGTCCCTATGATTTTGAGAAATCTTCATGTTTATCACTCATCTCATATTATGATCTAGATAAGAAACCTATTGTCCTCCTAGAAAGGAATTACTCTTTCTATGGCAAGAAGGATTATCCTAGTGGAAGCAGTAGTTTTTTTCGAATTTTTTATTCGTTTATGATCTATAAATGTTAAGATTCTCTAAATAAGAGTATTAAAATTTATATCATGTAAATTTTTTTGTGGTTGAAGGATCCTTTAGATAAGTATTCATACTATTCTGTGGAATAAATAATGTTAACCTATTGATTATGGGGTGTCTTGGAATTAATAATACCTATAAATTAAAAAAATCATTATAGGATAATTTTATTTAGAGGCTTGTTAATTGAATGTCATATGGACATTCCTTTTTTAGATATAGATAATTGTACATGAAAAAATAATGGAATCAAAATTATATGTAATATTTCATTGGGTCGGCCTATAAGGCTACATATTCTAGCATTACAGTGAACTCTCATTGGCTGGATAACATAGAGTATTCAATGAATTTTTCTCACAGAACTAGATACATATGAGTTTTGTAATATTTTAAATTCTAATGGAAATGAAATTGATACTACTATGTAAATCAAAGATAAAATGGAATCTTTATTGGACATGATTCCCATTTAATTCATAAAAATTATGATTAGTTATAACTTTATTAATGGTGATGATTTTTTGGTATGATAACCTTCATCAAATGGTTTTCCTTCTTCCAAATATTTTTATAGAGTGTTTTATCAAGGGAAAAAGAGTAGATTGGATATGTTTTCAATAAAAACTGGATTTCCCTATAATGATTCTATCATACATAGAGGGTTATCTATTCTAGAATTCCTAGTGATGATTTTTTCTGTCTGTATTCATCATCTTGGGATTGAAATGTGTCCAATGTAATCAATATATGGATTTCATTGATCATTCATTCTTTAGTTGTTCTATTGATGAAACCATTTGGATGTTTTCTAGTGATCTGTTGGAATTATTGATTCCTCATGCAATTATAAATATAGATCGTTTTTCTGCATACATCAAGCTACCTTTATTCAAGAATAGTTTGAACCACATTCTAGTGGCCATATTATAAGTCCTACATGTTCAATGGACTACTCTTACAATCCTTATTCCTGAATATACTATTTATTCATTAAATCATATCTCTTTTAGATAATTTATTTTGTGGAGAATGCTACATATCTCCAGAATAGTTATTTTGATAATTCTTTTCATACATTTTCTATGGTTAACAGAATTATAATTATATGTAATTATAATCCTCCTTTTGGAAAATTGATGTTTTGATGATTTCCCCACCCACGTGTTTAATTAATTATAATAAATTTAGATCATATTGATGGAATCCCTAAACTTCTAGTTACGGTTCTATTTTTTATAAATCATAATGGAGATGAAATGTGATGTTTATATAGTTTGTGTGGTTTCATTACTTATTTTGATTCACAAATTCTTACTATAATTTATTCTATTAAAATCGATATACAATTAGTATTTCAGAACTTCTGGATTGAGTGTGACTCTACCACTATTTTTAATACTATCAGAACTAGTACTAAATATATTTCAGGGAAGATAACTTCTAAATGGATGAAATGATTGGATTCTATTTTGGAAATTAATAAAATTATTACACATTCCTACTTGGAAGAAAATTATTCAGCTAAAAGGATTTCCAATAAAGAGATTACTGCTCTTGATATCAGTTCTCTCAATGATATAGCTAAATATATTTCATCTTTTTCCAAATATATTTTTTGTAAATATCATTTTTTAGACTTCAATATATCATTTTAACCAATAAAGGATGATTTTTCTTTTATATAAAGTACTCATTCTCATAAAATAAAATTTAATTACATCCTACCGAAATGATTTTCCAACCCCACGGTTAAATATTTAAAAAATATAATGTTACAAAATATAAAAAAATATCCATAATATAGAATATATATATGTATATCATAATAACCAAGACATCACGTTAACTAGTGAGAGGTGATTCACCATTTTTTCCATTCAGTTGTGGGTTCAAATCTCATGGTATTACTGGACATGGGAGGATTGTCACAGTGTCAATGAGTTGTCCTTTTTAGAAAACTATATAATTCAAATATCATTAAAAAAATCTGAAAAGGTCCAAAAAAACATTAATACAGATTAACATAAATTTTTATCTAATATATTTCATTTTTCATCCCAATATTTAATAGCACATAATTACCTCAAAAATGAATATCTCAAAAAATATCACAAGTCACCGTTAGATTTTAATAACCTAAATCCTCAAAATGGTTTTATATGAAATTGAAATTATGATAAACAATAAAATTATAAACCCATGATATTATCATTAAATCTAATAAAAACATCATAATATCTATAGTTTCATAAACCCACAGTTGAGACCAACTATAAGGATTCAAAATTAATAATTACAAATTCTTGTGGGTTTTAACTATAATTAAAATTCTTATCATTATAAGGATCTATTATATTTATAGATTTAAGGTATTAGGGAAATAATTTACAATGTAAACCCATAAATTATAATTGTAAACATAAACTCAATATCTATTTTCCCCCTAAAATGAAACCTTATAAAATAATACATGTTTTCTATTTATGAAAAATCGTCATAATATTCTACTTGATCTCTTATTTTTTCCCATGTATCCATTAATCACTGGTAAAAAAACTTATTAATAATATGGTATGAGAATAATAATATCAGTAAGGGACAAAAAAAAATAATAGAAAATCATTAGTTAATTGAACAACATGAAAAAATAATAATTTTCATTATGTGAATAAAACAAAACATTTTCACATGAAAACACTCACAATTTCTTTAAAAAAATAACAATAAAATATATTGCATCAATATGTCATAAATTAAACATGTTGAATTATTTTGAAATAACTATTATATATATTTTATCTCTCTCATCTATATAGGGATTAAATGTCATAGTTACATTTGGAATAACCACAATAGTATATTCCTATAATCTTTTAGGATAAACCTAACTGGTTTACTCTTCCCATTACCCAATTCACTGGAGACAAATAATAGGCTCACCCACCCTTAGATGATAATACAACCACACATCCCCACAAAAAATTCCCACTAACAATAAAATAATCATAAAAAAATAAAATTTTCATTAAAGAAGCATTCTTATGGAAAATAGTTTTTCCATTTTGAAATTATTTTTCATTTTTTAAAATTCATAGACTCATAAATGTAAAAATTTTATTTGAAAATAGTATGGTAAATGTGTAATGTAATCTTACATAAATTAAGTTATAATTAAGTTTGGAAAATATGTTCATTTCATATAAGTTAAAATACATTTCGTTTGGAAATTTTAGAAATAGTTGAAAGTGTCACCTTAAAAGAGGGGTTTCAAAATAGATTCACATATATAAAACATGAAAAAGATGCCCTTTTGAAAATATTTGAGCGAAATTAACAAATTTAACATTTTAAGACGTTAACTTACTTATAAATTCATTCATTAAATCAATTTTTCAACATGGAAATGAAATATAATGATATAGAATAAGAAGTATTTAAAAAATTATAACGATGTTTTAGTAAAAGACTTTGTTAACTTGAGTTTGACCAAACACATATATTCTTTATCCTACTGAATAATAAAAATAGTTTTATTTATACCTTACATATAACTATTTTTAATCATATTAAGACTTTTATAAAAGTAATTTCCATTTTATAACAATTACTTTATTATTTATTTTTACATCAAATGTTTTTATGATATTCGTTACTTGAGTACAAAATTACATTGGTATGATGTAAATAGTAAATGTGGTAATTAATTAATCATCTTCATAATAGTAATATTTATAAAATTATAATTTTTATGCATCAATAATACATTCAAATCAGTCTATTATTTGTGGATTTTTAAAATGAACTACCTTAAAATCATGAATATGATAAGTTGTACGTATACATGAGTAACATTTTCAATTTTCAATGATCATTATCAAAATAAGTTAAGTATTATTTTTTCCTTCAAAAATTATCATTATATCATTAATATCATATTAATCATTTTAATAGACTTTTAAATATCAATAATGTGATGTGGTGAAGAAAAATGAATCACATCACTTTGTAGAGGTGATAATTCATGTGTACGCATGAAAGACATTGTAATTTTTATGCGCATGGAATGGTAAAAATATAAATGAAATATTATTATTTAATAATGTTAAATATTTCATGAATATCATATATAAAATTTAATTGCATCAATATAATCATTTTTTGGAGATGGTGATTGGAAAAACATTTCATTTGCTCATGATGTCGTAGTCCTCTATACATATGTACAATAAATTATTTACTCATTTGATGGATATGGATATAGATATAAATCATGAATCTAAAATAATATAATAAAATTATAAGAAATATAATTTAGTTATTATTTTTTCATGGTTGAATAAATTTTAGGTATGTGAAATAATGAACAAAACATAAATGATTGATTAAAAAAGATAAATCAACTTCAGAAAATCACAAATAAATAAATCCTTATGAAAACTAAGGATAGTGTTATTCTTAACATGATACCAGAATGATTCTATTATGGAATTTGAGTTGTGAATGTATGATCAAAATATATTCTTATGTGTGAAGAAAAGGATAAAGTGGTGACTTTTTATAAGAGAGGGGAGGAGCACTCTTCGAATTTCTCATAATATTAAATTAATTAAAATTCAAAATTAATAAAAATTTATTAAAACAAATTAATTTGGAATAAAATTTTCTTTTGGGTAAATATTATCTCATCCAGTAAAAATTAGATAAGTGTTGACTAAATTTTGACCTTTATCTGTTTGTTATAACAATTATTTATACCTTTTAATTATCATTGTGATAACATGTGTTATTACATATTAATGGTTAACATGGTCACATTAAAATGAAAAAACGACCCATATGTGTATCATGGATGAAATTTTAACCATATCCCAATATATTTTATGAATATATGATATTTAGGAATATTTTATCATCTAATGAAATATTATTTATTTGAAAATAAAATTAATTTTAATTTTTAATCTATTAATTACATTGAATTATAAAAATATAAAATCAACAAGATAATACAAATAAGATACATTTAATATATCCAAAATTAATCATGTTCACCTATAAATATTGTGGATAAAAATAATTATATCAAATTACATTTATTTTAATATTTGTAATACGATTTTTCGATTAATTTTTTAATTCTTTATCAGCATTGTGTCAGCACTTAAAGTTAATATTTAATCCCTAAAAAATATATATATATTACCATGATGTATTTAAATATTTTATATTTAAATTTAATATATATATATATATATATGCATATTAATTTTTAATTAAACTATATTAAAAATTAAATAATTATTAAAAACAATATTATTACATCTTGGAATTCTCTTTAAATAAAATATTATAAATTCCATACTATCAAAAAATTGGCATAAAAAGATTATTAGTTATTTCCTTGGATGATTATGGTAAATTATAACTCATCTAAAAAATATTGGGGCATGTGTTTGGGTCATTTTCAAGTCCCTATAACATTATTATTACCCTTAATTATCATATTTACCCTTTAGAGTTGTAATTAAAATTTACAAGTTTACTATTCATATTGTACAAAACATAAATGGTATATATTTACTAAATTTGGATCATTTTATTCAATATATGTAATAATTTTTTTTAAATTTAAATCACTTAATTAAAATAATTAAATTTAAACAAATTATCGTAGATGTGACAAGAAAGTGGATTTTTAAGTGAAAATGTTCTCAAGAGTAAAATGATTTTATCTCCAAATTATATATGAAAATATTAAAGTAATATTAAATTTACTAATAGATGAATAGTTTATGTTATTTTACTAAAAAAACATAAATATAATCCAACAATATATATTATTCACATGAAATGTCAGTTTTAAAAAAAAAGCAGTATTATTTACTATTCATTAAAAATGAAACATAAAAAAAAAGATAAAATTAACCATAATTTAATTTTGAAATTCATAATAAAAAAAGTATCTTTTTTAAAATAAAATGTATATAGGTATCGAAATTTATTTTTGAACCAAGTACCTCATCATAACGTGATAAATCTACCTTCGGAAAAATATAGCTTTTCACACATTAAATCAGATTTATTATTATATCTTGTATAAAAAATACATAGAATGAATGTTAAAAATTAAATTTAATACATTACATAGTAATATAATCATAAGAGAGTTATTTTTTCATTTAATTGGTACAAAACACATTTGTGTTCATTAAATAATATTTCTATAAAAGATTTTCTTTTAGTTTCTAAAGAGTTTTACTTTGATTTTTTAATTAATTCGTCACCAATGAATACATTATATATAAATTTAAATACCATATTTTCTTTATTAAGTTAATTAACGTTATATACACCATTCTAACAGCTAGGATATAACCCAAAAATTTTAATTATAATATTTTGTTGTTTGTTTATGTTCGATGTGGCGTATCATGTATGATATAGAACAAAATGTCTCATTATAATCTCAGAATGTTATAGGGACATTTTTGATATAATATTTTAACTTATTTAAATTCCAATTTTATTATTTTAAATCCCATTAATTAATTAATTTAATGGTGATTATTTAATTATAAAAGAATAAAGTCTCTTGAATTGAAAAAGGTATTAAATAATGATTATAGAATGTTTTATTCTTATATTATATTATTTGGTATAGTCTTTTTGGGTGAATGTTTAATATAAATTTTCAATTTCATAATGAATGTATAAACTTTATATAAATTACAATGTTCACTTTTAACATCATTCTTTTATTTTTATCAAAAAATAATTTATGTTTTAAATATTAATTATAAATATTTATACAAAACTATACACATTTTGGGTTATAAATTGTTTCTGAATACCATTATCAATGTGAAAATATTTAATGTAGAACAAGTCCCCACAATCCAATGATAGACAAGATTTGACAGATTCAATTCCCTTTCAACGATTGGGCCTGTAAATATCCATCAATGGTCGAATTGGGATGAAATGTTAACACAAAATAGAAGAATCAGAAATAAATATTTTTTATAAATAGTTAAATATTTGATTCTTTATTTTGAATGGGTAGCAATATAATAAAAAATGATATTACATTTGAAACAATAGTGAATAATTATGTAGTGTAATCATTCGCCTAATCCTCCAATTTCATTTAAAAATAGGGGAGAGAATTGAAAAATCGGGGGATTCTTTCATAGAGTTTTTATGCTGTTCTGATGAAAATTAATGTTAATTTTTTGATAAATGTTATTTTCATTTCTTTTGTATTTTCACAATCATATTTTAATTCAAATTATATCATTACTTATTAAATTCTTATCACTAGGATCTCCTTTAAATTAATTTTTCAGAAGCTCCCAATGTACTCTCATGAGGTATTAATCTAGTTTTTAACCCAAAACCCTACAGATTCGGAATCAATGTTTTATATTTTCCAAGAGTTAAGATGAGTTGGCTCTTAGTTAAATTGCTCATTCGTTTCTTCATTTTCTATATGAGGCTTATATTTTTCTTAAAAATTATTCTCATCTAATCATGGAGGATAATGTGTGGTTTAAGTTGATATTTTTTAGTGAACAACATATTAAAAACATGGGAAGAAGATTATGTTTACATATATATTTAAATGTTTCCATTATGTAAATAGGAATCCTATTTTAAAATGACGAAGGTTCAATCTATGAAATTATTCTAGGATAATATCATATCATTAATACATAATTAAATTTACAATTCATCAACATGGTTTGAATATGTTTTCTTTCCACAATATCAAACCCAAATGTTTACATTCATTTGTAAATTATTGGAAAAAATATTTTAACGGAGTTAGGAATAGAGATTTCTTAACATAAGAAAGATCCTCAAGTGATAAGAAACTATTTATCCACTATTCCGCACTAATAGAATAAATAATTTCCTTTACACCACTCAACAATAAGTTCTAATCATACTAATTTTAAGCCATATCTCTCCATCCATGGGATTGAATGGATATGTGAAGTCCATAAAAAATAGATTGATTTCTTCTATGTGTGAACTGAGTTTAAGTAGATGGTTGAGATTTTCTAACTTTTGTGAAGTTTATTTTCTAATTATATGATTATGGGGCAATTATGGGAATCTATATTCCATATCATACTAAATATTTAGTTTGAACCCTATTTTATTATATTATTAAAATAATAAACTCCCAATAGTGGTGGAGGGATACATTGATGTCTTCACAAATGATATTATAAAATAACCCCCTTGATAATAGATAGTAATTTTCATCAATATACTTTCTAGGAAAACATTATTATATTATATTGCTTAATACATTTCCCCTATCATTATATAAGAACATATAAGGAATTTAGTGGACCTTTTTAAATAGGGTTTTATTAGAAAATGTTTGTACCCTTAGTAAGCCCAGATATTATGTAAAAATAAATAGAATGAGGGATTAAGGGTTTTTTTTAATATATAAATAAGAATTTGGTTATAGAAAAAACACTACCCTCTATTTAGGATTGATGATCTCTTTAATTACTTGAAGGGTTCGATGTGGTTATCAATAATTGATCACAGGTCTAACTATCATTAGCTTTGGTTTTGGAAGGTGTATATCCCATATGTGGCCATCTAGGGTAACTATGACCATTATTTTTTTTTAATCCCATTAGATGTGAAAAAAACCTTCTCTATGTTCATGGGAAACATAAAATATGTCTTGTCTCCCTCCACAGATTTGTTTTTAGTATACATTATCGATGACAACATCGTTTATTCAACATTAGAGGCTGATCTTACATAGCTTCTAAGGATATACCTATAGTTATTCTAATAGGACTCTCCATTGATAAATCACATGATGTTTAATGTTTACTTTAATTTTTTAGCATACTTTGAGATATAATCTACATTAAGATGGGGTTTTAATATATTTTGGGAAAATTTTAACCAATTAGGTCGTACACATGATTGGATGTAGATTATTCTATTAACTTTTCATTATAAAATACAAGTATATTAAATTTTTTAAAAGGTAGAACATGACGTTTTGAATATTTTTACTACTAAATTAAAGTATCTAGTAGTTTACACATATGAGGATGACTAATATATAGATCCTTCACTATAATTAGATTGATGGTTTACTTGTTTGTGGTGAAATAAAATTCATACCCCATGTTTTGTTCCCTACACATTAGGAGGGGGATATGAAAACATTCTGAAACACCTAGAACCTTGAATACCCAATCAAACATGAAGATCCTCCCTAGTTAAATTTAATATATATTAAAAAATTCTACAAATTCTTATTTAGATATTTTTCAATTCTAACTAATTAATCCACCTTTGCGAATTCTATTTGATTTTTTAGGGATTCTATTTAATTCCTTTTCACCAGTGTTACTTAAATAGATGTTAGTGAGAAACTATACATTTTATTCATATAATAAAACATTAATCTTACCTTTCTTTACCTATGACAAAAACAAGTTTTTCTAAACCATTAAAATGATATTGTTTTTCTAATGTATGTTCATACAATGGTAGTTCTTACAATACCTTCAACTTCTTCTAAATTCGTTAGTTGTTCTTTAGGTGATTCTCCCCTATCTACTTCTTCCACTAATTATTTTTCTAGTACCTTCTAATTTGATCACTTATTTTATGCTTCATAAAGTGAATGATTATTCATAAAATTAATTAACTCTATCTAGTACCCTCTACTACATCTGGTATATCTTTTAAAAGTAGTTCTACCCAAATTTGAATTACTCTAAAACTTTATGGCCTATATTTTTTTATAACATGTAATATTTTCAAAATAATCACGACTATGTAACACAATACCAACACCAACAACTATAGAAACTATGAAAAACATCAAAACGCTTTTACATAGGAAGGTGGCCTCTTATTATTTTTGGTGAAGTGAAAATTTTGAATATAATGTTCCCACTCGATCATTTTGAATCACCATTTATTATTTCATTGTTTGACCACCTTCAGAATTCCAAAATTATTGGCCTCATAGAGAACTCTAAAGAAATTTACATAATTATAATAATAAGCATTATTCTTTAACCATCCTGAAATAATAACTAAAATCATTGTATCCCTTCATAATTATTGAAAAATTGAATGTCCATCTCAGCATCCACATAATTAATTAATTTATGGAAACATCAAAAAGTCATTTGAACTTTCCATCTAGTAGGGATTTTTTTGTGCTCCTTTAATTTTTTTTATAAATATATCAGTATTATTTTACAATACAATTTTTTTCATATAATATCTTCTTTTTTGGATAAAAAAATTTGATATTAACTTGAAAATATATCGTGCATACCTTCGTAAATATCTTCCTTCTCCAAATGGGTTCCTATTTTTTTCATTTTCTTTAGACCGATAAAGAATAATATAATATCATTGATCCATATTTCAAATGAATTTATAGAACATTGATAGATGGCTATGTAATACTCAACCACATTTATTTGTAATTCTTTTTCTCATGGAATTGCTCCTATACATTTGTTTGATACAACAATGAAACTTCCTACTCATTTGATGAAATATTTTTAATGGAGGTACCAAAAATGTATCTCGAATGGATTTACCTAGAAACTTATGTCTAGTGGATTCATAAAATTTTCTTCATAGAAACTATTATCTTATAAACACCACTTGAAATCTTCCTTCTGTTGAATTTATATGGAGGCTTCTTTGTTCATTGATTTTCAAAAAATTCTTCTGATTACTCATACAGATACATATGGATGATGATTGGTCTCAGGGAAATATATCCAAATACATGTCAAGAGTTCATATTCTGGATATATTGGAATACTATACATAAATATAAATCTATTAAAACCTTTCTATTATATGGATGTTTAATTGAATCTGTTTTTTCTAATCACTAGAAAACTATTTATACACTTACTTGACATCCCATATCAATATTTATAATGTTCAAATAGTATACGTTATAAAACTCTTCACCCGAAGCAATTTGAATCATCACTATACATTATTTAGGAATAAAATTTTTTGTATAAGAATCTATGGAAAGGATCATAAATTCCTAAGAATAGTCATAATAATTGACACATTATAATAGAAAATCATCAAAAATTTAGATTAGATTCACATATACATTTCAATTCATTCAAAAATTAGCTATGAATGACACTCATATGACGTTGTTATTATTAAATAATAAAGAACACATCATCGAGTATCAACTCTTGTTATTTCTTTGATCATCATATATTAAATGTTTATATTCATATAATCTTCCAAGAATTTATATCCACATGTCATATGACTAAATTAGTTATTTAACATTTATCTAATATCAATGTAAAAACTTATTCAACGATATTCCAATTTTCCATCAAAATGACAAACGTTAAATATTCTATCATTTGATTAACTATATTATATGACATTGGGAAGATTAATTTAATGGAATATATTATAATGTCTTTATAAAATTTCATCCATTGTACACTCCATCCTATTATGCTAATCAGAATTATTTATTTGATTACCTCATTCTGGTCAACATAATCTAATCACCTCAGTATATTAGCCTCTACCTTTGTTTCATATATTCTTGTTTTTATACATTTCACATACATCTCCAACTGTTTAGATCCACCTTCTCTGTTTGGTAGACATCTTTTCAGAAAAATATTAAGTAAACTCATTAATATTGATAAAAAAATGCTACTCTAAACATCATGCACACATTTGAGACGTCAATAATTTTACATTATCTTCATTTGTAAAATATATGTCCTCAGAGATTATTAAACATTAACCATTCATTATACTCTTCCTCTAATCCTCTAAGATTCCACAAAATTATTATAATGCATGGATATATCAACCAATCATTCCAACAACATTTTCATTAAAACCTTTTTAACATATTGAGTTCAGTGAGATATCAATTTTTCATTCGAAAACACTAATAACAAATACAACACACCAATATTTTTGGATCTTGAATATACCGCCTTATAATTATTGTAAATTCCATCAATTTCCCATTAAAATAAATATGTCTATATGTGGATCATTATTTTCTATCCAACCCTTTATTTTTCTTCTTTCTCTCCACATTACATATTCGAGCTTCCAAACAATAATTCCACTCTATCCATTCATTATTGAATAGACATTAATTGATTATGGGAAAATTGAATCAGTTCATTATTAAGAAATGTGACATCCAACATTTAATTATATTTCTATATGATCCATGCTGGGTGCAGTAAACAAATTTTTTTTGATTCAGACAATAATGATTGCGTTTTCTAATTGATCTTGATACCTCATGAAATGATAACTAATAAGCTTTTCATCATGTGGTTTTCTACTTTTATTATAAAACAACGAAACCACATGTGATATAATTATTGTTATAGAATGAATAAACCTAAAACTCTTGTAGAAAATATAAATAAATTATTAAAATCATCGAGTATAAAAATAATGAGAAGTTACCTTAGAACAATTTCATAAATCATATTTTCATAAGTAAATGAGTGATTATATTTCCACCACTTTTTGTTAATATTTTTATTTTATGTATCCAAGGATGAAAGATTTAAGAATAAAATAATGTTTCCCAAGATATTACATCATGCATACTCTAGAATAATTATATATTTATATGATGTAAGTATTTAGGTTGAAACATTATCATACATAACTTGTATCCCCACCATGGAGACGTTCATTACAATCTCCATAATGATGAATCTCACCAATAAATATGATTTAGTAACATTATGTTGAGAATTGACCAAAATAGATTACTCTTTTATGGATTTATATACCTATACAAATTTCCATATCTCATTAAGGATGATATTTTTCAATATATTCCATTTGAATTTGAAAGGTAAGTTCAAATTGAGGTGGGATAATCCTGAACGTTTCTATAAATTTTTTTCAACATGTGCTTTAAGATCATCTAGTAAAATTCTATTAAATGTTCTCCAATAACATATTATTGGAAAAAATAATGTATAAAAACAACCATAAAAAGTTCAATGTTTGAATCAAAATTCATTATATTAGGTACTCATAGTGAGATAATGCATCATATTCAATTCCGTGTTATGAAACTAATAAATAGAATTCACAAAGAATAATAAAATAAGGTTGAACCTTATTGATTCATTAATGTTGAAAAAATGGTTGAGGTTTTTTTCATAATGAGGTTTCTCTATCTTGTCCAATATTTAGTCATTCACATATGATCTCATTTTATGATTTTTATTCGTACAGTAAGGATATTTTCAAATTTTATTCCTCTTTATGCCGAGTACATTTATTTTTAATAGCATCTATGGATAATGTATTAGTAATTAATATTTGGAATACTTTTATTCATGTATAATGGTTTAAAAAATATTTTTCACTATGTCTAAAATTCTTATGTCTATCACACAAAGATCATAAACACAATGGAATTCATTAGTTATTAACATCTTATATACTCATTCTCTATCGTATATAATCATTTATGTTACTTTTATAGTAGTTTATTATTACTATTATTTTATTATTATGATTCTCTCTAAATATACTCTATATAATACAAAAAATTCATTAAGAACATTATAATTATGTTTGATTTGCTTGTGTCATGACTCGTCCCCTAGGGCCTATATCCTGACTACCCCAATCCCACCTTCCATAGGATATTGGCTGGTGACTAGCAGAAAAGGTGTATTTCCCTAAAACTGGGAAGGCATTGCCTTTATAAAACATAAATACACACACATCCAGAGTACCAGCGGAAGAAAACACCAGGTAAAAGCTAAATAACAAGTGTTCGGAAAGTATAAAGGGGCTGAAAATACAAGGCTAACAAAAAGGTACATCTACAACTGAAAGAAAGTACAACTGAAATAGGAAAACAACTGAATGGGGAAACAACTCCTGGATCATCCTCTGGGGTTCCTACCAAAAGGGTAGGTATAGATGGAATCATCTGATCTCCACGTCAGTCAGACATCACCGAGTACCAATACCGTGTACCAATACGTCGTACAGTCCTCCTCTGGGTATCGTCTAGTCATTGTGCGCTATCTGCCTTTGTTAGAACTATTTGTCATCTACATCCAATATAATGAGGTGCGGGCATAATCCGTGCATGGGTAAGTATAAAAATACTCAGTAGGGGCCCCGATACCCTAAAGGTCTCACAAAATCCAACAATGATAAATCACACAATATGAAATCAACGGATAACCATTACATAGGTATATGGCCATAAAAATACCCATGTTATCATATAACCCATCTTAATCATGAGGATTTCACAAAAGTCAATGACTCAGCTCAAACCAGGATTTTCATTCATGATGTCAAAACCATGACTGCTGGAGAACTCCTCCTCTATTTAGTACATTGGGCATGCCACTACAACCAAGATCTTCCCACTATCCTTGGACTGCTGAAGTACTCCACCTGTCGAGTACAGTGGGAATGCTGCTAAAACCAAGCGCTTCCCACTATGGGTCTGCAGCTAAAACCAAGTGCTCCACCTCAGAGCCTACAAAGGTACTCCTTCTATTGAGTACCACGGGTCTGCCACTACAGCCAAGACCTCCTCCCCCATGGGTATGCTGCTACATCCAACTGATCCCCAATGGGCCATCCGAATCACCCAGAGTCGATCGATCAACAGTCGTCAAGTCTCAGCTAGCTACTAGGTATCTATAATCTTCTCACTTGTCACTGGGAGGGTCCGCTCCATGAGCTACTGGTCGATACTTCCAAGTTTCACAATGTCTCACGTAGAAGTATCATAAAGGACTGCCTCGTCATTGGGGTCTCAACGCAATAGACGGCTGGTCAATCGGACGCCCTGTCTTTGAGTTATTAGCATTTTAGTCCTAGGGGCCAGATTTATTTCATGTGCGAACCAACCCGACTGTAATTCAACTATACCCTGAACTCCCATGGGGTGTACTAAAAGGTAACATTTCTAAATGAGATTACCAACACCGCGTATGTTTCGTCAAATGGATGTCCGGTATGAGAGATAATGGATTTTTCCGTTCTAGGGGCCTAGTGGGATTTACGCTTGATCCAAACCCGACCATTTTCTAACGTTGTCCAAAACTCACTTTGTGTATTGAAAAAGGACCACCTCCTTGCGAGGGTCCCCGTGCCGTATATGGCGTGATGATCAGATGCACGGTCTTTATGTTATTCACTATTAAGTGAAAACGGGCCCGACCCATTTAGCCCAGTGGGCTAGTGGGTCGGGTGAACCCGGTTTTGGAGGGTCAGACCCGGTGAATCATACGGCCCGGCCCGATGCAGCACATCTAGGCCCGACGTGGTAGGGACCGGCCCAGCGCGGTGTGGCTTGGCCCTACTGGCTGCGGCACGGCCGACTGGACGAGTGGCTTAGCCTGGGTGGCCGAGTGATTCGGGGGGCGAGGCCCCGAGCTTTCCCGAACCGGCAGCACCGAGTGGCACCGCCCTCCTACCCGGCAGGCCGAAGCCGTCCGACTTCTCTAGCGCGAGGGGCCCGCTTGGGAAGGTTGTTACCCTCTGCATGTGGTTCCAAGAAGCACCATGGCCTCCCCCAACCCATACGGCTGACAAGCCGGCCGGTTCGTGGGCCTGGGTCCTCTGGAGCGTGGCGCCCTCGTGGCACCGTGGTCCTCCGTAGCAAGGCGAACATGTGGTGCCACGATCCTCCGCAGCGTGACACCCTCGGGGTGCCGTGGTCCTCCGCAGCGCGGCGCCCTTGTGGCGCCACTATCCCTTCGGCCCGTCCTGCTTTAGCCGGCCATTTTTTCGTTGGACGAGCGGCCCGCAGTTGTGGGCCGCAGTTCTTCCTTCCACATGGCCAGCATGTAGTCATCGCTTCCTTCGGTCGTCGCCACCACTCTCATCACCACATCCATTTAAATAGAACGAGGATCAACAGAATGTCATCGTTCCATGTTTCTTCGGCATGTGTCGTCAACATTAGGCGGTATAATATGGAAAAAGAGAAACCATAATTTTCAACAAAGAACAAGAAAAATTTTAATCAATCAAAATTGAACATAACCCCTATACATCGATCATGGTTTGTTCCTCGTTGATGTAGAAAATGGTGTCACTCCATCAATGTCAGAGGAAGATCCGTTGTCGTTGGCGACATTCCCCGCAGCAGTGTCTCCTCCCATGACATGGAAGATGAAGAAGGTTGGTGAAGTTTCTTCATGTCCTTCGATTCATGGAGCATTCTTCGTGTACTTCATGGAAGAACTATCCCATTCAAAATCTCCCAAAATCCCCTCACAAATATTTTCCAACCAAAATAATAGTAAGGCCCTCCCATATTATACCATTTCCATGTATTTTCAAATTAATTCAAAATGAGAATTAAATTAAATAAGGCATTTTTATTGGAAATATTAATGGATGGGAGATTGAGAGTCTCCAAATTGAAGTGGAAGTCCAAATGTTTAATGTGGGTTGTCAAAAATTAATTAAAGGGGAGTGTTAATGGGGAGTTAATGGAAGATGAAAGGATTAGGGCTCATGTGGGCCCGACCAAACAAATTCCTCTCATGGGAGGTTATGTGGGTGTCGCCCCCACCCCTAACTTCCCATTGTAGGAATTAACCAACATCTATAAATAAAATTTTGTGCTTCAATTTATTTATTTTATTCTAAATCCCCAAAAATTAACTCTCAACCCACATAAACCGCAACTGCGGTAAAGGTCCCCTAAAGTGAATACTGACACCGCAAGTTCATTGTTGTCCTCATATTTCAATTTTGTGCACCGGTTCAAAATATAGAATAACCTGCACATACGTTTACTGAACGTACCTGAACAAAACTTCAGAAAATTATTCCGGGCACTACGGGCCTCAGAATCAAGTGCCGTCAAGAACTACATACTCGTAAAATTCCAAATAAGTAAGAAAAAATATTCCTTGAAATTTCCGAGTCTTTACATTACTCCCACCTTAGGGATTTACATACCCGTAAAGCTACAACACATACTAGGGAAACAAATGGGGGTACTGAACTCACATCTGAGTCTCCCGCTCCCAAGTGCTCTCCTTGAGGTTCCCGTGCTGCCAGCGAATACACACAAGGGGAATCAACCGTCCACATAAGACCCACTCCTATCGATCCCTGATCCCCACTGGGACCTCCGTAAATGCTGCCCCATCATCGATGTCTTGTTCCCCATGATTGATGATGTGGGTCAGGTAGTGAATGTATCACCTCTGTTGAGATATGTAGAAAACATCATGTACCCGGTGCAACTGGGATGGAAGGTCCAAGCAGTAATCCACCTTTCCTACTCTGTTGATGACATGGAGAGGTCCGATTAAACGTGGAGATAACTTGCTACCCCGGATAAATATCCGTAGACCTTGTCGAGGTGAGACCGATAGGAAGATGTGGTCGCCATCCTTGAACTCTAGTGGTCTCTGTATCCTATCGGCATAGTACTTCTGTCTGCTCTGTGTAGTCTTCATCCCCTCCTAGATGATCTGCACCTTCTCCATCGTAGACTGCACCATATTTTGTCCTACAAGTGCTGAATCCCCAGGGTCAGTGAAGCACAGAGGTGATCTGCAAGGTCGGTTGTACAGTGCCTCGTAAGGGACCGTCCCGATAGTGGACTGGTAACTAGTGTAGTACGCAAACTCTACCAATGGTAAGTGATCCTCCCAGCTGTGACCAATGTCAAGGAAACATGCATGGAGCATTTCCTTGAGAGTTTGAACGGTTCTCTCAGTATGATCGTCCATCGGAGGATGGAAGGTGGTGCTTAGACGTAGCTGCATTCCAAAAGCCTCATGTAACCCTTCCATAGCCGAGAAGTGAATCAAGCATGTCAATCGGAAACAATAGTCGATGGCACACCATGAAGCCGTATGATATCTTGAATTTAGAGGCATCCCATGCTCTCTACCGATCCCTTCTCTCTGGATGTATGTGGAAACCCCATCACGAAATCCAGGGATATCCCATCCCACTTCTACTCTGGGACCTTTAAGGGATGAACCAAGCCTGCTGGAACCTGGTGCTCTACCTTCATTTGCTGTCAAGTGTGGCACCATGAAATGAATTCTAATACAACCTTCTTCATACCTGGCCACCAGTGTTGTTGTTGAAGTTCCTAGTACATCTTCACCACTCCTGGATGTACCACTAGAGGGGAAGTGTAATACTCCCTCAACACATCCTCATGAAGTGCAAATTGTACCATAGTACGTCCTACAAGAGATGCTAAGATTTCTCCTTTTCCAAAAAATACAATATCATCCCCTAGATGAACCACGCCTATTGCATAATACATTAAATCCTGACATGAATGGTGCTAATTCATTCCATGGACGACGTCGTATGGCCTTGATGCTACAAATAAGAGATCCAACTGTTACTCTCACCTCCAAGGGTTGAGTCACACTTTCGGTATCAGTGTATAGTCGTCGGGTCTCCTCTAGTTGGAATTTCGAACGTGTGGGTCAAGTTAATTGTTTTAATAGGATCCTCTCTGTAAAAATCTCAAAAAAAGGGTAGGACCGATAACATCACATTGACAAGTGTCTTTCGTTACTGCAGCTTATAATACAAACACATAAAGAATCCCCAAACAACGACATCAACGAAGCTAGAAACATCATAAACAAAGGCCACCATGTCTAGAGATAGTCCCACTCCTGTACACTTTCCGCATGACTAGATTCTCTGCCACGTCTGCCTGCTCCTGACGGACCTCCACTGTTGAACCTCTGTATCTTCCTGAATGGTCCCTCTATTACATGCTTCTCATATGCAGGATGGGTCGGGTAGTCTCAAGCCATGTGACCCTTACCACCCCATGCATAGCACTACCTGCTCCTCATATGGATGGCTATGTTTCATGTTCCACGCACAATCCGAAACAGTTGCCTAAGGTTGCCCACCTGATGGCCTGGTCCGCATGGACCTCTGCATCAACTGTCTACTTCCAGCTACAGAAGACTCTTCTATGGTTGGAAAGCCTTGCAGAAAGAGCAGTAGCTTTTTAGCCCACATAGAGAGTAGAGTTACTGGTACAAACTCCACCCCTGAAAATACCCTCGATGTCTGCCCAGGTGAGGTCCAACTCATCACAAAAATGAAGCATCAGGCTCCACCACCTCTCAGATGCTCCCTGAAGGAGACTCACATATAGGTAAACCATCAAGTCAGCAGGTGTCCCAACTATGTGGAAAACTCATTCTATAACCTCCAGCTAGCATACTACCGTCTGAGAACCTGTCTCCCCTCCAAAACTCAGAGGCCTCAGTCACAGGAACCCGTGCAATGTGCTCACGCGGCGTTCACCCTCTACTGTTGGGGCTGGTGTCAATGGTAGCCCAACGGTTAGAGGTACCACTGGTGCCTCCTCTGTGATGGGGCCCTGTACCATGGCCTCGCTGCTCAATGGGCTACCATCACGCTCTCCACTCAGAACCCACGCTGACTGACTATGTGAAGAAAGCCTGAAAAAGAAATAGGTGCTCCATGATCAAAAGATTGTTCCTGTTGAGATGACCTAGTTTGAGTTGACTTTAAAGAAAAAAAATTTAAAATACACACGTAATCAATGTTTTCATGTACTGAGTCATAAATCAGAGGTCAGGGTCTTGGTGTATGGATATGTTTGTCGCTGCACCAACACTGGACTCTTTGGATAGAAAACCACACTAAATACTCTTAACAATATTGCTTCAAAGTAAGACAGATCAGAGTCCTGAATTCTTTGGTAGAACCAACTCCTCTGAAACTAATTTGTCATGAACCGTCCCCCGGGGCCCACATCGTGACAACCCCAAGCCCGCCTTCCATAGGCCAGGGGATAGAGACTAGCACCAAAGGAGTATTTCCGTTAAAATGGGAAGGCATTGCCTTTATAAAACATAAATACACACACAACCAGAGTACAAGTGGAAACAAACACTAGGTAAAACGTAAATAACAAGTGTGCTGAATGTACAAAGGGGTCATAAATACAAGCCCAACAAAAATGTATAGTTACAAGTGAATGAAAATACAACTGAAAAAGATGAACAACTAAATGGTGAAAAAACTCCTAGATTGCCCTCCGGGGTTCCTACCTGAAGGGTAGGTACAGATGGCCTCCTCAGCTCTCCACGTCCATCAGACTCCACCGTGTACCGATAGGTCATAAAGTCCTCCTCTGGGTACTATCCAGTCCTGGCGCGCTATTGGCCACTGTCAATGATGTCTGTCATCTGCATCTAACACAATGAGGTGTGGGCATATCCCGTGCAGGGGTAAGTATAACGATACTCAACAGGGACCCCGAGACCCTCAAGGTCTCACAAAACCCAACAAGGATATACCACACAGTATGAAATCAACAGATAACCATTACTAATGTATATGCCAATACATATACCAAAGTTATCAAGTAACCCATCTCAATCAAGAAGAAATCACAACGGTCAACGACTCAGCTAAAACCAGGATTTTCCTTCACGATGTTGAAACCACAGCTGCTGGAGAACTCCTCCTCTGTCGAGTACAGAGGGCCTTCCACTACAACCAAGTGCTTCCCACTAACCTTGGACTGCTGAAGTACTCCACCTGTCGAGTACTGTGGGCATGCCGCTACAACCAAGCACTTCCTATCATGGGTCTACCGCTACAACCAAGCTCTCCCCCTCATAGCCTATAGAGGTACTCCTTCTATCGAGTGACGCGGGTCTACCACTACCACCATGCACTCCTCCACTGAGGGTTTGCTAAAACAACCAAGCACTCCCCACTGGGCCATCCAAATCACTCTGAGTTGATCGATCAGAAGTTTTCAAGTCATAGACAGCTACTAGGTCTCTGCAATCTTCTCACTCATCATCGAGAGGGTCCTCTCCACGAGCTACTGGTTGATACTTCAAAGTGTCACGAAGTCTCACATATAAGTATCTCAATGGACTGCCTCGTCATAGGGGTCTCAACGCAATGGACTGCACGTTAATCAGAAGACCGGTCTCTGAGCTATTAGCATTTTAGTGTTGAGGGCCTGATTGGTTTCATGTGTGAACCAACCCAACCGTAACTCAACTATAACATGAACTCCAATGGTGTGTACTAAAAGGGACCATTTATCAACTAGATTACCAACACCGCTGAATGTTCGTCAAACAGACGTCTGGTTTGAGAGATACTAGCTTTTTCTGTTCCAGGTGCCCGGTTGGATTTACGCTCGATCCAAACACGACGATTTTCCAAAGTCATCCAAAAGTCACATAGAATATCTCAAAAGGAACACATCATCGCAAGGGTCCCAGTTCTGTAGACGGTGCGTCGATCAGATGCGTGGTATTTATGTTATTCACGTTTAAGTGAAAATGGGCCCGACCTGTTAAGCCCAGTGGGCAGGCGGGTTGGGTCAACCTAGTCTTGGCGGGTCCGACCTGCCAGAGGGTTAGACTGGCCCGATGAATCGTGCGGCCTGACGTGGTGCGGCCCAGCCTGGCAGGCTGAGCGGCACGTCCTGGTTGGCCGAGCGATCCTGGGGGCCCACTTTCCCGAACCGGCAGCACCGAGCTGCGCTGCCCTCCTACCCGGCCGGCATCTCCAGCCCGAATGGCCCAATTGGGCGGTCAACTATTCCTCGCACATAGTTCTTGGCGGCACAGTGGCCTCCTACAACATGGCCGGCCGGTTCGCCCGCTGAAGTTGCCTGCGGAGCGCGGGCTGCGGTCCTCTGCATCCTTGTGCCCTCGTGGTGCCGTGGTCCATTCGGCCCAGCCTGATTTAGTCGACCGGTTCTTCTTCGGCTAAGCGCCCCGCATTTGTAGGCTGCCGTTCTTCCTTCCATTTGTCCGGCATGTGGCCGTTGGTTCCTCCGGTCACCACCCCCACTCTCATCAACACATCCATTGAAATAAAATGAGGATCAATGGGGGGTCGTCAGGCCGTGTTCGTTCGGCCCGCGCCCTCCGCGTTAGGCAGTATCATATGACCAAAGACAAACTATAATTTTCAACACAGAACAAGAAAAATTTTAATCAATTAATATTGAACATAACCCCCTACCTAGATCAATGTGTGTTCATCAAATATGCGGAAAATGGTGTCGTTCCATCAACGTCGGAGGAAGAGCCGTTGTCATTGGCGATGTTCACCGCGGCGGTGTCTCCTAACATAACTTGGAGGAAGAAGAAGGGTGGTGAAGTTTCTTCACATCCTTCGATTCGTGGAGCATTTTTCGCGTTCTTCATGGAAGAACTCTCCATTTAAAAATCTCCAAAAAGTACCCACAAATATTTTCCAACCAAAATAATAATAAGGACCTCCCATATTATAACATTTCCATGTATTTTCAAATTAATTCAAAATGTAAATTGAATTAATTAAGGCATTAGAGTTAGAAACATTAATGGATGGGAGACGGAGATGCTACACATTTAAATGAAGTCCGAAGGATTAAATTTGGTTGTCAAAAATTAAATAAAGGGGAGTGTTAATGGGGAGTTAAAGGATGATTAAAGGATTAGGGCTCCAGTGGGAACCACCACACTAATTCCTTTCATGGGAGGTTATGTGGGTGTGGGCCCCACCCCTAGCTTCCCATTGTTGGATTTAACCAACATTTTTAAATAAAATTGTGTGCTACAATATTATTTATTTTATTCATAATACCCAAAAATTAACTCTCAACACACATAAAACGCAACTGCAGTAAAGTTCCCCTTTAACAAATACAGGTGCCGCGAGTTCATCGCTGTCCTCGAATTTCAATTCTGAGGACCAGTTCAAAAGATAGAAAATCATGCAGATACCTTTACTGAACATACCCGAACAAAACTTCAAAAATTGATTCGCGGCACACCAGGCCTCAGAATCAAGTGTTGTTAGAAAATGCAGACTCGTAAAATTACATATAATTAATCTAAAATTTTCCTTGAAATTTCCAGCTCTTTACAGTCTTTAAGTCTTATTTTAGTTGATTTTCTTTTTTTGAACCCTTTTAGATGGTGCACTATTCTATAATCTCATTGATTTAGAATGCATGTACCTATCATCTTTATTAATTCATATTTTATTGGGAGAATTATTTGTTAGATAACTTTCCATATTGCCTACTATAATTTTTACTTCTTTATTATACAACTTCAGTGGCCCTGTTTTCTTATTATCATTAGAAACATGTTGAGATGAGCATGTACCAACCTTTGGAACCCAATTATTACATCCATGATATATATTTACAGTCCTTGAAAATTTGTTTAAGGTATGCACAATTTATTTATATGTAGATGTTACCTTTTTATTTATGGATTTTAATCCTTGTCATTGAATTACCTTCTGATTTATCATTTAGTTTATTGTGTTAAAAATCCAATGAAAAATGCATGCATCTATGTCATCATCAATATTAACCTAAAAATCTTGATATTTTTGAATTTTCTATATGATGATATTGGGTTTAATGATTTAAATTTTATACTCTTCATGTGGAACCAACTTCCACAATCACATCCATATCCACCAAAGTCATGGTGTTAGGGTTCTCACCACATTTATTCAATTATATTTGTATATATTTTTTATAACCTAAACATATTAAATAAATTATTTAGAAACATTATTAGAAGAAGGTATGGATGGTGCCTATTTCTTCATAGATGTTTTTGATAGATCATTAAATATATTCATGTTATTCTTTTCACATGTTAATGGTGTTTTAATTTTAGAATCCACAATTAATCACTAACTAGAAGTAGTAACATTATCCTTCCATTGTTATGAGTAAATATGTTCATGTTCATTATTGGTTAGCTTTAATTCCAATTCTAGGAACTTTTAATTGGGCTTGTTTATTTTATCTTCAATAATACCCACCTTCTCTTCCCAACACTTATTAATTATTTGAAATTAATATTCATTTAATTTAACATTGTTTTCGAATAAAGTGCCATGTTTCATAATATCCATAGATTCTTCGTACAATTTCAAATCTGTGAAATTAATATAGTTTTTCAACACTTCATCATGTCCATGATTCTTCTATTCAAGATCATTCTTGACATATCCTTTCAATTTAACTTATTCATGGAATTAAATTTCAAATAACGAGGGACATACTGTACTATCCACATTACTTGTATCAATGGATCTATCCTGATTCGATATCAATATATATTATAGAAAATTTATTTCAAATACTTCTATATATAATTTTTTTCTTCCTATTGGTTGATTTATTCCTTCAGTGATTAAAATGATTCATAAATAAAAGAGATTGTTTCATTGGGAATGTAATGTAGAATATAATCAAATATACAAATAATTATATCTTGAGAAGTTGGAGAAATATAATCATCACCAATTAATCTAGGATATTCTCCATGAGAAAAATCTATGCATGAATTTCCACATACCACATGATCACATAGTCATGAACCACTTATGTAAAAATGGTGTATACTCCATGTAAGTAATTAAAACCAATAATTAATCACATTATATGAAATAAATATTTTCATTGATATCATGACATGGAGAAACTAATCTTCTTTCCACCTCTTGTATTTATAGGGAGAAATTATTCACCTTTATTTTCCCATTCATTCTCCTATTCATAATGGTCTAGGTATAAATTAAATTATTCTTTAAGATAATATGATCTTTTCTAAAATAGAAATTCATTATTAATATATCAAAGAAACTTATATCTTAAAAATTTATTAATTTATATGTAGGAAATCTGTTATAGGAAAACCAATCCTCTGTTAAAACTTATTAGCCCCATTTTAAGAAATACTCAACATTGAGAAATGGGTAAATAAGTTTGGGGAACATATTGATCAATTATAATGGTCTCTAAATTTACATATTTGAACTATTATTATCCTGATTAATCTATTTAACATTCATTGTTTCATTTTAGAATATGAAAGAATATAATTTATATATGATATGTTTTTCTAGGGGTCACTTCAGAATAAGTGCATCTAGTCCGTTCTACATTTGGTGAAGATGAATACATGAGTTCTCCAAAATAATGATATTCCTATTACAATTATTTTTATAGAAAAGGATCCTTATCCAAAGTTTGTTTCCCTATAATTTATGAGGGTAGATAAGAAAATAACCATAAGTCCTTGGACTAGTGAATACATTGTCCAAATTATATCTTGTCACTAGTTCTTTATATTTCTCATGTCAACAGTCACCAACTACATTATTGAATACTTTTCAACACAATGTAATTATTTCACCTGTGTAACTTGGGTTTAATAATTTAGATATACTATCTTCTTCTATAACCCAAATGATACATTGAAAATGGTGAGAATGAAACCCCCCCTTCATCATAAAAGTAGAAAATAGAAACATGTAATTCCTTTTTCATGATATAAAACTGACCAGTCGGAAATGTATTTCTAATCCTATGTATTTTAAACTAGTTTTTATAATTATAGATTTCCTGATCCATTCCCCTTGTTATTAATATTATACCTATTCGTTTAGTGTTTCTTCTCCGTATAGTGAAACATATAATTATACTTATGGAACATGATAATATGATCACTTCTTCCTTATATTATACTGTTGTTGATTGGTCTATCTTCACTCAATCTAATAACCCATGATTCATCTTGCACCTCATAAACCTATATTGCATCCCAAATAGTAATAAATCCCATTTTATGTTGCTTAAACATCCATATAGAAATTTACTCACTCATAATAATCATGTTCTCATAACACATTAACATCTCCAACAACTCTAGAAACCATGAAATGCATTAACACCCCTATATATAGGAATCTATCCTATAAATAGTTAGGGTGATGTATGTACTTTTTATTAAAAGTCCCCCCATGATCATTGAACATACTATCTATTTCAAACATCATTTTACCAAATTCAACAATCCAAAATGATAGGAGTCAACAATCTTTATAAGAGACATTCATTTGATCCAATTGTCAAAATTATTATTCATATTTCAGAAAATCATGCCTATAATCATAATGTCATATCATTATTATAGATGTCTGTAATTTCAATCTCATCATCCCCACATTTGATGTATTTATGGAAACATTATAAGGAAATTTTTACATTGCATCTAGTAAGATTCATTCAGTTCTCCTTCAAAACATTTTAGAAACATCTTGGATGACCTCTTCTAGACATTTCATTCATCCAAGGACTAGTTTTTCTAATAACTACATTTGATATTCTATTAAAACTAAATCTGGATTACTTTCCCAAGGTTGTTCCTTTGATTGATGGTATCTTATATGTTTATTATTTTTCCTTCACCTCATGAACCCTCATATATCTTCTATGTTCCATATGTATGAGGAATTAATATAATTCCATCTAATTACTTTGCAATTACTATCCTAAGGTGTATGTAACATTTTTTTAGAATCCATTAATTAGAGAGTTCTATTTGATTAATCAAATATCATTCTTATTCATTCAAAAACATATGTCTGATACCACTTCTATGATAAATCTCTCTGAATTATTTACTTGGAAAAATCATTAGGTTGTCGTTTTTTACACATCATTGTGGAATCATAAGTCTAATGACCATCATTGTAATGTTCAATTACATCATATAGATACTTTATCATTTTAGGATCTCCACATGTTGCATCTGGTAAATCATACAATGAATAATGTATAATGATTATTATTGTGAATATTTATAAAAAACATAAAAATTCACATTGATTGGTGGTATTCATATTCCTTCCTCAGATATCACTCCATTAAAAATTTCTGTTAAATGGAATTTAGTTGGATACTTATATTTAATCATTCAAAATCAATTTCCATAATTTATTCACTTCACAACTCGATTTTTATACATTTCTATTTGATATAATTAGTAAAAATATTCATCATATAAAAATTCAATCAATAATTTACATTTTTTGGGAACCACCAATTTCATCTAATATACATTACTAAGGATCATGTATTCCATAGAATAGTCCTAATGATTGAATCTTTATGAAAAATAGATCATTTATAAATTTTGATCCCTTTTAGTACTGAATTTTTCTTCCATCTAAAATTATCATTAAAATACAACCATAATGTATTATTTTCATTAAAATATATCGAACACCTCACCAAGAATAAACTGATATTTTTTATAATCATTTTCCACCTAATATCCCTATGATTATAATTGGTCAAACATTTATTTCGAGTTGTCATATTATCGATTGAGTCCATTCACATTAGTCAAAATTCACATTGAACATTCATTCTGATATCAAATAATCAATAATCGATCTAGTAAAATTTAAATCATGGTCTATCTATTGCGATATTTCATATGAATTTAAAAAGGCTAATTTTATAAACTCTATTATAATGACTGTTTAAAAGGATGTCTATTTTATAGTCTACCAAATGTCAGTACACAATACCATCGTATGATTACATTAGTCGTATTTCCTTTATCCAATCACATGGATAAGATGTCCTCTACCTTCAGTGACACTCATCTTGTCTTTCTCCTTTCTTTTCACATATAATTATCTAACCGGTAAACTCTACCTTCTATGTCCAGCAGAATGTTTTTTGAAACATTATAAAGAAACTCATTATTTATGCTAAAAATATGATTTTCCAAAAGTCAAATTGATGTTTGAGACTTTGTATACAAATCATCGATCATCATAAGTATACCAAATTTCATAAAATAACATTCACCATTCTCTATTAATTTTTTATTCAATCAGTAATCCAAATTTCACCAAATTCATTTCCAAGAATTGATACATGAACCAACTATAAAATCATATTCTTCTTAAATTCCAATTATGAAAAATAACCCCAATGAGATATTTTTATTTTAATTATTGTACTTTAAAAAAATATAATTCTGACCAAATGTGGAATCTACAGAGAGGTTTACATCCTTGGATATGTAATATCAGTGGTTGGAGTGGTATTATACCAATTCAATAGTGATATTATGATATCTTGGGATATACCCAAGTACATATAAGTGCTATAGAGTTTCCCTAATTGGGTTTTAAAAGATATTCATGGTAAACATTTCTAGGATTTCAACACTTTTGGCTTCCTTAACTCGAAATTATAATATCTCTGTTTGTCCCAAGTGGGTTTCATTTTTTATTTAGAATCTATGGAATGGTTGAATTTCAAATATATCATGGGTATTAAATAGGAGGTTTATTAATAGTCTATTATTCTACCTTTATAGTTGGTATTAGATGTGTATCGATGTAGGGGTGGGTGATGATTACTTATGGGTATATTAAATTGAGAACCCATGATAAAAATTGAATGAATCATTAGTTTGAGTAGGCATAGGTAGTGTTTTCTTTCATAAATTGAATGCACTACTATCTAGGTGGAATGATCATTGTTTACTCAAACCACAAAAATATCATTTATATTTTTTTTACTTTCATATATCTAAACTAGAAACACACTCTATGTCTGCTGTTTCTACAGGATTATGAAATTAAGATAGTCTATATACTAGGAAAATAAAATATAGTGGAAGATTCCTTTAGAATTTTTTCTTGTTATCAGTTGTTGGGAGAGACATCAAAGTACTTTTCCATGATTCAAATTCCATGGTAAAATAGGCTGGAGTAGCATATAATTTATTGATCGTAGTGACCCATATAATAATTTAGTGTGGGACTGAAACTCTGCTCAAGGAAAATGATTTCGAGGTCTCAAAAAACTACATTTTATCAAGTGATGCCGAAAATTGATTCCATGAAAGTGGGGATCAGGTCATATTGTTCTAGATACATGAAAAATTATCGATAATTTTGTAATAGGAGGTGTTGAGGGTGTTTCCACTCCCCCCTAGTCGTATATCTTAGCTGGGAAAAGATATTCCACAGCCTTTACTATGATTTGTAGTTGGTTGGAATAGTGTTTAATATTGCTTAAATTGTTTGTATATTGCACACCTATTAGTAGGTGAAGGAAAATCACAATGTCATGGAACATTTAGGACATCCCTTGGAGGTTATAGAGTGGATGTGTGATGGTATATCAATGGGGTTTCAATAACAATTACATTGTCATTGAGGTGTTTAGACGCTATCTAGTTAATAATTTACTAATTGAACATGTTATCCCACTTTTTTTATATTTAGGTATATAGTTAAATGGAGATATTGGGGAGTCAATATATGTTAGAGATCATATTATTACCTATGTTATCAAAAATGATCAACTCCAAAAGGATGACTAGTTTATTTTAATATTGTATAGATGGTTGCATGAGGATTTCATGGCCCAATTGCGGATGATTAAAGTGTTTTATCATTACAAGGATGACCAAACTATGTGAACTATTTTGGTTATTTTAGAAATTATATTGTTATTTTTAGAAATTTAATCTAGAAAGGAAGAAAATTTTCCATTTGTGTGTTTAGTGTACAACTATATATATATATCTCCATTATCTACATGGAACCATTTGAGCCCCTATATTGGGAGAAATTATACATAACACTTATACTAGAATAATCTAGGAGAGTCATCACAAAAGTGTCCAGAGATAGTGATACTGATGAAAGTGTTGGTTCATGTCATCAATGGTCAGATGAGGACTACTGAGCTCCCCCAGAAGTCTTGTATAGACTATCATGGGTGGAACTTTGGTAAAAAAAAGTAAATACATTTTTTAAAAATAAACAACAATTATTTCATAAGAAAAATTATATTATATTTCAAATAATATTTAAATAGAAAGGTTATAGATAATTTTTTTTTGAATTTTATGTAATAATATTAATTACTATAGTTAAGTGTAGATAAGGAATATATAAACCAAAGAATAATTAAAAAGTTGTTTAATACATAATATCATGTTCTTCTAGCATGCTTATATCTTCCAGGAATGATGTTGGAAGAAAAAAAATAGTAATATAATAGAAATTATCAAAGGAATTGTAAGAACTCATAGGTAATGATATTGTAAATGAAAATGATTAATAATATATATATATATATGACGTACTCATAAATATCAGTATTATGATATTTAAATTAAATTTATATTACATGACTACTGCTTAATATGTCCCCTCGTAATGTAGTTGTTATAATGAGACTATTAAGGTTAGTGTATATTATGGTTAATGATAAGATAAAATTGAATGAAGATGGACAAAAAACTAACTTCAACTAGTAGAACCATGCCTTGTAAAGATCATTTGACATAGTTAGGGTGGGAGGAAGAATCATTGTGATTTTATTTTCATCAATACCATGTTTAGATTAAATAATTAAGGCACAAACGATATCACATATGAAAAAAGATTCAGCTAATGGAGATCTCCACTCAACCTATGTTTTTTGAAAAAACTCATAAAACAGCAGCCATCTAATAGAATACCCTTAACAACTAGGATGATATAATAACGGATTATGTATCGATGGCTTAATAGTATTAAGCTTTAATTATTTAGGAAATGAAAATATAATTATATTGATTTATCATTCTCATTTTGTGTTACACCCTTATATAAAAATCATATTAGTATAGAATATAAAAAATATAATATTATACAAAGTTGAGATGATTGAATTTTTCATGAATATAAATATATTTAATTATCATTAATTTGTTTGTAAAATATTTTTTATAAATTGTTAAAAATGAGATTATTTTTTATTGTATAATTATAAGCAATAATGGATATAATTTCTAAGAGATAAAAATTATATTATGTAATAAATTTTTTGAAAATATCAATAACGAATTATATCAAATTTAAAAATTTAATTATCTCATATATATAGAGTTTTTGTGATAATATGTATGACCTTTTGGAAACCATCATGTTGAAATTATCCAAAAGTTATTTTTTCATAATATTACAAGACAACCTATTTGATGGGTAAAATATATAATATGTTATAATATACGTTACTCATTACAATATCATATATATATATATATATAATGTAATAAATAATTTAAATACATGATCATAAAAAAAGATATATTTTAATATATTGTATTATAATGGATTTAAATGAATTACAAAACCTATAAATGACATTCCAAAGTCTAAAATGGAAATTTAAAATTAATAAATAATATTATATGGAAAATTAAATTTTATATGGATAAGGATTTATTAAAATTGGATTTAAATTAAAACTCATTAAAATATTATAAAACCTGAATGATTTTCAAAAAATAGGAGAAAACATATTGGTATCTGATTGCTTTTTTATTTTCCACCACCTATAATAGCATGGTCAATATTTAAAAATTATTAAAAAAAGTAATCCTATTTTACCATAAATACACACCCATCTACACATTCCTACCACTTCCAAATCCTTTATCCACGATTGTTTGGTCATATTTTCTCACATATAGACCCTCCAGAGTTTCCTTATGGTCTTAAGGTTATACCATCATGTTTTAGTAAACAACTCTTGAATTCAAAGGAACTGTCATCTTCTTACCTTCCAATAAATGAATATTTTAGGGTATGACCTCTAAATTTTGAATGAATTAACATTCATAGAATTTTGGTTCTACCATTACTATGAAAATGGTGTTTTATCAATGTGATACATTTATTCCAACATATTACTCACTTTAATTTATCAACATTGTATTCATGTCATTCTAAGGGAAATATTCCATGAATTTCTCTCTTTCACCAGAAAAATTCACATATTTTTTATAACCAAACCTATCATTTATCTAGGTTTATTCACCTAGGTTTAAATATAAATTATTTATTGTGGATTTACATGTATCAAAAGTTATATTTCCTTTTTTTTCAAAATGATAAAACATTCACTTATTTAAATAACCCATGAAGTCAATGATTTTATAGGAAGCCTTTTACATAATATCTATAGGTTATTGAATAAATGATATATTCTAATTAATGTGGCTAACATTAGGTAATAAATATTAAGGGTTCTCTCTAATAGTTAACCAATGCTTTAGAAGAATAATCAATCTCTATATACTGCAGTTTTATGATACCTTGGTGAATACCATTTGTAAAGTTGTTTCATGACACCTTGTTGATAATAATTAATATAATTCAATATATTGTATCATTATTGATGTCATAAGAACATGTACATATTAAAATTCACGATATTTCCATTATTATATTACTTATGTTCTTATAGAAATGCCATATTATCAGGGATTATGATCACATGAAAAATATTTACGTTGTTTATTCCATTACTTATCTTTAATCTCACCCCATTATTTTAGTATATATCACCAGGATATGAAATAAAATATATATAACCTAGTATGTGTATATGAATAAGTCTTTAAGGTGAATATAAATGATTTTTTATGTTTTATATCATGTATTAAATATCTAATTTTCATGGAAAAACCCCACAAGATACCCTGTATATCATTTGAACTTCAAACATGTAAGGTATGGTTTATATACTAAACAGATGGATTCCATAGTTGGTATAAAAATAATTATAATTTATTTTTTAAATATAGGACTACAGAAAATTGTAATAAACCTTTGGAAAAGTCTAAATATTTGAAAAAAATGACATATTAGTGAAGTATAATGAAAGCGGACTCTAAGAAATGAAATCCTTATCTGGATACAATAAGTCAATGTGGATCTACCAAAATTGTACATAGGAAAAAATACTCTCTAAAGGGTGGATAGGGTATTAACTTGACTATCACCTAGTGCACAACAATTAGGTATTTCCACGAACCAATTTTGGTACTCCTGGGATATATTTTTTTGTTAATCACATATTTTTTTATAAATCATTATGAAGGCTATATAGAAAATGTAATTATTATTAGAGGATATTATGGAATAATACCCTAAAACAATGTTTTTTCCCAAAAATACCCTTAGAAATAAATTATTCCTAAAATTAACTCATTTCTAACTATGGGTCTATTATTTCTAAAAATGGAGGGATATATGAAGAATAATATAAATTATGAGTTCAATAGATGATAAACTGATAGACTTACTCATAGATGAAAGATATAGGGGAAATCATGATGATGATGATAAATCATCTATATCAGGTTATAATTAATAACCTAACTTATTCTAAGAATATAGAATCACCTTAAAGGGAAAAACATTCAATTGAGTTATTCATGTACTTACAACCACATTCGTTTATTAGATATCTTGATCCATTAATTTCATAACAATGGATTACCTATATAGAAAAGATATTTTATATAATCCATTGTTCAAAAATATCAAATTTACCATTAGTTATATAAGTATAAGAATAATAATATAATAAGTGGTGGGCACTGATTAAGAACATGATGTCACGTAGTGAGATTATTTTTATGGAATGTGAATAGATTCAAATAATTTTTTAAAATAAATTGTTTCCCAATTCAATGAAGATAGAAATCAAAGTGTAGTTACTTGATTCAAGGAAGAATAAAAATTGAAATGTGGGAGGCTATGAAATAAACTTAACAATCCATTCTCAATTCACCTATAGTTTGATTATGGGTTTTAAGGGAAATGATGATAGTTTTTTTGGTAAATTGTAACTCCACCAATGGAAGGAATGTAGAAAATTGACTCTAAGAAATCCACAGGGAGATATTTTGTAGATCTATCATGGTATAAATTTATTTTGGATATATGCAATGGTGTTATAGATCTAAATAATAGAATATCGTAATAACAAAAAAACTAAATGGAAAGTCGTAATCATATAAGGGAAGAAATGAATGAGAAATTATTCATGTTATTAAAACATTAGGAGAAAAATTAAAGGAACTTTTTAATGGAATTATAAGGTGTTATATGTGAGAAAAACATGTCCATATAACATAGAATTATAATTGTGAGCTGAATATGTAAAAAATTAATGAAAAAGAAAAAGGAAATATGGTGCATGAATATCCTAATGTTAAATTCTCCATGTTCAGAAAACATACACACTTTGGCTCAGGACATCATGATACAAGAGAGGGTGGTATCGATGTGCGCAATCTTACAGATACCCTACACTTCATGCATGCAAAGATCGCCTGGAGTATTCTAGAGCAGCAATCATTGTGGGGGATAAGCATGCAAACCATTGGCTCCGGACATCATGATACAAGAGAGGACCAATACTCACCACTTAGTAAGGTCCTGGCCCCCCTAGTTGATGACCTCCAACCACTATCCCGTTGGATTGTGGGGAGATGGAACCTATCGTTTTGGCATCAGAACTGGGGTGGTGAAAGTTTAGGCTTTTCGGGTTGACCTGTTCCCACCATTTCATTCCGGGAAGCCAGTAGGTTTCCATCCCTCATCAAAGAGGTGTTGAATAAGGATCAGCAGGATTTTTTTGGTCTCATTGAACTCACACCAAACATCTACAGATGTGTGTTCACACCCTTTCCATCAGGATTTTTCTCGTCTAAAGATTATCAGCACGCCTCATTTGTTCAGGCCCATGCGAACGATTGGGATGATATCACCTTGGTTAAGTGCATTCCTACCAAATTCAACATTCTCACTTGGAGGATAAGGAATTTAGTGGTTCCAATTTATGATAAAATCAACAGATGTGGTGCTAATCTAGCTTCTAAATGTGATTACTGTACGTCTAACAGTGATGAGACTTTAAACCATCTATTTTTCAAAAGAAAATGGGCACATGAGGTATGGTTTTACTTGGGGGGAATTAACTGCCTTTTCCTGGAATAGTATGGATGATCGCCACTTCTTGAAGAAATGGTACCATGGATCGGGAGGAGCTATAACAAAGAGGCTAGCCCGAACAACCATACTACATTCGGGTTGTTGGTGTCTGTGGAGGGCGAGGAACTGAATGACTCAAGAAGGGGGAAACTTGGCAGTTGTGGTGATCACCATGTGGATATGGAATCTGTTAGTTGATCTGGTCAGGGTGATGCGGAACGGGAATGAAGCCCCTTCAATGAGCTGGGTTTTCTCGGGATATAGGGTTGTCACCCACACCGAGAGAGGGAACAATTGGCTTTGCTGGTGACCCCCACCAAATGGCATTAAGCAAAAACACGTACGGGTCTTGTGTTCTGGGAAATATAAATGGTGGTGGGGTGATGCGTGACACTAGCTGGTCTGTTTTCGTGGAGTTTACTGTCATTCTTGGACAAGGCACTTCATTGACGGTATAAGCCATGGTAATGTTTACTGTGAGGTTATGTCGATATAGGGGCTTGGATATTATGGAGGTGGAAACAGACTCATTGATTATTCACACCTCTTTACAAGATAGTGGAAATCAACCTTGGGAGATTGACTATATCATCAGGAAGTGTAAAAGCATTCTTGTTGACAATAATAAGGTTTCACACACGTGGAGGGAAGGGAACAAAGTAGTGGATCATCTGGTAGCATTGGATTTCACTGGCTCAAAGAATGTGTGGGTTCATACTAGGAACATCCTGAAGCCCCACAGAGTGAATTTGATTAGAGGGGATGCCCTCAGCCTCCATTATTTCCGGCCCCTCTAGGAGTGGGTCGGCTTGTCTTGTTTCACCTTTTTGCCAATTTTTTTCTTCTTCTATCTCCCCATCTTTGAATAAAAAATTCCTTTATGATGATGAATTTCTAAATCAGAATATCTAAGAGTATAACCATTATCAATCACAACATAGGATAAGGGAGAAAGGTTATACATTCACAATCACAATAGATGTTGTAAAGACTCTCAGAGATGTGGAGGAAGGTATTCTAATTTTTCTCCTAAATCTATAAGGTACAATTTTTGACATTTTTTTACAAATTCCTTTTAATTTTTCCTTCTATTCAAGGAACACATAATAAAACCCAAATAATCTAAAATTAGAGAATATATTAAGGCTCTTAGAGTGATCATATTAGAATTAATGGTGTATAGAAACTCTAGTATAAACATAGGCATGTAAAATCTAATATAAAATAAAATAGACCTTACCATTGTGTAATTATACAGTATATGTGGGATGGATTGGATATCGATGAATAAATCCACGACAAGTTGTAGAAGTAAATAAATTTTAGAGTTCTATAAAAGGCATCAATGAGTTACTTTAAGAGGATTGATATCCTAGCTTAATCATTTTCTCAAAGAGCCCTTTATATCATTTTTTATGTATAATATTAGAGTATAGAGAGAGTAAAATGAATGTATAATGATTGTAAAAATACACATTGTTTAGGAATAAGTTGACTTATTTCAAAAATAATTATCCAGATCTCCCCTAAAAAGAGAGTTAATGTTCTCAATTAAACTTATACATAGATATAATAAAATAGCAGACTCTGCATATAAAAAATCATATGAGGATTTAGAATAATTAATGAATAAACATCAAGATCATTAGAAGAATGGATTTATTTGACTATGAAAGTCTCCCAAGGGAGAACCTATTCTCATTGTTACACAGAAAAATGTATTGATGCTTATCAAAATTGATTATATAGAGTTTAATGGGATCATAGAAAATAAAAAATGTTCTCTATCTATGAATAATTATTTATTCAACTTATATTGAGGTCCTCAATTATTCCCCATGAATAACGTTCGGTTGGGGTATCATCAATTGGCGATGAAGTAAGATGATATCACAAAGACTAACTTTTAAACATGGTTTTGGAATTAATAGTTTTTATTCTCTTTGTCTTGTATAATGAACATTCCATATTTATAGATTTGATGAATTGTTTCTCTATAGACTCCCTTCATAAATTTTTAGTGGTATTTATTATTCTTATTCTAATATATTCTACGTGCATCAAAGAGCATGATGATCATATAAGTTTCTTATTATGACTGATGTGGAAGGAGAAGATCATTAGTATAAAAAGTAAATGTGTGTTTCAATTACAAAAATTTGGATTATTATTGAACATATTGCACAATTCTGAAATTTCAGAACATTTGGTATGGAAGAAGGTTATAAAGGAGTGGTTGGGTCCTACAATTGTAACTATCGCATATTCATTAATTATTTAGGATATTATGGATGGTTTTTTTAAAAATTCATTCATTTCGTAAACAATAAGTATTTTAACATTAAAATGAGTGAAGTTAATCATGAAATTAGAGTGTGAGGAATTATTCCAAGTGTTGAAGAATAGGTTGGTTAGTGAATATATTCTATCTCTACCAATTTTTTTATATGTATTTTTATTTATAGTTATCCATATTAGAATTTTATTTTACATGTTCTCATAAAAATGACTGAGTGATTGCCTATGTATCATTACTATTTATGCCTTATCATAATAATTACCCAACTCATGACCTTGATTTATCTATAATATGTTTAGCTCTGATGATATAGATACATTATCTATATGGGGAAAATTCTGGAATACATAGATACCACAAAAGTTTAATATAAATATTCCCCAAAAAGGAACTATACATGACATTATGGTGATGGTAAGATCATATTAAATAATATTATTGTTCAATGAAATATCATAATGGAATAAAAAGAAAATATGCAGATGAATTTTTTAGGAAATATATTGGTTTTGTAGAAATGATGAAGATTAAAGGAGATCTATTGATCAATGAACTTGTAATGTTATACATGGGTATCATAAGTTAAGGGAAATAATAAATAATATAAAAAATGATTTCTCATACGTAATTACTTGAGAATATCAATAAATCTAAAAGATATGATCCTTTGATATAGAATAAGTTAAAGGCTTTGATATATGGAAATTTTCATGAATTCCATATTTATCAAGAAGTTATACTATAAGTTCTTACTAGGATATATATTAAATATATTCTAGAGATAAAAAAATGTGTTTATTTTTAATGAAAATATCAGTATATTTCTTATACATCCATGAATATTTAAAATGTATAGTGATGTACATTGTCATTATTGGTGGAATAATATGAATAGAGAAATGTTGGATTACATTGTATGGTGCCTTGATTATGAATATGTGATGGTGGAAAGAAAAAATCCCAAATGTGTATTATAACCACTACCAATACATATATGGAAGTAACATAACATCACTTTATAATTTCTCAATAGCATAAATATGAAATACATGACATATAATGCTTTATGGGTAATTTTATAATAGTTGACAAGGTCTAAAAATTTAATTTCCATAAAATAGGATATATCCCTGGACAACCTAACTCACGTCTATATTAATTAGGTAGTGAGACTCTATAGAGTACCACTTTTGATTCATTATAATGTAGATATTGGATTTAAATCATATATCTTGAGGATACAATATTGGTTTATGATTAAAAATGTGAAAATAATCACAGCCCATTATCCTCAAACATATCAAAAATATGATTAGACAACTCAAAATTATGGGCCATTCTAAGGAAAAACTCATTTGATTTTAATGGTTGTTGGTTCTAAAATACTCTACTTGTTGAATTCCCTTATATTACATCACTTTACACTAAAATATTCAAATGTAACATTTTGAATATATCTATAGAAAAATTTCGTAACTCCAACATGTTGGGATGATGTTTATGATTGAAATTTTTGATGACCTTACAATATGAAGTTGACTATAAAAAAATGAAAGTTATTTAGAAACACAAACTATCTTATGAGAGTCAACAAAAAATATGTAATTTCAACTGAAGGAAGGGAAAAAAAATTCATATCACAGATCATGTATTTCCCTAGATGTCAATATTAATGGGAGTTATGAGATTTGAAAATTAGGGAAAATTGAGTCTAAAAAATATTAGGATATTTGGTGTTGTGGTATTTTCATTAGTGATTTTATAATTATTAACCCTACATCTAAATTATTATAGTTTCCATAACCCCTTCCATGATTTTTTGTTGAGAAATTATATGTGTGGACAAACCCATGTACTTCATATTACTATGGTAAAATTGGAATATGACTTATAATGTGAAGAGGAACTGATCTTGATTCATTATATAAGGGAAAAACTATCGAAGAATAATAAAACATGACTTTTTATTATCATGTTGATGAATCACATATTTCAAGAATATACATGGGAACATGATGAAATGATGAAGAAGAAATAACACCATTTATTTTGAAATAGGAAAAAAATAATAAATTTCTTAGGGAGGGGGAGAATGTCTGGCTTAAAAAATACCTTTCTGATTTATAAATGATTTTTTTCAAAATAAATATTTTATTATATTTCATAGAGTAATTATAAATATTGTTTCAAAACAAATGTTACATTTCATGTAATAATACTTGTTACTACAGAAAAGAAGATTGTTAAGATACAAAAACATAATAATAGTGTCCATGAAATGGTATACATTATTGGATAGATTTTTATCATGAATAATATACCTTACACGAATAATATTGACAAGAAATCGAAAAATTACAGATATAGTAGTGATTATAAAATTAATTGATAAAACCTTTGGGAATGTTGTTCATGTTCAATGGTATTCATATAGGATGTGATTAGAAATTCGATTGTCTGGATATAACTGTTACATTTATATTAATTGATCATTAGATAATATGAAAAATGTTATTATATCCATTATAAATTGAAAATTAATGTTATTTTATATTTGGGTTAATTATAAGAGTAAAAATTCATTTATTACTATAAAAAAACATTAATGACATGGAATCGGTTAAATTATTCTATTAATTATAAGTCAATAAAAAAATGGACTAATAAATCAGGGAATAAATTTGATCATCAAAATCAATGATTTTCTATAAGGAATTAATTTGTTTTTATGTCCTATGGACAAAATGTTTTTGTCACATTAGTTCTTATGATCGTTAGTGTTATTATTTAGTGTTTTCATTACTCCATAAGAAATACCTACTTATATGTTAATGAAGTAAGAATATCTATATTTTATATTCTTAATTGTCGTTCATCTGAAAATTTTATTGATGATTTCCCAAAACCCTTTATTGATGTGTTGAAATTTTTATAGATAGTCGATAAAAAAACATATTTTCTAATTGAATAATAAATTTTATAGTAATAGAAGCACTTTTTTATAATTGAAGATTTTTATTATATTATATATTATCTTGATGTTGTACTCATGGTCTTAAATCCATTATATACTTCTTAAAGGATAATAAATATTTCATGCTTATTAAAGGAAGGAAAAAATGTGTTTTTTTCAATGTCAATGAGTATTTATTTATATCGATAATAATTTTTATTTAATTTTAAAACATTTTACAAAGGTTGATTATTTATAATAATAGAAATTACTCAAAGGTAATAGGTATTCAGTTGGTAAACAATGTGACATCAGTAACTAATATTTTGTAAGTAAAATATAATCTATTAGAGAATGGATGGTTTTTGGAGAGATCACTATTGGAGATATTGAGGAACCTTTTTCTATGTAACATACATAGAAGTATTTTATAGTCTTTAACATGTTGAATATAATAAATATTGAAAAAATTAATTGGAAATAAATTTATGTAATATTATATATTAAAAAATTTGGAAAAAATATTTTTTATATTGTTTTAATCATTGATCAATTAATTGTTTCTCAGAACTGGAACTATTTTAAAATAAAAAATAACTAATTCTAATAGATAAAAAATAATTTTATTTATTTTTAAGAGATAATTATTTATTATTCTTTGATGTATTAATAATATGGTGTTATTGTAATGGAATATGTTCAAACATGAGACACAATTGGAAGGGGTGAATGAGGGTGTTTCCCAGATTTATTATTTATTAACTCAATTATCACCTTATAGGATATTGTTCCAATGTTATCATGAGGTGTGTTAAATTATTTTATTTTTAACAATTTGTAGAGCCCCACTTAATCTCATGACTGAATACATAAATGTAAAGTATTTAAAAGGCACATGAATTTTACTTGGTTCATGACTAAAGGATAATCCAAGGATTATATGATGATGGTGTGTTGAACAACTAGGTTATAATTATACTAACAAAAATTAAAACATTTATTTAAGAATGAAACACTTCCAATACTATTGGCACTTCTATTTTTCTTCAATGTTAGTTGGAGTCTTGATCGTGTTTTAGATGTGAGTGTGTTCCCATGAATAGCATAATAAGACCGATTATATAAATCTCCTAGTCCAGATAGATAATGAGTTGGACTTTTTACTCTAGAAATTATTATTTTCCAAATATGGGTTATATTAAATCCTTAATGAGGGGGTTAAGACATTTTATTTTTTAAATTACTATAGAAGAAACTCTATATAGATGATGATAATTCCACCTAGTCGTTATCATGTTTCTCTCATCATTTTCTAACTGGAATTGTTAATATAATTTTTAATAATTTTTTTATTCAAGAACTAGACATAGAAATACATCCCCCAAATCCCATTATTCCCATTTCATTTAAACCATATATTAAATATTCAGTCCTATCATTCTTTAAAATTGATATAATCTTAGACACATCTAACACATTAACATGAGTGTTGGGAGTAATTATTATACATCAAATTTTATTATATTATATCTAGTGTGTTACAATATTATTTCCCCTCAAAAATAAAATTTTTATCTTTAATATATTTCTCATTTAATAACTATATACACAATTTTCAAAAAATATATATATGGAAGAAATGTTGAATCAACACATGAAAATGCACATATTTTAATTCTTCATAGTATTTACGATCTTCCTCAAATCATGTACTCTTCATTTTTAATACAAAATAATAATTATTCATAAATAATATTATACTACATTATTAATAGTATTTTACGACTAATAACACATATTATAATACCCACCTTTCCAACATCGTCTTCCTTTAATTAGGACATTACAATGCGATTCTTGAAACAATATCCCTAGATAAACACATTGTAGAATTATAACATGTTTTATGCCATGATCCATTCATTTTCTATAAAAAATAGTATAATACTATTATGGACTCTTCAATGGAGATGCCTTAATTATCTCCTTGTTTCATCTTATCTAGGTTTTTTATGATCTTCCTTTGGAATACACTTCCCAATGTGGCACTTCATCACATTTTGTGGCCTCTTTTATGTTTTCTCAAACTGGAAAATGGTTGGAGAATAACATTTATGCTATGAAGTGAGCCTCCAAAAATAACTAAATATTCTCACAACTTTTGAATATTACTTATGATGTTTAAATTTATCTCACATTGTTGGAATCCACAAAATATTAATATCATTTCACTTCTCCCAAGATTCTCATGTATTAGATGGAATTTGTCATCAAAACATGACTATATCAATAACAAACTACATTATCCATAATATTAAAATATAAACTACATAACTAAATCTATTTTTGATAATATATCTAACCATATTTTATGATTTGAAAATTACAATAATATATCATCATTTTCGATTTAGTTATTCATACATACTATAGTGTTCTTCAATAAATAGCTATTTATATATTCCTAGAAAATAGTGATTTTTGTGTACTCTACTTACATTTAATACATTGAAAAATTATTAGAAAAAAATTTACTCACCATATTAATTACCAATTTCATCACCCAATATAATTTATATATTGTATTTATGACTTTTATTTATATTGTGAGTTTAATTAATTTTCTATGTACGACCTTATTAGATTTATATTTTTCCCATGGTTTCTTTTACCATAGAGATTTTTTTATATTTGTATTTAGGTAGGTTCAAATACATATTGAATTATATTATAAATATTAAAATATAATTTAAAATATTGTATTTATCACCATTCTATGTTATTGTAATCTTATAGATGAATATTTTAACATTCTATTCCCCTTCTAGATAATATTATTTTTTATAAAAGGTATCAATATTCAACTAGTATATTTCATACCACTTTTATCTTCCATAATTCATACACCTATTCCATATAGTTAGAATATATCTCATGAACCCAAGTCTTATTCATCTAGATAACTTCACCGAATCCTCATTTAAATTACATCTAGACCATATTCACTTCAAATCCAATATAAATTATATGATATCTTCTTAAAAACATAATACCTTGTATAACATATTTTTTTATTCTCTAAAAATTCATAATGTGGTTTCCATGGGTATGAAAATTTTCAAATTCATTATTATTTATTTTAGGATACCATGTATCCTTATTCCACACTTCATGCATACATCATGAAATCTAACAATTGATTTTAATAACAAAGACACCGGTTTTATGATTTTGATGAGGAAAAAAAAGTCCAACAACAAAACATTTGCTTCCAATATTCTCCCATTTTGGTTTTTTTTGTTAATACTATAAAAAATATATGCTCTATAAAGTGCCTCCATGTTTATGGATTTATGAAACACTAATTTCCACAATATTTTTCATCAATATAAAAAGGTTATTTTGATCCATATGATGATTTTAATATTCTCAACTATTCTCATAGATACCAATAGTGGGTACCTTCTTTGATAAAAACCCACACGTACATAAAATAATTATTCTATGATGAGTTTTAGGGTAATTTTGATCCTCCTAAATGTAAAAAAAATGATTTAAATTTTTTATTATCCCTCCTTAACATGTGACTCAACCCATTCGATGTTAGGATCTTTCAGTCTCTTCTAAAAACACAATATCTTCTTCATAGTTTACTTCAAACAACTAGTTGACATCCATAATTCATGGATCTTTTATCCATTCAAATTTATACTTCCCCATAATTATTTTGTTTTAAAACACATCCATATATTTCATTTCAAATGATTATTTTACATAAATTACCACCTTCAGTCTTTGAGGCTTCACCACTTTTTGGTGGATCCTTTAGAACATTAATCACATGTCAGTACGATAAGTTATAAATAAACTCCATAGTTAAAGTCCATCCTTATTTATCCTTTTTGAAACTACTTGTTTCTTTTTATTATTTTTTGTTTTTCCATACTATAAATAATTTATTAATTTATTACACATTAAATAAAGATATTCTTTGGTAGTGAAATTACAATATGATAAAAATTCATTGCAAAATTTTCTAATCATATTAATTTGGAACATGTTGTAGGAAAAATATTTGAAGTCAATAATATACAAGTTTTACATGTTTCTTGTATATATATAATAATATATAAATCATGATCTATTAAATTATTTATCACATATTACTAGGTTATCAATTTCATATTCATCGAAACATTATTAAAAATAAATTGAGAGCCAAGCATGTGACAAATACAATATTTTGAAACTTGTGATAAAACATGTTTGGGTTAAACTAGTGATATCACTTAGTATCCATTTTCCCTCAATATCATTCAAAAATATAGTTATAAATAGGTTTAAAATTATTGTCAAAATATTTCACATCAATTGGATTTTATAACTTAACATATGCCTTATTTTTATTCATCTCTTTCATGAAAATTATTATAGTGAATATTCAATATGTATGATCACCAATTTCTCATAATTTTTTACTTTGAAATATTTTATTCAGGTAGACATCAAATCATCGGAGACATCAATTCATTTTCTATAAACCAATCCATGGATATTCACATATGAAAGGAAGTATCGAAATGTTGATGGTCTCTTGTATAATACATTAGAAAAAGATTTATTTAATATATTTTCTATCCCTAAATCGATAATTCATTCACTTTTTTAGTAACTACATGGTATTAATGAATTTAACATATAAACTATTTTCCAAATGAAAGAAATAATATTTGAATATTTTTTAACAACCATTAAAATTAGTACCATTATAAAATTATTTCATCATCGTTGAATCTATAAATGAAATAATTTAAATACATAGTTAGTGGTTGAAAACCAATTCAGATTATTTTGGACCTAACAAAATTTATTTTAATGTAAATAACCTCAGTTTAGGGTGAATTATAGTGTTACAAAATTTTTATTTTTAATTTACTTGATTATCTCATTTTAAAATTATTTACAATGTTAGTATGAGTAGTTTTCAACTTGTTGATTAGTAAATGTTTTCACACATCCTCATAAAATATAAAAAAAGATGGATAAATGTTATGAATTCACAAGATATAATGATTTTAATTGTTTCATAACCAATGGATAATTTATGGTGAGTACATAGATGGTGTTTGGATGTACCAAAATGTAATACAACTAAATGTTGTTATTAATTTTTTTCATTAAAGATGCACTATTGATCATAGGGAGTTAAATCTTCTTGTCAACTACACAATACAAAACTTAATACATAATCAATTTATAGACATGATGGTATTCCCATGAATCATATAATAAATATGAATATGTATATATTCATTTACTTTGTAGTGCTTCACCAACTTCCACACTTTTTTCACTACTCATTTCCAATTCCATGTGTGGTCAACTCCTTAATAATAGGGTTAATCCATTGTGTTCCCTAAAACCTAGTATAGGTAATTCTTTAAAAATGATAATAATTCCTCACTAGAATTATATTTTATCTCCAATCCTTAGAAACTATGTTTGGAATTTAAATTCATTCTCCCTTTTCATCTTTTATTCAAGAAATTATTTTATAACTAATTATCTCAACTCAAATTCTTCCAAAATTCTAAAAAAATTACATTAAATATTTTTTCTTCTCATTATGTGGTGTTTCTATGAGAAGCTATATTGATCTCATAATAATTTAACCATTTAATATGAGTTTTGGGATCAATAATTCTATTTCGAATTACAATGATCATTCTAGGTGGGAAAAGAATCATGCAATCTCTCTTCTCCACTTCTTTTATTTATGTAATTCTACATAGAATAAATATTCTCCAAATTTTAAATATTATTTAAAATTGGAACTATATGTATTAATCATGAAGAAGTCGTATTATTTTAATTCTATATATTCTTCATGATCTCCATCAAATCATGCATTCTTTATTCTTCCAAAATAATCAAAAATTCATTTTAGAACATGTGAATGAACATTCAACTGAATATTATAATTAATAACTTTTATCATAATTCCTGTATGGCCAATATGTTCTTTTATACAAGAATATGTACTGGTTTGTTTCTTAAATTTTTTCTCAATCTATAAAAATATCATGAAAAGAATGTGTGTTTCATTGAATCCTCCATGAATTATCCAAAAAATATTGCTAAAAATTATTATCATAGACCTTATAATATTTTATGTATTAATTTCAAAATTTTAAAATTCATCTAGGTTTTCTATGATTTGCAGGATGGATAATTTAAATGGAATTTCCTTTCAAAATAAAGTTTATCTTTATATATCTACTATCAAAAAAATATTTCTAGACAAACCATTCTTCATTACTGTAAGCCTACAGAAAGAACAAGAGAAATGTAAACCAATTTAATCCACCATAGATCATGGAATCAAATATCAAGATGTGGGATTTTTTAATTTATCAATAAAACTAAACAATACAAAATCTTCTTATAAAATGACTTTTAATTCTCCTCGAATTGCGAATTTATCTATAGGAGACTAAATTACACAATGTATTATATTATATACTAAACATCCAAATATATTGTTGAATTGAATATATGTGGTGTTAAATTATTGATAAATTACACTAGTATCATCATTATCAGTTTAGTTAGTCTTATATAATTCAGTTTTCATCAATACTTATACATTATTCTCTTCCAAATACTAAATTAATCAGACATTCTGTATTTTCATTCAATATTTTCCCATTTTCATATATATATATTAAAAAATAGAAAAATTAACATTTTATATTCCCATATTACTTTTAGTTATTGTAGTTTTGACTCTTATGCATGATCGTGGTTTTTAAAATTGTCTATCTAATGTATAGTTACTTTTATATATGATAAAATACAAATTTTATACATGTAAATTTAAACCATTATGTATTTTGGGAGGTTCTCGGACTTTTTAATTTCTTATGTAAATTGTAAAAGCCACATTCACATTCCATATTGATGACCTTTACGAAATCTAGGATTCTTATCTATGATTTTTTCAATTTTTTACTTCCCCTTATTGATTATACTTTAATAATACTCATTATCGATCTTTGTTTTCCTCAATATAGTCCACTTTTATTTTTTTGAAATATCAAATTTTCATGAATTTTTTTATACCATCATACTATGAGTTATAAGGAATTTTAAAATAATTTCTTTTTATTATCTTATAAAAACTAGAGAAAATTATATTCATATCTTCATTGATTCAATGAATCAGTTATTAATACATTTTTTATAGAAATAAATATAAGGTGTTCTTGTAAAATATAATTTCATATACTCATTCGAGAGATGCATGTTAAAATTAATGGAGAACATAAGTACAAAAAATCATCAGTTGATGTATTTCAGAATACATTACATATGGGTTTTCATTTCATTACTACCATTATATTCAATTATTATATGATTCACAATATAATATAATTTTATTTAAATATAAAAATAAATATTCTAAACAATTTAGTTGATTATCAATATTGATCAGATGGTCGTAGTTTCAATAGTAAATGAAAACAATGCATTTTTATGAACAGTAACTATGGTTTCATTCCTTTTTTGTACTAAAACAAGAATAAATGATATAAAATTCATAATATGGTAAATTATGTATTTATAACATTATATTACGAAGAAAACATTACACATTTTGAAGATTTTATAATGATCATATTATAAATAAATTCCCCCCCAATGCAGTCTAGGTTTTTTTAAAATATAGATAATATAATTATGTGATCTGGTTCAAAGACTAGTACGTTTCATTTTTTACATATGTAAATAGTATATTAATATTTAACTTTTTTTAACTTGTAATTTTATTTTATGTTTTATTATGTGACAATAGAATTAATACTATAATTTGTGCACTCAGAACATCAATATATAAATTGTTATAATTTTGGAATGACTATGATTTTATTGGATTCTTACACCTTAAACACTTTTATACTTAGTCATTTAAATTAATAAAAAGGGCTATTTTAAACTAAGATGTTTTAAAAGGATATTTTATTTGAATTATGCATAAAATAGAAATTTTATATTTCTAAGGGTAAATCTATGTTACAATTTTTATCTGTCATTGTTTTAACATTGATGAATTTTTTATATTTATTTAATTACATAGAGATACTGATATAATGTAAATGTTTCAACATGTATCAAACAAAAAATTTATTTAATCATTTTATAAACATAAAATTTATTTTAAAATTTTTAAATCATCTATGAGGTGCATAGTAAACTAAGATACTATGATAAAAGTGAAATCTATTTTAAATATATTCTTTGAAAATTAATGTTTTACTGTTGAGCTACAAAATAATTAAATTGTAATACCCCAATATTTTATAGTAAGTTATTTTCTATATATTAAATAGCTTTTCATACATGCAACACTGAGTTCGAGCGCACCATGACTTACCAATCTAGACATTCACAAGTATTTATGAATAATATTAACTGCAATTTGAATTTTATATACTCCATATAATTTAAACATATGTATTATGTGCTTCTTAGAAATATTATAAAAAAAATTCAATTTTTCAAAAAAATTGAATTTTACCACCTTTTAATGGAGACCCCTTTTTAAATCCAATATTTGAACCTTTTACGTATTCCTTTTTACAAAAGAAAATTCTTCTATAAAATCGGGACATAAAATTTTACTTTGGAAGAAATTTTTGTATTTTTCTAATAATATTCAATTTTTATGAATAGTGAGAAATAATGTATTTTAATTCAAATTTCCTTTTAATATAATATATTTATATGGCTAGATTATATTTTAAATTAGTTTTGAAGTGTGATTAGATTATATTTTTAACCTTTAATCCAGTTTTTGTCATTTTAATTAATTTTACTTTGAAATTATACATAAACAAGTGTCAATCTTTTTATAGTTATTGTTTCTTAAAAACACTCTATTTGTTTTGACAATTGGAATTAATTTTAAATTAATTAATTCAACTTCTACGTTTTAAATTTTTTATAATAGATATCATTTTTGAATTCGGATTATCAAATTTAGCTTAGGATGATTTTTTGTATTTTTCTGAAAACATAAATGTTTTATGAATAGTGAAACCACTAATTAGTAGTTAAAAATCCAAATTTTTAATTTAAATGGAATTTTACTACTTTTGTGAATTGAATTTCAAAAACCTGAGATACATGGTTATTATTAGTATGTATAATGTGGTTCAATAAGATGGAAATAATTTTTGGTGAATAGGTACTTTTGACTTTTATTTATCACGGTTAAAGGTAAATATGGTAATTTTAGATAAAAAGAACATTATAATAAAAAAATTAACTTAACACTTGTCCTAACATTATTGGATGAGTAAAGGTCGACCATGGGAATCCTTGAGTCAATTTTGGGACCCCATGGAGACACTTAAGAATGATAATTACACACTTTTTTAATTAACCTAAAGACAAAAATGACATTAATAAATATATTTTAGTATATAAATTTTTATGTTGAGTTATATAAGTCATATTTTAAAATATAAATAATAATTGGAAAGATAAAACTATTTCCTACATTATGGTAATTTTTTTAATTTTTATACATCAAATAACTTAAATTTTTTACGAAACCATAGTTATTTAGTATTTACCTCATTAAGAAATGATTTAAATAAATAAGATTATTAATATGAAAACAATATACAAAACCTGTAAAATTATTATAGGATGATTTTATTTCAACCATGATTCATTTTATCTTATAATTTAATTAGTTTTGGACCTTTAGAAAATAAATATCACTATATAATAAAATAATATTTTCACTCTTTCGTAAAGAGTCCCACCCCCTTATAAAAGGACACCACTTCTAACCCATTACACAGACATCTCAAGCACCTTGGATCACCCAAACCCTGCCCAAATAATCTATCAAAATCCCCCTCTTCCTCATATATTCCATATTGTAGGTCTAAGTCACTTGAATAAGTCTATTTGGTTCAAACCAAAGGAAGTTACCCAAATTAAAGGTAAATGTTGCTCTTAAATTCTTCTGTTTTATTTTGTTTTATTTTACTTCTACAACCCCAGAAACTCTTTTTATTACATTATTTTATTACAAAACTAGTTTCTTCAATATACAAGTATGTTTTTATGAGATTTATTTGAACTACACTTACACACACCTCCATCTAATGGCTGAAGAACATACTGTTTCTGTGGATGGAAAACCAACGCCTCACGAAATGATGATTGTTCAATTATCTCCTACTGCCTCTCATGGTGGCCATTACGATGGAACTGTATTTATATACGATATATATATATTATGTTTATGTTTTAGTTATGATTCTCTATTTTCCATTTATATCATTTTTATGGATTCCATTATGAGTAACACGCGATAACTTTATTTGAGGAAGTGCGGACTACCTCCCCCTCAGAATAATATGACTCATTAATCCCATATGAGGGATGTATAAAGGATGGATGTAATGATATTATAAATGATGTGATACAGGAATTATAATATACATGGGTATCATTATGTTTTAATTCCATTAAAATAAAAAATATAAATGAAAGTAGTGTCCATGCGTACGTACGGCTTACCGTCTCCATAAACAGTACATTTAATTTATTATCTCCAAATGTTATGTACGGTTTTAAATACAAATAAATATATATATATATATATATATACTGGATATATAACATATATATGATATATAAATCATTTATATCATTTTGGAGATAATGGACTTTTGACCACATGGACAAATTGTAATTATAACATGTTTATTTTTGACTCAAGTTCCGAACATCGATATATATCCAATATGAACTCATATATTTAACTAATTGTTATAGAAAGGTATTCAGTGATATAAAAGGAATAATAAAATTGAATACTGTTCTTAATCAAGTAGAAATTAACTTATGTTTATTATTCACGAAGAACAAGGAACATACAGGAAATGTCAGACTTGAGGTAAGGGGTTTCTTTTATCACTCTTAATTTCATGATATTTCCATTGTTCGCAACTTATTTTTTGAATGTGGTGTATTATGTAATTCCAATGATTTTATTCTTGGTGTAATATAATTTAATTTATGGGTATTTTCACATTAATTTTATGATCCTTCTTTCATGGGCTGTATGTTTCGTGAGTTACCAAATCAGTAAGGGAATTTCAAATTTCAATTTCCACTCAGTGGCCCTTAGGCATACTTCATTGATTATTTTACTCCATGATTAAGTGTGGATTCACTATTTATTATTTATGTAATAATTTCCACTCCCCTTTATGTGGATATAATTTTGATACACATAATCACTCCATTGATAAATTCTCATGTCATTGATATGAACTTGATAAGAGTAATTTTAACCCAATCTACATTTATTGAGTTAAACATCCAATTCATTGGTGTTGTTTCTACAAGAATATATGTGAATGTCCTCTAATTTATTTTCACTGAATAACCAACCATATTTATTTTATTTATATTTTTCACAAATATTTATATCAATTATTAGTCCTTAACATAAGGATACTGTATTTATAAGATATTTCATCCCAATTTTTATTCCTTTGAAAATTATTTGTTGTTATACATCAATCCACTTTTCTATGGTGTATATAATGTACTCTGACATAGTATATCATCAATCCCTTTATTCTCATGATATTATAATGTTTTTATTACCTCAATAATTTGTATTCAAGTGTCTCTCTTTTGGTAAAGAACACTAACTAAAATATCATTTTAAATTTCATTAATATTTATTATTCTAAATCTTACTCATTAATGCCCATGTTTTAAAAATTGTTTTAAGGATTTATTTATATGGAAATTAATGTTTTAAAATAAAAATTCCTTTTAAAAGTTTCAAAGTGTTATAGGACACATTGATTCAAAAATCTATTTTAAATGGCTTCATGATAAATAGTGTGACTTTTAAATGTTTTCAAGTAAAAGGGGGATATTTCTCTCAAATAGATTTAATGATTATTTTAATCTATGTCAATATCCTTCATTATTCTCGATTGAGGATAATCTATTACAATAAAATCTTCTCTATTGTATTGAATGAGTTATGTTTGACTATGGATGTTGAATTTTTATACCATTCATGGTTTGTGGATAAAGTATTGACATTTTGTATGCTAATTTTAATAGGAATGTTTATGTTATGTTTCAAGCATTTCATATGAGGAAAGCATTGGACTTAGTAAGTGACAGGTGGAGACTGGTATAGCTCCTTGATGCATCGATAGGTCTAATGTGACAAACTAGTATCTTGGCATAAGGCCTTGACAAAATCTTATTTGTATTCATGGCACAAGGCCTTGAATATGTTGTTATGATGCCCAGAATTATGTATTCTATCATTATGAGATTATCTATTGATATTTCATGTGGTTATTAAACCAGTAGAATACCCATGACTATGTTTTATTGTGGAATTATTTACTCAGCTCATATTCCGGCCATAAAGTGTTCATTTTTATTATTTTTAAAGGAATGTGTTTCAAATTTTTCACCATGATAATGTTTATGTTATCTTCTGCTATATTTTATACTCTTACTGAGCATTTGAGCTCACCCCTTTCACATGTTTGATTTCCCAAGGATATGAAGATGTTAGTTATGAGTTACTTTCAAGAATAATTTTTGGAAGCTTGGATGGTTTAATGGGATAAATTAGTGTTGTTTTTATTTTAATGTTGTAATTTTGAACTTATGTATCTATGTTGTTTCCAAGACTACTAAAATGATTATTCCCTCAGGAAATGATTCCTTATAATTATGCCAATGTATTAAAATAATGAACCGGCTCATGGATTCTGGGGTTGGGGTGTTATAGTTGGTATCAAAGGAAGTTTAGTACAAAAACTGGAAACTAGATTTAGATCATATCTGATTAGAGCACATTACCCAAAGATATACTTTGAAAATTAGTACAGAAAAAATTCCTAAAATCATTGTATTGTATAGATTTTGTGTATTTCCTATGAATTACAACCATTTTTGGAAACGAGAAGGTAGAGGAGGCTCTGGGACAGATGTACCTAAGAGTGAAAACCCCAACAAGGAGTTTTGGGCTTGACCCAGGGTATCCTGGTAGACGACAACGGGCCTTGCTGCAGTCATGGTTATGACACTCCTGGGGGATATGCATAGGATAATTTACATTATATTTACAAAATGATTTGATGTATTTTAATATTATATGAGAATACATGACCTTGGTTAATCCTAAGGTGTTAAAAAATTGAAAATATGGTGTCATGATATTCTCCAATTGATTTTATAGATATTATTACTCACATAGTACATTCTGTTTTTAGTCAATGGATGGATTCCAAGGAAGTCATAGTAACATTGAGCATGATGTACAAGTTTTGAATGGTGGTCGAAATGAGAAACAAAATGGAATGTTGACAGGCGTAAAAGATATCGTGTTCAAGCCGAATCAGTTTTCAAAAAATATAATCAACAATATATATATTAACCTAATCACAGATTCAGAAATTTAGAGAAAAGTGGGGAATGATAAGAGCTCTAGTAGTGAAGACCATGGAGAAAAGAAATCTCATTTTCCATCATGCAGGAAATGTGGAAGGTGACACCTAGGAAGGTGTCTTAATGAAACAAAGAAATGATTTATGTGTGGTAAATAAAGACATAATGTAATGAATTTCCAAGGAAAAATTAATATTACTATGGAAGAAAAAAATGGTCCTAAGAATCTATTTACAGTCATTTTACATAATTTTAGGGGACCTAGCCATTACCCAAGTGAATTTATTATTCTATAGGATATTCTATTGGTCAAGGAAGAAGCTATGTTTAAATAAATTGATGGAGAAATGTTTATAAATTATTAGTGATATTTGTTTTTGGGATTACATTGGAAGACTTTTCTCTTGTATTTTTAACCCTGCAGTTTTTCATATGAAAATGATATTTGAGGAAGAATTATCTTTTCTCTAGTGGATATAGTTATAAATAACCATTTGGTTTAATATGATCATTGAGTTTGAGGCAATTACAAGTTATTAAATTTTGGAATGAAAATGCGAGGCATGAGAAAACATTTGTGATGAAATTATGTTATAGTTATTTTGAGGAATCTACCTCATTTTTGGGAATATTATAATATTATATAGTTTTTGAAAAAGGAAAACACGTAGACCGTGTGACAAACCATCGCATCAGACAATGATACAGGAATCGAATCCATAACCATAGTGCGATTGGGATTTATCGCCTACCACTAGACTATGTGAAGTCCATGGTTAGCGTGACTGATTATTTTTAGTTAAATAAAATTATTGACCAATAATATGTTGCGTTGGGATCTTATGTCTTATAAAATGGATATCCTTAGTATAGGAAAATGATTTGGTGATTAAGTGATACATGTTATTTTGGAAGATGTTCTCTCTATTGAGAATAATTTATGCCTAAGGAAAATAGAATACTATGTGATTTCATTTGAAGACTAAAGGTGTTTTTTACCTATTTTTAAATTGTATATTTATATAGATTTGGGTTATTTATAGAAATAATTAGCCTTTCATAGAGAATATGTGATTAGGTTAATTACTTTTATGTATGTGACTTTAAGAGTAGTCGATATTATTCTGAGATACAATTTTATGTGGAAAACTATGTAATCAAATTCTTCTGCGTTTTGGGTTAAAATATTTTTTTTGGATTATATTAAGAGATTTTATGGATAATTGTTTATTGAATGGTATTTATTGAACTTTGGGTATTGTTTGTTTAATTTTTGAAATTAATATTAGTACTTCCTTCTCTAATGTATTATCCTTTTTTGGGATCATCTTATCTTTTACTAACCATTTTTGTTTTGGTTAATCTCTAATGAAAATTGAAATATATAGTTCATCCAGTTTGGATTATGTGATTTTATATAAGTTGATTCTAGCACTTCAGGTGTGACCAAGTCATCTTTAATACTCATCATTTGGAGTGAAAAATGAGTTTTTTGTAACAATTAGATGAATAATGACACTCTACGTTTCATGTAAATTTTTTTCTTATTATATTAATAAATTAATTATTAAAATTTAGGGAAGGGATCTTAAAACCAAAAATGTGTTATCCTAATGCTTTATGTTTTGTTGAATAGATGATATTTTAAATCTTCATAGATTGATGGTTTTGAGGCCCTCAATTTTATACATGTTTGTGAATGATAACCTCAATCACCCCTATATATATTTACGTTTTCACACCAATTATGTGTATCTAATTGCCAATAATGTTTTCCTAATCGAGATCATAATTTAGTGGTGACTTTTTCATCTCTTTTTCCCTCTTATTAAGACTAAATTTTTTAACCCAATTTTTGATGTGGGTTCTCCACAAAGGTAATTTATTTTTATTTTTTTCCTTTTATTTTTGAAGAAAAATTTCTAATTTCAAGGGTGGATTTTATTGAAGGATGGGATAATTTAACACCCCAATTATTACATGGTAAGTTATTTTCTTTAAATTCAATAGCTTACGCTACAAGCAACACCGATTTTGATCGCACCACAACTTAAAAACTAGCCGTTCAATAGAGGGTATGAACAATATTAACAGGTTTTTTAATTTTATATAATCGATATATTATTAAATTATGTATTATGTGTTTCACAGACATATAATATAAACAAATTCAATTTTTTTTAAAAATATTTATTTTTAAAAAAATTCAATTTTACCACCTTTTAATGGGAAACCCAATTTAAGTCCAATATTTGACCCTTTTATGAATTCATCTTGACAAAATAAAATTATTTTTTAGAATCTGGACATAAAAATTTACTTTGGTTGATTTTTTGTTATTTTTCTATTAATATTTATTTTTTATGAATAGTGTGGAATGATTTTTTTAATTCAAAACTACCTTTTAATATAATATATTTATATGGTTATATTAAATTTTAAATTGGTTTTGAAGTGTAATTAGATTATATTTTTACCCAATAATCCAATTTTGGTCATTGAATTAATTTCCTTTTGAAATTATATAGAAACAAGTTTCAATCATTTGATAGTTATTGTTTCTTAAAAACACACTATTTGTTTTGACAATTGGAATTAATTTTAATTTAATTAATCCAATATCTATGTTTTTAATTTGGTAATATAGAAATAATTTTTGAATTCGGAATATTAAATATATATTAGGCTGAATTTTTTGTATTTTTCTAAAAAACATCATTTAAATGAAATTTTACCACTTTTGTAAATTGAATCTAGAAATTTTGAGATACATGGATGTTATTAGTAATTAAAATGAGGTTCAATAAGATAAAATTATTTTTAGTGAATAGAAACTTTTGACTTTTTTTTTTATCACAGTTAAAGATATATAAGGCAATTCAAGGTAAAAAGAATATTATAATAATACAAAATTACCTTAACACTTGTCCTAACGTTATTGGATGAGTAACGACCGACCATGGGCATCCTTAGGTTGATTTTGGGACCCCATGGAGCCACATAAGAATGATAATGACACATTATTTTAAATAACATAAATTAAGACAAAAATGATGTTAACAAATATATTTTAGTATATCAAATTTTTACATGGGGTTATATAAGTCATATTTTCGTCTATAAATAATAATTGGAAAGTTAAAACAATTTCCTAAATTATGGTAATTTTTTATAATTATTAGATAATAAATATATTAAATTATTTATGACACCATAGTTATGTAGTATTTACCTCATTAATAAATGATTTAAATAAATAAGATTATTAATATTAAAAAAATATTCAAAACCTAACCAATTCTTATTGGATGATTTTATTTCGACCATGAGTCATCTTATCATCAAATTTAATTAGTTTTGGACCATTAGAAACAAAATATCATTATATAATAAAATAATATTTTCACACTTTCCTAAAGAGCCCCTCATTCCCCTTATAAAAGGAAACCACTTCTAACCCATTCCACACAACTCTCAAGCCCCTTGGCTCGTCCCACCCCTACCCAAATAATCTCTCAAGATCCCCCTCTTACTCTTACATGCATTACCTTAGAATGAAGTGAAATAACCTTTTTGGTGCTTTGTTTTAACTATGTTTTGAATTTGTTGACAACTAATCACTTGGTTGAAGAATGTTTTTGAATTAGAGAAAGATTAAGTTGCTGGTTGTTGAAGATTTTCTTAAAGAGGTTATTGTTGAAGAGTAAGAAGTCAGAAATTAAGAAAGTGTCTCAAACATTATAAATGATTTTAGATGATGCTTTTCTGACTTAATGTTATCAAAAATCCTAAAATGTTTCATCATAAAAGCAGTCAATGAAATCGTGAAGAGGATTGATGATTTTCACTCAGAAATATTCTAAGAAAATTCGAAACCTGTTTCTGGAACATGAAATTCGGAACCTGTTTCTTGAACCTGAAATTCGAAACCTATTTCCTAAACCTGAAATACTAAACCTGTTTTTTGAACCTGAAATTCTGAACTGATTCCCTATCCTAAAATTCGGAACCATATTCCTAAACATGAAATTTGGAACCTGTTTCCTAAACATAAAATACAGAACCAGTTTTCTAAATCTAAAATTTGGAAACTATTTCATGAACCGGAAATTTGGAACCTGTTTCCTAAATCTGAAACATGGAACCTGTTTTCTGAACTGGAAATCTAGAACCTATTTTCTAAACCTGAAATTCAGAACTTGTTTCTTGAACCTAAAAACTAGAACCTAACAACAAGAACCTGATTTCTAAACCTGCAAACTGTTACCTGAATTTTTGGGATATCATATGAGGAAACTCGGATCCTACTTCAGACAATGTTATTGGAAAACTCATTTACTGAAAACTAATTATGTTTTTGAGATTAAGAAAATGTTTCTTATAGAAGACTCACTTATGTAAGGAATTCTTTTTACAACAAACTTACTTATAATAAGGAAAAGTTATTTAGAGAAAGAAATTTTTCTTATAGAAAAGGTTTTTCAAGAAGATTTTAGAGTTGAAGGAGTCAAAAGTAGTTCATGAAAAGTTAATAACCTAAATTTAGAACCTTATGAAAATCCTGAGAAACATGTTGAGAAAACCAGAATGAAAATTCTGAACAACATGTTGAGAAACCTGGAATTACTATCCTAAGTAACATGTTGAGAAAACCGAAATGACAATTCTGAGCAACATTTTGAGAAAACAGAAATTACAATTCAGAGCCACATGTTGAGAAAACCAGATTCATAATTATGATCAACATGTTGAGAAAACCAGAACATTAATGCTGCCCAACCCAAAACCTGATTGTGAATAATTCAGAACCTGATTCAGAACCTGGTTTTTGAATAATTTGGAACCTAATTTCTAATCATGTTTCTATGAATATCAGAACCATGATCAGGCTTTATCATTTTGAGAAAGATATGAGAGTTCATGAAAACCCAAACTTTAACTTTTCGTAAATCTCAGAAAAATTTTAGGAGAGTTGAAGAAGTCAAAGATTGAAGATTTAATGCGTGATATTTGTGTTGTTTTTGAGATTTGAGAAAGCAGGAAAGATTTTCAATATTCACACCTTTATTTTTTGAGTTGCCTATAAATATGTGCTCAGATCATCCTCTCATTTATAACATTCAGATATACAGAAAAGGCGGAGTACTAGAGAATTCAAAGTGAAATGTTACTATTATATTGAAATAGTTTTCTTGAGTTTTTAGTAGAAGGATATCAGAACCATCATTACCTTGCTGAGAATAGTGATTTCGGAAAATCGGATTCAAGAAAACCGAAATGAATATTTTAACTGAGTATTTGTGGAGCATGTTCAATAATGTTATTATTTTTGTATTTGGCTCATTTTTTCTTTAAGAAAACATTTTAAACTGAAGGGAGTCGGTATAGTATTTCCTATCAGGAGATAGAAGGTGTCTAACAAGATTTGGCACAAGTTATATTCACTTCATTGTTATATTGGATTTCTATAGATCCATGGAAGTTTCTATGGAAAGGATGTAGGTTCTCTTATCGAGGCGGAATCTTGTAAACTTGTGTTCCGTTATTTCTTTAACTCTCATTCATGCTTGAGTTTTATGCTAAATGTTGATAAGGAAATAAATCTTAATATGTTACAAGGGTTATGTTTCTTAATGTTTTGAAACAAATAAAAAGTTAAACAACTGATTCAACAACCCTTCTCAGTTGTTATTATATTCTTAGAACTTCAAGTGGTATCATAAGCAAGGTTCCCTTGATTAATCATTATCATGGAGAATATCTATACTTTCAACAGTAGAGAAATTCCTACATTCAATGGAAAAAATTATTATTGATGGAAAAATTGGATGACTCATTATCTCTTGTCTCTTGGGATTGAAGTTGTTGATGTTGCTACTATTTTCTTTCCACCTATTGGGTAAAATGATCCTATGAAGTTTGCTGATAAGAGAAACATAGTAGTTGATGGAAAAGCTAGAAATGTTATTCTCATGCCTTTATCAGAAATTTTTTATCAGAAGATGATGGGTCTCACAACATCAAAATGTTTGTGGGACAAGCTGAAATGTTTTTTCGAAGGAAAGAAAATAGTTAAGGAGGCCAAGCTAAAAATCTAGCATAGTAAGTTTGAAGACATAAGGATGAGTGATGATAAAACAATTGATGAATAATTTACCAGAGTTAATTAAATTATATGCAATATCAGAGGATTCACAAAATAATTGGAAGATTCTACAATTTTGAAGAACCTTATAAGAAACTTTCTAGACTTGTTTGATTCTAATGTTTCGGCTTTAGAAGATAAGAATGATTTTCACTTGATGAACTGCATAACTTCCTTGTTTCTTATGAAATGAGAAATCTCCAATATTTAAGAAGAAGAATGATAAAATGGGTTTTCATGCTATGATAATGATGAAAATCCAAGATGAATATGAAACTTATACATGTGAGTTCGTTGATAAGGAAGATGAAGAGTTGAATGAAAAAATAATGCCTCTCATATCCAAGAACTATCGAATAGGAAGAAGAATGTATGGAGGGAAAACTCCTCTAAAATGTTTCGAGTGTGGTGGAATCAGACACTTTGCAATGAATTTCCCAATGGAGAAATTTAGAGAATATCAAGATGTTTCTAATGAGAATCCTCGTTGGAAGAAGAATATCAAGAATGAAAAAGAAGATAATACTTCTAAAGAATTCAAGAAGAAGTTATAATAAATGAAAAGAAGTATGTTGAGAACAAAGTTTGAATAGGAATCATCTAACAATGATTCATCATAATATGAATTTAAGGAATGATTCAGAACCTTCATTGAAAAAGATGAGAAAAAAATGTTTCCTTAGAGAGTGAAGAAGGTCGTGAAGAATCCTATAGAGAATATCAGCTAAGATATGAACATCTTACATGTCTTGAGAAAAACAAATCTCCAAAAAATGTCGTCTAATAAAGAAAAATTATGAAGATTTTCATGATGGAAGTAAAAAATTTCACCAGGAATGAAGATGAATACATTTAAGAAATTTTTTGTTACAAACATAGAAGTGTAGATTAGGGAAAGATGATTGAAGATCTTAGAAAAAAGATGGAAGCTAAGGAAGAATAAGTAATCAAGGTGAAATCAAAACTCCTTGAGTAGAGAAATACCTTGAGGATGATGCATGAAAACTTCAAAAAAGATACAGAAGTAAAATATGAGACCTCAAAATATGCTGTGAAGTCTATGTGTGAAAATCAGGTGAAATATTCTCATACCAAAAATAATGTTTCATCTGATTCTTCTAACATTTCTGGTTTGGGAATAAGTATTAGTAATTATTAGGTGGAGAAAGAACGAATGAAACCTATCAATAATGCAAAAGTAGATGACTCACTCAAAAGTAGAGATGGCCTACATCCTGGGTTTTCTAGAGCAGAAAGAATTTATCAACCTCAACAATGTTTCTATAAAGAAAGATCATTATTTAATAGAAAATCATGATTTGAGGGATATTACTTGTTCTTAAGAATATATGGTAATAGATCTTATAATAGTTGGCACTATTTATCTCTACATGGAAGATGTTTTGGGAAAATTGGATGAAATAGTTAAAGAATAATGAGTAACATTCTGTACTCACAGAATGTTGAAAAGCTGAATTCTCAAGATTTTAGAAACATTCCAATAAATAATAAATTTCAATGTTTGGAAGATGTTTCTAGAATATGTGATATGTCTAGTCACCATGTTAAATGATGTATGACACTCATTCCAGAACATGTTTCTTATGATAGGAAAGAAAATAAAGCTGAAAATAAGAACGTTGATGAGAGAGATTTTGTTGTTGAGATAGCCTTGAAAGCAAGTAATAAGAACAAACCATGGATTCTTGATAGTGGTTGTTCTTTATACAATATAGGTGACATAATAATCTTGGAACATGTTGAAAGTCATGATGGAGGAATAGTTACCTTCGGCAATGATAGTTCCTTAAAAATTAAGAGAATCAGAATGGCAGAGATTGAAGTAGAGAAACTGAAATCTAAGGAATTATTTCTTGTTGATGGTCTAAAACATCAATTACTTAGTGTAAATCATCTGCGTGAGGATGTAAATGAATTTATCTTCATAAATGATTCTTCTATCATTAAAAGTATAAAAAATTGAAAAGTAGATTCAAAAGGAGAAAGAACCATTGGGAATCTCTTTCAAATTTTAGAATCCAATAACTCTTATTATATGAGTGCTGATAATGAAAACAAGTTGTGGCACCAAATAGTTGGCCATCTTGGGTAGAAGAACATGAGTAATATTTATAAAGTTGATGTTGTTCAAAATTTTACAAAACTGAAAAGAAGAGACGAAGATGTATGTATTACATCCCAAATATGAAATATGACTAACAGAAGTCATAAAAGTGATGAGATTAAATCTATCAAACCACTTGGGATTATTCATTATGATCTATGTGGGCTGATAAGACATCAATCAACAAAAAGAGATTTATACTTTATCACTTTTATTGATGATTTCACTCAGATGACAAAAATCATGATCATGAAGCATAAATCTAAGGCTATTAAAATGTTTAAATTCTTTAGTAGAGATGTTGAGAAATAATTGGGTGCTTCCATAAAGAATATGAGAACAGGAAATGGTACCGAATTCAAAAGAAATGCTTTTGAAACATATCTATGGAAGAATGGTTTCAAACATCAGAAGAGTGCTCCCTATACTTCACAACCAAATGGATTAGCAAAAAAGAAGAATAGAAGCGTGATGGAAATGGGAATAATTATGTTATAAGAATACATAATTTAAAAATTATTTTGAAGAGAAGTTGTTGTCACTACTGTACATGTTCAAAATAGATGTTTGTTGAGACTACAACCAACAAGAGTGCTTACAAGATTTAGTATAAAAAAACCTTTGTTTAAATACTTCAATGTTTTTGGATGTCCAGGCTTTCTCAAGATAAAAAACCCATACTTAGGAAATTATGATGTGAAAGATAAAGAAGGAATATTTATGGATTATTAACAAAATTGAAGAAGTAACAAATGTTGGAACAAACGTTTACAAAAGTTGATGGAATCATATGATGTAAAGGTAATTGAAAATCCAAGTTCCTTCACAAAATCTGTTAAAAATACTGAGGAAGATAAATTAGATAATCCCCACCAGAGTGAAAGTGACTCAGATGAGTCACATGGGGAAGAAAGTGATGCTGGGAAAGTAAATATGAGTTTTCCTACCTTATGAAATCATATTGAATGTTAAAAATATTATTTGGGATCTGAATGATCTAGTTTATACATTAAGGAAGTTATTATTTGAAAATAATACTTCCCTTATCTCAAAAGTTGAACCAGAATCAGTTTCAGAAGCTATTAAACATAAAGAATGGGTGTATGCTATGAATAAAGAATGGATTTAATTGAGAAGAATGAAACATGGGAACTTTCCCCATGGCCATCAAATAAAAATGTTATCAGAACCAATTGGGTTTATAGAAATATATTTAATGAGTATGGATAAGTTACATGAAACAAAGAAAAGATTGTCTGTAAATGATATGCACTGGTGGAAGGTGACGATTTTGATGAAACCTTTCCCCCTATTGCATGGTTGGAAACTATTCGAATTTTTCTTGCAGTGGCTACTCATCATAATTAAATGGTTTATCAGACTGATGTAAAGTCAGTATTCTTAAATGGTGAGATTGAGGAAGAAGTATACATTGAACAACCATAATTTTTATTACTTGTTGAGGATGAAAATAGAGTTTTAAATTGAATAAAGAATTCTATGTTCTAAAACAAGCTCCAAGGACATGGTATTCGAAGCATGAAAATTCCTTGAGAAAGATGAACTTTTCTAAAGGAAAGGTTTATAGAAACTTTTATGTAAAATATGTTGACTCTAAAACATTAATCATAATCATTAATGTGGATGATATATTTGTTGTTGTAGATGAAGAAAAGGTCTATGAAGACTTTTCTAAAGAGATGATAAATTTTTTTGAAATTTCATTACTGGGAGAATTACCTTTCTTCCTTGGATTATAAGTTCAACAACAAGAAAACTATACATTCTTATCCCAAGAAAAGTATTCCAAAGGATTATTAAAGATGTTTGGGATGGAAGAATCAAAGGAAGTTTCAACTCCTATATTAGTGAGAAAAAATTTGAGCACAAATGAATCATGGAATAATGTGAATCAGAAAGACTTTCTAAAGTTGATAGGGAGACTTCTTTATCTTACAGCTTCATGGCCTGATATGGTTTATGATGTGACTCTATATTTCTGATATCAATGTAATAAAAAATAATAACACATGATGGCGGTTAATAGGATTCTGAGATATGTTAAAGGAACAACTTCACATGGTTTGTTATACAAGAGAAAAAATGATATGATGTTTCATGGTTATACTGATGATTATTGGGATGGTGATTGTAAAGATAGAAAATCAACATCTGGAGGAACATTTTTCTTAGGGGAATGCTTTGTGATTTGGCACAGTAAGAAGAAATTTTCAGTAACATTAAGTACAACTAAATCATTATATTTTGAAACTACTCAGGCTTGTACTCAAATGATGTGGATGATGGTTTTGTTGGAAGATGTGAAAGTGAATGTTTCTAAACCATTGAAAATACTCTGTGATAATCAAAGTTCCATTGATCTTTCAAAAAATCATGTTCAACATTCATGATCAAAACACATTAATATAATGTATCACATTTTAAAGTATAATGATACTGATGGATATGTCTTGGGGAATATATTTCAACAAAGTATCAGATTGATTAAATTTTTACAAAAGAAATGTCAAAGGAAAGGTTTGTTTAACTGAGGCTGCAACTCAATGTTATTCCTCCTCCCATGATTTCCTAAAACTCATAAGGAAGATTCCCCGACCTTGCTTTGGATTTTTTTGACAAAGGGGGAGAGGAAGTTTTTTTTATGAATCTAAAGTTGTAGTTATCGTATAATTGTGGAGAGAGAAAAAAACGAGACCAAAAAAGAAAAGTGAGAAAGAGAAAGATAAAAGTTGAGGGTGAGTTTGAGTAAGGTGATGTTTATCCTTAAATGGACGCCAAATTTTCTTGTCACTAAGGGTTGGAAATCCTTAAAACATTTACTTTATCCAGTAGTGTGGTGTTAGGACACTCTTTTTGAGAAAGGCTATGTTTTTGTATAGTTCAAAAACATGAGACATGAAAATTTTCGAGAGGTGAAAACTTGTTAACAAGGGTTTCCAACATATCCAATGGAGAATATTGAAAAACATTTTTGATGTTTTGTTATAAAATTGTGTTGTATATGTTGACAACTAATATTTTTGTTGAAGAATGTTTTTGAATTACAATAAAGTTGATGTTGCTGGTTGTTCCAGATTTTATTAAAGAGGATGTTTTTGAAGAGTAAGAATTCGAATGTTAAGAAAGTTTATCAAACTTTATTAATGAAATCAGATGATGCTTTGGTGATCATAATGTTCAATCATATCATGAAAGGTATCATGATAAAATTTTTCAATGAAATGGTTATGAGGATTTATGATTTTCACTAATAAATATTATAATAAAATTCGGAACATGTTTCCTGAACCTGATATTCGGAACCTGTTTCCAGAACCTAGAATTGGGAACCTGTTTTCTGAACCTGAAATCCAGAACCTATTTTTTGAACCAGAAATTCTGAACTTCGTTCCTTAACATGAAATTCGGAACCTGTTTCCAGAACCTGAAATTTGGAACCTGTTTCCTAAACCTGAAATCTGGAACCTGTTTTTTGAACCTAAAATTTGGAACCTATTTTCTGAACATGAAATTCAAAACCTATTTCTTAAACCTAAAATTTAGAACCTGTTTCCTCAACCTAAAATCAAAAACTGGTTTTCTGATCCTGAAATATGAATCCTGTTTCCGGAACCCAAAAACCAGAACCTAATTTCTGAATCTAAAAACGGAACATGAATTTTCCAGAAATCATATGAGGAAACTCAGATCCTACTTCTAATCATGTTGTTGGAAAACTCTTATCCTGCAAACTGAGTATATTGTTTATATTAAGGAAATGTTTCTTATAGAAGTCTTTCTTATGAAAATACATATTTCTTACAACAAAATTTCTTAGAATAAGGAAAATTTCCTTAGAAAAATTAAATTTCTTACATAAAATGGTTTTCAAGAAGAGTTAAGAGTTGAATAAGTAAAAGTAATATCAAGAAAAGTTCGGAACCTAAATTCAGAACCTTATAACAATCCTGAGAAACTTGTTGAGAAAACCGAAATGACAATTCTGAGCAACATGTTGAGAAACCCGTAATGACAATCTTGAGCAACATGTTGAGAAAAACATGAATGACAACTCTGAGCAACATATTGAGAAAACCGGAATGAAAATTCTAAGCAACATTTTGAGAAAAAATGAATGACAATTATGATCAACATTTTGAGAAAACTGGAACCTGAATTCATCCCAATCTAAAACCTGATTTTTGATTATGTCGTAACCTGATTCGGAACCTGATTCAGAACCTGATTCAGAACCTGATATCTGAATAATTTGGAACCTAATTTATGAGCATGTTTCTAATAAAATCATATCCAATATCCAACTTTATCATTTTGAGAATGATATGATGAGTTCAAGGAAACTAAAATTTCTTCTTTGCGTAAATCTCGAATAAATTTAAAGAGATTTGAAGAAGTATAAGATTGATGATTAAAAGCGAGATATTTTCGATGTTTTTGAGATTTGAAGAAGCGGGAAAGATTTTCAAGATTCATGCCTTTTTTTGAGTTTCCTATAAATATGTGATTATATCATTTTCTCATTTGTAGTTTTTATATATGTGGAAAAAGAGGTGAACTGGAGAAATAAAAGTGAAAAGTTCCTACTATCTTCAATAATTTTTCTTATGTTTTTAGCAGAAGGAAATCAGAACCATCATTACCTTGCTGAGAAGACCGATTTCAGAAAATCATATTCAAGAAAACTAGATTGAAGATTCTGAGTGAATATTTGTGGAGAAGCTTCAACAATGATCTTATTTTTGTATTAGGCTCAAATTTTCTTTATGAAAACAATGAAAACTTATGGGAGTTAGGATAATCATTCCTATCAGGAGATAGAAGGTGTCTAACCGGAGCTGCCAAAATTTTTATTCAATTCCTTGTTACATTGTATTTTCATAGATCCACTAGAGTTGCTATGGAGGGGATGTATGTTCTCTTATCTAGGTCAAAACATGTAAATAATGTGTTCCTTTCGTTCTTTACCTTTCTTGCATTCTTGAGATTATTTCTAGAAGTTGATATGGAAATAAATCTTAACAGGTTCCAATGGTTGAGTTTCATAAATTTTTAAAACATATTAAATGTTAAACAACTAATTCAACCCCCTTATTAGTTATTATTCAATCCTTAGAACTTCAAGAAGTCACTTCAAGAAGTCCTTTTGGTTCGAACCAAAGTATGTTACCCAAATTTAAGGTAACCCTTTCTCTTATGTTATTTTGTTTTATTTTTTTATTTTACTTATCTTACACCATAAATTATTTTTATTACATTATTTTATAACGACACTAGTATCATCAATATACTAGGATGGTTTTATTAGATGGTTTTTAACTACACATACACACACCTCCATCTGATGGGTTAAGAACATACTGTTTCTATGGATGGAAAACCAACGCCTCACGAAACGACGATTGTTCGATTATCTCCTACCTCCTTTCATGGTGGACATTAATATGGAACTATATATATATATTATGTTTATGTTTTATTTTTGTTTCAGTACTTTCCATTTATATCTTGATTTTATGGTTTCCATTATGGGTAAAATGCGATAATTTCATTTGAGTAAGTGCGGACTATCGCCCCCTCATAATGATATGACTCGTTAATGCCTTATGTGGGACATATAAAGGATGGACATAATGATATTATATATGATATTATACTTGAATTATAATATAAATATGTATAATTATGTTTTAATTCCATTAAAATACAAAATAGAAATGAAAGTAGCATGCGTACGTACGTCTTACCGTCTCCATGGACATTTCATTTCATTTCTTATATCCAAATGTTATGTACTCTGATAAATAAATTTATATATATATACTGGATATATAACATATATAAGATATATAAATCATTTATATCATTCTTTAGATAATGGACTTTTGACCACATGGAAAAATTGTAATTATAACAAGTTCATTTTTAATCAAGTTCCGAACATTGATAAAATATCCAATATGAACTCAAATAATTAACTAATTGTTATAGCAAGGTAATAATTGATATAAAAGGAATAATATACAAGAATTATGTTCTTAATCAAGTAGAAAATCACATACGTTTATTATTCATGATGAATAAGGAACATACAAGACAAGTCGGACTTGAGGTAAGGAGTATCTTATCTCACTCTTAATTTCATGAGATTTCCATTGTTCACCACTTATTTATTACATGTGGTGTATTATGTACTTCCCATTATTGTATTCGTGGTGTAATATACTTTAATTTATAGGTATTTACACATTCATTATATGATCCTTCTTTCATGGGGTGTATATTTCATGAGTTACCAAATCGGGAAGGGAATTTCAAATTTGAATTTCCACTCATTGGGATATACGCATACTTCATTGATTATTTTACTCCATGATTATGTGTGGAATCACTATTAATTATTTATGAAATAATCACCACTCCCATTTCTGTGGATATACTTTTAATACACATTATAACTCCATTGATAAATTCTCAAGTCATCGATATGTACTTGATAAAAGTAATTCTAACTAAATATCCATTTATTGAGTTAAACATCCAATTCATTGGTGTTGTTTTAACAAGAATATATGTGAATGTCCTCTGATTTATTTAAACTGAATATCAATTAATTTTGAGTGTATTTATATTTTTCACACATAACTATGTCATTGATTTATCCTTAACCCAATGATATAGTCTATATAAGAGATTTCATCTCAATTTACATTCCATTGATACTTCTTTATGGTTATATGTCAATTCACTTTTATATGCTGTATATAATGTACTCTGAAATAGTATATCATTAATCCCCTTATTCTGATGATATTATAATGTATTTATTACCTCAATTATTTTTATTCAAGTGTCTCCCTTTTTTAGGAACTCCAACTAAAACACCATTATAAATGTTTTAAATATTTATTAATCTAAATCATTATCATTAATTTGTATGTTTAAAAAATTGTTTTATATAATTATTTATAAGGACATTATAGTTTTAAAATTAGATTCATTTTAAAAGTTTCAATGTGGTATGGGAATCATTTATTCAAAACTATATTTTAAACAGTTTCTTGATAAATAGTGTGACTTTTAAATGTTATCATGAAAAGGGGGATATTTCTCTCAAATAATTTAGATGATTATTTTAATCAATTTAAATATCCTCAATTATTTTCGATTGAGGTTAATACGTCACAATACCATATTCTACATTGTATTGAATGAATTTTGTCTTACTGTGGATGTGCTATTTTATACCATTAATGGTTTGTGGATAAAGTATTGAAATTTCATATGCTAGTTCTAATATGAATGTTTATGTTATTTTTGAATATTTTCATATGAGGAATGAATTTGACATAGTAGGTGATGGGTGGATCCCACTATAGTTCCTCGATGCATTAGTAGGTCTCATGAGATAAACTTGTGTCTTGGCACAAGGCCTTGACTATGTATTTATGATGTCTGGCATTGTTCATTCCATAATTATGAAGGTAGCTATTGATATTTCATGTGGTCATTCGACTAGTAGAATAACCATGATTATGTTTTATTATGACATTTTTTACTCATCTCATATTCCTGCTATAAAGTGTTCATATTTATTATTTTTAAAGGCATGTGATTTCAATTATTCATTGTGCCTAATGTGTATGTTATCTTTCAGTATATTTCTTACTCTTACTATGCATTTTATCTCACCCATTTCTCATGTTTCATTTTCCCAGGATATAAAGAAGTTAATCATGAGTGACTTGCATGAATAATTTTGGAAGCTTGGATATTTACAATGGAATAAATAAGTGTTGTTTTTCTTTTAAAGTTGTAATGTTGAACTTATATATGAATCTAGTTTCTAAGAAAACTAAACAGATCAGTCCTTCGGGACATGATTCCTTGAAATCATGCCAATGTATTAAAATAATGCACTGGCTCTTGGATTTTGGGGATGGGGCGTCACAGAAATATTTATAGAGACATCACTAAATAAGTCTCTATCACAACAAGACAAAAATACTATTAATCATACATTATAGTAAGTATTATATAACACTGATATTGCGGATGGGGTATTTATTAATTTCATTGAAAAAAATTAAAAATGAAAGAAATTATGATTTTATAGAAATATATAGTGATGGGGAAGAAAATAAATATAATGATGAAGATAGATAAATTTATTAAGTTTAAGGTGTTATATGAAATTGAAATAATATGAGTATTAATTTCCATAAATAACTGCTCTTGATTTTTCAATAATAAAATATATTTTTTATTTAACCATATTTAATTCTAATTCTATTTTTTATATGTCTATATATGATTTTCTGGACAGACTTATTAAAATGGACATCATTATCAAACCAGATAATAATCTTGATTCATTGTCATCCATTAAATTTTAAGAATGTAGACATTGAACCAGAGTGATGTATATATTTTAATTTCATTCATTATTTGAAAAATTAAGTAAATATTTATATTATATGATTTTTTCATTATCTTATTTCATTGATCGATTTATTTAGTAATTTTTTTATTAAAAAATCTTTGTTTTTTATCGAACCATTAGGTTTTCTTCTATGATACCATGGATTTTTATATTTCATCATGTTTTTCAAGGGATTATGTTCTCTTGGATATGAACCATTTTACATTTAATCACTGGATAATATTGTATTAATTTATTATAATTGTTCTATATAATTTATAATAATTTTATGACTTATTTATTTATAATATATTGGACCTATGGTTATCTAATGTAGATTCTATGAGACCATTCATGAATGAATCCAAAAATTATTGAATGCTTCATCTATTTTAGAGTATTTAAATAATATATAATGAGGATATATATAGATTATTTTTCCATCATTGATGTGTCTTTTATGACTTATCAATAGAACTAACTTCAATCCCATTAAGGATTTATCAACCTAGTTAAACATTATGTATTTTGATAGGAATTATGTTGTGGTATGATAATGTTATGCATGATAGGATATATCACATAGAGAAAGAATTAATAATATTGGTCTATATAAATAGTCAATTGTATGTATAATTTTTCATTTTATTTATTTATTCAGTAATTTTTCTTTTTAAATATAAATTTAATATTTAATTTATGAAAACTATGAACGATCTATATGGTATAAGATTTTATGTGTATAATAGGATACACACATATTTTACATCAAGATTTGTTGTTAGTGAGAGTTAGTGAAGGATTTTGGTTTATATTTATTTTTCTTATTTATAAAAATATTTTTTATATATTCATTTATTTGTTGCTACACTTTCATCAGGGGGATATATGAAAGCCAAATATTATATACATAAGTGTTTGGGTGTGGCACTTGGTGGGGATATATGGGTTATCCATGATGGGTTTTTATCAACACTAACTAATTTTTTTGTGAACAAGTGATTTAATCATTACCCAACATAAAAGGAATTAGGTGAGGTCATTATGTATTTGTAAAACCTTGTATGATGAATGAATAAGATATTATATGTTGTATATTTAAATAACGATTAATGACTAGGAATAATTTTCTCAATAATAAAAAGTAACAGAATGATAAAATTATTGAGTATATGTACTTCCTTACATGATGATTGCAAAAACAGTTTCATCCTCTGTATCCTGATGATACTACTACTAATTCCCATGGGCTTACTAAGGATGATTATAATTTATAGATATTTATGATTGATAGTTATATTATATATAAAATAAAAAAAATATAAAAATATTTCAATAGAAACTTGTTATTGAGGTTTGGGTTAATGCATTGAAGGGACATTCTTTTTCCTCGGTGATGAGGCCTAGTCCCGAACTTCATAATGGTAGGATAGTGTAGAAAACAAATACTAGTCCAATATTGGAAAAAAAATATGTAGGTGGATACACCTAATACTGAACTCTATGTTTATGGTATGCAATAGGTTTTGGTATTTGTTGATAATTATCATAATAATCCTGATGTTTCAAAGGTTATCTATGCACTGTCTAAGTTTGGACAAGGGTGAATAAAGCTGGTGTTGTACACTCCTAAAACCTTGCAGGATATTTTTTTATCAAACTCGAGATGATGTGGTGGATTTTAGTACCCCAGAAAGGAATCAATTAGAGGTGTTCATGCCTCTTTTAATGGGGAAGTTATTTATGGAATGACCAATGAAGGATTCAATCCTGATCCTTCGATGTGTAGACCACGTAATGAATATTCTCATGTACTATAGATCATTTCAACCTAATCTAGCAAGGTGTAAAATATGGCATAAATCCTCAAGATCCTTAATCATAGTAAATTCCAATCTATGTGGGAAACTACTAATGACTTTGAATATCGAAATGGCATGTTTTATTATGATCTTTAGATTTATTTTTTGAGGGATGAAGAAAATTTTTGTTTTTTGACCTCCCACATCTCATTATTATAATTTTTCTTATATATTATTAAATTGTTAGATGTTTTTATTTAAGATGGACATTTCAAGAAAAATATTTCAATTACGGTTTTTATTTTTTTTCAATTTTTAGTGTCTATATTTTTATAATTAATAGTATAGTTTTTTAATCTTTTCAATTGATAGAAAATTGATTCCATTCACACTATTCTACAAAAAACTTGAGATGATGGATTTTTAATTCAATTAAACAAATTTTAAATGGAAGTAAATATTTTCAACGATCATAACAAATATAAAAAAAAAGATTTATGACAATTATATGGTAGATACATTCCAACTCCTTATAGTATTTATGAAAAATATTTTAATTATGGTTATAAATATGAATTATTGAGTGTTTTTAGTACAATATTTTTATTTTTAAAAAAATTATTTAGTTATAATTCTATTATAAGTAGTAACATATTTGTAAAATTTAACAATTTAAAGTAAAATTTAATGATAAAAAATTGATTATAATGACTATTTTCCATCAAAATTACTTATAAATTGTGATTATCATGACTAGTGATATAGATGTATATTTTATTCGCATACATGACATGATAATCACATGAGTTATACACGATGCGACAAGTAAGAGGAAGAATTATATCTAGAAACCACACAATCTCGGTCATCTATTTGTGGATGTAGCATAGGCCTAATGGAAGAGGGAATAGGAGAGGGATCTGATACCCATATCCTCCCAAAATTTTACCCTGGTCTCATAAAGAGGAGAAAGATAATTTACTCTTACGAGAAATACTAGGTGATTAATCTAAGAGGGATTCCCATTTGACTGGTTCTCAAGTAAGAGGGGAGTTTGATTCACATCACCTCAAAGGTAAAGTCAAGTGAGATTCTATACCTTACATTATAGAATAGAGATTTCCAAATGAGAATTCAAATGGTTGGGATCCTCATTACCATGTGAATGTAGGAATGAGAAAATTTTGAGTATTCCCCTATTAAGGATGTTACCAACATGACTTCTCTTACCATATATAGAATTGAAAGGACACATAGATGTGTCCAAGGATATGATCATAAATATCAGGTCGCTTTGTAAGTGGCCTTTTACTGATACCCATAGTGGTTCCCACTCATGAAATTGATATTCATATTAAAAGGGTTGATGAAAGGGGACATTAGGGCAGCTCATGGAGAGTCCTTGTTGGGATAGAATGGAATATTAAAGGGATGCAATGTGACTGGGATGGTAATAAAACCTAAGATGATAAATGATACATAGAATTTTAGTATATAGAGTGGTGTTTTTTCTATGATATACTATTTTATATGGGCCTGGGTTCCCTCTATGTAGTGTTTTTCTAAAAGTTATGTGCTTCCATCGATGTAGTTATTTTCTATGTAAGGATATATGCTTAATGCGTAACATTTTTATATGTGGTGATGAGTTTATCTTGTGTAGAATTTTTCTACATGGGGATGAGTTCTTCCAGAATCGAGTGTTTCTATTTAGGGATTAGTCTCTTCTATGTTGGGTTATACTATTCCGAGTGATGTTTTAAAAAGGGTTCATACACTTATACTTTATGGAATGGTGTCCTCAGAGGTTTTTCACTCTGTGGATAGTTGGTTTAATTTATTTTCACCCTTAATTTTATGTGTTTTACCAACTAATAATTAAGGAATATCATATATTTCATCTCATTTCAATTCATTTTTCAACCTTCTCCCCCAACCCCCCTTAGTGATTTTATTGACGAATGATGTTACTTGGTACTAGGATATCATGTCATCTATGGTGGTCCATGTTCCTCTCATTTTTTAGATCCCAAGAGGGATGCCTTGGCCTGAGAATGATTTTTTCCATGAGGGACAAAAAATACCATCCTCTCCCACAAATGACTTATAATTTGTGTATAAGATCTTTCATGGGGAATGGAATCATCACATGATATCTCAAAAAATTATATTTCATTCATGTGTGTAGGGGGAACAAACTCATCCCATGAATGATTTCATTGAATGTATGCCTTATAGAGAAACATGATGTCATGCTGAGAAGTATTCCATGTTAAATTATTTTCTATGTGGACCCTAACCCTCTGTTATGGGATCCCATCCTCATCAACATTTTATTCAAACTATTCTTATGTTTCATTATTTCTTTTAAAAAAATCATGAAAGGACTATTATGTTCCATGAAGAGTTTTTAGGATCCAAATCCCCCCCACATAAGAATGGGATATGATAGAGACATATAGTATGATGTTATGTTAAAGATACTAGTCATGTTTGGATTTGGGTTGTGGTAAAAAATCATGTGACACTTTAATATTTTCCTGGTCTAATGGAATCAACAAGAATAGTTTGATCATTTCTAGTGATACATTGAATACCCTAAAAACCTTATGTCATATCATTTACTACCCTAAATGTTTCCTAAGTCCACTATGAAAAAACCATAGCATGTGTGAATTCCTTTTTCCTTTTTTCTCCATTTGTGGATTTTCAACTTAACATGTATTGTTTGTTTTTTCATTGCTCACTTTTAATCTAAATCATGTGAATTTTACATCATGTGAGTTGAGTCTCAACTTTTTTCATTGCTAATATTCTTCCTAACAATTACTATGTCATATTTTATGGGTAGTTCAATGAATTTCAAGATCTAATAATTAAACTGATGTCTTAGGATAATGATATTGGACAATTCTTATGAGGTGATGACTATAACAAGGATTGTTGGCCAAGAATATCCCAAAATTTTCCACATATATGAAGGGGAATTTTGAGTCATGATTTTGTGATTTACATATCTAGATCATGATGTGTGGAAATTACATGATGAATAATTGTAGAGAATATATTGAAAGGAGGTTTCCACTGGGATGATGTCCAATATTAAAGAAGTAGAAGATGCATCTATTAGGGACAAATTTTTCTCCAGTTCAAAAAACATTTTTGTTGTCAATTCATCAAAAGATAACTTGGGAGTAATTTGGATAGACAAACCAAGGTTTCCTTAAGAAACCTATAGTGACCCTACATTTCGTAAATGAATATAAAATTGTTTTAAAGATAAAAAACATCAAAGTATTAAAAAATCATGATCCAAATGTTTAGTTTCATGGGAATATTAAGGCCATATATTATTTTTATATAATAAAACGTAAAAATTTATTCAATTTCTTTTTATCTAGATTCTTAGTAGTCATTGGGTTCTCCCTAGAATAAATAATAACCCGAGGATATAAATTTAAAGAGGGTTGAGATAAAAACTCAACAAGGGGAAAAATAAGAACATTAATCAATATGAAATGGGTTAATAATAATAATTATCATCATAACATAATAATAGAATCATAATAATGTGAGGAAGCATTAGATAAAGGCTTGGAATGTGTAAATGCATCAAAATGAAGCATCATGTCTTAGTGGTCAACCACCACATATAGTTGTGAACAAAGATAGCATACTTTTCATGAATATTTTACTTTTTTATTATGATATACATCAAATTACCAAATTTAATTAGAGATCTATACAATTATAGATGCACCCATAATATCATAACATTTACATGTACTATATAATTATAGGTGCACCCATCACATCAAAACATTTACATTATCATGCATGCCAAATAGAATGTATATTATTATTGTACATAAAACAACCCATGGATAGAAATGGGTTTAATTCCATTAACAATAAAATCATGCATAAACATTGGGGTTACCAATAAAATATTGAATAATGAACTTTGTATAATAGTCCTCAATATTAAGTGAAGAAGAAACAATATTGAGAGAAGTAAAATAGGTATTTTTGGAAGGAAGATTTTATCTGAAAAAATCATTTAATTTATCATAAAAATATATTTAGAAACATTTATATTATATAAATAAAAGGGAAAAAAGTAATAATATTTATGGAACATTAAAGGAGCATATATACTGAAAATTTTGTAAAAGAGGGAAAACCCCTAAAAATAGAGTTGGGTTCAATAATTCCCCTTACATTATGTCCAAGTGCTTTCTTATCATTAATATACTAGATAATCAAGTTAAAATAATTGTTTAAAAAATCCATAACTTGTGATATATTTATTTGGTTTATTATATTTTTATTATGTTCATTATGGAAGTTTTGATGAGTTAATCAGTTTAATATCCTCATTTGGGTGTGTTTGTTTCCTTGATTTTCTTAACTAATTTACTTGTATTCATATATCAAATTTCATGTATAATGAATAAAATTATACAGAATTTAGATTATATGTTATTAATTAATATACATAAGATTAAATTATCTTATGAATCATTTTTATATTTGAATAGGATGAATCATTAGATTAAATGTTGGTGATAATCATTTATATTTATTGGTGATTGTTTCAATCATTCCAAACAAGATTTGTTCAATTAAATATCATTTTTTATATAAGTTATTTCTGGATAAAAGTTTTTATTAAATAAATTTTATTGTATTACACAACCCTTATACTGGTTTTATGAAAATACTTATAAGATGTAATGGAAAATAAAAATGTATCGTCCAAGATGTCGGTAAATCGACACATCACCAGCGATGATTTATTTTTTAGAATAAATGAATGTGAAAAATGAGTTTGATTATGGATATACCATTAATAAGATTTAATTATTAAGTAAAAATGATACTAGAGTTATAATACAAATTTGAATATTATAGTTATAGTTAGAATAAGAAAAGAAATGAAATTGAATAGAAAATTTCAAAGGCAAAGAAATAGGATTTTACCTCTTGAATTATTCTTTTGAGAACCTCCTAATGGAACATAGGTTTTTTATTTTTTAGATAAAGGATCCTCTTAGATTTATGGACGGGGATTAGGAAGTTATTTGGGTATAATTTGGACATATCTCAATGATTAATAATTTTCAGTAAAATCTATAGTGATGGGGGGGTATTTATAGTTTATGAGAGGGGTGATTTCCCATGATTTGATTCATTAGTTAATTTTTTTTGTAAAATGATGGGAATATTTTGAGGCTTATCAATATATATATATATATATTAAAATAATGGTTTAATGTAATAGATTTTGATATTACATCTATCATACATCATCTACGACTCAATAATTCATGTATTTATCTTTTATCATAAATTATCAAATTTTAATATTAACAATAAATTCTACTATTTAAAAAATCCAAATAATTAGCCATAAATTTTCATCATCAAGTAATATTCTTAAATTAACGTCATTTTTTAGAGTAAATTTTTAAATACAAGAAATTTAATATTTAAATAAACACACCATTTACTCAAAAATACCAATTTAAAAATTATAACAGAGTTTGTGACACATTAAAATATTAACCGAGAATAGATAAAATTTTCTTACTATCAAAAGAACATAGAATATTAATTTATGAGTGTATTTATTGAAAATAATTTATTTTTCAATTAGTATATTAAATAAAATAATTTATACATATAATTATGACTTATAAAACTACCTATACTTAATTTATAAATTTTAAAATATTAATTATCATATTTAATGATATAAATATATTATATTTTAATTCAGAAGATGTATAATTTTTTTATACATTCAAATTAAAGGTAACTACTATATTGGATAGATTATTATTCCTAAGATTCATATTAGTATTTATACATTCACGTTACAATTGGTTTGGTATATGTTCTCCAATTTCAATAAATACCTCTATTTTATTTCATTATTCATTTTTATTTTGATCCTTATGTGATTTATTTTACATTACATAATTATAAGAATGTAATTTTCATTGATAAAAGTTCAGATTGATACATTCTTTCCCCCATTTGAAATTTCACCCTTGAAATTTTGTTTTACATAAATAGTTGAGTGTACTTCTCCTTCATCACCTCAATTGGTTCCCATGTCACTTCTTCATAATTATGGTTCATATACAACACTTTGACAATATGGGTTGTATTTTTTAATAGAACCTTATCTCACTGTTCCAAAAGCTTTACAATATTCTCCCCATAAGAGATATTATCTTCTTGTTGTACCACCTCTAGGTTCAATACATTTTAGGGAACATGAATTTATTTCCATATGAGTGATACAAGGAAGTTGTCCTGAATTTGAGACATACATGGTGGATGTGAAAGATGATATTACACCTCTCTTTTGAAATCAATTATCATAAATGAGCTAATGTACCTTGGCCTATGATTTCCTTTCCTTATAAACGACATGATTGTCTTCCATTGTGATTTTCAAAGGAGTAATATATCTCCAACATCAAACTCCATATCCCACTGATTGTTATCAGTATAGCACTTTTTCCAAATATAAGTTGTTTTGATGTGTTGGTGGATGTCATGAACCTTTTCTGTAATTTAATGCAAAAGATTAGGTCCAATTAGATTTTATTCACCAACATCTTCCAAACAGGTTGGAGTTCTATATCACTTTCCTTATAGAGCTTCATATGGATCCATATGAATAATTCAGTGGATGTGGGTATTTTATGAGAACTCAACTAATGGGATACATTGATCCCATCCACACTTGAATTCCATAGAGTATGCTCTTATCATGTCCTCGTGCATCTGAATAGTAATTTTTGATTTTCATTCAGTTTGGGGGTTATAGGTTGTGATGAAATTCAATACCATACTCAAGGAATGATGGAGGATTCTCTAGAATTTAGATGTTAGCATTGTATCAATATCATGGACAATTGAAACTGGAACCCCATGAAACATAACCATTTCCTTCCCAAATATTATCAAAAGTTTTTTGAGAACGAAATCTTCACGAATAGTTATTAAGTGGGAAGCCTTGGTGAGTTAGTACACCACAATCAACATTTCATTGTTTATTTATATTTCTTCAAGAGACCAAAGATTATGTACATGGTTACATTCTCCCTTTTCCACATGGGTTTAGGAAGTTTTTTTTGTATTCATTTGGATTTTCTCTATATGTTTTAACTTTTTAACATATCAAGCATCATGAGATATATTCAGCATTATTATTTTTCATGTTGTCCCACTAGAATTATTCTCAAGGATCATGGTACATCTTTGTACTTCAATGATGGATAGGGATAGTTGAGCTATGTGAATTATCTAATAGCTCCATTATTATATTAGGTGATGAATGAAAATACAACCTTTTTCCAAACCAAATAACACTATCTTCGTCATTATGAAACTCTTGTAACTTCCATTACTTTACAACATTCACCTTCTTTTGATGCTCTAGATCCTCCCTATCAGCCTCCTTAATCTTATCTGGGAAAGATTGTTGGGAAATAATTTTTGAAAGGGATTATGTAATCTATACCATTATGATTTCCGAATCCATATTTTGCATATCCATGAACATGGGGACTATGTCAATCTACATCATATATAGAATAATAGGTTTCATTCTTCTAAGAGCATAAGTTATCATGTTTTCCTTCCTAAGATGATAGTGAATAGAGAAATCATAGTCCTTCATTAGATCAAATCATCACCCTTGATTCATGTTGATAACATTTTTTGTGAATTTATACATTAGGATATTGTGATTGGTATATATGTTAAACTAATTAGCATATAGGTAGGGCCACCAAATTTTCAATGAAAAAATCACAGATTCTATCTCCAGATCATGAGTCTGGTAGTTCTTCTCATGGATCTTTATCTAACATGTGTTGTATGCTATCTCTTTATCACTATGAATGTTTAAAAAATCCAATAATTTGTTTGAATCATTGTTTTATATCACAAACCACTCACCACGTGTTGGTAATATTAGTATAGGTGTAGTGATCAACCTCTTCATTAAAAACATGAATATTTCCTTACATTATTATATCATGTAATACATTACCAAATTCATAATTAACATAGTTAATGGGATATAAAATTGTGAAAAATTTATCATAAAATTTTTGTAATACCCTATTATCGACGAAATCTAATGATTTTTGTGACACTAGTAGGTCTGGGAAATTCTTTAATTTACATTGTTTTTATGGGTCCAAAAAAAGTCCCTTTCTTATGATCATGTTTCCCATGAATGTGGCTACTTGTATCCATAAATCACTCTTTTTATACATAGGGTACCATTTATCCTTTCTTAATATTACGAGAATAATCCATAGATGTTCTTTAGGTTCTAACTTACTCTCGAGTAATGGAAAATATAATTGATAAAATCTAAAAAAATCATGGTAGTTTCTAAAGAGTGTATTCATAAAATCCATAAAAATATTAAGGTAATTCATATGTCCAAAGGGAATTTCTAGAAATTCATATTTACCATACCTTATATGGAAATTAGTCTTTTGAATATATTTATTCTTCATTTTTAACCGATGATATTGAAATTGAAAATCAACCATTGATAAGTACTAATTTCCTTGTAGTCGATCAAAACAATTCATCAATCCTTGGAAGAGGATACTAGTTATTTTTATTTATCCTTTAGAGTTTTTGATAATGGATACACAGTCGCATTAATCCTTTGTTATTCATGAAAAGGTGCACTAGCACACCCCATATTGATGGGCTTGGGAGTGTGAAACCCGTGTCATAATTATCTTGAAACTACTTAAATAACTCCTCCAATTTGATTAGGGTCATCCTATAAGGGTAATTTTTAGATGGGACTAGCTCTAAATATGAGATCTATTGAGAACGGTACCTCATGATCTGGGGGGAGTTCGGGATACACTTCAAGAAATATGTCACTATATTAAATCACAATTGTAATATACCCTAGTTTGAAAATCTCCTTTGAATGAAAAATATGAGAGAGGTATGTTTCTTCATAGGGACTCAATACCCACATCATTGAGATGCTTTTCAAAGGAGATTCATGAACCTCCTTGAATTAGTATAGGTGCATGAGATGGTTAAGAATTTCAAAACATATCTCATTTTATTGATAGTTGATATTTTATCTATATAAAAAGATCTAATTCATTCCCATTATAGTGTTTAATTCCACTAGGGTAAGTATCATGAGATTAACTGGAAGAAACATCCCACATACACCAATAAAAGTATATTCCAACATTTGGGTTGCAATTACTGTGCCACTATGTGTTTTTACAAATATGTCTTCTTTGAGGTTTTGGGGATTCAATTCAATAGTTCTGGAAAACATGAAATATATAATGCAATGAGTAGAACTAGAATCAAATAAGATATTTTACATTCATGAGTAAATAGGAATTGTACCTTGTACACTGTCATTTTATTTTTGTACTTCGGCAATAGTGATGGCATACATTTTCCCTTTCTCCTTTTTTATTTGGTGGATGATGATGCTGATTAACCTAAAGGACTAACGTTTTAGTGTACTGACTTTCATATTTCCCAATATACCAACAATTGAAGCATTAAACCATGGTTGGTTCTCTCATTTCCTCCTATCATATCTGTTGAATTCATTATGTCACTCTTAAATTTTTGTGATAGTGGCCTTACACCAAACACTTATATCATTTATATCTCCCTTTGATATAGTTCATATTATTATTATTCCCATGTTTTTTACATGTGAGTGGTTTACATTTCTTCACATATATATCATGATCCCCACAAGATTTAAACATCATATTTCATTTCTTATCACTATAACCATGGGTCCATTCTCCAAACTCCATCTCCACATTGACAGAAAATCAAACAAAATATTCATATCTCCCAAATTAATATTTAGATATATCATTTCGAAGGTGTAGTTTTAAACCATAAAGGGGTCTATAATTTTTTTTATCACTGTTTATAACAAAACCTGAAGTGTACCATGCAATCCCTATGAAATTTTCTTCATAGGTCATGATAGATTCATCTTCCTTTTTATTTAGCTCTATGAATTATCTCTCTAACTTTTTTTGATGATTTCAACGAAAATACTTATTATGAAACATTAAATTAATTATTCCAAATCAATATATTCATTTTCATCCTTTGACTTAGTGTTATTAATCAAATCCAACCATTGATCGGCCTCTCCATCTAAATGCTAAAATACTAGACTCAGCTTCTTTTTCTCAGAATATCCAAGAAAAAAAATATTTTCTATATTGAGATAAAGCAATATTTTGAGACTAGCATATTATAAGATAAACTAAATTATACTAGCTATTTACATAGTGATAGAGGCTTAACATAAATTTATATTACATATTTTTAGATGAATATTTAGTTCATTATAAAAATACAAGCCTAAGGACCATTATTGTTTAGTTTCTTTGGAAATTGGGAAACAAAATATTCTACATCTCCCATAATGTTCTCCTCCTTTATTATGTATACCAAAAAACATTCTTCATAACATGGGGAAATGAGACATAAGAAAGTGCTTAGATTAGATGATCATAAAGGGTAAATAAAGGAAATGTGTATGCAAAACATGAAAAAATGGTATGGAATGTGATCATAACTTTTGAATATCTTACAATTAATATTAGAGACCATAATAAATATTGGCAGTTCATCAGAAATGAATAATAAAGAAATAATTAACATAATACTTGAAAGCATATCATAAGAATTAATCATCGAATTGTGGAAGACTCATAATCATATAATAACACTATGTCATGATAGACAACCAAGGATTGTTATCATGTTAGGATTGGGTTTATCATATGTGTACCTTCTTTAGACTTCAAATAACCTCCCGTGTACCATCTTGTTTTGGGAATGGGATATCCTCCCATGTACCCTCTTTTTTCATGCTAAGGTTGACATCCACTATACCCTCTTATTATGGTTGTGATATTTCTTCCAGAGTACCCTCATATTTAGATATTGGTATGTCCTCCCTTCTACACTCTTTTTATGTTCATGGGATTTCCTCCCATGTACCCTCTTGTTTTATCCCTGGGATATTTTCATGTGTACACTCTTGTTTCGGGCATGGGTTGTCCTCATGTTTTCCCTCTTTTTTTAGGTTTGGGATGTCCCCATGTGTAGCCACTTGTTTGTGGCATGGTATTTCCAAATATGTGCCCTATTTTTATAGGAATGGGATGTACATTCGTGTACCCTATGATCTCAAAAAACATTTATCATTACCCAATGCATTATTGGGAGATATAGGTTACACCCATCACATAATGAAATCATTCATACCTGTGACAAAAAATCATAAACAATAATATCATAACCCATTAAATGAATTGGGTTTCATAAACATGTAATCATATCATACATTATAGAAAATTATAGGTTTCATTATAATTTCATCATAAGCATAACTCGGGAAAATAAGTGGGGTTTTAAAGCATTTTACTTGTAGAAGAGAAAGAGATGTTATAAGAAGAATTAAAGAAAAATATAATCTATTCAAGAGGTATTATCAATTTTAAAAATGTATCATTACATAGAAGGGAACTATTAACATCAAAATGTGTCATATTAGATATAAAATAACTTGGCACTATTTTTTGAAATCATTTTTTTGAAGAAAATGTCATTTATTCTTTGAAAAAGTTAAATTAAAACACAAAAACCTTTTTAAAACCATTTATTTGAAAACAAACATGAAATAATATAAGGAAATCCTTGAAATTTTTTTGTAAATCATTTTCCTAGATAACCTATATAGAGATATTCAAAATGTTCTCAAAAAAATTTTCATTGATAATATATTAAATGTTCTTGAAAATATTTTTTAAAACAATTTTTTCTTGAAGACATATAAATGAAACATAAAAGAATTTTTAAAACCATTTGATTGAAAATATGTTTCAAAAATATTTCATAGAAAATACAACCTTTTAAAAATTAAAATATATATTCAATGAATTGATGTAAGGTAAATCTATACATGCCATACTATTTAAGAAGAAAATTCCTTTTTCATGATAAAAATCTTAGAAAATTACTCATTCAAAAATAGATTAGAAGATTCCATTGAAATCATTAATAAAATAAAAAAGGGGTAAAAATTAATTTTAATGATTATAGGATATTAGTAGAATATTTTTCTAAATACTTTTAGAAAACATAGATTTGAAGGAACACGAATTTCCCACTAAATAGAGGGTAAAGTCAGGCTTTCCTAAAAACAAGTTATTAACTATATTATGTACAAAAGAGTGGAAAAATATAACCATTAAATGAATATATCATGAATAACCATAGGATAATAAAATTCATGATAGTTCGTAATATATATATCATAATATTTCTGAAATGGATGAATAAGAATAAACAATCTTGAAATGCATTGAGATTGTTTCACTAAACACTTACCACTTAGTACATTTGAACTATAAACCCCATGTAATAAAATAGAACTACCTGAAGCTTAATTTATCTTGAAAATATAGATATTTTTGAAATAAAATTTCAATTATAGTATATAAACCTCATGGAAAAATATAGGTGCATATCAGGGCTTGTGTCTCAAAGAAGGAAAATTGAGACAAAATTACTTTTCCAAATGGGTAACCTTTTCAAAAAAACCCATGATAAAAATATAATAAAATGGAAGTATAAATAACCATAATCATATTTATAATAATCATATAATATATACATGGTAATTATACACATCACACAAAAATAATTGATGGTGAATAAAGCATGTACCTCAGGGAAATAAAAAAGAGAGACAAAATTTCCTTACCATGTGTGTTGACTCTCTTCATACTAATACAAGATTACGGTTTAATAATTATATGTTTATTAAAAATATTTTAAATAATAATATTATTAAACCTTATACAATATATGGTTTGATTATTACATTACATTACCCATTTTTAACAATCCTATATTAAGGTTTCACATCAGGTAATATTTTATTTGTTCTTCGCATGTGTCTTAATTTGTTATATACATGATCCTTATACTTATATAAATATTTAAAAATTTTAAAACATGATATAAATATCATGTATATATAGAGAATTTTTTTTATAAAAATCTATAGAACATATATTTATGAAATGTAATACACCGTTTATAGGGATGGTAAGTCGTATGTACACATGAACGATGTTTCTGTTTTTATTATCATGTTGAATGAAAGAAAAAAAATTACATATAAGTATATATATATTTATATAAATCATTATTAAAGTATAATTATTATATCATATATATCATATATGTCCACTAGACCTATCATTAATACATTCCATGTAGTTTTTGAAAAAATCACATTGATTTGAGGGGGTGAATGCCCACACGTCCACAGACAACATTATCGTATTTACATAAAATGAATCGTAACCAGGTATGTGATGTAAAAGTAGTAAATAATATTTAAGACTTATTAAATATAATATATTACATATATATATAGTTTTTCCATCATTATTTCCACCATGGGAGGTGGTAATGGAAAAATGAAAAATCACATTTTAGTGAAGCAATAGATCATCGTACACATAAACAATATGTTCATTACCCATAAGATGGATTTATGTTTAAGTGAATTTCAAATAAATTTTATAACAAAATAAAATTATATTTAGTATTATGGTGTTTTTATCTAAAAATGTAAAAAATATAATCGATGTGGTAAAGAATGTAAATAATATAAACAAGCTTAAGAGAAGTCATTACCTCTTAATCGGGTAACTCCTTTTGGTTTGACTCGAAAGGCTTCCTTGGATTATTTTCATCCCAATGGGAGGCATCAAGGAGTAAATAGGTGTGATGGTAAGTGTATTGGGTTGAGTTTGGACAATACTATGTGTTTTTAATTGTGAAATTAAATGGGATGTGTTGTCTCCTTTTATAGGGAAGGGAAAGTACACACTTGGCATTTTTGAAAACAAGTTAAATGTACCCTATGCTTTTACATATAAAAAGTCATACCAAAAAATGAAATACATAATTTTTAATGGAATAATAATCACCATAAAATTGGATTTGGGAATTTTCTTAGGTCTTTTTTGGTCTTAAATTTTTGTTTTAGTACTTTATTAATAATAATTTTCACTTAATCATTGTAATTATTTTCAAATACATTCACTAATAATTATGGAAATAAAATATGTTTACCTGATTAGAAATTTTTAATTATTATGACTCCAAATATAGAATTAATTTTTTAAAATTCTAATCACATAATTTGGAGAAATTTTTTAAATTAATCCCGCTGATAGGACGACACTTGCAGTTTTTATTGTAAAAACATCCAAAGGTTTGCTATGTTTTTATACCTAATTTCATAGTGAAATTGATTAAATTGAACTAAATTGGATTATATGAAAAAAATTATCTAATTAATCTTTTAAAACAAATTAATAAATAATATATCCTAATAAATAAAATATACAAAAATGTAATTTTGAATTAAAATCTAGTTTTTTCACTATTCATCAAAAAATTATGTTTCTGAAAAAAATCCCAAATATTATTCATAGCATAATTTTGAATTTATATATTCAGAAGTAATGTTTATTTTATGAAATTCAATTTCAAAATTTCTCTAATTTTTTTTTATTTTTCATTAAATGAGATAAAAATTAGTTTGTTTGTGAAATTAGTATTTTAAAACATATAAGGACTTTACCAAAAAATTATATTCTTTATTATTAATAAAATAATTATAAATTTATTTGAAAAGTAGTTATCGCTATTAATATTAATATATTTATTGTACATGTTATAATTATATCATTTATATAATTATAATAATAAAAATATGTTTTTAGCAACTCAGAATTGCATGTAACATAGGCCAAGTCATTGTTAGGTGTAACGTACGCCAAGTTATTGTTCTGTGTAACGTATGACATTTCATTGTAACATGTAATATATGAGAAGTCATTTCTGGGTGAAATTAATATTTTAATTTGTTATTTAATCTATAAAAATGATTTTTAGTGTTGTGTGAAATAAAAAAATATCAAAATAATAAATAAATTCAAAAGAAAATATTTCACAATATTTTAGTGTGTTACATTATACCCCCCTTAAAATGAGTTTTCCCTTAAAAATTCATCTTGGTTATCAAAAGATTAATAATTTAATGTTTATTTTATATAAACCTACATCATACATATTAATACTAAATTATCCTTTAAAAAAATTTTGGAACCATAATAGTTACACAAAGAGACGTATAACTAGGTTTCCACATAGGCGAAAATAGATTGTGAGTGAAGATTAGACTTAGATGAAATAATAAATATTTATTAGAAGTGATTGAGGTAATCAATCCCAAAAAATTGAATGACTAAGGAATGGTAAGGTCCTTATATTGATAAATATGTGAATATTTAAAATGCCCTCAGTTCAACAGAAATTAAGGTATTATGAAAATACATTTTTTATTATTATATTAATGTTGAGTCAATATTTTATTTACCAGGAATAAAAATATATATAATTACTTGATATATTTGTACCAATGAAATTTCATTCTTTTTTGTGATTTTATCAATTTTTATTTCATCAATTATGTCGTGTAATGGATTTCCATTAATTAACATGGATGCTTGAAGTTCTAAAATACACTGTTAGAAAATCTTATGTCCCATAAAAGAATGAAAAGTATGACTATTTATAAATAAATATTCTTAAAATTTAATATAATTAATTCATTAATCTCTTAATAAAAAAATTAACACCACTGTTTCATTATAAATAATTATTCATCCATAATAACTATACATTAACTAGGATGTCATAAAGGTTATTGGGAGGTGTGGAACCCTTATTGTCCTTTGGTCATGGGTTCATGACCCATGTCCTTTCAAAAATTATTGGCATTAACCCAACATGCTTGATTCCCTTTTCAAAAACCATAATAATATAATTTCCAAAATATGATGGAAATCCTTGAAATAAGGTTAATCACTAAATAGTCTTTTATCCGTGATTTATAACATAATATAAATACATAAATACCTTCTCTGAAGGTTAAAAGATTCATTTCGTGAAATGGTTAACCTTATAACCCTTCTAAAAGGTGAAAATAAAAAAATAGATTTCCTAAAATCATATTAGCATAGCTCCCAAATATATAAGAATGTACCACTTGGTTGTCACATTCCAAACATGTAAATATCCTCATGGAAAAATCTCTTGAAATATCGTAACAACCTAAATTACCATAAATACATCTATAAAACATCTATTCACCCATATTCAATAGATTATTGGATATATTCCATAAATCCACTACGTTTTAAACACTATCCATAATAGCATAAACTACTTGTCAACATGACCATAATTAGTTACAAGCTAAGAAGTTCCATCTGATTTACTTATATTAAACATACCATTATCCAAAAAAATCATCATAACATTAGTTACATATTAAGGGTTATTTTTACCTTACACGCATGTTTTCCATGGACATGATATATCTATTAAATAACTTTTCTATTACATTAATGTAATCTTATAAATCATTATAGGATAAAAATCACAAACTGTACAATCATTAGATATTTTGCATTTCATAATTCATTAACCTAATATAAAAAAATGATTACCTCACCATAAGGCCATTGTCAAGGATACCTCATCCAATTATATAATTCCTCTTTCCTATCACGTTTCATCTGTAGCCTCTTCATCATCAACAGTGTAACCATTACTCAAGCCTCATTGCTGAATTAATTAGGATAATTCCTCTTGGGGAATTTAATTACATAATGAATATTTATTACACACATAAAACACCTTACCTTTGATGATGTATTATAGAATCCAATATTCATATCCATTTCATTAAACAAACCCTTCATTTTTCCCTTGTATTACTTGAATTTTGTCCTTTTTTCCACTGTAAAAAAATCCTATTGTTCCCCTAAGACAATAACATAGGTGATTATTTCAACATTCATGAAAAAAGGAAATTAAATATTTTTTATACCATGGTCTCCATTAGCTAAAAACTCAACTAAATCATACTTTATCTTCCTAAGGAAGTCCAAGAGTTTTTTAAGGGACATGTTGTTAATCATGTTCTGTGAAAACTTATTAGGCATGATCATAACATCTTTTACTCCAGTGATTATCCCAGTTAACTGATAATCAGAATATTTTCTATCGCATTCAATGTTAATACAATTCCTTCTGGTTACCACAATTTACTAAAACTATAATCATAGTGTGAGCATTACTTATCATAGTAATAAAACACATAAAAAAAATTAAATATAGGATGTCTAAATCATAACAGTTTTTTTAATATATGAAACTCTAGGTTTATCCAATGTTATTCATAGAAAACGTTTATTTAAATCTTACCTAATAGTTTGTTAAGAGTACTGTGAATTCATAAAGCAATTCCCCTTGGATTTTCAAACCAAGTGTGAAGCAAGGACCATTGTGGTGTACCATATTACCTTGAGTCAGGTGTGAAACATCATATTGGACTTGTTACTCTATGGTATATCTATGCCATCCAAATACACTTGTAGTATCTAGATAGTTATTTATTTCTAGGATACCAATCAATCTACCCACTACCAAAATTATAGTAAATTATCCTATATATTAACTCATCCTTATACTTATCCTTAGAGACATCCCTAGATATATATTTATAAATTTACCTATGGTTATCAATAAATTTTTATCATCCTAATTTAAAAAGGTTGAAAAAACAATTCCTTTGATACTAACTATAGAGACTCATTATTAACATACCAGGATATTACATTATTTTAGATGAATATTGTGTACAATACCAAAATATATGACTGAGGACTGTAATAGTTTTGTGTCTATGGAATCATGAAACAAAATATTCTATCCTAGTGAAATATCTTCAACGTCTCCCGTAGATATCTCCACCTTTAGCACTTTTAGATAAAAACATTATTTATAACCATAGGAAAGGAAAAATAATAATTAGGTGAGATCAATAGCTCAATAAGGGTAGATAAAAGAATATTCATAATCCTAACATGATCAAAAGGTTATGGAATGTTATAATAACATTTTATGATACTACCATGAATATTAAATATCATAATAAAAATTATTAGTTCATCAAACCTGAATAATAAAGAAATATCCAACTTAATCTATTAAATAATAACATATTAATCTAACATGGAATTTTGGAAAACACATAAGTAAATAATTATTCTAAATCCAAGTGGTTTTCCAATTCCTTGGAAACAAGTTAGGCTTGGGTTAATCACTTTGTCACCTTCTTTGTACTTGGAATTCCCCATGTTTAACCTCTTTATTCACGAAATGGATGTCCTCCCATGTATCCACTTGTTTTGGGCTTGGGATTTCCTCTCATGTACCCTATTTTTTTAGGATTGGGATGTCCTCCCATGAACCCTCTTGTATCAGAATTGGGATGTACTCATATGTACCTTATTCATCAGAACATTGATTGACCTCATATGTGCGCTCTTTTTGTTGGAAATGGGATATACTTTTGTGTACCCTCTTGTATCACTCCTAGAATGTCCTCATGTGTAACCTCTTGTTTCTAGTTTGGTATTTCCACCCACATACCCTCTTATTTAGGTCAAGGGATGTCCTCCAGTGTACCCTCTTGTTTCAGTATTGGTATGTCCTACGATATACCCTTTTTTTGGGGCTTATGATATCCTTTCATGTAACCTCATTATTCAGGATTGGGATATCCTCATGTGTAATGATTTAGAACATAAAACATTTATCATTACACAATTAATTTGAGTATGACACACCTTCCACCCATCTCACTATGAAATCATGTAGAAATGTTCCCCAAAATCATAATCATTATATCATAACCCATGAAATGAAATGAGTGTCATAAATGCATAATCATATATTTACCTATGAAAAAAATATTTTTTATAATAAGTTCCTCAAAATCATAACCCATGAAAAGAATCATGTTTCAAAATCATATAACCCCCAAAAGAGAAATTTGTATCATAATCATCATTCCCTCAAAACATAAAAAATTAATTTAAGAATATGAATGTTAAAATTGGATAATTTCATAAAAGGGAATGAGTAACATCAACAGATGTCATATTATATTAAAAATAACTTAGAACGATATTTTGGACACATTTCTTGAGGAAAATATCATTTCATTTTTGATAAAAGTCTCTTCAAAACATATAAATATTTTTAAAACCATTTCCTTTGAGATAAAAAAGAAGCATATAAGGAAAGACATTAAAATATTTTTGAACCCTATTTATTTGAGATAATATAAATATAGATTGAAAATGTTTTGAAAACTATTTTTTCTGAAATAAATAAATGAATCTTGAAAACATTTCAGAAAATAATTTTCCTTGAGAACTTCCAAAAGGAGCTTGAAAATAGTTTTTGAAAACAATTACCATGAAAACATATAAAACAAGCCTGGAATATTGTTGAAATCTATTTATTTGAAAATATATCATAAAAAATACTTCTAAAAAAATCCTGTTGAACATGAAGATAAATCTTCATGGAATTGATGGTAGATTAATCTATACATATCATATGAGGTTAAAATAACATTTATTTTTCACGGTAAGAAGGTTAATAAAATTCCCCATTTGAAATGTAACAAGAAGAAAAATTTTAAACTATTATTAAAATAAAAAAATGTTACAATTTCTCATAATTATAATAGGATATTAGAAGAATATTCTAGGAAACCCTTTTTAGCAAACATTACTTTGATGGAACAAAGATTTCTGACTGAAGAGAGGGTAAAGTTATACTTTCTTAAAAACACATTTTTGACTATATTATCTACCAAAGAGTGTAAAAATGGAACCAATAAATTAATATTTATTTAATAACCATAGGATAAAAATATTCATGAGAGTTCATAATATTTGGATTTTAATATTTCATTAATGGAAGAAAAAACACAATCAATATCGAAAAGCATTGGGATTGTTTCATGAAACTATTACAACATGGTAAATTTGAAACATATAACCCATGTCATAAAATGGATTTAAATTATTCTTCAAATTTCATTAAAATAATGATATTATTGACATTACATATTAATGGTAGTATATACACATTATGGCAAATTATTTGCATAACATTGCATGTGTCTCAAATAAGGGAAATAGAGACAAAATTAGTTTAATGATTTGGTAATTTTAGAAACATAAATCCCATGATAGAAATACCATAAAATGGATATGTAAATAAAAATTATTTTAATTATAATAATGATATAATATATCCATTTAAAGTATACAAACCACATAAAAGAAATGGGTGGTGAATAAAACATGTATCTCATTGAAATAAAAAGTGAGATGAAAGTCCGTTACATTTTGTATTGAATTTCAATATATTCGTACAAGATTACTATATAATAAATATAAGTGTATTATATATATTTTAAAAATTAATATTATTATATCTAATACCAAATATGGTTTGATTACGACCTTATATTAATCACTTTTTAACAATCTCATGTTGAAGTTTCACTTCGTGTAATATTCGTGTTGTTCTTCGCATGTGACTTAATTTGTTATATCTTTTTAACTTGTACTCATATAATTAGTTATAGAATGTAAAAAATGATATAAATATAATTTATATACATTAAATTTTTATTTTAATAATCTATAGAATATATATGTAGGAACTGGAATACATTGTTCATGAAGATGGTAGGATGTACGTACATCTGAATGTTGTTTCTATTTTTATTTCTTATTGAAAAAAAGAAATAAAATAACCTATAAAAATCTTTATTTGTGTATATATAATTATTATAGTTTCATTATTATATAATATATATATTATATGTTCAATCAGCCCATCCTTAATGCATTTCATGTAGTGTGTGAATGAATCACATCTCTTTGAGGGACGGTAGTCCCCACTTTCTCAAACAAAATTATCTTATTTACCCCAAATGGAATGTAAAAATATATTTTTTTATAAAGTAATCAAGAATCTTAAATATGTAAAAAATATAATATATGAAATATATAAACATATCTTCCATCATAATTTCCACCATGAGAGGTGGTAATGGAAAAATAAACAATCATCTCGAAGGGAGGAGGTAATTTGTCGTACACATAAACAATATGTTCATTATCCATTAAAATTATGTGTGTCTAAGTTTATATCAAACACATAGAGTAAAAATATACTATTATATTTAATACGCCAGTTTTTTTCATAAAATCTAAGAATAATTATATTTTAGGGGGTGGAAAAGGAAATAAAAAAAATAGCATGGGAGAAGGCGTTACCTTGTAATCGGGTAACTTCTTTTGGTTTGTGCCAAAACAATTACGTGGATTTATTGGGTATATATTGGCCAAAAAATGTTCTTGGAGAGGTGTAAATAAGAGGTAGAGGTGGTAGCCTTTTATATGGAACATAAAGGACACACTAGGCATTTTTAAAAACATGTTAGGTTTATCTAATGTTTTGTCCATAAAAAATGTCATTACAAACCAAAAACATAAAAAATAGATGGTTCGTGGAATAATTATTTACAAAAAATTGGTGTTGGAAATGTTTCTATATATTTTCGAACATAAATTTAATGATTAGTACTTTGTTAATCTAAATTTTATCTTATCCATTGTAAATAATTTTAATCACTTTCACTAATATTTTTGGTCAAAAAAAATGTTGAAATTATTATAAAATATTAACTATAATGATTTAAAATATGGAATCATTATTTCCAAATTATAATCACATGAGTGGCAGAATATAATTTAAAGTTAATCCTGCTGACGGGACAACACTACGGGTTTTTATAGTAAAAAAGCTCAATAAATTACTATGTTTTTATACACAATTTCAAAATGAAATTGAATCTAATGACCTATATTTGATTATTTGGGAAATATAATTATTAATTAAAATTTTAAATGAAATTAACATATTATCTAACCATATAGATAAATTAGATTAAAAGTTTGTTTTAAATTAAAATCTGTTATTTTTCCCTATTCATATAAAAATGATGTTTCTCAGAAAAATCCCAAATATTCAACCTAATATAATTTAATAATTATGAATTTAAAAGTGATTTTTATTTTATAAAATTAAATATATTAATTTTCCTAAAATTAAATTTTATATTTTTCATAGAAGGACCTAAAAGTAAGTTTATCTATGAAATTTCTAATTAAAATTATATAAGGACTTTACAAAAATATATATACTACACTATCAGTAAAACCATTTAAAAAAATATACAATAATTATTTATTACTATTAATATTACTGTGTTTAATAGCTAGGTTATATTTATCTCATTTAAAATATTATAACAACAAAATGATATTTCTTAAAATCTCAATGTTGCATGTAACGTATGCCATGTTGGTGTTTGGTGTAACATATACCAAGTTAGTATTGGGTGTAATGTATGACAATTCGATGTTCCAGTTGACATAATCCATGTCGGTGACATGTGAATGGAATGATTTAATTAGTGATTTAATATAAGAAACAATTTTCAATGTTGTGTGAAATGAAAAATATCAAATGATTAAATTAATTCAAAAAATATATTTCACAAAATCTCTGAGTGTTACAATTCCCCCATAAAAGACTTGATACCCAATTTATATCTCTTATGTGTAAAAAGAAATTTCACATTATTCATGTTATTGTTCATATCCTGAGATAGATGGGTAAGAATCATGATAAAATTTTAAAGCCCATCGCCCAAGCCATTGGGGATGTCATTAGGGAAATCATTTCATTATCCCTCTCATGGGTTATTAGACTGGTTTCTCTTCGTTAAAACCATTTATAAAATTGAAAATGTTAGAAAAAAATATCTCAACATGTCATGAAAAAATAATTTATGCCTTTTTGAAATTAAATCTGAGGGAATGTCTTGTGGGATCCCAATGTTTACCATTTTCTAAAACAAATCTTCTTAGGTTATTATGTATACCTAGTATAATACTAAGGGTATTCAATAAAGTTCACTAATAATAAGTCCCAAATTAACTGAACTCTTCTGTGATACTAAGTATAGAGACACTACTTTTCATATAGACTGTTACATCATTTTAAACATAAAAAACATAAAAGCATTACAAAACTAGGAACCAAAAGTTTAGTGCCATGGAAAAATTTAGACCATACATATCATTTACATAATAAAACATAAATTTTTATTTAATTAATTCTCCGCTAGCTTCTCAGTGGCCCTGTGTTCTAATTAGAACAAGTAAACACCTAATGATATAGGTCAAATATACAGGTGATCTAAAATAATATGAAGATGATAGATAAGAAAATGAAACAATATAACATGGGGTGAGGATAGTTATCTTAAACATAACAAAATAATTATAACATAATAATATGATTAAATATTAGATAATTTATTATCATGTGGAAATGTACAAAAATGAAACATCAAGACTTAGATGTAAACCACTACGTATATTTGTGATTAAATCTAGAATAATGTTCACACATATTTCAATATTTTTCATGAGATAAATAAAATTAACCAATGCATTAGAGGTCAATATAAATATAGACACACACATAAAATAAAAATATTTATATGTGATATTTAATTTCATGTACACCCATCACATCAAAACAATTACATGACCACACATGAAACATAGAATATATATCAGTCTTAGAAATAAAAATAACCATGAAAAAAAATTGGTTTCATTTTATAAAGAATTAATTCATCAATTAACATTGTGGTTCCCAAAATAAAAGATAATAACATACTTGGTTTAATAATCATCGATATTGAGGGAAGAAGAAACAATATTTCAATAAGTAAAAAATTTATTTTTTGGAAGGAAGAGTTCATTTAAAAAATTCATTGAATTTATCAGAAAACCAGATTTAGAAAAATGTATATCCAGGCGAAGAAATAGTAATGAAAAAGGAAATGATATTTAAGGAATATTAAAGGAATATTCATTCTGAAAATGAATTGAAAGATAGAAAACCAAAAGAAATGGAGCTGGGTTTGAGAATTACCCATACCTTATATTCATGTGATTTATTCTATTTAATATTCTGGTTAATCAAATGAAATTCATTAATTAAAATATAAACTACTCTAAATATGGGATTTATCAGCACTAGAAAAGAGCATTAAGAGTGCTATAAAAGCACTGTAAATCGTGGTGAATATAAGGGTTCCCTATTATCAGTTCTCAGAAAAGATCTAATAAAAGGGGACTTTTATTAGCACTAAAAATAGATCTGATAAAAAGTTACTTTATAAATTCTTTTTTAGCAATGATAAAAGACCCCTTTTAACAGAGCTAAAAAGAGCTGATAAACAAAAAAATTTAAAAAAAATTAAAAACAAAATTCAATCCCATGGGAGATTCTAATAGCACATGACCCCCCGCCCTCTTATCAGCTCTAGGAGAACCCCCTCCCACTCGTCCTACATGCTGCACTTTCCCATCCATCCCCCACTTGCCTACGCACCCCCTGCTTCCACCAGAATGAGAACCTGAGACCTCCCCCCTTGCGCGCCTTCACCATTACCTCTATTTTATTTAGAATTTTTCTCCATTTAATGAAATATATATAGTTATATTTATTCGTATATTAATATAGATTCTTATTAATATAAAGATATTTAGTTATATTAATAAATATATATTTATTCATATATTAATAAATGTCTATATCTATTCTTATATTAATATATATTTATATTTATTTATATATATATAGTTATATTTATTTTTATATTAATATAGATTCATATTAATATATATATATTTTGTTATATTAAAACATATATATTTATTCATATATTAATATATATATTTATATCTATTCGTATATTAATATATATTTATATATATATAGTTATATTTATTCGTATATTAATAAATATTCATATTAAAATAAAAATATTTAGTTATATTAATATATATATTTATTAATATATTTGTATATATATATTTATTAGTATATTAATATATATATATATATAGTTATAATTTTTTATTTGTATATTTATTTGTATATTAATATATATTTATTAGATTAGTTTTAAATAAATTTATAAAATATATATGTTTTTTATGTGTTTTTATAAGTAAATAAAAACATACATACATATATACAACACACACACACAAACAAACACACACAGACAGACACCCAAACACACACACACATATATATTTACGAATAAATACATATACATGTGTGTCTGAAATGCCATAGAAAGTCAAAAAACCATAACATCTAATAAAGAAGTACGTTTTAACTCCACAACTAGTCAAATCAAAGAAAATTAAACAATATTTGATATGATATGTGGTACAGGCATAGCAGACATCCGGGTCAGAAGTTATACCAATTTGAATGTTAAAAAATCGGGGTATCTTGACTAAAAACTCAGTTTTGTAGGTCTTATGGGACATTTTTGTCCTTGAAAATTATGTAAGAAGGTTCCCTTAAGTCATTAGCATGTATATCTCGTCCCAAGATTCGATTTGATATGTTTTAGGGAAAAAACTGACACCCAGATAAAAAGTTATGGATTTTTTAAGTTTGAGTTACATTTTCAACTTATTTTAGATCTCTTATTGAGTTATTGATTTTTGTGTAATCAAATTGTTATTAAATTATTATTAATCAATTATAATTATAAAATTATCAATTAATAAATTTTTTATAATATTTTAAATCCATTTTTACTAAATTAATTATATATTAAATGTAATAGCCTATTTATACTTATCTAAAACATATTTAAAAAATATATTTTATATTCATATTAATATAAATATACTTATATAACAATATATTTTTTTCATGATTATTTTAGAAATATTAACTTTATTAGCGCTAGGTAAAAGCACTGATAAGGCCCCCCCTTCATCAGTGCTATTTAAAAAAGCATTGTTAAAGGGGGCTGCTGCACAGACCCAATTTTTTGGTAGGGATAACGAACATATTCTACATGTATTTTATTTATTATAGGTTTATGAAGATCATTTATTGTCTTTTTGATGATTTATAAAATTCAATTTCATCGTTCAGGAGTGTTTGTTTCATGGGTTTTCTCGATCGTTTCCCTTGTATACATGTATGGTTGTTCATGTAAAAGGAAGATAAGCGTCCAAAATTGAGATTATATGTTAATAATGAACATAAAAAAGATAAAATTATCTTATAAATCATTTTTTTCATATTTTATTAGGTTAAATAATATGATATATGATTGGTGATGATCATTTAGTTTTTTTGCGGCAGTTTCGAACATCATAAACTAGTTATGCTAAATTATTTATTATTATATATATAAGTATGTTATAAAATATAAAAAAGGGTTGTCAGATACATTTTACAGTTTGTAACTACCATTATAGTGGTTTTATTAACATCCATTATGGCTTTAAATGAAAATGAAAATTCATCATCCATTATGTTGGTAAATTGAGACATCATTGACTAGAATTTCATTTTTAGAATAAGAGAGAGAGAGAGAGAGAGTTGATTTTACCTCTTGAATTATCCTCTTTGAGAACCTCTTAATACACCTAGGTTTATTTACTTTTTGATACCAAAACCTCTTATACACGGGTAAGGGTCCTAGGAAGATAATTGGGTAGAATTTGGGCAATGGTCAAAACCTTATATGTGTGAGGAAAAGAGATGGTGAGAGGTGGTATTTATACTGGAGGAGAGAGGTGTTTTCCTATATTTTGATTAATTAGTTTATTATATTGGCGCAAGAAAAGGTATAGTTTAGTTTTTATCCCTAAATATATTAAAATAATGAAGTAGGGTTCTATATTTGGATCTTACATCTGACATACATCATCAATGACTAAATAATTCCTGCATTTTTCTTTTATTGTAAATTGAGACATCATTGACTAGAATTTCATTTTTAGAATAAGAGAGAGAGAGAGAGAGAGTTTATTTATTATAGGTTTATGAAGATCATTTATTGTCTTTTTGATGATTTATAAAATTCAATTTCATCGTTCAGGAGTGTTTGTTTCATGGGTTTTCTCGATCGTTTCCCTTGTATACATGTATGGTTGTTCATGTAAAAGGAAGATAAGCGTCCAAAATTGAGATTATATGTTAATAATGAACATAAAAAAGATAAAATTATCTTATAAATCATTTTTTTCATATTTTATTAGGTTAAATAATATGATATATGATTGGTGATGATCATTTAGTTTTTTTGCGGCAGTTTCGAACATCATAAACTAGTTATGCTAAATTATTTATTATTATATATATAAGTATGTTATAAAATATAAAAAAGGGTTGTCAGATACATTTTACAGTTTGTAACTACCATTATAGTGGTTTTATTAACATCCATTATGGCTTTAAATGAAAATGAAAATTCATCATCCATGATGTTGGTAAATTGAGACATCATTGACTAGAATTTCATTTTTAGAATAAGAGAGAGAGAGAGAGAGTTGATTTTACCTCTTGAATTATCCTATTTGAGAACCTCTTAATACACCTAGGTTTATTTACTTTTTGATACCAAAACCTCTTATACACGGGTAAGGGTCCTAGGAAGATAATTGGGTAGAATTTGGGCAATGGTCAAAACCTTATATGTGTGAGGAAAAGAGATGGTGAGAGGTGGTATTTATACTGGAGGAGAGAGGTGTTTTCCTATATTTTGATTAATTAGTTTATTATATTGGCGCAAGAAAAGGTATAGTTTAGTTTTTATCCCTAAATATATTAAAATAATGAAGTAGGGTTCTATATTTGGATCTTACATCTGACATACATCATCAATGACTAAATAATTCCTGCATTTTTCTTTTATTGTAAATTGCTGTATATTAATATTCAGAAAAAAAATAAATTATTTAAAAAAATTCAACCATAACCAAATTTTTAAATGTTGAATTCAAAAATGAACTGCATTTTATGAAATTGATTTTATAAATGTAAGAAATTTTTTATATAATTAAAATCACTAATTCTTCAAAAAATACCATTTTTAAAATTATAAATGATTTTATAACACATTTAGAAGATAACAAAAGTATTATAAAATTATACTAAAATCATAAGAAAACGAAATATTGATTTATGAGTATATGTTAAGAATATAAATTTTTATTTAAATAATTATATTAATTATAATATGGAAAAAAATTACGACTTAAAAAATAAAAATTCTTAATTTATCATTCATAAAATATAAATTAACTCCTTTCATGATATAATTATATTATATTTTTATTCATATGATGACTAGATTTTATTTATACTTTCAAATGTTATGTTACTATTCAATTTGACATATTTATATTCATATGAGTTACATTACTATTCTAAAAGTTATGTTACTATTCCTTCGGTATAGGTTCCCAAATTTATTTAAATACAATATATTTCAGTAATTATTCATTTTTAATGTTTTTATTATGATATCTATTATATTTTATAATATATATTCTATAAGAAATAATTATAAGGAAATTTTCAATGACAAATGTTTTGGTTATTACAAAACTGACATTCCTGTTCAGATGGTTAGGCATTCTCTGAAGATCTTGATATCCTATGACCATGATGGGTGGTTTATCAAGGGGAAATGTATGATAATAAAAATGTAATCTATGTCAGCACAGTTATTATAGGAAAAACCATTACTACAATGATTTTTTTGTAAATAAAAGTACAACATAGTGTAGTTTAACATCGTGCAACTAAGGAATGAACCATGTAATTTAATATCTTACGACCAAGATATACCATGAAGATTATAATCATACATTACATACATTGGGGGATTTAATTTTATGGTCATTTAGATTTGACCAAAATATTTTTGATTTACTCATTTCATGGTTTTCTGTGAAAGAATATTATTCTGTTTTAGGCATGAGGTGGGGGGGTATTTGTAAGCATCAATATAGTGTATTCTAAATCTATAAAGAGATACAAGACAAAAATGTCTATGAGGATTAAAAATATTGATGAGGTTTCTACTAAGCATTAATTTTAGATTGGTTCAAAAGAGGTTTTTTGTGGTATATTAATACAAATCCAATTAGAACGTATCATTAATATTGAAACAAAGGTGTCCCCATGACACTGATATTCCACACATTGGAAGGTTGTGTCATTTTAATGTGGAGAACAATACATAAAGTCCTTATATCACTATGTATATCATCAAAACAATAATCAAGCCACATACTTTTATGTACATGGTTTTCCTACACATCGATCGAAACCTTGTGTGGGGAAGGTGCATTTTATTTTGAAAATAGGCTCATGAGAAGCGTGAGGCGAGTATCAGAACATCTCATCAAGGTATTTATCATATATATGAGAGTGGGATAATTCTCTATTATGGAAATATTGAGATATAAGATATTAGTATCTCTACATGTCCATTTAAAAGGAAAAAAATCATGCCATACGTAGTTCTTATGTGATTTCATCTTGTTCTAGTTTGACCCACACACAATAAAAAAGGGTAATTTTTTTATGTCATTGAATAAATGATGATTTAATATTCTTATTTCATTACATGTCTTGAGATAAGTAGAATAAATATAGATATAGTTCTTGGACAATTTTAATTATGGTGTCATGTGATGAGGATAACAACAATGCAGTTTAAGATCATGTGGTTGGGATTTATTTTGATTGAACTGAAAAAATGAGGTGAAAAGCTCCCTAAATTATACATGGAAATTGAAGGAATCACCTTACAATAGGAATATGTTGTTTGTGATAAGGGGATTTCAGATATGGTTTCATATGGAAACTTATTCTTGGTACACTTTTAAATGCTACATTTTTTACTTCACGTGTTGAACACGATTTCATATAGTTTAATTATTTTTTACAAGGATGGAATGTGGTTTTGAAATTTTATGTCTTTTTGGGCCATATGTACTATAAATTGGGGGTAAAAAAGGTTCTTCTGTCCAAGATGATTTGACATGTCTTAGAGGAGAAGAGAGAAAATATAAACCATGAGGCTTCGTGTTCTCAGACCATGAGTAATTATTTGTGAAAAAAATTAATTTGGGATTAAAATGATTGGAAACTCCTATCATGGGGATGAATTTGTATTTTGTTAATAGTACCTCTAGGGATATATATATATATATATATCCAAAATAGGGCATATTTTTCATAGTCAAATTAAGGTGTCCGGTAAACAATGACCCTCTGATTCTGATAGCCATGGAAATATTCTAGAGATTAAAATTTACTAATAAATATAGTTTGATATATAAATGGGATGTGTCTGAGTGTATAAGAATCATTCATATTGAAACTGTCTATGGAATGTGGAGTTCGCAACATTGATCTTACTCATATATAGGTCGGGATATTTCTTTTTCTGTGGTGAACCCCTAAACTAAGGATATCAAAAATAAATTTCCTCCAGATATCATTCTCTTTGTGTAGGATGTATTGCAAATTTTGTACCTCATATATGGGAGTATAAGATGAGATCTTGGTGTAACTATGCATCTGGTCAAATTGATAATCAACCTACACATAGTTCGTGAGGGACAATGTATTTTATTTAATGTGATGAAGAAAACAATCATGATGGTCAACATATTTCGATGAGGATTAATGTTACCCAATGTGAAAAGGGGAATTCTGATTTTGTTGTGGATGGACCAGGATGTAACATATTTTTTTCACGACAAATCTCGAAAGAGTGAGAATGAATTTGTACATAGTTTCTAATGGTTCATTCTACAGGTTTCACTCATACAAATGAAGAGAGGAAAATTTTTACCTTGGTTATATATGGACCCAGAAATAGATATATTGGCATCGCTATGTATCCTTTTATGGAATTAATTAAGCCACACTTTTTTCATGAAATTCTTCCCTTTCACGTATTTCCCCCACATGCAAAGAGTTGGCGTTTTTTTTAAAAGGACATGTAAATAAAAGGTCCCACATTGAAATTTCCTGTATTGATATTCTTAGTAGGTAATGGAGGGGGAAATTTATATATATATATATATATATATTGTAGATGGTATAAGTAAAATTTGTATGATTATCACTACATATAATTTTAAGATGAGAATCAAGACACATGTAGTTCTAGAGCATGACATATTAGAAGACCGATGTCAAAGAAATTTTCCACTATGGTGAGGACATTAAAACACCATATTTTTTACACACAATGTCCATCCCATGTTTCATTGTGAAAAAATATACTATTAAATCATGAGTTAAGGGAGTTTTAACATGAATCTAAACACAATTTGGTAATTACATTTACCATGAATTTAAACATTGGTGGAATTTAGTAGTGGGAAATTGGATTTTGTGTACCAATATGAAGAATATGTGAAGAGAAGATTTGGAGGAAAAGGCTAGTGAAAGTCATATTATGAATGAAGAAATATTCATGAATAGAACTAATGTAGGAGGTCTATGATCACTATGTATATTTTGATGGAATGAATAAATCCACACATAGTTCTTTAATGGAGGCTTTATTCATAGGTATGGTTCGTGCATAAATATGGGTATATTATTTCTTTTATATGGTGGTTGGGCCAAGATATAGGATATAGGAATCCCTATGTATATCATTAAATAAAAAATAAAGATACACATAGTTCTTGAATGGAGCTTTGGTGGGAGACCAAAACCAAGGTTAATGGTCCTCTTGGATGAGGTCCATAGTATTATACAGTTTTATGTTGTGCAAGGGACATCAGCCATGTAGTTTAATGTCATGTTACGAGGAGAGTGGTTTTATTCAGTTTAAGATCATGCGGCTAGGATGATATGATGTACCATTTCAGGTCATGAATCCAAGAGCACAATTCTATTTAGTTTAAATACTTACCACATATACAAATGTGACTGATTACACTATGTCTTGTTATGGAACCTTATGTTGGTAGTAGAATTAATGAGTTCTCTATCCATTTAGATGAAATTATAAGCTATGTTGGAGTAAAATTTTATTATTGGATATGTTCCTTCAAATTTTGGGTCCAAATTGGGTATTTGTTTCCAAGGTATCATTGGAGTCCTGAGGACTAATACACCCTATATAGCAATGAATGACTGTAGGTTTGTGTTTTTCTTAAAATTTTAGGTGATCCAGTTTAGAGGAATTCTAAATGATGCAAGGTATGAAATCTTTTATCATCAAGTCATTACAATTCATGCATCAATTTAAATGATTCCTATTGAATGGAAAATTACTCGTAGATGGACAGATAGAGAGAGCGAAATTGGACATTGATTGAAATGACTACCATTGTCCCATACACTAATGTGTATGAGGTGTACTCTATGGTGGTGTAGGTCATAGTCAAGAAAGACCTCAAAGTATGAAGAAAATTATATAGACCAAATATTTTATCCTTATATATCATCATTTGAAGAATATATGATAGTGTCCTATTGAAGGCCTATATCTAATCATTTTTTTGTATGATAGTCAGATGAGTAGTGGGATTTAATATTATACTTCTAATATAACTTTTAAAATTCAACAAAATGAAAGTTGGTTCTATTTTCTATTTGAATCATATTAAGGATTCCAAATATAGTAAATATGTTACCTTCTATGATGCGAAAAATATTTATATCCTCTTCATTTTATAGTGGTATAGAATTAGTCACCCAAGAGAATAAGTCAGTGATTGTGGGAAAATACATGAAATTAATTTAGTGGGAGGATATGGTCTCATGAAATCTATTCCAATTACATAAAATAACCAAGATTAGTTGTCTTTGGGTATCATCTATGGAGTTTTAACAATGAAGTTGTAAGGAACTTGGAAGGGATTGAAATTCATGGTAAATTTTATTTAATTATTTATCATATTTGGCCAATAGTAGACAAGACTATGGATTTGATGAGAAATAAAGAACCCTATTTAGTGGGTTCTAGAAGATTAGGTATCCATTTATTTCATGAAAATAGAGATATATTAATCATCAAGCAACATGATAAGGACCTATAAATGACCCATTATAAATAACAATTTAATGATTCAATCAATCATATTGAATAAAATTAATTTCCCTTATTCAAATTTTATCTATTCCCAACACTATTCAATGGGATGATTCCATTTTGATGATAGACCAAGATAAGTATCATCCACCTATTGGTAAGACCATATAGTTTATGGATGAGACTAAATCCCTTAATCTCTCCCATTCTAATTTGATCAAAATATGATACCATTTAGAGCTGCCCAATTTTTATTATTGTTTCATCCTAGTCCTGATATGCTAGAATGGTTATTGCATTTTCTATGGAATATTCTATGATATTTTTTGACTGCAGGACATGAATCAATGTATTCTCCAATGGGAATTCATCCATTAGTCCCCAGAAATAGTATAGCAGCAGGATTAGCTCTACTTTTTTGATTGCATAATTACCGTGGACATTCTTGATGACCATTTCTGAATCCCTCTTTTTCTTTAATATAGTTACTTATACATGATGTTCCTCATCTACCCCTAATTTTGAGAAGGATATTCTGCTCCACTATTCATGCACACTTCAGGTAGTATGAAAGAGTAATGTTTGACTCCCTTTTCTAGGGAGACGAGCATGAATCCCAAACATACTTTTTGAGAGTAGAGACTTCAATATTCCTCCATTTTGATCTTCTAGATGCACCATAAAAATACATCCCCCGGGTCTTGGAGACCTCTCTAATAGGGAAGATCTCTTCATTGTGTAGTTAAGTGTCTAGAGACCTGATTTCCACCATATAAGTTTCTACAAGAAAATTTTACAATGCTTGGAAATATATTGATTTTTAAGGCATGAACTAAATATCTAACAGTTTCAGGATTACCGCCCACTACAATCGACACCTATTAAAATTAGTAAGATTAAGGATGTACATGAGGTGGATTTTGTGAGGGAGTAAATGGAACTTGTGATGCTATAATAAAACCCCACAATTTTTTAGAAATATATTTATTTAATATCATTCATTTCATGATACTCCATTTAAATCTTTTATTACATAAAACATGAACTTATCTTTCATTTTACAGAACTCAGATATTCTACTAAAAAATATTTTATTCTAATTATATAAATAAGAAAACTAATACCTAGTAAAAAAATTGGAAGGAATAAATAATATTAACCACTCCATGAAATTTATATACATTTATTCAATAAATGTTTTTGATATCCATTCAACATATTTTATAGACACTATATAAGAATCAATCCAAATTTATGCATAAAAATATTTATTTTTCTAAAGGCTGGTTTATCAACATTTATAGGCGCACCTATTTTAGATATAAATTTTGGAACATATAAAAATTATTTTTACAAGTTGAAGTTTTTTTAAAAATATAAATTCCAAAATTATCTCTGGTTGAATTTTTGGCAGTGTTTCTGAATAGGTTTATCTTCTCACAAATAGTGAAAATAAATATTTTTATTGATTTTTTTTTATTTTAAAATATTTTTGAATGCAATATTAGGTTTTGGATTTATTTTAAATTTTAATTATAAAAAATATTTAAGATAATCCATTTATATATTTTGAATAATATTTTATACACATATTTGTTAAATCATTTTTTTATTTAAAAGGCAATTTTCCCGAAAAAATTGTTTTTCATGGGATTTTAACGATTTTGTCTTAAATTAAATTTTACAACTTTTGTGATCAAAATTCTGATAAATGGATTCTAAATATAAATTCATAAGGTCCAAATTTACTAAAAAGGTCCATTTTATATTTTTTAATATGAATAACATCCTTGAAAAATCCTATTACCAAGGAATAGGGTAAATTGAGTAATTTAGCTAAAAATAAAAATAATAATGACTATTAAATTACCCAAATAGATATAAAAGTTTTATTATATTAATAAAATAAGACATATAACACCTTCAGATCAAAATTAAGATTCTTAATGGATGCGTAACCATAAAAATTACTTATATAATATTTAATTCAAACAGAGTCACAAAATGTCACTTTCTTTGTCCTTAATAACCCTTATCAGTCCAAATTGGGAAAAATTTCAGTTATAAATGGATATAAAAATAAAAATTTATTAATAAACATATTTTAATGATATGAATTTATTTTTTACTTTTTGGTTTACCTGGATGAGATTATCGTATTTATAAAATCTTATATAATAAAAATTTAATGATTTCACATTCATTTTTTAAATAATATAATAATTGAAATAAAAGTATAGCCAAGAGATACATTTGGTTATAAATATCATTCATGAATATAGAATATTTATTTTCATCATGGTATTTTATTTTTAATTTTTAGTATATAAATATATGTATTAAATAATTAAACAATGTTGTTGTATTAATTATTTGGTTAATAGAAATATTAAACAGATGTTAGTAAAAATATTAAAATAAAACTAGTTTGAGATAATTCATTTTTAAATGTATTTTATAAGTGTCATGGACCAATTTAGAATATAATAAAAAAATTTAACCAATGATAATTTTCTATCATGATATCTTTAAAAGTACAAATAAATAATATTGTCAAAATTGAAACTAATTTAATTTTATCAAAATAATATTTTAATAAATTACATAAAAATAAAAAAAATTTAAATATAAAAAATTATTTTATAGGGTCTAAAATTTTATAAATTGTTCAAATTTTAATCAATTGGTACCATATAAGTAAAAATTAAAACCTTTTATTTTTAAAAATACTATTAACTTTGTTAAATTTAATATAGGTTAATTGAGGGTTAATCAGAATGATACAATTTAAAATAATACCAAAATTTGTCAAAAATATATTAGTTAAATATATTACAACCTTATCTCATATTATCTTCTAATAAATTTCCATATCATGTATTTATATTGAAATTAAATTTATTATTAAAGAAATATTTTTGGAGATTCTAGATGTTCCTCTCACCACAATTATAAAAGGGAACTACCTTCCTCACATCTTCATGTCACCTTGAGCCATAAATATCGACCAAAACCAATGAATATTTTTTCTCATGTTCATTATACACATTCTATATGTTTTGGTCTTCTCAAAATACCAACCCTAGTGCCCCTAATAAGATATATAATGAACGCTTTTGAAAGAATAGGTAATCATATTTACCAACTCTTTCACGATTATTTGTTCTACAGCTCCTCTAAAGATTATATATATATATATCATAAAATAATAAATTTATAAACCCATATATGCTAAAATTTTATTATGATTATGAACACATCATAATAAAACACATTCACCATCAAACAATAAAGGAAAATGGAACTTGTACATTTGCATGACTTACCATATCCCCATAGTGATTCAATTAGTTTTCCATCGCCAAATATTATGAGTTTGGATTATTATCAGTTTTATGATTATATAAGATATTTATGAAATAATTTTAATACTATAATTATATTATAATATCTACCATTATACCACCTAATATTTTAGGAAATGATAATGTCCCTTGTGCATACATATGACATACCATATCAACAATACGACATGATTATTATTTATCTATATTTCACATGGATGGGAATATGGAAGACTTTTATGAAAATAATATAAATATATATATCATAAAATATATTTTCGATGTTAATATAAAAAATACATTTGTTTTTTTAAATATGAAAATGAAATGAAAATAACCTTCATGCATACGTAAGACCTAAAATCTTAAAGAATGATGTATTTTATTTTATATTTATAAAGTTTATTCATCTATATGAATACATTTATAAGGAAAATATATAATATTTATATTATCTTTATAATTCTATAAATTATTAAATTGTTATCTATGTAAGAGGACCATGGTTAACAAGTCAAAATATGTATGAAAAAGAAAGCTGTTATTAACTTAAACATAACATTATCATGAATTGATAATAATATATTTATATAAAGTCATAAGTAAATCATATATCTTATCATATATATGAATAATATTCTTTGGTATATTTAAAATAAAAATATATTTATTATACATTGGGTTTTCACATATATCAATGAAGTCAATAATTAAGGTATGGGTATTTCAAGTCTCACTTTTTTTCCATGAGACTTATTCTATAATAAATAAATATTTTGTTCTTTTTATATAATATCCATGAATGATCTAAATGATAATTATACATAAATTTATGGGTATTTTTATATAATTTAGTTGATCTCTCTTTCTTGGTGTTTAGAGTTCAAAAATTACTAAATTGATAATTTAATTTTGTCTTAATTTAATTTCATTGAGAGACATGTTATTTTATGAACCACTATTCTTTTAGGAGGTTTATATATCAAAATTTGAATTTTTGTATCATAATTACCCTTATTTTTATGATCATATAAGATTCATGTAATGTTATTCTCTCTTCGATTGGACAACTATGTTTCTTCAAAACAACATTTTTAATTTATTTAAAAAGTATGTGGAATAATATTTTACTAATTTTCAAGGAAAATGATTTCATGGATGTTAGAATTGGTTTTAAAATATTAATTTCTAAAAACTCGAGGTTATTTCCAATTAAAACGGTTTTCTAAATATTCCATTATTTAAAAATATTTTTCATAACTGAAATTATATTTTCCTCATGAATTATTTCAACAGATATTTAAAAATCATTTTTCATCTAAGAAAATGTTATTGATGATAATTATTTTTAATGGGGATATGATAAAATTTTACCATTATAATTCATTCCAATATTATTTTATGTTTATGATGGATTGATACTTATGAATTTTTCTTCTTTTTCATGAGTTATGTTATGATGGACTGTTTATGAAGCCCATGTATTTTTATGTTTTCTTATATGATTTATGTTTATTTTGAACAAATGTATAAGGTTTTAATTATGTGATGGGTGTGACATATGTCTAAATACTATGGAATGGGTAATGATTTATGTCTTATGAGATAAAATAATAGTTTTTTGGTAAATCAGGTTATTACCACATGTCAGGTGAATACATGATAATGGACTTTACATGTTTGGAGTGTAATAATTAAAAGCTACATCAAGATTCTTGGGGGGCTTAATTAGAAGATTATTTTTTAATGTTAGTTACATTATTTTGAATGTTATGGATTTTTATATTTTGTAAGGATCAAAAGGGAATAGTTTATGATATTTTTTACATTTAAATTTGGGAGATGTTTCAGTGATTAAAGAATTATCTCTCCATATAAGAATTTATGCGTATTGGATAACTTATTTTAACAATTTTTGTGATATGTTAACTAAAGATAGATGGAATGAAATATCATTATAATTATTGATATCATGATCTTATAATGAATTTGGAATGAAACAATTGGAATATTATCATGGAATACTATATGAAGTGTAAATTTATCAAAGCATAATGAAAGAATGAGGTTGAGATTAGGAAATTTAATGAGATCAAGTCATATATTTTTATCATGAAAATTATTTAACTCTTTGAAGTGGATGTTGAAACCAAAAATATTAGTCCTAGTACCATATTATTAGATGAAATATATGATACCTTAAATCATTGTATAATTATGGCTTTGTGATTGTTAACATTATTCTGACCATATTCTCTATCACTCTCTATCAGAACATGATAGTTATATTTCTCTTCCATGTCCATGTATTCAATTTTACCCTATGATATTCAATATGAAATACTAATTATGTGTTTCCTTTAGAAACCATTTAATTTCCAACTTTACCTTTTAAATGGAGTTTTAGAATTAGTTTTTGTGATGTGGTTTTATATAAAAGGAACATTCAAGTATTAAACGTTTGATGACTCTGACAATTTCAGTGATGAAATTAATCTTAAGGGGGTGGAATGTGACACCGAATTAATTGAATTAAATATATTTATTTAATATATTTAATGTAATTATACACCATGTTAATATTTAATTACATGAAACATCGTCTTAGCTTTCATTTCTTGCAACATTTTGGTTATACGAAAAAACATTTTCTTCTAATTATTTAATGGAGAAAATAATAACCTAGCTGTTACATTTGAAGGATTGAATAGTATTAAAAACAAATGAAATATATATATATATATATTAAATATAATTTGTTCATATTCATCCCATAGATTTTATAGACATAGGATAATAAATCCAATTTAACGCATAAAAAGCTATATTTTTCTAAAGTTAGATTTATCGCCATTTAAAGGATGAAATGTTTTAGAACTAAAATTTGAAACTTATATAAATTTTATTTATCAAAATAATATACATTTTTAAAAAAATAATATAAAATTTTTTAAGGTTGACTTTTTTTTATATTTTGGAAATTTTCTTCTTCTAATGAACAGTGAAAAGACTGATTTTTATTGAAAAGTATATTTATCAATTCAAAATTTTAAAACGTCAAATTAATTTTGGGATTAGTTTTATATTTAAAATACTTAATTTTTCTTTAACATAATCCAATTTTATTTTTTGAAAAGGATTTTATTCCAAAATTTGGTGTTAAAAAATTTTATGTTTTAAAAGGCCATTTTTTTGATAATATTTTTTTCCTAGAATTTTAAATTTTTTTAATTAAATTATAAACATATTTAGTTTATATTTTAAAAAATGGTTGAAATATTTTGAATCAGAAATTAAAAAATTATTAAATGTTTTCTTTTTATTTTTAGCCAATGTGAATAGTAACCTTGGTAATTATTGTTACCACGATAAAGGGTAACTTAAGTAATTTTGGTTAAAATGAAATTATAAAGACAATAAAATGACCCTAACACATGTAAATAAAATTTTGGACTAATAAAATTCGTCCCTTAACACCATATTATTGAAATTAATCCATTTAACGAACAATTTTCCATTAAAATGACTTATATAATATTTAAATAAAACAAATTAAATAATATCACTTTCTTTGTATTTAATATCCCCTATTTTTTCATATGGGGAAATAGATATTTTATAAAAGAATATAGAATTATATTTTTTTATTAGTAAACATAATTTCCTGATATGAATCTATTTTTATGTTTTTGGGTCATTTAGATGAGATTATGGTATTTGCAATATATTAATTAATAAAACATTAAAGGCATCACATGCATGTTTTTCATAATATACAATTTTTATTGTAAGATTACCCAATAGATACATTCATATATAAATATCATTATAAAATATTGAATATTTATCTTCATCATGTTTTTTTAATTTTTAATTTTTGGTTAATAGATATGTATATTAAATAATTACATGGTGATGATCAAGTAATTATTATATTAATGGAAATATGAAATCAATGTTATTAAAAATATTAAATTAAATTTAAATTTAAATAAATAATTCTATAAAATAAATTTTATATATTCCCTTATCCTATTATGGATATTATTAAATATTTGGTTTTATGTTAACAAGTTATATTGATATTTTTTCAAGTCCAAATAATGAATAGTATCAAAATTGGAACAAATTTTATTTATCAAAATAATAATTTATTAAATTCATTAAAAATCATAAAACAAAATTTAAATTATAAAATAAATATTTTACTTTATAAAATATTATAAAATTCTCATTTATGAGTTTATTTATATCACAAAATTATAAATTATAACCTTTTAATATTGAATTTTTTTAGCAAATATAAAATTAAAATAGGATAATTAAGGGTTAATCAAAATGATATGGCTTAAAATAATTCAAAATCATCTGTAAAATCTACTAGTTGATGAGATTATAACCTTCTAAAATCTTATCTTGGAATAAATTTAATTATGGAGGTATGTGTATTCAAATTTAATTTATTATAAATTAATATTTTTGGAGATTCCAAAAGTGCCCCTCAGCTCAATTATTTAAGGGAACCTCTACCCTCACTTATTCACATTACATTGAGACACAATTATCTACCATCCCCTACCAAATTTCCCTCTCAACCTACTTATCCAAATTCTATAGGATCTATTATTCCCAAATTAACAACCCTAGTCTCTTTAAAAGGATGTGTATGGAACATTTTCCAAATAAGGGGTACTTGTATTTACCAACTCTTTCAAGGTTATTTCTTAATTAAATCATCTAAATATATGATATATAAATATATATATTAAAATAATAAATTATTATTTATAAATATTCTGAAATTTTATTTTTATTATGAACACACCACTATACAACCCCTTTCCCATCGAACAAGAAATTAAATTATCACATTTCCCTTCATATCACTTACCATATCTACGTAGCGATTAAATTAATTTTCCATAACCATATTTTCTGAGAGTGATTTATAATGGGTTTAATTTTTATATATTATTTTTATGAAATAATTATTTTTATATAATGATAATATCATATCTACCTTTTTCCCCACATTATCTTTTGGGTAATGATAACGCCACTCGTGAGTACGTATGAGTTACCACCTCCAAGATGTGATGTGGTTTGTTTTTCATCTATATTTCATGTGTATGGTAATAAAGATGAATTTTATTAATATATATGATATATATAACATAAAATTGATCTATAATGATAATATATTGTATTTTTTTTAATATGGAATGAAAATGAAAACACTGTTCATGATTACGTACAGCATACCGTCTCCATGAACGGTGTATTTTATTTTCTACATATAAATGTAATGACTCTCCATGAATATATATACTAAAAATATATATAATTTTTATATCATAATTATCATTCTTTAGATGATTAAATTATTAGCTACATAAAAGGACAAAGGATAACATATCAGAACTTGTTCTAAAAACAATGTGAGTTTTACCCGAAACCTAACTTTAACATGGAATTGTTAATAATAGAGTTATATAAGGTAGTAATTGAATAATATATGGTTTTATATATTTGGATATGGATATATGGTATATGTATAATAAACTAATATTTATTATATTGGAGTTTTGAACATATACGAAGGAATTCATGTATGATGTTAAGAGGATTTCTAGTCTCGCTTTTTTCAACGATACTTATGCCCAATTTACCACCTATTTATTTTGTGTGTTTTATATACATAATATGAATGAATTATATAATTATTATCATTAAATTTATGTATATTTTTATATCCATTATATGATATATCTTCTATGGGGATTATGGTTAAAAATTTAAAAATCGGTACGATAGTTTTATCTCAAATTTTCTTATTTGAGACACAAGTTTTGTTATACACCAGTATTCCACTATGAAGTGTATATAATTCACTTTTAAATTTTATATCATTAATATACTTATTTTAAATATATTATATGTTTCATTAAATTTTATTCCCTCATCGATAAAAAATCTATATTCATTCAAAAATATATTTTCTAAAAATGATTTAATTTTTTTTAAATTATATTTAATGAAGATTCAATGAAATGCATTTAAATGATATAAAAATGGTTTCCAAATATTCCATTTTTATATTTAAATATTATTTCCAATGAAATGGGTATTTCTAATGTTTAATTATTTAAAAATAATTTTCAAAATTGAAATGATATATTACTCAAGAATTATATCAAGTGATATTTCAAAATCATTTTACATATAAGAAAAATTTATTTGATGTTACTTAGGTTTTACTAGGGATATGATCCTATTATACCATCCTTATTATTTCTCTAATTGGTATATGTTTTTTATGGATTGATACATATGATTTTTTTAATGAGTTATGTTACGATGAAATTTTTATAAAACCAATTTATTTTGTTGGATTATGATATTATTTATATTCTTACAAAACACATATGTATGGTTTTACATATAGTACAAGTGGGACCTATATATCCCTCCAATTTATTGGGTAATGATTTTTATATCATGAGATAATTATTGGAAACAAATTGAAATTCTTCATCTAATATGGGACGATGGGAAAATGTGATCCCATATAAGGAAAGAAGTGTGATTTGGCTGGTGGTGTGTCCCAACCATGATGTGTAGGCACCATGAAGTTCCCTGATATGTTTTGGAAATATTCCTTAACTTATAATGAATGATGTTATATGTTTTTTCATTTTCCATATTTCAATGTATTATACCAATTCTATGATTTCATATAATATGATATTGATTCCATTATGATTAATGTCTTATAAACTTCCATTATTTATTCCATGACTCATATAAATGATATTTGATTTGTTTGTTATGATATTCTAATCTTATCCACATGTTCTCAGACACTATTATTCATGATTATTATTACGTATCACCCTTGTTTACCCTTACTATGCATCTAATCTCTTCCTCAACTTATGTTTTATTTTCCCTAGGTTATAAAGAAAGGTTTTAGGTAGGGGTACTAAAGTATAATATCATTGTGTGAAACATTGAATATCATTCACCAAACTAGATGTGTATATACAAAGATTCCAAAGGAAGTGATCTAAGATCTATTTGGGTGTTTGTTTTTTATTCCAAAAAAATGATTTAATATCCATGTATGAAAAGGCTGGCTCATCATACTTTAGGCAATGCCTTAGTTTCTAGATTTCAAATATTAGCACCATATATCATTTCTCAATATCTGAATAATTATTTTCATCATGTACGGTGGTTCGTCTTAGAAAATAATGACAATTATTGATACCAACACAATTAATTTATGTGAGGAACGCTACCATTGACCATTACAGGGTTGTCACATTCAAAATTACTGGTCTTCAATTAGTATAAGGAATCAACACTTTTTGAATCATCATATAAGTCTTTATACTATCGAATGCTTCCTAAAAATCATTAGTTTAATTATATATATCATGTTTTTCATCAACCTGGTGAAGGGAAAATAATTTTCTTACATGGTTATCTATAAATCAATGAATGTAAGTTATGTTTTTTTGAAGTCCTCTAAAATGTACGAGGTTTTAAAGAGGTAAAATGTAAATATATCCCTTTTTTTCTTATGCTCGAATTCGATGACACAATGGAATATGATAGAGATAAGTAATTTTCCTAAGGTAAAATCATAAGAATATTTCAAGGGTTTTGTTTTATGTTTTTTGGTATTAGTGTGCTGCAGATTATTTGAAGAATTCCTAAGTGGTCAGATCTATATTAATATTTAATTACCAGATAATGGATTTAGAATTCGAAAAACAAACCCCAAAAGGGATTAAAGTTGTCATACATGGAACGTTGGTATATTTCACCAAAATAATTAAATCCAAAGGTAATTACCATGAATACAAATACTCCCTGAGGGTTAATGAAGGTTGTACCATATTTATATTCTCAGGCCATTCACATTTTATTATATCTAGACTTTCCATTCATAAAGGAGGTGTATTGGTATCGAGATGTTTCACCAATCAAAATATCTTGGATTTGCACTAGGAAACCATCCTCTAGGAAGTACTGGATAATATATATATATAATTGATGCAGACCCTAATTTTCATATTCTATTTCATTATATGGACTATATTGGCCACCCATTTTAGGTATTGGACCATCGAAAATAAATTTTCTCGGATAACCTTCTCAACTCATACTTCAATTTTGGTAGTGTGGGTCATGAGTGTCCTTTTGGTTCCTTGCTTATAACCCTAGTTTCCCTTTAGTAATCCCATATTATGAGTAGCTACCTCAGGATCAAGGAATAAAATTTTGGTGTAGTTCCAAGAAAACACATCTGGATGTTTCATTAGAATATATGTATTTACCTCTTGTTCATCAAATTAAATTGTTGTACTGATAAAATTATATCATGAGTCTTCTTTTATACCTGAATTTATTTATTTGAGTTCGTCAATTGAGGTTGAGATTCCCTCCTCTTAATATGGAGGGCAATCCATGAGTTCTTCCTCCTATTATTATGTATCATCTCTACTTAATCTTGTGATATGGGGTCTCTTTTATGTTATGGATGAAATATGAGGGATACGATCATGAATCAGTTGTGGTCGACATAGAACCAGTCACCCGAGCTGCTTTGCGATAAGTCCCAAGAGGCATTCTCAATACTCCCGGGATGGAGACAAGCACTGAGGGAATCAGATAGCCTGACAAGGGAATGTTTTCACCCAAAAATAAACAATAACTAAACATTAGAAATAAAAATAAAATCCAACATAAATTTATATAAATGTTGTACTAAAAATTAATTGTACATGAAACTGAAAGTACAATTGAACCAGAATACTCAACCAACCAAACCTAACAACCAACTAACCCCATCTAACCCCACTGGTCACTGTCTAATTGTAACACCCCAGGTAAATAATGAATATGATATATTCATATTTATCCATATTTGTGAATAAAATATTAATATGACTTTAAAGGGGATGCTCTGCTCGATGGCGTACCCAACACCAAACAACGAGTTTCTTGGGAATCTTACGTTGCACTCTAATAATAAAATAATATTATTTCAAATGGTAGTTAACATGTAGCCGTTGTATTGGCGGGAATTGATAGAAATAACTAAAATATGATTATATTTCTTTTTTAAATGTTTTTACATTTATCCAATAAAAGCTAAAGGCTTAAAATACGGAAAGAATTCAATTTTAGGCATATATGCCCTAGTTTTCACTAAAGGTTCACTTATCGCCTTTTAATGGAGAACTGTCATTAAATATAGTTTTTTTCACTCTTAAACATTCATTTGGACCAAATAAAACTCTTATTAAGAATCGGGACATCAAATTTTACTTTGTGTAATTTTTTGGTATTTTTCCGATAAAGTTCATTTTTTAATGAATAGTGTAAAATGTTGTATTTTAATTCAAAACCTCTTTTTAATCTAATTTATTTATATGATTAGATTATATTTTGAATTGGTTTTAAAGTTAAATTAGAAAATATTTTTACCATTAAATCCAATAGTGGTCGTTGAAATTAATTTCACTTTGAAATCAGACATAAACTAGTGTCAATCTTTTGATACTTATTGTTTTATAAAAACACGCTATTTGATCTGACAGTGGGAATTAATTATTAAATTAATTAATGTGACTAATATGTTTTGAATTTTGTAAAACAGACTTCATTTTTGAATTTGGAATATCAAATATAGCTCAGCGTGAATTTTTGGGATTTTTCTGAAAAACATCAATTTTTGATGAATAGTGAAACCACTAAGTGGTACTTATAAAAGCTGATTTTCCGTTTAAATGAAATTTTGCCATAATTGTGTTTTGATTTTCAAAAATCCGACATACATGGTTGTCATTAAGAAGTAAAATGTGGTTCAATGAGATTATAATAATTTTTTGGTGAATAGTAACTTATTAAGTTCTTAATCTCGATTAGAGGTTATTAGTGTTATTTAAGGTAAAAATGATATTATAAGAATTTGAAAACACCATGACACTTGTCCTACACCTATTGGGTGAGTCATGGCCGACCAAGACAAGCCATGGGGCAACTTGGGGACCTCATGGAGACACTTTGGTTGGGAAATGACATAAATAACTTTTTATTTAATGTTAAAATTAAATTGACACAAACATGAGTTGTTTTACTAAAACAATGTTTAAGTAGGGTTACAGAGGTCGAAATTTTGATTATAAATAGTCATTGGAATGAAAAAAAGATTTCCTACATCATAGTATTTTTTTTAAAATTTTTTGTCATTAAATAAATTAAATTATTTATGACATAATAATGCTGCAGCGATGACATCATTATTTGACGATTTAAATAAAATGAAAAGATAATGTAAAATCTATAAACTAAACATGTCCAAAACCAATTGGATTAGTGGATTTAGAAGCCATATCAACTTATCCACGAATTATATCAATGTGGGACCTTTTAAATCCGAAACACATTTTCAAATAAAGTAATATTTCTTACTTTCCAAAAGGGCCCCTCCTCTCCTCTTATAAAAGGCCCCCACCTCTACCTCATTTCACACACTCCTCAAGCCTTTGGCTCGGCCAACCCCTGCCCATTTACTCTCTCCACATCCCTCTCCTCATCCTAGAGGATTCCCATTGGGAAGAATCCTTTGAAAGGAAGCCTTTAGCCTCAAATCAAAAGGAGTTACACTTTTAAAGGTATTTCATTCTCTCATGTTCATTTTATTTATTTTGCTTCTCCAACCCCCTAAACTCTTTTTATTTACATATTTTGTAACAAAACCAGTATCTTCAATATACTAGGATGTTGTTATAAGATTTATTCGAGCTACACTCTCACACAACTACATCAAATGGTTAAAGAACATACAGTTTCCGTGGATGGTGAAATTCTGCCTCCCGAAACGATGATTGTTCAATACTCATTTAACAACTTCAAAGGTGGCCATTATGATGCCACTATTTTTATATATGATATATAATGTGTTTATGTTTTATTTATGCTTCTGTATTTTTCATTTTTTTTTCTTACCATTATGGCTTCCATTATGGGTATACGCGATATCTTCATTTAAGGAAGTGCCGACTACCGCCCCCTCAAAGTGATTTGATTCGTTTAATACCATATGTGGGATGTATAAAGGATGGAAATATGATATTATATATGATATTATACTGGGATTATAATATACCTTTATATCATTATTATTCCATTCTATAAAATATGAAATAGAAATGAAAGTAGCGTTCATGCGTACGTACAGCTTACCGTCTCCATGAACGGTGCATTTCATTTCTTACCTCTAAATGATTATGCAATGTTATAAATGCATGCATGTACTGGATATATATGACATATATTATAAATACATAATTAATACAATTCTGGATATAATAAACATTTGGCCACATGAACAACATGTAATTGTAAGAAGTCTACTTTCGACTTAAGAACCAAATATCGGAAAAACAAATATTATTAACTTAAATTATTACATAATGTTTATGACATGGTAATAAGTGGTATAAAAGTAATAATTAACATGAAAAAGGTTCTTAAGGAATTAGAAATTAACTCAAGTTTGTTATTCAGGAGATTAAAGAACGATCGAGTCAAGTCGGACCCGCGGTAAGGGATCCTACAACTCTCTTTCTTTTTAAGTACACTCTTTTATGTCATTTATTTTAAGCTCATCTTTCTTATGATTGGGATGTTATTTTATATTACATTTACTTTAATTTTTATTTTCATGTGATTAGAGACCCTATTCTATCTCATCAATCCATTTTGGAAGTTTTGAGTGGCGCCGTTAGGCTACCGAACTTTCTTAAGAGATCTAACCTCACTCTTTCTTTTTAAGTACTCTCCTTTATGTCACTTCTTTTAAACTCCTCCTTGCAATGTTTGGGGATTTTCTTTTATATTCCACTTGCTGTAAATTCTATTTTAATATTATGGGATACTCTATTTGATCTCATTAATCCATATTCGGATGTTTTATGTGGCGACGTTAGGCTGCCGAGTTTTCGTAAGGGATTTTTCATCCCACTTTTATTCTCGTGAGATTAATGATACATTTGCCACAAATTCCATTGAGTGGTGTATGTACTGCCCATTATTCTACTCTTTGTGTAATATAATTTCGTTTATGAGTATTTACATCAATGATCTATTGTCCTTATTTCATGGGGTGTATGTTTTGAAAGATACCCAAGTCGGTAAGGGAACCTTTCACCCTCTTTTTTTAAAAGACATCTTTTGTTGGGTCTTTTAGTTTACATATTGTTATGTTGGGATATGTTCTCATATATCCTTATTGATGTAAATTTTATGTCCAAGTGATGAGATACACTTTTTATCTCTCATCAACTCATTTTGATGTGACGCCGTTAGGCTGTCAAGGGAACTTATTAACCCAATTTCGATTTCTTTGGGTTCAACATGTTGTAATTGAATATGTCATCCATTGAATATGTGTGAATGACATTTTATTGTTTTACACTTAATATACACGTATATTGGGTGTATTTATATTTGTCACACATATTTTTGAGATTGATTTGTCCTTAATTTAAGGATACCTTCTTTATAAGGGATTTCATCACATTTGACATTTCTATTGAGGGTTCATTGTTGTTATGCACCAATTCACTCTTATATGGTGTATATACTGTCCTTTAAGTATTATATCATGAATCCATTTATTCTCATGATATTATAAAGATATGACTAAATGTTATTCCTCAATTATTGTATTCATGTGTCTCTAATTTTGGTAAAACCCCTTTAACCAAAATATCGTTTTAAATGTTTTAATTATTTGTTCTTATTAATATCCATGTTTTCAAAATGGTTTTAAGGATTTATTTATATGTATATTAATGGTTTAAAATTTTAAGCTTCAAGGTGGTATGGGAAACTTTGATTCAAAAATCTCTTTATTAAATGTTTTAAATGGTTTTGGAAATGGTTTCTTTTTGAATGGATTCAATATTTCAATATACTAAAATGTTATATTGTGATTGAAATGTGGAAATGTTATGTTTCCTTTATGCATGTTTTATGTGACACATTTATGTTATGGTTCTTGGGAATTGTTATAAAAACGGGTGGTTCTGTGATAAACTAAGGGCGGGTGAGCCCGATATAGCTCTCCAATGCATTGGGTAACGCGAAGGAGTGAAACGTTAAGGTTTCTCCGAAGAGATTTAGGGAATATACTGTGATGGGTATTCCAAACGTAACCAAGAGGGATACTCCCTATGTAAGAATGTTATGAATGCCTCACGTTAACTTTATGTCTTATGTTTTCTATGATTTATTCATGATTTGATATGCCTATGTTTTATGGGTAAAGTATGATTTCATTCTTATGTATATATGAACTCATGTTTCCTTTCCATATTTTTATAACCCTTACTGAGCTTTTTATGCTCATCCCAAGTTTTTGAAATGCTTTTCACATGTCAATGGAAAGGTACATGATGTGACGATAGTGTCAAGGATGTGTCAAGAAAGAATCCGTGTTTTATTTTAAATAGGTTTCCATGGATGGGAAGAATAAATATTGTCTTTTATGTAACCACCTTGTTTAAATGTGGAATGTAATGCAAGTTTCATGATCTAATTCACTAAAACTCTAAACCTTAAAAGATCCTCAATGTGTAATCTTGTAATAACTCAAGTTTAAGTATGGTTTAAGGCTGGGGCCTTATAGTTGGTATCAGAGGTCGGTTTAGATAACTTTAGAGGTTAGGGTATTCTTTAAGCATAATTGACAATTACCATAATGGTTAGGATTTCAGAAAGTGTCTTAGTTTAGATAAAGTGAATGAGTAAGTATATATTATTGTCTATATTACTCATTAGTACATGATGGTTTTGTTGATATACTCACACTGACCTTTTTGGTTTTAGTAAATGGCTGGATCTAGCAGGCACCAAAGTAACAGTTGATGTGAAGGAAACTGTGACAGTTTTTTGAGCAATCAACTGAATGATATGGGAGCTGCAATGAGAACTCTTTTGATTATCCTCAACCAACTATCTGGAGTCATGATTGACCACCTAAACCTTGGAGATTTCTCTAAGGCATCATATATGCAAGAAACAAATCCCTACGGAAGTACAGGTAATAATCATAAAGGTAAGTGTGTTCAAAAACCTATGTGTCAAAGATGTGGAAAGAAACACCTAAGAAAATGTTTCAAAGGGACAGAATTATGCTATAGATGTGGAAATGAAGGTCATAAAGCAAGAACCTTCCATGGAAAAACGAAGCATCCAGTTGACTCAAGGAAAGGGAAAAAGGTTCTTTCTGAGGGATCAATTGAATGTTTTAAATGTGGTGTGCATGGTCATTATGCAAACACATGTCCTATGAATATGTTTCGTGAATGGGGTCACCAAGAGCGTACCAATATTCGTTTACCAATACCTAATGCCATTCCGATTGAGGATGAAGAAACTGACAATGACCAATCAAAGGTATGTACTATTTCATGACTATTGTTTTCTTATTTTGGAATCTTAGGATATGATTCAGGATTTTGTTTCTAGGAAAGAGGTATTTCGGAATAAGTTGGAAAGGAATGGATAATGGATCATGAAGAATGTTGAATGAGTAAGATGTCAACATATAAGGGCTTCAAGAGTTAGGGTGAAATTCTTAAGAGTATTAAGTCTCTTTTGATGATGGGGTTACATTAGAAGACTTTTTATATTATGTGTAACCCTGATGTTTAATATAGGAAAATTTTATTCAAGTAACAGTTATCTTTTCTTTTGTGGACATAGTTATAAAGAACCATTTGGGTTTATATGATCCTTACTTTTGAGGTAATTATGGGTTACCATATGTTATGATTGAAGTGAAAGGCATGAGATAAAATTGAGGTTAAATTATGTTATGGTTATTTTTGATGATTTTATCCCTTTTTGGGTAATGATTTGAGAATTATATAGTTTTGGAAAAAGGACAACACGCAGACCGTGTGACAACCCGTCGCGTCAGACAATGCTGCGGGAATCGAACCCACAACCAAAGTGCGACTGGTATTTATCGCCTACCACTAGACTACGTGACGTCCCTGGTTAGTTTGACTGATTCTTTTTAGTTATATGATTTTATGGATTAAGAGTAATTTGATTTTGGAGGATATGTGATTAGTATAATTAATTTTCAATGTGAGACTTCAGGAGAAACTGATGTTGTTTGGAGATAAATGTTACGATTTAACTTGGAAGACTATGTGACTAAATCCTTCAAATATTTGGGTTTCAATCTTATATTGGTTTACTTTGAATAATTTTATGGACAAATTGTTTATCGGATGGTCCTCGTTGAACCTTGGGTTTTGTTGGACAAATTTTGGAGATTAAGAATAGATTTTCTTTTTATAAGGGGTTATCCTTTTCTAGATTATCTGATCTTGTACTAACCTTATTGGTTTTGGTTTTGGTTAATGTCTAATGACATGGGAAGTATATGGTTCTCTTTTGTGGATTAGGTGATTTTCAAAAAGTTGATTATAGTACTCTTAATGTGAACAAGTCTTCCTAAATACTCGCCATCTGGAGAAAATATGAGTTTGATTAAGGAATCTAATAAAAGTTGAAAGTCAACATGATAAGTGATTATGTTTCCTTATGAATAAATTCCTCAATAAAAAGTAAATTAAAACAAAAATGTTGTCTATTAACTTTTCCTACTGGGGAATCGAATACTGTTTAACCCATCACAAGTTTGTGATTTTCTCATGGTTAACTTTCTCCTAAACATGTTTTCTATCACTCTCCATGAGAACATGAACCTATGTTTTCTCCTCCATGTCCATGTTTTCATACTTGGAATCCTAGTATGGGTTAACTCGGGTGACCTTTGTACTTATCTTTCTTTATTTTAAAGTGTTTGTTTTACCGACATTTGTTCCGATCTGGGACTTTCAAGGATGTTTCCAAGCGCAATTTTAAAATTGCGAGGACGCAATTCCCAAAAGGGGGGAAGGATGTAACAACCCAGGTAAATAATTAATATGAAATTTTCATATTTATACATATTTGTGAATAAAATATTAATATGACTTTAAAGGGGACGCTATGCTCGATGGCGTACCCAACACGCAACAACGAGTTTCTTGGGAATCTTACGTTGCACTCTAATAATAAAATAATATTAATTCAAATGGTAGTTAACATGTAGCCGTTGTATTGGTGGGAATGGATAGAAATAACTAAAATATGATTATATATGTTTTTTAAATGTTTTTACATTTATCCAATAAATGCTAAAGGCTTAAAATACGGAAAGAATTCAATTTTAGGCGTATATGCCCTAGTTTTCACTAAAGGTTCACTTATCGCCTTTTAATGGAGAACTGTCATTAAATATAGTTTTTTCCACTCTTAAACATTCTTTTGGACCAAATAAAACTCTTATTAAGAATCGGGACATCAAATTTTACTTTGTGTAATTTTTTGGTATTTTTCCGATAAAGTTCATTTTTTAATGAATAGTGTAAAATGTTGTATTTTAATTCAAAACCTCTTTTTAATCTAATTTATTTATATGATTAGATTATATTTTTAATTGGTTTTAAAGTGAAATTAGAAAATATTTTTACCATTAAATACAATAGTGGTCGTTGCAATTAATTTCACTTTGAAATCAGACTTAAACTAGTGTCAATCTTTTGATACTTATTGTTTTATAAAAACACGCTATTTGCTCTGACAGCGGGAATTAATTATTAAATTAATTAATGTGACTAATATGTTTTGAATTTTTTAAAACGGACTTCATTTTTGAATTCGTAATATCAAATATAGCTCAGGGTGAAGTTTTGGGATTTTTCTGAAAAACTTCAATTTTTGATGAATAGTGAAACCACTAAGTGGTACTTATAAAAGCTGATTTTCCGTTTAAATGAAATTTTGTCATCATTGTGTTTTGAATTTCAAAAATCTGACATACATGGTTGTCATTAAGAAGTAAAATGTGGTTCAATGAGATTATAATAATTTTTCGGTGAATAGTAACTTATTAAGTTCTTAATCGCGATTAGAGATAATTAGTGTAATTTAAGGTAAAAATGATATTATAAGAATGTGAAAACACCATGAAACATGTCCTACACCTATTGGGTGAGTCATGTCCGACCAAGACAAGCCATGGGACAACTTGGGGACCCCATGGAGACACTTTGGTTGGGAAATGACATAAATAACTTTTTATTTAATGTTAAAATTAAATTGACACAAACATGAGTTGTTTTACTAAAACAATTTTAAGTAGGGTTACACAGGTCCAAATTTAGATTATAAATAGTAATTGGAAAGATAACAATATTTCCTACATCATAGTATTTTTTTTATAATTTTTATACATTAAATAAATTAAATTATTTATGACATAATAATGCTGCAGCAATGACATCATTATTTGACGATTTAAATAAAATGGAAAGATAATGTAACATCTATGAACTACACATGTCCAAAACCAATTGAATGAGTGTATATAGAAGACTTATCACCTTATACACGAATTATATCAATGTGGGACCTTTTAAAACCGAAACACATTTTCAAATAAAGTAATATTTCTTACTTTCCAAAAGTGCCCCTCCTCTCCTCTTATAAAAGGCCCCCACCTCTACCTCATTTCACACACTCCTCAAGCCTTTGGCTCGGCCAAACCCTGACCATTTACTCTCTCCACATCCCTCTCCTCTTCATAGAGTATTCCCTTTGGGCAGAATCTTTTCAAAGGAAGCCTTTAGGCTCAAATCAAAAGGAGTTACACTTTTAAAGGTAATTCCTTCTCTCATGTTCATTTGTTTTATTTTGCTTCTCCAACCCCCTAAACTCTTTTTATTTACTTATTTTGTAACAACACCAGTATCTTCAATATACTAGGATGTTGTTATAAGATTTATTCGAGCTACACTCTCACACAACTACATCAAATGGTTAAAGAACATACGGTTTCCGTGGATGGTGAAATTCTGCCTACCGAAACGATGATTTTTCAATTCTCATTTAACACCTTCAAAGGTGGACATTATGATGTCACTATTTTTATATATGATATATAATATGTTTATGTTTTATTTATTCTTCTGTATTTTTCATTTTTGTCTTACCTTTATGGCTTCCACTATGGGTATACACGATATCTTCATTTAAGGAAGTGCGGACTACCGCCCCCTCAATGTGATTTGATTCGTTTAATACCATATGTGGGATGTATAAAGGATGGAAATATGATATTATATATGATATTATACTGGTATTATAATATACCTTTATAACATTATTATTACATTCTATAAAATATGAAATAGAAATGAAAGTAGCGTTCATGCGTACGTACGACTTACCGTCTCCATGAACGGTGCATTTCATTTCTTACCTCTAAATGATTATGTAATGTTATAAATGCATGAATGTACTGGATATATATGACATATATGATATCTACATAATTAATACAATTCTGGATATAATAAACATTTGTCCACACGAACAACATGTAATTGTAAGAAGTCCACTTTCGACTTAAGAACCAAATATCGGCAAAACAAATATTATTAACTTAAATGATTACATAATGTTTATGACATGGTAATAAGTGGTATAAAAGTAATAATGAACTTGAAAAAGGTTCTTAAGGAATTAGAAATTAACTCATGTTTATTATTCAGGAGATTAAAGAACGATCGAGTCAAGTCGGACCCGAGGTAAGGGATCCTACAACTCTCTTTCTTTTTAAGTACACTCTTTTATGTCATTTATTTTAAGCTCATCTTTCTTATGATTGGGATGTTATTTTATATTACATTTACTGTAATTTTTATTTTCATGTGATGAGAGACCATATTCTCTCTCATCAATCCATTTTGGATGTTTTGAGTGGCGCCGTTAGGCTACCGAACTTTCTTAAGAGATCTAACCTCTCTCTTTATTTTTAAGTACTCTCCTTTATGTCACTTCTTTTAAACTCCTCCTTGCAACGTTGGGGCATTTTCTTTTATATTCCAATTGCTGTAAATTCTATTTTAATATGATGGGATACTCTATTTGATCTCATCAATCCATATTCGGAAGTTTTATGTTGCGCTGTTTGGCTGCCGAGTTTTCGTAAGGGATTTTTCATCTCACTTTTATTCCCGTGAGATTTATGCTACATTTGCCACAAATTCCATTGAGTGGTGTATGTACTGACCATTATTCTACTCTTTGTGTAATATACTTTCGTTTATGAGTATTTACATCAATGATCTATTGTCCTTCTCTCATGGGGTGTATGTTTTGAAAGATACCCAAGTCGGTAAGGGAACCTTTAACCCTCTTTTTTTTAAAAGACTTCTTTTGTTGGGTCTTTTAATGTACATATTGTTATGTTGGGATATTTTCTCATATATCCTTATTGATGTAAATTTTATGTCCAAGTGATTAGATACACTTTTTATCTCTCATCAACTCATTTTGATGTGACGCCGTTAGGCTGTCAAGGGAACTTATTAACCCAATTTCGATTTCTTTGGGTTCAACATGTTGTCATTGAATATGTCATCCATTAAATATGTTTGAATGACCTTTTATTGTTTTACACTTAATATACACTTATATTGGGTGTATTTATATTTTTCACACATATTTTTGAGATTTATTTGTCCTTAATTTAAGGATACCTTCTTTATAAGGGATTTCATCACATTTAACATTTCTATTGAGGGTTCATTGTTGTTATGCACCAATTCACTCTTTTATGGTGTATATACTGTCCTTTGGAGTATTATATCATGAATCCATTTATTCTCATGATATTATAAAGTTCTGACTAAATGTTATTCCTCAATTATTGTATTCAAGTGTCTCTAAGTTTGGTAAAACCCCTTTAACCAAAATATCGTTTTAAATGTTTTAATTATTTGTTCTTATTAATATCCATGTTTTCAAAATGGTTTTAAGGATTTATTTATATGGATATTAATGGTTTAAAATTTTAAGCTTCAAGGTGGTATGGGACACTTTGATTCAAAAATATCTTTATTAAATGTTTTAAATGGTTTTGGAAATGGTTTCTTTTTGAATGGATTCAATATTTCAATATACTAAAATGTTATATTGTGATTGAAATGTTGAAATGTTATGTTTCCTTTATGCATGTTTTATGTGACACATTTATTTTAGGGTTCGTGGGCATTGTTATGAAAACGGGTGGTTCCGTGATAAACTAAGGGCGGTGAGCCCGATATAGCTCTCCAATGCATTGGGTAAAGCGAAGGAGTGAAACGTTAAGGTTTCTCCGAAGAGATTTAGGGAATATAATGTGATGGGTATTCCAAACGTAACCAAGAGGGTTACTCCCTATGTAAGAATGTTATGAATGCCTCACGTTAACTTTATGTCTTATGTTTTCTATGATTTATTAATGATTTGATATGCCTATGTTTTATGGGTAAAGTATGATTTCATTCTTATGTATATATGAACTCATGTTTCCTTTCCATATTTTTATAATCCTTTCTGAGATTTTTATGCTCATCCCAAGTTTTTGAAATGCTTTTCACATGTCAAGGGAAAGGTACATGATGTGACGATAGTGTCAAGGATGTGTCAAGAAAGAATACGTGTTTTATTTTAAATAGGTTTCCATGGATGGGAAGAATGAATATTGTCTTTTATGTAACCACCTTGTTTTAATGTGGAATGTAATGCAAGTTTCATGATCTAATTCTCTAAAACTCTAAACCTGAAAAGATCCTCAATGTGTAATCTTGTAATAACTCAAGTTTAAGTAAGGTTTAAGGCTGGGGCCTTATAATAATACCTCGATTAGATGTTGTCAAAGGTGATCATACTAAAGATGAATCCTTCAATAGGGATAAGAAAGAGGACTATAGGGAGGAGTATTAAAACTCATTAGGTTATCCTGATATTCTATCCAAATGTACATTATTTAAAATAAAAGAATCATAAATTCCATGTTTGAAAAATAGTTTATAATATTATGTTTTCCAAACATGGTTCTGTGGAATAATCATTATAAAATAAAATGGTTTCAATTTTCATAACTATAAAATGCATGTAACCAATTTCAAAGAGATATAACTACAAAATAAAAATTGTTTTCAGGATGTCTATTTAAAGAATGTACAATTTTTAAGTAAATCATATGGACTTCTGAATTAAGGAACCAAACAAACTATATGTCGGTGAGGAGTAAAAAATAGACAACGGGCATAGGTCACAGGAACACCCCTAGGAACATGTTCATTTTGGGCCCGAAGTTCCTCATTTCTCGGTGTAAATGTAACAACAACAAAATATTTGTTGTCATGTATTAGCCACTAGTAGGGAACAAATACCCATAAACTAGTGGTCCCCAACAACATCATCATAATTTAGTTCGTGCTTTCATCATCAAAATTGCTACATGAAACATAGAAAAAATCACTCGGGATATCTATCAGGTTAGTACAATTCCACCCACCTAGATACCTATGTTTCCCTTTAGTGATCAATCAAGTTCCACATAATATAAAATACACTTTTAACATGAAAATTTTATTCCCAAATCATAAAATAACAATAATCCCACAAATATGCTTTATATTTCTTTCACGGATCAATAAACCACATAAAAGTTTCATAAAACAGTTTTAATAAGTAAAACTAGGCTTTGCACATAATATCCATTCTAAAATGATCTTTTAACGAAAAACACACACCATTTCTATATCAAACCAGATATTTCTGCCCCCAAACCATTTAATAAATCAATTTTTCGGATCATAAAATGGATTCAAATGATACAACATTATGTACACATGAAAAGCATTTTCACAAGAAAAACTCCAAATGAGCCTTTAAGCATTCTTCACAAAAACCACCTTTTTCAAAGGCACAAATTGAACTATTCATTAATAGGTGTATTAACACAATTTGAAACAATATAAAGTTTACTTAAACCCCTCAAAAACTAAGGTTACCCATTCAAAACCCATATATTTCTATAAAGGTGCCAAACATGCCATTTACAGAGAACACATGCCAAAACAACCTAAAAACTGATACTCACTACATTATAAAACCAAAAACCAGATTGGAACCCATATAAGGAATCCAAAAAATTGATTCATGTGCTACCAAAATTTTTCATAATCCAGAACAATAATTTTATATCACCTTGAGTACACAAAATCCAACTGAGAACTTTCTTGAAAACGAGGAATGAAACAATTAGTAAAAAAATCTATTTAACACTAAAAAGGTTTTAAGACCAAATTTGTCTACCAAAAATTTATTTAAAGTACTAAAATAGGTTATAAACATTTTAAGTCATGTGAAAATTAAAAATCGATCATTTAAACAAATACTGAGTGTACACACTAAAAAACAAAATTTTCACAAGATAAGGAATGAACTACCATTCTTGCACACTAAATAATTAAACAAAAGGTTGAACAATAATACCTATCATAAATATTAGGTTTAGAAAGAAAACAATAGATTAATCATGAATTATAAATTTATTTCTTGGGGTAACCTACCTTGAAACCATGGGGAAATGTAAACACACACCAGAAAACATTCCATTAGGGTTCAAAAACACTATATCTATGGAAACCAGCCATAACAGAATGAAACCCCCATAAAAAAGCATGGGATAACATAACTCTAGGTCTCGAATGACCTGGTAGGAAGAGGTAACCATGAAATAATGGAAGGAGGACAAGGAAGAAGGAGAAAGGAGAAAGAAACTCACCTTTAAAACTAGAGAACTATTCATGTTCCCTTATATCCACACCATTAGAGGATAGGGAATGTATTAAAACTCAATGGAAGGGATCAATATTTATAGATGAACTATGGAATGAAGTTTTTGGGGGAATAGGAAAAAAATAAATGATTCATCAGTGAAATAAATTACCATACCAAATCAAGAAGAGTTGGTAAGCCTTGAGAAATTTCTCCCTAGTCTGCGACTAAGATAAGATCCTAAATTTAGAAAATGGGATATGGGGGTGCTCCTATGGTTTTTGGGATGAAGTGAGTGGTTTAATCAAAATAAATAAATAATGAATGAGATATAAAATACTAAAATTATTTTTTACAAAAAACTAGAAATGGGATCATGGGCTATCCCAATACAAGAATAAAAACACAAATCCACCATGATTATGAATTCATAATGGGTCCAAATGGATATGGTGATTTTTAATGGTCCTAGGAGGCCATATTGTAAGTGTAATGCATGAATGTTTTTTAAAATAAAGGTGTTATAAAAGAGAAAAATTGTTTTTAAATCTGGAACTGGGCTCATGCTTGTCCAAAATCTTGAAGTAACCACCCTTTTATACAAAAAAATCCCAAAAAAGATATGTGAAACCCATTTTAGGAAGATTATAAATAGATGGTTATTCAAAAATAAACATTCATCTCAACCAAATACCAAGAAAAGCATTAGGATTTTCAATGAACAAGATCAAAACCATTACATGAAAAATCGAGTGTGACAATTCTCCCCCCATCAATTCTTTATACCCCTAAAATCCATAACATTTTCCAGGTGAAATATAATGACATAAGTATTTCTTATAAACATAGAACAACCTCTCAATCCAAGGACATATCATCCACCATAAATAGAAAATAATAATCATTCTAAAAAAACACCAACTCACAACCACTTACTGAGAATCAATGGAATGATAAAGGCACCACCTCCACAACCAAGCCATGAACCGGATTGTTAGGCCTTCTCCCAATGAACCCAATGATATCCCAAACCAATGTTCACTCACAAATGAAAATGACGTGGTTGGGGAGAACAGGCTCCCCACCATCAAACCATAACTACGGCCTGAAAAATCCTTAAAGTAAATATCATTGAGACACGTAGGGGGTCTCTCCACTACTAGAGACCAACTAGAAATGAACAAAAATGAATTCAACATGATGTATAATTGGGCCTCACCCACACATTCCCACAAAATATCTCCCACAATAACTTATAATGAAATATTAATAGGGTTACAACATGAACTTTTAAACCACCAACTCCCAAAGGGTTGGGATATGTACTTGGACAACACTTTTTACAAGGATCAAATCCCCCACCACTCAGGGAGGGGTGGGAAGGGGTCATAATCATTGGGCCACTAAATCCACAAAATAAATACAGGAACCACCTAAAACTCTACCACTACAAATTTTTAAAAGGAATTCCACACCCGATTCACTTTGGCAGTCCAAACAGGTACATTGATCGGACACCCAATACAAGAAGGAATAGCCATAGACACTTCATGAGGGGTACGTCCACCGTGATCCTTGAGAAAAAAATCATAGTGATGAGAAACCACAATAATAACAAAGAAACTTCATTTTCAATACTGTGAAGGAAAGAGCATAGTCAAGCTCCCCTCAACTCTGGTGATTTCATGGATGTGTGAAAAGCATCACTCTGAGGCAAATGAAAAGATCCCTGATATTTGGAGCATCTTATGTGATTTAGCCAGGAGCTACGGATCACACAACCCTACAAAAATCACTTTCTCAAAAACACACTTTAATATAAATAAGAACTCAAATATACATAACCTCATTCCCTCTCACTCAGAACAATTGGTAGAATGGGAAAGGGATACAGAGAAACACAATAACATCACCGAACAGAACTTCTATATCCAAAAGAATTATCAAAATAGGAACCGACATTAAATCATTCCCAAATAGATCACTATTTCAAAAAACTAGATGTGTTATCATCTAAAGAGGTGGATTTAATGTTTGAAACAAATCCTTAGGCTGATAGATTTGAATTTTTTCCAATGGAGAACCATATTTGTCCACATCACAACATCCAACATAACCTTATAAACCCACTGAACACTGCTTCAAAATGAAGCCACCAAAAATATCCCATCTCATGAAACATCATGAGTTTCACTTTGAGGTTATGGGGAAGAATACCAAAAAAACCAAACTTCTAAAACATGAAAAAGAAACCCACATAAACATTGGTATTCCAAAAACACAAAAAAAATTCAGCTTAAAACACTTTTGAAAAACAAACTATCATAGAGTATTTTCCCATTTACTAATGGTGTTTCATCAATTATCACTCAAATTAGCATTCCCATGCCACCCTGGGCACCCATCCACTGTTCCATACAAGGAATCCATCAATATATCTATACAAGACCATGCATGTGAGCACCCATGAAAACACCAAAGTTTAAAACAATATCCACATTTTACAAGACAAAAAATTCAAACCATTCCGAAAATCATGTACCTTTTATAGGCACACTAACCACCAAGTCAAAAAACTTTTTCATATCTCCACTCAACAACCCATTTTATGAAGCTTAAAAAATAATCCCCATAGGTCTCTATAAAAATCCTCTCTATTTGATAAATTTTTTTCGGAATCTCATCATACCACACTACTTCAAGAACAATTTGATTTTGAACCCATTTCAATTATTTTAAAACAACTTCCAAAACAATAATTCCGTTCAAACATCCCTTTAAAATTTTCCAAAAGTGAGAAATGCCTCTTTTCCTAATTTGAAATCCAAAATGGTTGAAACACCTTTTATAAAAACACCAACTGCTCAAAACTAATACCAAAACCAATTCCTTAGATTCAAAAACTCTTAAACATTCCAAAACATCCTATTTTAAATAAATTATCATAATAATCTTAAAATAATTCATATATTCCAACCATTATATATCAATAAAACAAAAATTTAGATTAAGGAAATTCAATCCCGTTAAATCATTAAATATACTCCCCAAAAATTAGTTTCACAAATACCCAACATTCACAAAAACGTTATTATATTATGCAATGAAAATCCAATTCCACATTTCTCACACAAGGGTTTTAAAAAAATACTTCAATAATGTTATAAGAGGCCCACAAAAGGGAACTAGTTTCGGTGGGTGACTACACCATATGCTTGGAGGCCATATGTCAAACACGCCACCAACATGAAGAGCCTTCTTAAGACTATGCCCCAGAACTACCTGGCTTGACATGCCCTGAGAGCTCATAGAGGCCATTAGTCCAACTCCCCTTGTAGTATCCCAATCCCCAAAATATCCATAAGAACCAAACAAACTAATAAAACCAAACTACTCAAGGACATAGGAGGATCAAAATGAGAAGGAGTTTGCGAAAATCTTCTCAAACATACCCATAAAGTAATGGAAATAAAAATCCATCTACCTTTAAATCCCCAATATAACACGGGCTCTCTAAAAATAAAGGCCCACTAAGAGTTGACCTCCTCTGATTACATTTATTCATGAACTATTTTGGGTCCACAATAAACTGGTCATCTAGGACACTCTGCGACAAGTCCCGAGTGGCATTCACGATCCTCCTGGGATGGAGAAAAATGGTGAGGGAATCAGTTAGAGTGACGAGGTAACTTTTTTTTACTAATAATAAACAATAACTAATCATTATAAATAAATAGACAACTGAACATACATTTATATAATAGTTTAACTAAAAATTAATTTTACTTGAAACTAAAAGTATGACTGCACCATACAACTCAACTAACCAAACCTATCAACCGACTTACTCCATGTAACCCTACTTTTAACTCTCCAATATATCTATTAGACATCACCCCTAGTGATAGAACTCAAGATGAAACCTACACAAGGGAAAAAACGAAAGAAGAGTATAGGTGTGAGTATTAAAGCTCAGTAGGTTAGACCGATATTATATTTCTAATGAACATACTTTAATATAAATGAAACATAAATTCTAATTTTGACAAACAATATATAAAAGTATGTTTTAAAAACATGGTTCTATGAAATAATCATTATAAAATAAAATGGTTCCTTGTTTTCATAACCAGGAAATGTTATTTACCTATTTCCAAGAGATGTAACTTCAAAATAAAAATAGTTTTGAAGAGGGTTGCTTTAAATAATTTACACTTTTAACTAAATTGCAAATGCATAGTGAATGTTTTATCCAAACAAAACATATGACAATGGTGAGTACCAAAAATCCAATAAGCACAAGTCACATGAACACCCCAAGGCATTATTTTGTTGTAGGCCCCAGGAACTTCGTACCTCGGTATAAAAGTAACTATAAGAAATATATGTTCTCATGTACAAGCCTCTAGTACCGAACTAATACCCCAAACCTAGTGGTACCCAACATCATCATCATAGTTTATTTATCATTTTCATCCTCAAAATTTATACGTGAGACAAGGATTAAACCACTCCGAATCACTAGTATAATAGTACACATATTTCCACATAGACTGTCGAGTTTCCCTTTACGTCTCACTCAAGTTAAAAATATTAAAAAATAAAAATTTCACCTGAAAATATAATTATAAATTCATAAAAATAGAATAATCCCTAAAATATTCTTAACATTTTCTTCACGGATCAATAAACCACATAAAATTTGCATAAAACAATTTCAAGAAGTATAACGAGGATTTGAGCATAAAACCTTTTCAAAAATGCTATTTTAAGGACAAACACCAACCATTACAATATAAAACCATATTTTCATCCCCAAAACCATTTAATAAATAAATTTCATGGACCATAAAATGTCTCCAAATGAAACTACATGAAGTACACTTGAAAACCGTTTTTACATGAAAAATGTCAAATGGTCCATTAAGAATTCACCACAAAAACAAATTTCCAAAAGAAACAATTAAACTATTCATAAAGAGGTGTAAACACACCATTTTAAGCAATATAAAATTTAGTTATATCATTTAAAAACTATAGTTACACAGTCAAAACCCATCCATTTCTATAAAGGTTCCCAACAAGCCATTTACTGAGAACACATGCCAAAACACCCCAAAAATTGATACTCACTTGATTATAAAACCCAAAACAAGATTCAAACCCACATAAGGAACCCAAAAACATCTATTAACAAGAATAAAATACTTTTTATAGGACAAAATAATTATTTTTTATCACCATGAGCACAGAAAATCCAACTGGGCAGTTTCCTGAAAATGAACCATTTAACAAATAATAAAACAAACACAATTAAACAATAAAAATATTATAAAACCCAATTTTCATGCCAAAATTTTATTTAAATAGATAAAACAGGTTCTAAAAATTATACGTCAGGTGCGGAGGAAAATGGATCATTTAAAAATAAACTTAGTGTTCACACATTAACCAAAAAAAACTCATTTATCACAAAACAAGGAAAAAACTACCCTTCATGCACAATAAATAATTAAATAAAATGGTTAAAGAAAAAAATATGATATATATATATATATAAAGTGAAAAAATAAATAAGTAGGTTAATATTTATTTATATAGGTGGTGCTTGGGAGTACCTACCTCAAAAACATGGGGGAATGGAAACAGACACCCGAAAACCGTCCACAAGGGTTCAAAAACACTATATCTATGAATAAAAGACCTAAATGAATATACCCTCATCAAAAATCATGGTATTACATAACCCTAGGTCATTAATTTCAATGTAGGATAATATATCCAAGAAATAAATGAAGAAGGAGGAGGAAGGAGGAGAAAGGAGAAGGCAACTCACATTGAAAACTATAGAACTCTTCATCTTCCCTTATATCCACTACCTTAGGGGAGAGATAATGTCTTGGAACTATATTTAAGGGATCCATAGCTCTGTAAAGACTATGGAAATAATATTTTGTGGGAATAGAAAAAAAATTGATTATTAATGAATGAAACAAGTTAACTGACCAAATCTGGATGATTTGAGAAGCCATGAGAAATGTCGCCTTAATCCACGACTAGGATGATCTCCAATGAGGGAAAATGAAAGAAGGGGTTCCACCATGATTATGAGTTCATAAGGGTACAAATACATATAGATTTTTTAATAGGTCTTGGGAGGCCAAGTGGGATGTGGAACGAGTGAAATATGTTGAAAAACTATTAAGTGATATAAAAGAAACAAATTTTGTTATTAAATATTGAAATTGACTCATGGTTGGCCCAAATCTTGATGTAACCACCCTATTCTCATAAATTAATAAAACTTTATGGGGAATACATGGCAGGATTATTTGACATATATGGAAGATCAAAATTCAACATTCATATCACCCAAAACCCAAGAACATGATCAGTTTTTCCAACGCACCAGATCAAAACCAAGACATGAAAAATATGGTCTGTCAGATAAAGAATGACTTATTTCATCTTCCCTGGGTGACATACCTTGTTCTTATGACTAATATATGGAATAATTGATCATTTTGAAAATATCAATGAGAGACGAGGGAATTTTAATATAATATTTTAATATTTTATATGGAGTCAGGTGATTTTTGTAGTTGATGGTATTCGTTTACATGAATGATATCATTAAGGCTGTCAAATAAATGTCCAAACATAGACCCATATTTTTGATCTATTTAATTGTAAATAAGTATTTTTCCATGATATTTGAAGGTTTTTTCTGGGATCATTTCTAGACAATTCAGGGAAGTGAACTAAGCGACATCATCTACCATCAGTTGTTTCCCCTCCCTCTGATGCATTCATGTGTCATCATAATGAGACTCATAAGACTCATACATGAACACATCAGTATTAATCTTTCTGATTTCTCTACTGATTCAGTATTTGTTTTATCAATTATCTAATGAGGGTATTTGGACATGTTAATGCAACCAATACCATTCTAGAAGAGCATTAAAGACTGTACCTAGTCAAATAAAAATAAATTCTCTGGCGGATATGAGATCTCTAGAATGTGTTATGATATTGATTTGGACCAGTGGGGTTTTATCTCTTTTTTTCATATACCTATAATTTTAGTGTTGGTGGTCCTAGATTATCATCATTATAGCCTATCTGGGGAAGTGTCTGTACTAAAATGATTTTACCATTGGATCCATTGTCAATGGAATCTCTCTGGTCATTGAATCCTTTTATCCTACCAAAAACATTAAAGAGTATGATGTGTCCCAGAATAATGAAATATTTATCTTGATCCAAAATGGAGATTACTACATATCATTCCATACGACCAGTCTCTTTTCGTTAGACATTTGCAGTCGCTATTTCAACATTAAACTCTTAAGGTCTTATAAAATATTTTATGAGTTCTTCGTTGAGATGTGTTGACAAAATCAAAGATTTATGGTTTGTTAACATGCGTAAAACTATGTATAATTACTTCATAATGTAATATTTATATCCTAAATTACAATACTTTCCAATATATGGATGCTTTTCTAGGGGATATTTAAGATATAGAGTGTTGGTCAATGATGGATCATTGCTTGAAATAAGAATTTAGGGTGCTACTATTCTAGGAGGGTTTGACCATGTTGGGATACCTAAATGTAGATGGTGATCAGACACCTATTCCTCTTCAAATTTATATTCTAGAATGGTTGAGTTAGTGCTACTTTGGAATATGTATGTTATTTTCATGTTCTCATGTTGTACATGATGAAGAGGACTTCATTGAGTTTCGACAACACTGATAGCTTGGGTAGGGGAGTGGATAGAATAATAGATTATAACAAGACTATGTCATCCCCTATACCATTGGATTGTTTGAAAACTTCCACTGGTTCCCCAATTGAGTTCAGCGAGCTTGGTTTCACATTCTGACTCAACATCATATATGAGATTCATTAAATGAATGGCACTAACATATCCAATGATTAAATCCACATCTGATGAGGGCTATGTAGGACTGAACCTTTATCATAATACTATTTTTTGGGGGTGGTTTATGTTGTTTTGATATTGGGGGAATTATTTTCGAAACATTCACATATAAATATGGCCATATTATAGGTTAATCATCCTTCGTTGTCTCATCAACCATCCATCAGGATTGTTTCTTGAAACACTATCCTGTAAGGGAATGCGAAGCCGATGGGGTTGGATGTGTTATATCAAAAGTGATTAATGTAATAATTGGTGTCTCAACTATGAAAGGAGTATACCATGAGTTTTATTGATTTTACATCAAGTCAACTATTCACAAAATTTATGTGTGCCTTTAATAATAATTATTTTCCATGCACCATCTTTATTAGGAACAATAGTGGAAACATGTACTACTTTTGATGGTGGATTCCCCAACCTAATTAACTAGATTACACCAATTCATGTAAGATGTATTTAAAGAAGAACCATTCCAAAATGGTGTACCCTAGTATCTGTTGAATGGGGTAATAATCTAGTGGGTCATCAAGATATAAATGATCCGGCCTCGTGGGATCCAACAGGTGGAGCAAATCATTGTCCATAGCTTATATATAGTATCTCTAAACATACTCTCTTCATAATGAAAAGACATTATTCCTTCAGTCCACAAAATGATATCAATTGAGATACCTATTCTTATCTTGATGAGGTGGGGGTTGATGTCGATTCCTAGGTAGTGTCTCATGATATGATACTAGTTTTTGAGTTGGATATCTCATAGATGCTAGCTTATGTGTGATAGTTAAAGCCAATACCTTCCCCACACACATCCATGGGGCTAGTTTGGTGATTATATAAAAATTATTAGTTTTCTGTATTGAATCGTCCTTTCTGTGATAAATTTTAGTGGGACCCCAAAACCCATATTTATATCATATCAGGAAAAGCTGTTTTTTCATCTTATTGAAAATTTTCTCTATGAAATGGGAAATGCAATTTTATTATGGAAACTATTAGTTCTGTGAGTAATTCAACCCCTTCTATGTAGAAATAAATTTTTAGACCCACTCATTATACTAATATTTTCAATTAAAATGTTCATGATCATTTTCATCTATATCAGTTAGCTAAATTGGTTGAGAAACATCAGTTAGAAATATTCCCACCCTGAGATTGACTCATTTGTAAAACTATTATACTATATGAAGGTCATACCCTGATGGTTTTTTACAAATTATATGAGTTTCACTATTTCTTATTGTGATGGGATACCCATGATGGGATCATAAAGAGACACAAATTATGTTAAATGTTATTACTATTGTCTGAACCCATTGAACATTGGAAATGTAAGACTACCTAAATTATATGGGCATGGAATGAATGTTACCCATTTAGGGTATGCGTTCAGCTCGGGCTATACTAGTGTGCACCATTACTCCACCACATCGAGTTCGTCTGTCAATGATTTGATGTTTTCAATGAGACCTTGAAGAATGTTTGGTTAAATAAGAGATTGAATATGGGTGGAAAGAGGTAAGGAATGATGTTTTGAATCTTCCAATATTTGAGGATGATAACCGGTGTGATATATCGTTTGAGGGTTCATGAGAATCAATTTTGGTTTCCCAACTAGTGGATATAATTCTTGATATCATTCTATGAAAATAATTTGGTAGAATGATCATTTGAGACTAGGATGGAGTAGAAATTATATCTATTCAATAGTCAGTGGTATATACGCTCATTGTTGTAGAGAACCATTTAGATTTATGGGCTAAGGCTCTGCTCATGGAACATACTTAGTAGAAATGATACATTGGATTAGTTCTACATTGAGTCTTTAATACCCTATATCCTCTTCCTCAAACTAAGATAATCGTTATTCGATTGTGAGTGCTTTGAATACTTCGACATATAGTTTATTTTCAACATTTCATTTACACTTATAATTATTGAATGTGCACTGAGCAGGCGGTAATGTATTGGTTTAGGGAATCCCAAAACATAGATAAAGGATATAGTTTCAGGTATGCACACCTAAATAATTTTTCTTTTTGTGTACCAAATTCATAGTGGAACCATCCACTCATTGATCTTTAATATTATCTCCATCAAAATTTTATCTACAAGACTGACACCAAAAATGTTCATCAATTCATAATATATTATAGTAATCATAATGTTTTTTAAATAATAGGAGGGTTGTTTGTGACAATTAATTGAACTATTTATTCCTTTTTGAGATCATATTTGGACTTACTTCCTATGATAGTCCCATAGGGAACCACAACAACAAATTTTTGTACGTTTCCCTTTTGAGACAGACAGCTCATGGGATGGGGTGGCTGGGAAGACCTCATTTATTTATCCTCCTCCTAATATAGTAAGGACAAATTTCTAGCGAGGATGGGGATTAAGAAGAAATGATCCATACCCTGTGGGTTGGGGTTCCTCTCATTGATCTTTTGTCACACCTTGGGTCGAATATATTCTCTTTGGGAGTGATTTTGTGTTAAAAATTACCCCATCCTTACGGTTTGGAGATGATGCCATATTGTGTTTTTACTACCTATTATTCCATCTAAATTAAGAAAATCATCATTTGAGTGTGATATGGGTGCAATACATTATTTTCACTAGATACACCAACTTATTAATTTGTATTTATTTTTTGATGATTGGATTCCCTCGAATGAAATGTTTTTTTAATTCTCTAGGTATCCTATTTCCTATGTTGTTCAATGGCCTACTCTCATTGGGCATGATGCTTCTAAGACTTATTTACGGAAAATTATTAGTGAGTGAAGCAACCTATCAAAGTGAAGGTATTGTATAATAGTATTTTTGGACTAATGAAAATATAGGATTTCACCTTTGGAAGATTTTTATCACTAGGTCGTGTGGTTAAATGTAAATCTCTATGTCTGCCCCACCCATAGATATAAACAATGGGTTGGGCGTCGCTGATGAGATGAAATAATGTGTGTATAAAATTAACTAATTTCAGTTGATTATATTTTTATTTCTTCTTTAGATGTGGGAATCACACTGATTGGAGGGATTCCACTTCATTATGATAGAATTGCTCTCCCAATAATTTAACATGGCATTTATAGTCATAAAAATTAGTAACATTTCATTTAGACAATCGAGAGCTATATAGATATTGAAATAGATGTTGTGCATCCATTCTTCTGACAATACCTCTATAATGTCAATCTAATAAGTTGATGAGTGCTAAAAATCTATAGGAATATCATTACTTCCCAGTTTTGATCATTTATTTTTCTTCTCATCTATAAGAAACTCCTTCAATTAATCCTCCTAACTTTGGAAATTTTTAAAAGATTTTTCACATATTGAAAGGAAAGTAGGGGTATCATGGAAATGGAAATGGTTAGGAGGAGGTTCATTGGATGAATGTTTCCTCAGACTATATTTCTTGATGAGAAATGATTACGCCTTTCATTAATAAGATGTCATATAGGGCATGGCTCATCTTACCAAGTGCCTCATAATATGAGGGATTTCTAACATTTGATCTGGTAAGGTGAGGACCTTCATGTTAGTTGATCTTCTGGATATGAGTAAGGATTTCATAGCACTCTTCAGTAGATACACTCTTGTGATACATCATATTATTTCCATGAGTAAATTTTTCATTGTGATCATCCTTTGTAAGAAATCCAAAACACTTGGTAGTCATTCTATGAGAAGTAATTTTGTGATTTCTACTACCAATTCCATGATATTGCAATAGATTGACTACATATTTGTATACAATTTATTAATATTTGATAGCCCCAATAACTCCATCATTCAACTGATCATGGTCACAAGTATCCTTTTTAGTTTTGATGTACCCCATGTGAGATTTAATTATTATTTGTTATCACACATTTATCATTATCCGTATCTTTTATATGTTGATTCCCATATGGGATTACAATAGGGATATATGCCTACCATGGATCATCTTTCAAATTGGCTGGTGATCCCTAGTTGGAATGCCTATTTATTATCGATGAAGTTTTTCATATGTCATGTAATATTTCCAAAGACCGTCCAAGAAATGAGAATGAATGTATGTATTCTATCAAGTTACACTTCTATTGTTCGGATGATTCACCCCACTTGAGGAGATGGGGTCATGAACCTAGCTCCTGGATTTTTTTAATTAGAGAGATTACGACTGGGTTATTCTGTTAAAATGGTCAAGGTTTGATGTCCATTAATAAATAAATTCTATGGTGTGTTGAGAGAAATACAAAAAAGTGATGATAATATACACCCATATTAGGATGGGGTAGTAATACATGTTTTCCTTTAGTTTATAGCTAGGGTATGCCAGCTAGGTCCTCCATTTGGCACAGTATTTGACTGACGATATTGATATACATGAGTATGAATTCACATTTTATTGTTTTCCATAGTATTTTCCTGACAAACTTGATATAATTGTCTATGAAATTTCATTTTAACATAGTTTTCTACTATATTACTATTATGGGATTGATATTCATAAGCATGGATTTTTATTTTCTCATTTCCACCAAATATTCATGATATGTCTAAGTATTTATTTGATTATACCTTTTTCAATGTTCTTTTATTTATGGGAATGATATATGTGATAAGGATTTTTATCTAATAATTTTCCTCTCTATTTTATTGAATTAATTGATATGCATGAGTATATATTTACATCTTTGTATGGTGTTTCATCATATTTTCATAACGAGATTTATATTCCGAAGTAGGAATTTACAACTACTCATGGTGTTCCATTGGATTTTCTTGACAGGATTCATATGATCGAGTAGTTATTTGAATCTAATCATTTACCATTTTATTTGACATACTATATTAATAAGTGTGGGAAATGATTTTCTTCTACTCATTGGTTTCAACCATAAATACATGAAAGATTATTTTTCAAAAACAAAAATGATTACATGTTTGAAATTGTTCATAAATGACACCATAGGAAATACCATCGGGACTTGGGTCTTCAAGCCTTTATGTGGGGAATTTTGGGTGATGTTCTTATCACGGTGATGATGTTGGGCTGTATGAAGGTAGTGGTGATGATTACTAGAAGGGGCTATTGGGTAGGAACCTTGATAACTGTGATAATGGTCCTAGTGATTAAATTATAGGGCTCCCTTTGCTGATGGAGGATGTCATTATCATGTTTCAGGGTATGTCTCCTAAAATGGTGTAAATGGATATAGGTGTCATTTTCTTCTGAACCGCTAACTATATTTGGGAAGATGGATGGCATTGAAACATTTTCTGAAGGTCCTATCTGGTTGCCTCTATGGTTTAAGAGTACCATTTTGGTGGTACTCTAAGTACAATTAATTTGAAAACCATTGTAGATAACATTGGGTGGGAAATAGTGTCCTTTTATTTGTTGAAAACCCTGAATGGGAAGTAGTTGATACATATTTCTACATAAACTATGATGAATCCATTTATACTAAATGGAGATCTGATTAAAAGTACTTGAAATATAGGTGACAAACATGTGCAAGAAAATTCTATTACAGAAGCATCTCAAATTAAACATACATAATTGAATTTATTGTTTGGCCCCATATCCTATTGGATAATATGGGGGCCTTTCATGAATGTGTCACTATCATCTTGGTTATGGATAAATTTTGGGTTCACAATTTTATCTCAGATTAAACAGGGGGTTGTGGGAACATTTGGTCAAGCATTATTGATTATGGGGTATAAATATATCACAATTACTAAAATTGGGTGAACCATTCCATTTTGCAGCTACATGTGATGGGTTAGTTTCTAGTGGGGTTTGTTCATGGAACCAATAACACCCAACATATCTTAAATCTTTGATAACACATGGACCTATATTCCTAAAGCATTCATCCATTGGGGAACTTATGAAACAACACATAAGAACTCACATAGGTCTAGATGATGGGAATTCATTATCATTAGACCCTCTTTGGAAAATTATTTCTTGTTCAATTACCCTCTAATAGATTTATGATATATTCATAAATCCTTTGTTCATTCCCAAGTATTATGTGTGTCATCATATGGTTAAAAATCTAGTATTAGCGTGCATTAAAATTATAATCATCTGTATGTATATGAGGTTCCTCATCAATGGAGATATATATATATATATATATATATATGAGGTTCCCCTCCAATGGTATCCTTTTATATATGGATTATTGATTATATGGGTTACTATTAATATGATATTTTTTTAAGCCATGAATAGGTGCACTTTGGAACTTATCATCACACCTAGAGACTGAAGTTGTTTTTGATATTGGTATCAAACCAACAAAATGGGCTTTATACATATCCTTGTTAATGGAATAATATCCCACATATTTTGGTGAAACATAACGAGACAGATCATTCCATTAATGGTAATGTGATAAGTACAAAACCATGTATTTTCATGTTATACAACAAAGAAACCTTGTGGAAGGTTTCTAGTCAGTGTTTAGTGTTGGACTTATGCTAAAGTGGCTCGAGGGACATGGAAGGGATATGGTCTCCCATGAGTGATATGATATCATTAGGAACATGTCCCAACAAGGATAGTGATAAAATGGGATCAACAAGACTATATACCTCTATGAAAGTTGTGACCCTTCCGGGAATATAGACTAGAGAATATTAAGGTTGATCTAGTGTGAACTATTTGGACCACAAGAAGGATTCCAACATTTCCTAGTCGGTTGGAAATAAAATCCCAGATATATTGGGGGTCATGGTATTAATCTTCAAAGGATGCCTATGGAACTTAGTGTCATTATGGATTACACATTTGATGATTCTCTTGGAATATGATTTATTGGGGATATGGCCCTTTAATGTTTGTGTAGTGACATTTTTTGGGCCTACCAGAATAGGATCCCCATGTTTGGACGAGGATTACAACTGGAATGATTCTCATTTACATTGTTATTTTAGGGGATAATACCTTATAATAGGCCTATTTACTTTGATATTTTGTGTATTTTATGACCTCCACTCACCTCGATGCCCACATGATTCATACTCAACATGAGAAATAAGAGTAAGAAGTTGATTTGAAAACTACACAATCTCGATCGTCCTCTAGAGGATGAGGCATTGACCTAAAAGAAGATAGAATGAGAGAGGGATCTATTAACCAACTCCTATTATCCTTATAACATGGGCTAGTGAATAAGAGCAAGAGTACAGGCTCTTGCAAGAAGGTGATGTTCTTACTCCATGCGAGGCATTTGTTTGATTGGTTCTTGGGGAAGAGAGGAGTATAATGATCAATGTCTTAATGGAAAGGGACATCCTGATTCTCTCACATCCCATAGAGAGTGGATATTACCATGATAGAAACACCATGTTTTATCTCCTCATTACCATGTTAATATTTACATGAAAACATTCTCATGACCCCTATGTCATACATGTAAACCATAAGACTCCTCTTACATGGGTATAAAGACTCGAGAGGGCACACTAATGTGCCCAAAAATTTGATCATACATATCTACTGGATTTGGAAGATTCCTTGGCCTAATACCTCACAAGGGTTAGCACATAGGGAATAGATATTCTTAAAAAATGGAAGATGATGGAATCCATTTAGGTAGCTAATAGAGAGGCCAAGGTGGTATCGAATTGCATAATGGATAGAAACAATGCATGTGGGAAGGTTACACAACCAATAATGATGTAATCCATATAGAATTTTAGTATATAGGGTTGGTTGTACTTACCATAGCACTTTTCTATGTGAGAAAGGGTTCCTTTGTATAAATTTTTTCTACAGAGACCAGGGTTCCACCCACTTAACACTTTTCTATATGGCTATGTGTTCCACTCATGTAGCATTCTACTACATGAAAATGATCTCTACCCCTAGAGTGTTTTTCTATGTAGGGTTGATTTATACCTATAAATAATTTTTCTATGTGAGGAAGGGTCACATCCCCAAATATCTTTAAAATATAGGGTGATATATCACAATGTGGAATCTACTTATACTTCAAAAAATGGAGTTCATATGGGGTGTTGCGTCTAAAATTTATGGTTGAATTTCTTTTATGGATTAATGTTATGTGGTGTATTTAACTATTGTGAATTATGGGATCTCATGCCATTATTTACATTTACTTTCACTTTTCTACATTCTCTTCCTGAACCCTAGTTATTTAATTGACGAACACAGAAATTTGGCACCAGGATAATCGATCATCCATAGTGGTCCATGAGGATTTCTTTAATGGGATTCCAAGAGGGATTACCATGGTAGTGAATTATTTCATTCGTAAGGGACAAACAATATCATCTTCCCCAAAAAATAACATATCTTTTATGAAGTATGGTCCTTGAAGATGGATGAAATCACTAAACGACCCCATAAATAATATGATTTCATTTATGGGAACTGATGGTAACATCTCATCCCATGAATGATTTCATTTGTGGGATACCTTGTGGAGTGGAAGAACACCATGTGTAGTGTTGGTCCATGTATCTTGTTTTTATATGAATCCATTCACCTTACATTATAGTTTCCCATCCTATTTAAACATTTTAATAATATATTATAAATGTTTATTATTTTCCTATATAAATTTTAGGAATTTATTCTTATCTTCCAACTGTGTTTTCAAGACCCAAATCTCATATTTGAGGTTGTTTCAATGATATATTAAGAAAAATTTTGTTATGTACATTGATGACCAAAAGTGACCTACCATATAGCTATTTTTATATTCATGTTAATTAAGAATAACTATTCAATATCAAAGGTTAGTGATTAAATATAGATCATGAATTCTCACTATAGATTATTATGGAAATTTGTTTACATGTTAAAAATTCATGAAATGAAACCCATTCAATAAATTATTTTCTAGAGGATATTCAGTATTCACTACTTTGGATATAGATGTTTTATTGTTCCAATACTAATACGTCATGGATTCCAATTTCATAAATGGGAAAATATAAAGATTTAATTTAGATATTTAGTTCTTCCTTGTTGGTATTCAAATGTTTTCATTTTTAATTCGTACCATCGTAAATTATTTATAATTGATTAGTTTTTATAGTGCTTCATTAGTCCTTAATGAAATTATATGAGTTATTTTAATTTTTTATGATGAAATTTAATTTTAAAATTATTGGAAAATGGGTAACATGATTGACAAGATTTTAATGATGAAAATTTAAAAATGGTTTTCATTTCTAGAATGTTAATTTTTTTCAGCGATTATAAAAATTTTATTGGGTTTATTCATTTAATTTTTGAAATAATTGAACTAAAAAAATTATTAACATATAGCAAACAATAGGAACTTCTTTTATGAATGATATTTCTATAAGGGTATTTTATTTCACACTTTACCTTCATAATTATGTGTTGATATTGAATTATCCAAAGAGTATTAAACATTGATCTATATTCAAAATAAAATGTCTCTTTTCATTTAGAATGCTATTTTTTTAGATATGCCACTTAATTTTTTATGTAATATAATGTGTCACATTATAATTATTTTCCCTCCATGGTTTAAAATATGGGTCCAAATGATATGGCATTCCCTTCATGTTTTGTGGGGTATGAATGATAATCCATTAATATGAGATGTTTTTTTAGGTTATTTCTATCTTTAATGTTAGGTGAAAATGAATTTTTCCAATTATTTCAAAATACATGAGATGAATGAAATCATCAATGATTTTATTGATTAGTAATCAAGAGATGTGTTGAATTATTCAACATCCTGTAGAGGATGATTTAGGAGTTAATTCATTTGATTATATATTTTTTATCTCATTATTATATTTTTCAACATTTTAGGGGATTATATTAGTATATGATTCCTAGTATATGGTGTTTGAGATATATATAGGAAACAATTTTTTTTGTTTTTTAAATTGTTAGAGGATACTCAAAAAAGAGATATTGATAAATTTATTATTACAAGGATCATATCTCATGGAATGATCAAAGACCATGAAATTTGTCTAAAACCTCACATTCAAATTTTGGGCGAACAGGGATTCCGATAATAGATATCTAAATAATAACTCACTCAAGGATTACTCATATTTTTATAATATTGAAACTATAAGATTAACTTGTGAAACACAATATATTCTAATGGTGGTAAATAATGAAAAGTAATGATAATTCATAATGCCGGATTATAGAAAGAAAAGGATGAACTATTCATTAATTCAATAATATTATACAATAATTTTTTTTGAACGAACCTTATTAAATAATTTTATTAATACTTATAATGTAGGGAATAATATTATTAATTATTATATGGACTTATATTGTGGGGAAATTTCATATATCGACTATCATGAATAATTTTTGTATAAATAAAAAAAATTAAACAAATTATTTTTGGGGAATTAAGATACTTTCTAAATTATCTGATTAACAAATTTTTAATATTTAGTTAAAATTAGATTTGGTATAAAAGATTTTAATTTTTGTACTAGAATATTAGGCTAATAGATTCCAATAATCTAGTTAGAGTGATAATGATTCCATCATTATTAGACATGGTAAATTGAAATGACTTAAAATTTTCTGAAAAAAACATAATGTGACAGGTTGGTGTTGGAAGATGACTATTTTTTATATTTTATTAATGTTGAATTTTTTCTTTTTTATTTATTGATGGGAATTATTATTAGAATACGCATCATTATAGTTTTCTGGATCCATTATTTTTTTCATTTTACGTTTTGTATAAAACATCATTTATTCTAAAAAATCAATATACTACAAATTTATATATTTTAACTTAATTTTAAATTTAGAGGAAACTATGATGAAATTAGAAAAATTTATGTATTAGTGGATGTAATTAAGTTTTAAAATTTTGGAAATTATTTTTTATAATGTATCATTTCAGAAAAAAAATTATACCAATCACTCTTACTCCAAATTATTTTTTCAATTGAGGATAAACCAGGGATTTTTTTTGAGGAATAATTTAGAGGATCAATTAAGGGATGTTGATTTTTTTAGAGGATAACCGAAAAAAATATAATATAGAACTCTAAATTTGCTTCGTTGTTTTATCCACGCCCTACCAGTCATGTAAAATTACAACCTTATAATTTCGTATCGCATTAACCAATATTACATTTTATACTATATATGAAACAATATAAAATAATAACTATTTTAACCAACCATATCAGTTCTATTTATACATTTAAATTCATAGAAATTAATTAAATTATCAAATCATAATAATTTAATGCATCCCAAATGAATTTCAATTTAAAATCAAAAATTAATTCGATTTTATATTTCATCATTCCATGTTATAATGAATGATATTTAATCTTCAGCCGAAATATTTTTAGGGCTACCCTTTGAAAAACATTTTTCTAAAACATTTCTAATAAAAACCTCTAAAAGTTGTAAATAAAATGTTATATTAATAATATATTGTTTATTTCCTATAATTAGATATTATCTATATATATATAATAGTAAAATAGAATTAAATTTCAATCAACCCATTTCAGTTAACCTAGACAACCCATGCCCATCAATAAATTATTGATAAAATTCTACCTTTCTCATTTCATACATTGAATGAACTTATTAAACCATTCATACATTGCCTGAAAAAATTCATTGGTATAATCAATTTTTTTATTTTATATTATGGATTCATTACTTCAAATACAAAATAAATACATGATAAATAAAATGGATCTAAATATTAATTTCTTTATTATTTTAGAAATCCAAAAAATATAAGGCCCCACATATAATTGATTTCGTAAAAATATTCTCTACAAGACCAAATCGTACCCCTATTGTTAAGAATTCCATATTCCCAAACTTAATTTTTTTAAATATTATTTAATAAAATGGTCACCTCACATTTAAATAAAATTATTTCTATAATTTATTTCCTATATAAAAAAAACATACAAAAAAATTTACCTCAAATTTTATTGAATACCGATTCTAGTTTATTTATCATTTCATATTGACTGCGATGATTTCCCAAAAGTGACACGTATTTCAATAGAACGTTCCACTATAGATTTTTATATAATTATTACAAAAAAATTGAATGTTTGGTTTTTTTAAATACATTTATTATCATTTAAAAAATCTAATAGACTTTTCACAACATTCAAAACCCATGGTTTTTCAATATATAAAATTTCATTAAATTTGTGTCAAATGTGACATAGAAAATCTAAATATTCAAAACATTCCCAAAAACACTATTTATAAATATATTTTAATCCAAAAACATGAATCATTAAATTAATATACCATTAATAAAATAGTATAATATCGTTATTTCTTATCCAAAACATACAAAAAACAATAACATCATCACAATTTTACCCAATCATTATATTTTAATTTGAAAAAAATGAAATAATTAATGGAAACCCTAAATTTTTTGATGTTTTCATCTATAGATACACCTTTAACCATTAAATTCCTCAAACTCGGTTGACCAACTAAAAACAATGGACATCATTTGGATAACATTAAACTTAACTTTTTATTCCAAAACTCTAAAAATCATTATTTTAACTTATAAAATGTATATATATCCATTGAACAACCAATATTTTCCTCTTACCATGAATCATATCCTTTATCACAATGTATAAAAAATCCAAAAACCCATTAATTTACTGAAAATTGAACTATATAAGTCTCATATATAATCCATTTACATGATACATCAAACAAGTATAAGTCCCAGTCACATAAATAATAAAAATTAAGTAACATTATCCATTCCCTTCAATCCCATCATAACTAAAACTAACATATTTAATTATTATAATGACTCAAGAAAACTGATGTGAAAATTTACACAAATTATATCTATCAAGGTTATTAAAAAATATCTATGATAAAAACTAATATACCAAATACAACATTTCATGATACCAAACTAATTACTTGAAAAAAACTCCATTATTCAATTACCTCATTTAAAGAGTGGAATCCTATTGAAATTTAATTATGTATTTATTTAAAAATAAAAATGGATAAGTATTTATCTTAGTAAATAGTGCAGGAGAATATGGAAATGAGAAGTTTATTTATCAATATACCTTTTCAGCATTCGGTTAGAGGATCCAAATAGAGATAATAAGAGAAATAATTAACATAATCTATTTTCAATTCTTCAGATTCTTATTTTATTGATATGGAAAAAAATATTCATATTACTATCAATTCCATCCAAGGGAAATTTGAATTCTACTTGTGTGGAATTATAAGAGATACCTTTTTATGATTTATTAGTCTTTATTTAAGTATAATCTAGGGATTTTGAACTATTTCATTCTTACTAGTCTATATAGATGTATAAAAAACAAAATCACTTTCTATGATTGGGAATAAAATATATAAAGGAACTAATTTCCAATCACAGTCCATCCAATTTAAAAATTATAAACCTTAACCATCTCATGTTTTAAATTATACATCGATCCATTAACACTTATTTTTTTACCAAGACAAAAATTCAGAACATTATGAATCATGTTCTTCTAGTAATTCTGAAATTAAATATCCATGTACCAAAAAATGTTTGGTAAAATAAATAAACTAATTAAGGTAATTAAACATAAAAATTTGATTACAATATCTAGTGACCAACATGTGACATATTTTCCATTTATATTAGATCATTTTAAATGTAAAGGCTCTTTATATCTATGTTATATCCTTATCACTTTAATATGTTGACACTAAGAAATATGGGAATTAAATATTAATGGGGGAGTAATTTTGTTAAAATCAATAATGGGGACCAAATTTTTTTTGAGGAGTCCGCGTTTCAAAGTGATGGAAGAGGCATCATCTCAAGACCAAGGTATGTTTTCCTCCCAAACTACTAATACAACCAACTTATCGATAAAAAAAACTTTGGGATCTGTTAGATATTTTAAATTTATTACATGGGTTAGAGGGTGAAAATTATCTTTACATAGTTATATATACCACTGAGGTTGAGATTGACACAATTAATTTCTACTCCTCTATTGCTATCATTTAATACACTACTTTATAGCCTCAATTTTATGATTTATGATGCCTTTTTATCCCAAAAACCATAAACAAATATAGATCATTCATATACCATTGATTATTTTACTCACCATACATATCTAGATGATGTTACACAACTTAAAACACTCAGAATACAACAAATGAGATGCTGAAAATGGAGGAAAATCCTTAAGATAATAAGACAGATTAACAAAAAAAATTAATAAATTTATTTATTACCCATATAAATAAATTATTTAAATATAAATAATCTTTAAATTTTTAAAATGATTAATTTTTTAGTCTAAATGGATAAGAAAAAAAAATAGTACAAATTAGAGAAATATTTTTGATATATCATTTAATGGAGTCCTATTTTAATTCTCTTAATAAATAAAAACAAAAAACATGGTAATTTCATAGTCCATGAATAAAATTTCCCTATTAGTTGGTACCATGTACCATATGTCATTCACTCCATGCACTAGAAGGCAAAAACTGTTCCACTAAAAAACTGTTGGTAATAATTGATTAAAATTAAAGATCATATATATTTTTTATTATTGATGATATATTATTTTAATATAATATTATTTATTTTCCTATTAAGGAATATTATTTTAAAAATAATATATAGAGGAGATTTAAATTAAAAGGTTCAATTCAAATTGGATATTTATGATTTTTATGTCACTTCTATTCAAATATTATTATGTTACCAGTATTTGGAAATTCATTATTTTTTATTATATGAACCCAATAAAAAAGTAATTTTTACAATGTGTATTTTGATTAATGGATTAAATATTTATATTATTTACACATCATCATGATTTTAATTATTTAAAACCCTACATTTTTTAATAATTTTTGAGTGTTGGAATTTTTAATTTTTGTGTTCCATCATTTTCAATACCAAAGCATAAGTCCTTGATAAAAGAATAAATATTAACAAAGATTAAAATATCATCAGACCAATGATCCGTACAAATTGGATAAAATGGGAAAAGTGTCAAGAATTTAATGCATAAATTTTTTATTTGGTATATTATTTTACATACATTATTTTAATTACATGATCATATCATTTTTATCTTTTACTCAACTATGTACACATTTAGAAAAAATTTAGGATAATGGTTAGGGGTGAGGCCCATAAAATTTACTAAAAAATTATTTATATTGTTTAAACTAAAAAATATATTCAATTATTAAAATCATATCATTTTATAAAAAACTATAAAATCATTAGAATAATTTATAGCAGGTTATAAGTGATCATTTTTTAAAACATACATTATATAAAACAAAGAGGTATAAATTATATAAAGATCATTTTATAATGTGAAGATATAAAAACAATTCCTAAATAATTATTTTTTCAAATATAAATTATAAGGAATATTTTTAATTAATATGAAATCATTAATTTATTAATTTATTCCTATGAACATGTACATTATGAAAAATAATTAAGAAAGGTGTTTAGATTTTATAGTTAAACCGTAAATTATCCTCTAATTAAAAAATATTTCCTCTTCCAATCATATTTAAAAATTATAATTATAATGAAAAACTCATAGTGGGCATATATTTTCTAGTATATTTTTACATTTGCTGGTTATTGGGAAATGATTCAATCATTAGTTTACATTTTCAAATTAATATAAACAATACCATGTTTATTCACATTTGTTATAAGTTAAAATGAATATCAATAAAGTTTTCTGATCAAATAATGGTTTGGAATAAATTTTATATTAATCAATGTTAATGAATGAAATTTTGATAATTTATTTTTCAGAATTATATTTTTACTTATGGAATTGAAATTTTTTAAGGGTTTATGTATAGGGATTAGAAATATTTAAATGATAAAACAACGTATATTTTCAAGATCATGTATTCATTTTTTCCAAAAAATTCTCTTTTTAATAATTATTGTGATTACTAAAATCATGATATGTATATGTTAATGTATGTGATATTATGATACTCATAAATGTTCATAATTTTCATTTCAAATGTTGATGAAAATAATTATTTATATATCCGTGGTTTTTGTATTTTTATTCCATTTATGTACTTTAAAAATAATCCTGGATTCGTAATTTTTTTTGTAGAATATTGATTATTTTAAAGACATATAACATCCTTTTTTATGAAAATATGCAATTTTTTGATATTATACATTGAGAGATAGGAACCCCCTTTCAAACAAGGTTAATAAGAATTAGAATCATGATATTTTTATAATTATTAATATACTATTACTAGAATACTATAAAATGGTTATGTATTGATTGAATGATTTATAAAATATATAAAAGATTGGATTTACATTAAAAATAAAAATCCATGTATAGGGTTTAACTAAATCAATTTCACTTTAATTTTAAGGAATTTATGGTTTTATAAAAAAATAATATGGTGTTAGATATCAATATTTCAAATATTATTGTGCAATGGGATTTCAATATGGGGGTATATATCCCCATGAATAGATATAGACACTATTTTTTTGTGTAATTTATTTTTTCAGATATTTTTATAAAATAAACTATGGTTTTTTATTGGAATATTTCATTTCATTGTCTATCATGGGGATCAAGTAAAAGACATAGGTTATTAGTCATTCAATGGTTATAAGAAAATATCATGAATTTCATGTTTATTGATATTTTTTTATACTACATATTTAATATGGTTGAATATTAATTATTTTTTGAGACTTTTAAAGTACATCATAGAGTTTAAAGGCACCATAGTGTTTAGGATTTTACATTTGATCCTTTCTCAATTGAATTGATTTCATGTAAATAATTTTTATTTCACTATTATTTTTTTATTAGGAAAATTTTCTATTATGTGACATATTTCTTAGTTAATTTTTTGTAACATCGTGATATATTTTAAAAAATTCTACTATATAGTGTATAAGACATGAAACATTGAGCCTAAACAAACCATGATATACTATTTAAATGTTATTTTTATAACCTAGATGTAAAAATCTAATATATGAATAGAAATTATTTCTTTTTCAAATAAAATTCATAAATATTTTATATAATGAAAATTTATTTGTAAATAAGGGCTCAAATTTATTAAAGTCTTAACAAGATTCAAAAAACATATTTTTCATCAAAAAAAATTCGTGTATAATTATGGGAAAATAGCATAATTAGTTTCATCTAATTTTTGACATTTTAATTTAAAAAATAAAATAAAATTTAGGAAATCATAATTTCAAAATTAAAATAGAGTGAAATTTTGGTATTTTTATGAAAAACTGATCTTTCTGTGAATATTGAAAAATACAACTTTTTGTAAAGCACTAATTTGTTTTCAATATTATATGTAATTTAGAAGTCTTTTTATTCTTTAATTTTTGATTAAATTTAGCATAAGTATTATTTAATAATAAATAATTTAAAAATTTAAATTTGAATCATATTTATATATGATTTTAATATAATATTATTTTTAGTATTAAAAATTCATATTTATAAAACTATTTTTAAAATGAATAATTTTTATCAAATTTAGTTAATTAAAATATCCCAAAATAATGATAGATTAAAATTTTACATATATTTGTATTAATTTTAATTAATATAATTGTCATTGTTATTAATAGATTTAATATAAGTTCATTTTTCCATGAAAATTTCATTTTCTTGAAATACCGATTTTCATCACACATTGTGAGATTATTATAAAATAAATTATCGAAACACATAGGAACTGAATTTATTAAAATGTATTCCTTATTCACAATAAAAATAATTTATATTAATTAATAAGGACAACATAATATTTGCGCATTATGAATAGTGAGAACTATAAAAAAATCATGAAAATGGTAAAAAGGGTAAATCAAGTTAACCAATGCTAAATCTAATTGATAAGGCTATAATTTTTTTATTTAATTATTATAGGATAAATTTATTTATTTCCTTATCACCAATATTTAATGATTAATTTATTTATAGGACACTATTAAATGAAAGTGACCTATATAATAATATGAGTAAAAAAAGAAAAAAGTCAACTCTCTCATCTTTTAATACCTCTGATATGTTCCCATAGTGATAGAAATAAGCAATGAATGAATGTTTATCATTATTTTGTGTGTAATGAAATTATTTTTATGATAGTAACTTATTATGTTTTGTTATTCATATAGTTACCTTAAATGATTACAAATCAATGACACAACATATGTGAATATCATTGAAAACAAATGGTAAATAATATTAGCACCCATAAATTTAATGAATTTGGGATGATTTAAAATTAAAAAAACTCCAGTTAATAATGATATATTATTTATTTTTAAATGTTTTATATTTAATATTTATTATTATATTGATGTTCTTAAAATCAAATTAAATATTTAATGTGAAAATTGATTTTTATTATATTTTATTTTAAATAAAAAATATAAATTATTTAAAATAATAAAAATCATGAATGATGAAAATTATTATGATAATTGACCTAATATTTCATCCCATTTCCAATTATGTTCCAATTATTATCTTATATGGAATATTTTAGCCCTTTTAGTTAGAAAACGTTGTTACCATGAATAAAGTTAAAATAGGTTTACTGAGTGTAAAACAAGGATATATGAGTCTGTTTTCTAATTTCAGAAATATAAACAAAAATGTATAGTTATACTGAATTATTATCTTATCCTGATTCCAATCCCTTGAATTCGAGTTTAATATGACGTAATATAATTTTCTATTTTATGAAATTGTAAATCTACCAGTCCCCTCACTTATAAAAGGGAACCTCTTATCCATTTTCCATCATGCATAAATAAAAATCTGATTGATTAAATCCCTACCTAATTGCATTCCTTACATACCTTTCCACATCTAAGAGGCCTTGGTTTTATTTGATTTTCCCCTTAGGGATACTTTCTGTTTAAACCTAAATAGGCTGCCTGAAGAAGATATGTCATTATTAACTGATCCATTATTTTCTATTTTTCCATCCACCTCCTTGAATTCATATTCAATAATTATAATATAATAAAATAATTAAAAAAATTGAGTTCTTATTATGTTATTTTAATAATATATATCGGTCTTATGTTCCATAAAATGTGAAATGAAACCATCATTCATGTGGATGGTAGACTACCACCTCGTGATAAGTAGTAATAAATTTTCAATAACCTCCACTTATAGACGGTTTTAATGAAGGAATATATATATATATAATAATTTTTATACTTATAATTCTATCAATTCAATTAATATCTTAACTTTTGATTAATTGAAAAATGATAATGTCATTCGACTATCCATGTAGACTGATGCCTTGATGAAGCGAGGTGAATCATTTAATTTTTTACCTTTCAATTCATGATAATAAAATTTTTAATTTTGAACCTATCTGTTTTTAAGATTTTTACCTACTATAATGTCTCAGAAGTTCAAATTTTTTATTATATAGAATTATTTCGAGATCGCGAAATTTGACGGCACGTGATTTCGAGGTCGGGAATTCCTGGAATGATTTGTCAAAAAATGTTAAGCTTCAAATAGCTCGCATGAGTAGTTTTCTAGAAAAAATTTAATAACTCCTAAATGGGATCCCGGATCAAGAATCTGATGGCACCGTTGCATTTAGGATGGTAGATTTACCCTAGGTGTGACTTAAGATTAGTCTGTGTTGGCCTCTAGTGAAAAAAATGGAATAACTGTAAATAAAATAATTAAATAAAATTATAGTATTATTCAAATAATAGTATATCAAGAACGGTGACTCAGATTAAAAATTCTATACTAACATTGAACTTTTTAATGTATGATTTCCCTAGGGAGATCCTAAAATTACCGGAGTGGTCCAACAATGCAGTTAGTTTTTGGTCGTAAATAAAATAATTTAGTAACAAATATTTTATTGTCAAATCCTTAAAACTCCTATACGGTAACTCGTATTGGAAATCTAAGAGTACCGTTGATCTTTAGAGGGTGTTTTCCCATTATCCAGAGCCTAACCTTGATAGGAATGCGTCGAGGGTGAATGTTAATAATTTTTCAACTTTTTTAAGGTATGTTCCGCAAACATTAAATCAGGATTTTCTATCTTTCGAACTGGTGCTCAGATTGAAAATACATGGGAACCGTCGAAATCAGAGCACCAAGATTCTGTTAGGTGAAGATTAACTTCGACCAGAAAGGGTAGGATGGTAATTTTAATTTTCAAACTTTATGGAAAAATAATAAAATAACTAAATGAGTTATTTTAGTATTTGTCAAACCGCTGAGTGGCTATTGGCAGGACCATAGTGTTACGGTGGGCATTGAATAAGAGACATTTAATCACACAAACCTTAGTCTATGAAACTACGATGCTCATAGGATTAATGGATCATTAATTACGGTTAATTAATGAACCACATTAATGAACGCAACGTGGGTGATTCCTTTTATTTTATATGAAAAAACATTTGTCTTAGGTTTTTGAGAACCGACGAGAGGAACCTCTGATGAAACACGGACGAAAACTTCCTCTAAAGAATAATAGATTTTTGTTCAATGACCATTAGAGGTTTTGAAGTAGTCATCGATCGGTAATGGTGAGTTACAATGAATGTGGAATTTCTACAAAAGTGAATCTTCTCCTGTGATCGTAATATCAATTCCAGGTATGGGGGTTTATGTGTTTAATTCCTCCCTCTTCCCCATTCCTGAATATTTTCAAGAAATGTGGAGCAACTGACCAATGGGTTTATCCGAATTTCATTCTTTAATTAGGTAGGGTGATTGGGGGTTTCCTTATGGGTTTTAATGATTTATATTCCTTCCCATGTTATATCGCTTATGCCGAATGCGTGTGCCAAACAAATAAGGCCTGAACCCTCATCTGATCTTGGTTTAGATTCATTCATCATGGGAGACTGAGAAACATAGAGGCAAGGTGAGATTGAGGGTAATGTAGTGTAGGCGGCATCCCGAGAGGACAGTAGGTGTAGACGGGAACAAAATCGGACCACCGAAGTTGACCAGTGGCCCACGGACGCACTTCCAGCACGACGATGACGATGACCGGTGGTGGTGACTGGCTCTCATCGACCTCGAAGAGGTGGCAGTGCCCATAGGCTCCTCGGTGGACATGGGGAGGCCTTACGATGCTGGTCTCCTTGATGTTGTACCATGCTCATTTGAGGAGACGTCGCGGCTCCACCCACGAATGAGACGTCGCAGCCCCTGTCGCGGTGGTGGCGGACCCGCGTCCGTTGGTCCCACCTTTGACCGGTTTATCAGACCAGTCAGCTGGAAGGGTGGTGCTAACCTGGATCCACCTTTGGAAGGCCTAAATGCACCCTCATCCACTCGAGGGAGCTGGGAAAATGCCTAGCTGGAAGGTCTCACCCATTCGAGGGATCATGGGTGGGTCGGGTCGTGTAGGTCTGACTGGGTCGGATCAGACCCAGATCCAGTTTGACCTAGTTACGCTTAAAGATCCATAAATCCTAAACCATATGTTCATTTGAAAAACTGTCTAAAGCACTAGAAACCTTTTGATGTGTTAATAATCATGAGATAATACAGTCGAGTTTTGTAGAATTTTGATGTATATCTAGGTTGGATCGAACTCTAATCCAACCAGGCCCTTGATACTAAAATTTCAAAAACATTCAGATCGGGCATCCAATTGATGCACCTTCTATTGTGTTGGAAAAATTATGACATAATGGTTCTTTGGGTTACTTATTTATGGGAATTCATTGTAGTTTTAATATGAACTATGGATTGATGTGTAGGTCCTCTGGAAATCAAGTGTGTTAAGTGAAGAAATTTAGTGGCTAGCTGTGACTTGAAAAATGAATAGTGATCCTGTGTGGGTTAGTGCCTAAAAATCATGTGTGGGTTAGCGCGTAGTGGTCCTTTGTGGTACAACTCCAAGGGATCCTATGTGGGTCAGCACTTCGTAATAATTTGTGGGTCAGCGCCTAGAAATTTGGTGTGGGTCAGCACATAGACATCCTGTGTGGATCAGTGCCCTGCGATCCTGTGCGGGTCAGCTGCAGAGCCTCTCAATATAATAAGATGCTCTATCTTTACGAAATATCATCTTTACTTTTGTACTGAAGTTATACCTATTGTGAGCAGTCTTTCACTTGTTTTTGTGATTGATATCATGCTTTGTGGTTTTTACTTTATGGTATTATGAGGGACCTTCATGTATCTTGTGGTCCCTACTGAGTATTTTTATACTCACCCCTACATGGGCTTCGCCTGCACCTTGTTTTGTCTTGTGAAGATGACAGATAGCTTGACTAAGACTGAGGGAGCTGGGGCTAGATTATGTTCAAAGGTGATTTAAAGACATGGTGAGTGGCGGTGACGACATACGATGAGCTGTACCAACCCATCAGGTAGGATCCTTGGTGGAGGACCTCCAAATCACATTTTTTCCTTTTTGTTGTACATTCATTAAAATTGGGCTTGTATGCTATCCCCTTTACTTTCAGTACTTACTTTTACAATCAGTGGTGGTTTTTAGTTATGGTTATAATATTCCTTTTCTGTTGTGTTTACTTGTGTGCAGTGTTCCATGTCTATGTGTATACGGGTTCAAAGGAAATGTCTTCCCTTTTTGGATTTTTCCTTTTCGGTGGTAGTCAGTAGCCACTGGAAAATATAAGGCAGGAATGGGGCAGTCACGACACGTTTCCCATGGGATGGGTCCTGACAAGGTGGTATCAGAGGTTGGTCGATTCTACCAAAAGAACTATGAATCTTTATTTTCAATGGGGGTAGTGTTGTTAAGTGTTTTGAGTTTAGATTTCAATTTAGAATGTTCACTATTGGTGCAGTGGTTGGTGCATCCATTCACTAGAACCCTAAATTATATTTTCCAACTCAGTACATCAAAAAACTAGTTGCATGTGTTTTGAAAATGTTTTCCCTAGATCTATTTGGAGTCAACTCACCATGTATAAATTATTGATTGCAGTTCCTCTTGATTCTCTTTTGGTACTATCGGTAGAGGACACACGTATGCTAAGTTCCTTACATGAGTTTCAATGATAGATACTCACAAGGTTCCAAGGTAATCGCAAATCACAGGTGGCTAAGGACCGGTTTGAGTTAGTGACTGAGTTTACATCTAGCTAGGTCACTATTAGATCAGATGGTTGTCTTGGTAGTGAGAATTCTACGTGTCTCATAAGGGTTATGATAGGGTTTAGATTACCCCTATCTTACGATGAGGTGAATTTCTCTTAGACAGATCTTGATAATATTACTCAGAGAAGGGTAATCTTTCCATAATAAGCATAGGGGTATGTGTTCCTAAGAGCTACTACAAATTGGCAGGATGAATGGTCGGTAGATGAGTATTCGTCGAGGCGTGCCAACTATTCCAGATACTTGATAAATATGTTATGACCTGTACTTTAGGGCTCAGACCTCTAAACGAGATGTGTTTAAGGAAATCTGATCCATCACTATTCCTCTGTGCATTTGTTTTTATGTTAGGGTTCGAGAGGGAAAATTTATGATTGAAAAATCCTTGTCTTAGCAGATACATCCAGTGAATGTCGGTAATGGGAAAGTAGGAAACCAAAGTCAGTCTCAGAGACAAGGATGTGTAAAATATTTTATAAAGAGGATGTTTTAGGTACAGATGAATCTACGGGGAAGAAAACATGGAAGAGGAGATAGTAGAGTAGTAGGGGGTGGTATACATTTCGATATATTACAACCAGCACCCCAATGTGGTCCCCACTAGGCATAGGGAGTTGGAGGGTAGGTGAAGGGAGTAGCTGCATGCGGTGAAGGAGTATGACCCAAGGTCACCAGAAATGATTCGAGGTACAGTATGTGTCTACTATTAACATTCATATTAATAGACATAAGTACTAATAATTCCTTCTCATCAAGAATCTTGTCCATGACCTAGAGTTTTTGGTAAAACTATTGGCTTGATACTTACGTTTGGAGATACCTATGTGATGTTACACAATAATCACACTTATGCTGACGATGTTATCTAATCCTTAAGTTGATTTTTTCGATTGGAACCTCTTGGTGGTAGTGTCGAGGCCTTACAAAGTTAGTGTAGGTATGTAATGGTCATCCACATTCCATGCTATGGTTGAATTTTTTAGAGAAAAAGGAAGGGGTATTCCGCAATGCTTGAATGTGGTTTTCTTTGGTCAGTGAAAAAGGAAACCCATTCAGCACATGATAAACTCATGTATATGAGGTTGCGGTCGATCCCTCCTGAGTCGTCTATCCTTACCCTTCTGGGAGGGGATGTTTTCAGTTTTTAGTTCCTAACAGTAGTGGGAGTGTGTGGGAAAATCATTACAAAATATGATTCTATGATTACCACCCTACAGGGGGAGGGACATTTGTATCTTTTTACACACTGATATGGAACCAATACCAACATCAGTATATTGGAGGTCTTTCATAGATATTCTCAAGTAGGGGGTGTAGGTGGAGGACTTTCATAGGGGGGTAGTAGTAATACCAAGTGTTCGAGGTTATGTGTGACACCATAAAAAAGTGGTAGTGGAGAGTGAGTACCAACAACAAAATGATCGATGGGCATGTCAATTAGTTTTAGGGGATAGCCTTTTTCTATGATGGAAAGGTGGACGAAGGATATTCAGCAGTTGAGACGGCATAGATTGTGGAAGTTTCTCCAAAACAATGACCATGATGTATTATATACTCCTGTAAAGGTAGACATGGTGGAAGACACTCTCATTAAGAGGACTGGTTTATAGCTGTGGAGTAAGGTAATGAACTACCTAGTCACGATGTTGATATCTTTCATCGATGATGATGGAGAAACTTACCTCTAGTCTATGACCATCACTCCCCCACTCCTTTAGTGATTTAGGGAGGTATAACTTGAGGATGTTGACAATGATACCCGACATGAAAAGAAATCCATAGGATAGGCTCCTGAAGTATTCTATGTATTTGTGGAGCATGTCATCCTTTTCAGATGACACACCATTATATCGGTGATGCTATAAGAGGAGGTGTTGAGTGAGTACCACACATCCTCTATGGAGGTACATCATTGCATGGTGAAGATGTAATAAGACCTATGAAATTAGCACTGGTGACTAGGGATGATGAAAGTAGTGGTATAGTTTGTTCCATGATGCCTTAAATGTCAGATAGTGAAGGCCAAGCAAGAGGTTCTGGCAGGCTTGACTCAGCCACTAGAGGTACCGAAATGGAAGTGGGATGTTGTCTCTATGGACTTCATGACCATGTTACCATGAACGTCCAAGGGCCATGACCCTATCTGGGTGATTTTTAACTAACTCTCCATGTCAGACCATTTTCTACCCATCCAATAGTACGAATTAGTAGAGGGATTGGGATGCCACTACATCTAGGAGATAGTATAGCTTCATGTGGTACCATCAAAGATTGTTTTAGATCTAAAATCTTATTTTAGATCCCAGTTGTGGAAGGTATTACAGGAGGTGTTCCGGAATCATCTATGATTGAGCACAACCTTACACCCTCAGATAGATGGTTAGATAGAGCAGACTATACAGACACTTGAACACATTCTTCATGCTTGTGTCCTTAATTTTGGCTGTAGTTGGGAGGACCAACATCCACTAGTGCAGTTGGCATACAACAATAGATATCACTCCACCATTGGCATGCAAATGTTTGACGCCATGTACGGGTAGCCACACGGATGACCTCTATACTAGACATACCATGGGTAATCATCACTCATGGGTCCAGAGTTGGTAAGGGATACCACTGAGAAGGTTATGATCATACAGGAGTGGATGAGGAATATACAAAGTAGAAATAAGTCTTATGCCAATATTAGATAGATACCCTTGGAGTTCGAGGAGGGAGAACATATTTTCCTTTCGGTCTCACCCCGATGGGGATTGTATAGATTTAGATAGAGTGGAAAGCAGTCTCCAAGGTTTATCAGAAAATTTCAGTTTCTGAATGGAGTTTTCTAGGTGGCATACTTTCAAGATCGTCACCAAAATATACACTGGATGAATGGTGTTTTTAACATGTCGTGGTTGACGAGGCATGTGCATGATCCATTGCACGTCAATGATTATGGTGAGCTGGGAATTAATGATGGGGTAACATTTGCAGAGTTCCAAGTGGGGATAGAGGATTTACAAGATCAGGTCCTCCATGAATGGTCGATTCCTCTTATGGGTGTTTGGTGGTGGTACGAGAATCTACATGAGTGCATGATGGAGTGAATGGCTCTGATTCATTCTAAGTACCCCCACTAGTTTGGATTTCCTTTGTTTTGGCTTACGGGGATATAAATACCTATGGTCGGAGAATTTAATTTCCCAGATTTTAGGTATATTTTTATTATTATATAGAATTATTTTGAGATAGTGAAATTTGACGTCATGTGATTACGAGGCTCAGAATGCTTGGAATGATCCGTCGAAAAATTTTATGCCTTAAGATGTGTGTGTGAATATTTTTATTGAAAAAGTATAATAAATCGTAAAATGTTTTCTTGTATGAAAAATATGAGGGCACCATTACATTCAGGATATAAGGCCCCAGCCTTAAACCTTACTTAAACTTGAGTTATTACATGATTACACATTGAGGATCTTTTCAGGTTTAGAGTTTTAGAGAATTAGATCATGAAACTTGCATTACATTCCACATTTAAACAAGGTGGTTACATAAAAGACAATATTCATTCTTCCCATCCATGGAAACCTATTTAAAATAAAACACGGATTCTTTCTTGACACATCCTTGACACTATCGTCACATCATGTACCTTTCCTTTGACCTGTGAAAAGCATTTCAAAAACTTGGGATGAGCATAAAAAGCTCAGTAAGGGTCATAAAAATATGGAAAGGAAACATGAGTTCATATATACATAATAATGAAATCATACTTTACCCATAAAACATAGGCATATCAAATCATGAATAAATCATAGAAAACATAATACATAAAGGTAACTTGAGGCATTCATAACATTCTAACGTAGGGAGTAACCCTCTTGGTTATGTTTGGAATACCCATCACAGTATATTCCCTAAATCTCTTCGGAGAAACCTTAACGTTTCACTCCTTCGCATTACCCAATGCATTGGAGAGCTATATCGGGCTCACCCTCCCTTAGTTTATCACGGAACCACCCGTTTTCATAACAATGCCCAAGAACCATAACATAAATGTGTCACATAAAACATGCATAAAGGAAACATAACATTTCCACATTTCAATCACAATATAACATTTTAGTATATTGAAATATTGAATCCATTGAAAAAGAAACCATTTCCAAAACCATTTAAAACATTTAATAAAGAGATTTTTGAATCAAAGTGTCCCACACCACCTTGAAGCTTAAAATTTTAAACCATTAATATCCATATAAATAAATCTTTAAAACCATTTTCAAAACATGGATATTAATAAGAACAAATAATTAAAACATTTAAAATGATATTTTGGTTAAAGGAGTTTTACCAAAATTAGAGACACTTTAATACAATAATTGAGGAATAACATTTAGTCAGAACATTATAATATCATGAGAATAAATGGATTCATGATATAATACTCCAAAGGATAGTATATACAACATATAAGAGTGAATTGGTGCATAACAACAATGAACCCTCAATAGAAATGTCAAATGTGATGAAATCCCTTATAAAGAAGGTATCCTTAAATTAAGGACAAATCAATATAAAAAATATGTGTGACAAATATAAATACACCCAATATAAGTGTATATTAAGTGTAAAACAATAAAAGGTCATTCACACATATTCAATGGATGACATATTCAATGACAACATGTTGAACCCAAAGTAATCGAAATTGGGTTAATAAGTTCCCTTGACAGCCTAACGGCGTCACATCAAAATGAGTTGATGAGAGATAAAAAGTGTATCTCATCACTTGGACAGAAAATTTACATCAATAAGGATATATGAGAACATATCCCAACATAACAATATGTAAATTAAAGGACCCAACAAAAGAAGTCTTATAAAAAAAAGAGGGTGAAAGGTTCCCTTACCGACTTGGGTATCTTTCAAAACATACACCCCATGAAGGAAGGACAATAGATCATTGATGTAAATACTCATAATCGAAAGTATATTACACAAAGAGTAGAATAATGGGCAGTACATACACCACTCAATTTAATTTGTGGCAAATGTAGCATAAATCTCACGGGAATAAAAGTGAGATGAAAAATCCGTTACGAAAACTCGGCCGCCTAACGGCGCCACATAAAACTTCTGAATATGGATTGATGAGATCAAATAGAGTATCCCATCATATTACAATATAATTTACATCAAGTGGAATACAAAAGAAAATCCCCCAACATTGCAAGGAGGAGTTTAAAAGAAGTGACATAAAGGAGAGTACTTAAAAAGAAAGAGAGCGGTTAGATCTCTTAAGAAAGTTCGGTAGCCTAACGGCGCCACTCAAAACATCCAAAATGGATTGATGAGAGAGAATAGGGTCTCTCATCACATGAAAATAAAAATTACAGTAAATGTAATATAAAAGAACATCCCAATCATAAGAAAGATGAGCTTAAAATAAATGACATAAAAGAGTGTACTTAAAAAAAAGAGTTGTAGGATCCCTTACCTCGGGTCCGACTTGACTCGATCGTTCTTTAATCACCTGAATAATAAACTTGAGTTAATTTCTAATTCCATAAGAACCTTTTTCAAGTTCATTATTACTTTTATACCACTTATTACCATGTCATAAACATTATGTAATCATTTAAGTTAATAATATTTATTTTGCCGATATTTGGTTCTTAAGTCGAAAGTGGACTTCTTACAATTACATGTTGTTCGTGTGGCCAAATGTTTATTATATCCAGAATTGTATTCATTATGTAGATATCATATATGTCATATATATCCAGTACATGCATGCATTTATAACATTACATAATCATTTAGAGGTAAGAAATGAAATGCACCGTTCATGGAGACGGTAAGCCGTACGTACGCATGAACGCTACTTTCATTTCTATTTCATATTTTATAGAATGGAATAATAATGATATAAAGGTATATTATAATCCCAGTATAATATCATATATAATATCATATTTCCATCCTCTATACATCCCACATATGGTATTAAACGAATCAAATCACTTTGAGGGGGCGGTAGTCCGCACTTCATTAAATGAAGATATCGCGTATACCCATAATGGAAGCCATAAAGGTAATACAAAAATGAAAAATACAGAAGCATAAATAAAACATAAACATATTATACATCATATATAAAAATAGTGACATCATAATGGTCACCTTTGAAGGTGTTAAATGAGTATTGAACAATCATCGTTTCGGGAGGCAGAATTTCACCATCCACGGAAACCGTATGTTCTTTAACCATTTGATGTAGTTGTGTGAGAGTGTAGCTCGAATAAATCTTATAAAAAAATCCTAGTATATTGAAGATACTGTTGTTGTTACAAAAGAAGTAAATAAAAAGAGTTTAGGGGGTTGGAGAAGCAAAATAAAACAAATGAACATTAGAGAATGAATTGCCTTTAAAAGTGTAACTCCTTTTGATTTGAGCCTAAAGGCTTCCTTCGAAAGGATTCTGCCCAAAGGGAATCCTCTAAGATGAGGAGAGGGATGTGGAGAGAGTAAATGGGCAGGGGTTGGCCGAGCCAATGGCTTGAGGTGTGTGTGAAATGAGGTAGAGTTGGGGGGCCTTTTATAAGAGGAGAGGAGGGGCACTTTTGGAAAGTAAGAAATATTACTTTATTTGAAAATGTGTTTCGGTTTTAAAAGGTCCCACATTGATATAATTCGTGGATAAGGTGATAAGGCTTATAAATACACTCATACAATTGGTTTTGGACATGTGTAGTTCAAATATTTTACATTATCATTCCATTTTATTTAAATCGTCAAATAATGATGTCATCGCTGCAGCATTATTATGTCATAAATAATTTAATTTATTTAATGTCTAAAAATTATAAAAAAACTACTATGATGTAGGAAATCTTTTTATCATTCCAATTACTATTTATAATCTAAATTTGGACCTGTGTATCCCTACTTAAAAATTGTTTTAGTAAAACAACTCATGTTTGTGTCAATTTAATTTTAACATTAAATAAAAAGTTATTTATGTCATTTCCCAACCAAAGTGTCTCCATGGGGTCCCCAAGTTGGCCCAGGGCTTGTCGTGGTCGGCCATGACTCACCCAATAGGTGTAGGAAAAGTTTCATGGTGTTTTCACATTCTTATAATATCATTTTTACCATAAATTACACTAATTACCTCTAATCGCGATTAAGAACTTAATAAGTTACTATTCACCAAAAAATTATTATAATATCATTGAACCACATTTTACTTCTAAATGACAACCATGTATGTTGGATTTTTTAAATTCAAAACACAATGATGGAAAAATTTCATTTAAACGGAAAATCAGCTTTTATAAGTACCACTTAGTGGTTTCACTATTCATCAAAAATTGAAGTTTTTCAGAAAAATCCCAAAAATTCACCCTGAGCTATATTTGATATTCCGAATTCAAAAATGAAGTCCGTTTTACAAAATTCAAAACATATTAGTCACATTAATTAATTTAATAATTAATTCCCGCTGTCAGAGCAAATAGCGTGTTTTTATAAAACAATAAGTATCAAAAGATTGACACTAGTTTACGTCTAATTTCAAAGTGAAATTAATTCCAACGACCACTATTGTATTTAATGGTAAAAATATTTTCTAATTTCACTTTAAAACCAATTCAAAATATAATCTAATCATATAAATAAATTAGATTAAAAAGAGGTTTTGAATTAAAATACAACATTTTACACTATTCATTAAAAAATGAACTTTATCGGAAAAATACCAAAAAATTACACAAAGTAAAATTTGATGTCCCGATTATTAATAAGAGTTTTATTTGGTCCAAAATAATGTTTAAGAGTGAAAAAACTATATTTAATAACATTTCTCCATTAAAAGGCGATAAGTGAACCTTTAGTGAAAACTAGAACATATACGCCTAAAATTGAATTCTTTCCGTATTTTAATCCTTTAGCTTTTATTGGATAAATGTAAAAACATTTAAAAAACATATATAATCATATTTTAGTTATTTCTATCCATTCCCTCCAAAACAACGGCTACATGTTAACTACCATTTGAATTAATATTATTTTATTATTAGAGTGCAACGTAAGATTCCCAAGAAACTCGTTGTTGCGTGTTGGGTACGCCATCGAGCATAGCATCCCATTTAAAGTCATGTTAATATTTTATTCACAAATATGGATAAATATGAAAATTTCATATTCATTATTTACCTGGGGTGTTACATCCTTCCCCCCTTTTGGGAATTGCGTCCTCGCAATTTTAAAATTGTGCTTGGAAACATCCTTGAAAGTCCCACATCGGAACAAAAGTCGGTAAAACAAACACTTTAATATAAATAAAGATAAGTACAAAGGTCACCCGAGTTAACCCATACTAGGATTCCAAGTATGAAAACATGGACCTGGAGGAGAAAACATAGGTTCATGTTCTCATGGAGAGTGATAGAAAACATGTTTAGGAGAAAGTTAACCATGAGAAAATCACAAACTTGTGATGGGTTAAACGGTATTCGATTCCCCAGTAGGAAAAGTTAATAGACAACATTTTTGTTTTAAGTTACTTTTTATTGAGGAATTTATTCATAAGGAAACATAATCACTTATCATGTTGACTTTCAACTTTTATTAGATTCCTTAATCAAACTCATATTTTCTCCAGAAGGCGAGTATTTAGGAAGACTTGTTCACATTAAGAGTACTATAATCAACTTTTAGAAAATCACCTAATCCACAAAAGAGAACTATATAATTCCCATGTCATTAGACTTTAACCAAAACCAAAACCAAAAAGGTTAGTACAAGATCAGATAATCCAGAAAAGGATAACCCCTTATAAAAAGAAAATCTATTCTTAATCTCCAAAATTTGTCCAACAAAACCCAAGGTTCAATGAGGACCATCCGATAAACAATTTGTCCATAAAATTATTCAAAGTAAACCAATATAAGATTGAAACCCAAATATTTGAAGGATTTAGTCACATAGTCTTCCAAGTTAAATCGTAACATTTATCTCCAAACAACATCAGTTTATCCTAAAGTCTCACATTGAAAATTAATTATCCTAATCACATATCCTCCAAAATCAAATTAATCTTAATTCATAAAATCATATAACTAAAAATAATCAGTCAAACTAACCAGGGACTTCACGTAGTCCAGTGGTATGCGATAAATACCAGTCGCACTTTGGTTGTGGGTTCGATTCCCGCAGCATTGTCCGACGCGACGGGTTGTCACTTGATCTGCGTGTTGTCCTTTTTCCAAAACTATATAATTCTCAAATCATTACCCAAAAAGGGATAAAATCATAAAAAATAACCATAACATAATTTAACATCAATTTTATCTCATGCCTTTCACTTCAATCATAACATATGGTAACCCATAATTACCTCAAAAGTAAGGATCATATAAACCCAAATGGTTCTTTATAACTATGTCCACAAAAGAAAAGATAACTATTACTTGAATAAAATTTTCCTATATTAAACATCAGGGTTACACATAATATAAAAAGTCTTCTAATGTAACCCCATCATCAAAAGAGACTTAATACTCTTAAGAATTTCACCCTAACACTTGAAGCCCTTATATGTTGACATCTTACTCATTCAACATTCTTCATGATCCATTATCCATTCCTTTCCAACTTATTCCGAAATACCTCTTTCCTACAAACAAAATCATGAATCATATCCTAAGATTCCAAAATAAGAAAACAATAGTCATGAAATAGTACATACCTTTGATTGGTCATTGTCAGTTTCTTCATCCTCAATTGGAATGGCATTAGGTATTGGTAAATGAATATTGGTACGCTCTTGGTGACCCCATTCACGAAACTTCTTCATAGTACATGTGTTTGCATAATGACCATGCACACCACATTTAAAACATTCAATTGATCCCTCAGAAAGAACTTCTTTCCCTTTCCTCGAGTCAACTGGATGCTTCCTTTTTCCATGGAAGGTTCTTTCTTTATGACCTTCATTTCCACATCTATAGCATATTTCTGTCCCTTTGAAACATTTTCCTAGGTGTTTCTTTCCACATCTTTGACACATAGGTTTTTGAACACACTTACCTTTATTATTATTACCTGTACTTCCGTAGGGATTTGTTTCTTGAATATATGATGCCTTAGAGAAATCTCCAAGGTTTAGGTGGTAAATCATGACTCCAGATAGTTGGTTGAGGATAATCAAAAGAGTTCTCATTGCAGCTCCCATATCATTCAGTTGCTTGCTCAAAAAACTGTCACAGTTTCCTTCACATCCACTGTTACTTTGGTGCCTGCTAGATCCAGCCATTTACTAAAACCAAAAAGGTCAGTGTGAGTATATCAACAAAACCATAATGTACTAATGAGTAAGATAGACAATAAGATATACTTACTCATTCACTTTATCTAAACTAAGACACTTTCTGAAATCCTAACCATTATGGTAATTGTCAATTATGCTTAAAGAATACCCTAACCTCTAAAGTTATATAAACCGACCTCTGATACCAACTATAAGGCCCCAACCTTAAACCTTACTTAAACTTGAGTTATTACAAGATTACACATTGAGGATCTTTTCAGGTTTAGAGTTTTAGAGAATTAGATCATGAAACTTGCATTACATTCCACATTTAAACAAGGTGGTTACATAAAATACAATATTCATTCTTCCCATCCATGGAAACCTATTTAAAATAAAACACGGATTCTTTCTTGACACATCCTTGACACTATCGTCACATCATGTACCTTTCCCTTGACCTGTGAAAAGCATTTCAAAAACTTGGGATGAGCATAAAAAGCTCAGTAAGGGTTATAAAAATATGGAATGGAAACATGAGTTCATATATACATAAGAATGAAATCATACTTTAACCATAAAACATAGGCATATCAAATCATGAATAAATCATAGAAAACATAAGTCATAAAGGTAACTTGAGGCATTCATAACATTCTTACGTAGGGAGTAACCCTCTTGGTTACGTTTGGAATACCCATCACAGTATATTCCCTAAATCTCTTCGGAGAAACCATAACGTTTCACTCCTTCACGTTACCCAATGCATTGGAAAGCTATATCGGGCTCACCTGCCCTTAGTTTATCACGGAACCACCCGTTTTCATAACAATGCCCAAGAAACATAACATAAATGTGTCACATAAAACATTCATAAAGTAAACATAACATTTCCACATTTCATTCACAATATAACATTTTATTATATTGAAATATTGAATCCATTCAAAAAGAAACCATTTCCAAAACCATTTAAAAAATTTAATAAAGAGATTTTTGAATCAAAGTGTCCCATACCACCTTGAAGCCTAAAATTTTAATCCTTTAATATCCATGTAAATAAATCCTTAAAACCATTTTGAAAACATGGATATTAATAAGAACAAATAATTAAAACATTTAAAACAATATTTTGGTTAAAGGGGTTTTACCAAAATTAGAGACACTTAAATACAATTATTGAGGAATAACATTTAGTCAGAACTTTATAATATCATGAGAATAAATGGATTCATGATATAATACTCCAAAGGAAAGTATATACACCATATAAGAGTGAATTGGTGCATAGCAACAATGAACACTCAATAGAAATGTCAAATGTGATGAAATCCCTTATAAAGAAGGTATCCTTAAATTAAGGACAAATCAATCTCAAAAATATGTGTGACAAATATAAATACACCCAATATAAGTGTATATTAAGTGTAAAACAATAAAAGGACATTCAAACATATTCAATGGATGACATATTCAATGACAACATGTTGAACCCGAAGAAATCGAAATTGGGTTAATAAGTTCCCTTGACAGCCTAACGGCGTCACATCAAAATGAGTTGATGAGAGATAAAAAGTGTATCTCATCACTTGGAAATAAAATTTACATCAATAAGGATATATGAGAACATATCCCAACATAACAATATGTAAATTAAAAGACCCAACAAAAGAAGTCTTTTAAAAAAAGAGGGTGAAAGGTTCCCTTACCGACTTGGGTATCTTTCAAAACATAAACCCCATGAAAGAAGGACAATAGATCATTGATGTAAATACTCATAAACGAAAGTATATTACACAAAGAGTAAAATAATGGTCAGTACATACATCACTAAATGGAATTTGTGGAAAATGTAGCATAAATCTCACAGGAATAAAAGTGAGATGAAAAATCCCTTACGAAAACTCGGCAGCCTAACAGCGCCACATAAAACTTCCGAATATGGATTGATGAGATCAAATAGAGTATCCCATCATATTACAATAGAATTTACAGCAAGTGTAATATAAAAGAAAATCCCCCAACATTGCAAGGAGGAGTTTAAAAGAAGTGATATAAAGGAGAGTACTTAAAAAGAAAGAGAGAGGTTAGATCTCTTAAGAAAGTTCGGTAGCCTAACGGCGCCACTCAAAACTTCCAAAATGGATTGA